>OZ004709.1:6397448-7007448 GCA_963924515.1 Vespertilio murinus
TTTATGCACCCTATATATTTCTGTGCTTTATACAGAAAAAGAGTAAGATTTTAATTTTACTCCTGAGAATTATTAATGTCCCATTGAGATTGTGGGCAATAGTAACTGCTGGCCTGCATATCCTCATATCAGCACTCCTCTCTTGACTTTCCCTGGTTCTCTACATGTGTATCTAACTGTAAAGAAACACACACTTATATATATATATAATCAAACATTTGTTGAATGCATTCTCATAAACAGCCTCAAATCCAGGTACGTTTGATGTCATTAGTTTACAATGAGAGGTCGTAATCAATGCGTTTCCTTCCCATGGGCATGCCTTGCATCCAACGGAACAAGGTTCTTTAAGGGGCTAAGTTGTGATCATGACCATCAAGGGAAAACTCTAGTGGGATGTGTTGAAGTGACCTAGGAAACATAAAGAGAGTCCATCTTGAGTGTGGTTGTGCGTTAGAAAATATCTAGCAATGATGAATGCCAAATGTAAGAAAATGTTATAAACCCAAATATTGTAAGCAGATTTTTCTGTCACAAGTGATTCTCTTAAAAATATACCTACTACTCCTCTACCAGGTGCTCCTATTTCACCAAGGCCTGTGCATTTTTTTTTGAGGTTTCATTTATTGCCCATCTCTAACATTTCTTATTACTCTTTCCTGGACTCTATTGATCTCATCTATCTTGGAAGGACACAAGCGAAAGGATAGAGGGTCTCGCAAATGAAAAAGAACGCCACCTCACAGGACGCAGGTCCTATTGGGAGGCGCCTGGGCACACGGGGCACTAACCAGCCTTCGGGATTGATGTGCACATTCACTGTGGCCCTCTCTGAAATTATTTAAAACCCGAGCTTTGGCCATGGGTTGCTGTTGGAGCTACCGCTCCAAAGCACAGTCATAAAAGCCTTTCAGAAACCTGGACTGGTTCAGAGGGCTCTCCAAAGCAGGACAATGTTGCCTTATTCTGGCAAATGAATCCACAAAAATATAACAGTTGCCTAGTAATTGTTTTAGAAGTGTCTTCACAATTGATATTTTATTTTTTCTGTAAAAAGTTAAAATTTATCAAGATGGACCTAACTCATAGTTTATAAATTTCAGAAAATCACACAAGTTGTTTTTCTTATAGACTTTCAATAGCTCCCTATTGTCTAGACTTTGTAATCTCCTTACAGTCTTGCTTCTCATGACATTCTCCCATAAACCCTCAGTTGTACGATTAGTTTGTACTGTGTCTTTCTACACAAACCATTTTCATAATGGAATGATGTATTAATTTCATAAACTAGCAATTTTACTACTAATAATAATTATTAAATGATCTGGAATAGACAGTTCCATTCTGTCAAAACCATGGGATCAGCTCCCATGAGCAGACAAAAACTGAGACAACAGTGATTTTTTTTCCTGAAATATTTTAGGAAAATATCTCAAATTTTTCTAGGTGTTTTCTTATTAAGATGTTACATTATATTCTTATGTTATGAAAGACAGCATCTATTTTACAAGTTAGTTACTTCAGAGCTATTTTTTTTAACATTCATGCCAAGTAAAATATAAAGTAATTGCTATTTAAAAACAAAATCCCCATATGTGCTGGCATGCCCATCTATTAATATAATGACATTTATTTTGTTATGTATTATGTGCCTAGAAGTATTTATTCAGACTCTTAAAGATTTAACAACAATGAGAATAAAAGCAAACGTCATCTCCATTGGACCCAAGAGCTGCAGAAGGAAATGGGGTGTAAAATAATATCTCTGTGTGGCCAGTAGGATTATTGATTGTCCTACCAAGTGGACGATCAGAAATGAAAACCAAAGAGCTAAATATCCAGAAACAAACAGTTGCTTATGTGAAACTCTACCAAGACATTAAAGCTCCTTCCGTGCCCCAGCACTTCCTTGAAGGTAGGATGGAATTCTGAAACTTGCTGCATTCTGCTCACAGAATTTATGGGCAGACACTCGCCGCCCCTGGAGAGGAAGGGACGGGGCAGGAGGAAATAAGACAAATGTGTTCCAATCTAAATCATGGGGCCGGTGGCTCGCATCCCAGACTTTTTAAGAGACTGGCGTGTTGTTTTGTTGCAACTATCACCCTGAAAGCATTTATGCTGCAACTGTGCAGAGACACTAAAGGCTGAAAAAATTAAGAGTTTCTTAATTAAACAATAGGGGTGCAGGTGGGAACTAATAAATTGAGAGCAGCAAATGATAGCCAAGGGAGAGATAGTTTGGAAATATAGCCGGGGAAGCAGTTGGGAGGGCCACATGGAATCTTCTCCGTGTCTAAAAAGAGTGTGTGTACCTGGAATTAACCCGCACTGTTTGTAAAGAACAGATGCTTCAAGAGAGTCTGTGAGGAGCTGGGGAAAACACAGATCTGAGAGAGCTTCCGTCCTGTTCTAAATGGGAAGCCATCAGAAGCAGCCTTTTGTGGAAAGGGTGGTGCTGAGATGTGGGTGGGTGTGTAGCTCCCTGACAGGACACATCCAGGACCCAGCTCTTCCTGACAGGGACCTTGGCAGTGGAAAGATCTACCTCAAAGATGTCACCAGTTACATTGCTTCTGTCCTGCCTGAATCACCAAGGCTTTCAGGATGGCTTTTTTTATGTTTACTTTTTTAAGCAGTGGTTATGTTAGTTATTTAGATGACAGTGAGTCACCTGTTAGGAACAAGTACTTCTTAAAATATATTTTTATAGATTTCAGAGGGGAAAGAAGAAGGGGAGATAGGTGCACCAATGATGAGAGAGAATCATTGATCTGGTGCCTTTTCCATGCCCCCCCACTGGGAATCAAACCATGACCTCCTGATTCATAGCTTGTTGCTCAACCACTTAGCCACACCAGCCAGGCTGGAACAAGTAGTTATTGAACACCTGCTCTATGGAAAGCTCTGTGATACATGTTCAGGGAGAGAAGAAGAGAGAACAGCATTTCGTAAATAGGTGCGGAGCTCTTTCTGTGAGCAAGGCTCCATGCTGGATGCTGGGAAGAGGAGTGGGTGGGAATTAAGGGAAAGACGTGCTTCTTGCCCTCAAGGGGCATAGAGTTTAGAACCTAAAACAGCCAACTTCTTGTCTTGAGGAAATGTTTTTGAGCATCTGCCATGTGTTCCAAAGGGTTCATGATCTGACAATATGGTTTCTAATTATGGACAAAGAAATGACCAGAAGATTTCAGGGGAAATAATAAAGGATGAGATAGTAGTTCAGTGCTTCACGAAAGGAGAGGACTCCAGATGGCAGGGAACTATGAGCAGTGACACAGATATGCTAATGCATGGGTTACATTCAGACACTAAGCTATGGGGCTGGGCCAAATAGTAAGTTCACATGTGGAGGAAAATAAAATCAGGTAACCAGAAAAGTGGAGGTCAGATCCTAAATAATTTTAATTAAATTCTGTTGACAGGAAGATATGAAAATAATTTATAAAAAAAGAGGTATAATCATAGATGAACATTTAAAATACTAACTTGATTGTTAAGTGTATGGTCCATTAAAAAGGAGGGTATTTTTGCCCTGGGTGATGTGGCTCAGTTGGTTGGAGCAACATTCTGTACACCAAAAGGTCTCAGGTTTGATTCCCAATCAGGGCACATATGCAGGTTCTGGGTTAGATCCCAGGTCAGAGTGTGTACAGGAGGCAACCAATGGATGTTTATCTTTCACACTGATGTTTCTGTCTCCCTCTCTCCTCCTTTCTTTCTAAAATAAAAAATAAAAATAAAAACAAAAAGGAGGGTAGCCAAAACAGGTTGCAGGCACATCCCTGGTAGGGGGTGTGCAAGAGGCAGCTGGTCGATGTTTCTCTCTCATCGACGTTTCTAGCTCTCTATCTCTCTCCCTTCCTCTCTGTAAAATATCAATAAAATATGTTTTAAAAATGAGGTTATATTAAAATCAAGGAGATGATGTTAGTGAGTCATTGGTTCATGTTGGAGCTACGCAAAGGCTCTTGGTGGTTCCTGTGGAAATGTAGAGATGGATAGCAGAGATCTGCGCAAGTTACAATCAACACAGAACTGACTGCTAAAAGTACTTGATATTCACTTTCAGTGCAGTCTGATTTCAGAAAATGAAGAAATCAATAAAACTGCTGCTCTATTTTTTAATGCACTGATCTACTACAATTACATATCATAGACCTGGAGTTGGGCAATATAACAGTAATGTAATGATAGTTCTCTTTCTCCATGGACTCAGCCCTGTCCACTCAGCTCCATTCCCTGCATTCAGAGTTAGTCTCTCTGTGTCTGTTTTCCAGGAGGCTGGGATTTACTTTGGTCTTACCAGTGTGTCATGGGACCCTGAGGTCAGGGATCTCAGTGCTGCCAGACAAGAAAAGAATGAATGCCTGTCAGGTTCTGGTATTTCCCCCACTAGACACAGCTACCACACCCTAACAATGGGAAGATCTCATTGAAGAGTGGTTGGTTGGTACAGGTTTTGGTTACAGGCCACTAGCAGTTTCTAATCACAGGAAGTCATTTGGTGAGATCTGTACTACCATGTATACTCCATGCCCTGACCCACTCCCAGATCACCATTTTATTTAATATGTTTTTGTTTCATTTTTATTTTTTAAATATATTTTATTGATTTAAGAGAGAAAGGGAGAAGGAGAAAGAGAGAGAAACATCAATGATGAGAGAGAATCATTGATTGGTTGCCTCCTGCATGTCCCATACTGGGGATCGAGCCCACAATTCTGGCATGTGCCTTTGACTGGAATTGAACCCAAGATCCTTTAATTAGAAGGCCAAAGCTCTATCCACTGAGACAAACCAGCTAGGGCTGTTTTTATTGATTTTAGAGAGGAAGGGAGAGGCAGAGAAAGATAGAAACATCAATGAGAGAGAAGCATCAATTGGCTGCCTCCTGCATGCCCCCTACTGGGCATCAAGCCCACAACCTCAGGCATTTGCCCTGACCTCTTGGTCCATGGGATGATGCTCAACCAACTGAACCACAACAGACAAGTCCAGACCACCTTCTTGATTGGGCCTCTGAAATCCACAGCCCTACATCCTTCTTTCTGCCAGCCTCACCATTCTGCTTTCATGTCTTCTATTCCTGGTATCCAAAGTCCAGTTCTCTCTACCTCTCAAAATCACCTCCTTTCCCCCCAGTGCAAGAGAACAATTCCCAGCTGCCTTTTGGAGGCAAAATACGTAGCAACAAGAAAAATAGTTCCCCTCAAGGGTGAAGAAGACTTGGTTTTTAAAACTTAGTAGTTTTTATTCTGATCTTGTTGTGGGGAAAGTTCACCCTCTGCCACAGGATGTATTGAATGACTGTAATGTAAACATTTTGAAATTCATGTTAAAATAGATAAAACACTTTTAAACAGCTACATTAGTGAAACTAATTCATAGAGACTTAGAAATTAGGAAATGTTTTCATACTTGCTGTCATGCCTGGAGGTCATTTTGGGTTGTTTGTTTGTCAGTTGGAAATGTGAAGCATTGGGGTTGGGGGGGTGCAACATACTGAGTACCATATGACTGGAAGTGGCAAAGTTGCCATGAGAATTTAAGGCTGATTCTTCAACTCTGCCCGTTTAATATGCTGACGATTGACCGAAGCACTGAGAAAAAGTACCGTGTGCTATAGCTTACCTTTCATTTTTATTTTGGTACTAGAATGATATAATTATTCTGTTGTTCTCATTATCCAATGAGAGGAGCTGGTAAAATTTCGAGGAATGGTATTTTTGAAGCAATTGTTTCAGTATATGTTTTCCCTCTGTTTTTGATTTAACATTCATTTAGCAATCTAGTGTGCATTTAGGGAGTTGCAGGTACTGCTCTTGGTTCTAGGCATATGGTGATGAAAAAGCCATGATTACTTTCCCGATGGCATTCACTATACAGAGAGGGCAGCACTTTTTCATTTCCCCAGGGAAGACTTGGTGCACCTGGGTATTTTCCATCTCCAGTCTACCGCTCTCAAAATAGTGGTTTTCATTATTTGAGTCATTCCACCTCATTTCTACAAAATGGTGATTGCCCCAGTCTTCACCCTTTTACACAGCTACATCTAAAGGAAATAGGGGAGAATTTCCTTCCCAAACCTTTTGCAGACCTCTCTTGATGGATGAGGTGTTTCTCCTGTGCTCTGGCGGCAATACCATTTGGGAAAGCAAATACACTGCTTCACCAGCCCTTGTAGTGGAGCAGACCTGCCAACTGGGAAACAGGGTTGTGACGAGAAAGTGAGGTGACTGAGTAAACAACCAACATTCTGCCACAGTAAATAGCCATACAATTATGATACATAATTTTTGAATGCATTAATGTGATCATTTCTCAAAGATGGTGAGCTCTTGATATGATGTGATGGAAATTGAAAAGGTATACACCATTTACTAGTGTAATACTCTAGTAACATGATGGTGGCTCAGTATCTATATATATAAAAGCCTAAGCATCTGTTCAACTGTTTGACCATTAGCTATGACACGCACTGACCATCAGGGGGTAGATGTTTCAACCGGTAGGTTACCTTGCTGCACAGGTCTGGCAGATTGGACTGGGTGAGACAGGCCAGACACACCCTGGAGGTTTTTTTTTGTTTTTTTTTTTTGTGGTTCCTCCCCGCTCTGATCCTGCACAGGTGGGAATCCCTCTGCATGGCCTGCACCCTCTGGCAAACTTGGACCCCTCATGGAATGTCAGAGAGCTGCAGGCCAGGCTGATGGACTCCTAGTAATAAATAAGATCACTTGTCTCCACATAGAAGTTGTTGCCTCTAATTTTCAGACCATGGACGGTTCTCACTTACCACTGCCATGAGAATCCTCATCATTAAGGTGGATCCTTCTCCTCAGGTAGCATTCATTCAGTTCTCTCTTCACACAGGATGCTGTATCATGTTTCTGTTTCTATCAAACATGTGGAAAATAATGCTTTTGGAGAAATTGGAGACAAATGAGCTCCTGCAGGTGTATTCCATTGTATGCAATAGATGAGATCCTAGAAAGGCTAGTATACATTGAACTTTTGTAAATGGAATCAATGTTGAATGCACTAGGGGAGCTTGGTGTTTCAAGGGACCTTGTATAAATATGTGTTGCCATTATTCCGTTTGAAACAGATACTGAGCCCCAAGTTCTATAGCTTCATAAACTTGTAACTTGTACAAGTAGGGTTAGTCTTAAATTGGTTATGTGGTTTATCAATTTTTTCAGAGA
The DNA here is from genome assembly GCA_963924515.1 of Vespertilio murinus. Lineage (NCBI taxonomy): Eukaryota > Metazoa > Chordata > Mammalia > Chiroptera > Vespertilionidae > Vespertilio > Vespertilio murinus. The sequence goes on from OZ004709.1 coordinate 6,404,657, forward strand.
AAAGTCATTATAAATCAAGATCGTCTTTGTCACTATTTTTTAATTTAAATTCTTTATTGTTTAATGTATTACATAAGTCTCCTTTTCCCTACATTGATCTCTCCCTGGCTACCCCCAACTCCCAGCCCATGCTCTCACCCCTCCACCCCATCTATGTCCATTGGTTATGCTCATGTGCATGCATGCATACAAGTCCTTTGGTTGAGCTTTTATCCCCTCACCCCCTGACTTCCTTCATAGGTTGGACATTCTGTTCTAGGATTCTATGACTCTATTTCTGTTTTTATTAATCAGTTTATGTTGTTCATTATATTCCACAAATGATTGAGTTCATGTGATATTTATCTTTCTCTGACTGGCTTATTTCACTTAGCATAATGCTCTCCAGTTCTATCCATACTGTTACAAATGGTAGGAATTCCTTCCTTTTTATAGCAGCATAGTATCCCATTGTGTAGATGTACCACAGTTTTCTTAATCCACTCCTCTGCTGATGGGCACTTAGGCTGTTTTCAAATCTTAGCTATTGTAAAATGTGGTTCCATGAACATAGGGGTGCATATATACTTTCTCATTGGTTATTTCTGTTTGTTTGGGATATATTCCTAGAAATTGGATTACTGGATCAAATGTCTTTGTCACTATTAATATATAACATTTAGTTATTTTCATTGCTATCTTAGAAGCACTATTATTTTCATTATTATTCATATTTTTAGATATGTTATTTTGGATTAACCATTTTGAATGATTCAAATAACAAAATTTAAAAAAAAATGGAAAGAAAGCTCAGGAACTGCACATATGTAGTTGTTTAAAATATATATGTATATATATATATATATATATATATATATATATATATATATATATAGCTCAGTAAATGATCTGTGCTAATCAGTCTCCTACCTCCCTCCCTCCCTCTGGTATCCTGAGGAAAAATAAAGCAATGCTGCTGGGGATGAAGCAGAGGTGAGGGGCACTTCTTCCAGTTTGATCCCTCCTGGGTTCCCTCTCTCATAGGAGGGCACACTCATGCCAGATCCTTGTATAGGCTCTGGTATCCAATGGCTAGGTTCAAATCCTGCCTCTGCTACTCCCAAGGAGGCAAATTTTGGTAACTGGGTATTTTCTCTGTGTCTCAGATTGTAAATGGTGATGTATGGCTGGAATGCGTTTGTACCTGTAAAGTGCTTGGAACACCACCTGCCTGGTAGCAGGCCTTTGGGAAAGTTGGCTTTTAACAGTATCCTCTATAGAGACACCTTCACAAAATACCATGACATGGAAGGACATGTTTTTAAATTTGCCCATTTAATCCCAATCCCTCTTCTTGCCAATGAGTGAGCCAGGGCCTTGAGGAATGAACTAATTTTCCCTATGTCCACCAGGGAGGTGGTGGCACAAAATGCTTAGCTTTGGAGACCCACTCAAGAGTTTCCCCATGGAGGCTTGGCTTGACGTGAGAGGTTATTGGCACTTTACTCCAGGGTCACAAAGGTAAGACATACTGAAGCTGCATTAGACAGATTCCTAAACTGGGCACTGCTGATGTTATGAGTGAGAGGATTATCTGTTGTGGGGAGCTGGCCTGGGCAGCATAGAATTTTTTAGCAGCAGCCCTGGCCTCTACCCACTACAGGCCAGGAGCACAAAAATCTCTTCAGACGTTGCAGAATGTCCTTGGTGGAAGGGGAGATGGGGACAGACAAAATCGCATGTATTTCCAAACTACTGCATTAGATCTGGAGACACTGCCAGGCACATTTATGAAGAGTAATCCAGCTCCACATGAGGCTGACACCCTACAAGTGACTCTCAGGGAACTTACCCGAGGCATACATCTTGTTCCTATTATAGGCACGTGCAACAGTCTTTCTAGAAGTCTCTGGATCATCATAGAGCTTAATATGGCCCCATTAGTAACAAAAAGGCCATCACTCTACCATAGTATTACCCACCTCCCTTAGCTATGGTCTCACTTCTCATGATTTCAGTTACCTGTGGGGAACTGTGATACAAATATGTCAAGTGAAAAATCCCCAAATTTTTTCATGATGTTTTCACATTTTGCACCATTCTGAGTAGTAGTATGAGCAAATATCATACTGTCCTGATTTGTCTCTCCTGCCTGGAGCATGGATCATCCCTTTTTCCAGGGTATCTACACTATAGATGCCACCCACCTGTTAATCACTTAGTAGCCACGTCGGTAATCAGACCTACCCTTGCTTGTGTTCAAGTAACCCTCACTTTACTTAATAAGGCCCCAAAGTCATTCACATAATTTTTTTTTATCACAGTGCATTATTGTAATTGTTGTATTTTATTATTTGTTGTTATTGTCAATGTTTTACTGTAGCTAATTTGTGAGTTAAACTTTACCATAATATGTCCGCATAGGAGGTAACACAGTGTACATAGGGTTTGGCACTACCTGTGGTTTCAGGTACCCACTGGTGGTCTTGGAACAACTCTCCCTCACCCCCGTGGGTGAGGGTTGGCTGGATCCTCTGAAGCAAAATCCATGTACTTCCATATTGCATTTTCTTTAATAATAATGCCAGTTAGGGGTATTATTTCAACTCTATTGATCTTACTTAGAACTATTTGGGAAGTGCATTTGGAAACTGCCTTTAGAGCCTGTGGCAACCTGGGAGCTATGTCAGGGAACAATAACATTCCTATCTCAAGGCATTTATTCATCCTTTGGGAAAGTGTAGCTCAATTTTATATAGAGTCTGGCTTCACTGTCTCAGAAATAATTTAGTATAGATTTGCCAACTTAGGTGCTTTTGACCAACCAGTAAGCCAGTCCTAATTTTTTTAAAAATATATATTTTATTAACTTTTTACAGAGAGGAAGGGAGAGGGATAGAGAGTTAGAAACATCGACGAGAGAGAAACATCGATCAGCTGCCTCCTGCACACCTCTTACTGGGGATGTGCCCGCAACCAAGGTACATGCCCTTGACAGGAATCGAACCTGGGACCTTTCAGCTCTCCTAACATTCTCTCCACTGAGCCAAACCAGTTTCAGCAGCCAGTCCTTATTAAGCCTCCACTTCAGCATGCTTATAAGAGATCATGTATGAGTCCACACCAGAAAAAAATTACAGTTGAAATGAGCTCTAAAGATAATCTAATTTAGTAATTTCCAAATACCAGTCAGTGTCCCAGTACTAGGGTTTCTGCATAAAATTTTCTAGAAAATTCTATAAAAGTGTGTAAGCCCAGACATCACCCCATGGGGATAGTAACTCAGCACATGTTGGACAGAACTCATGAACCTGTAGTTTTAACAAACATCTCTGACAATTTTTTTAAAATATATTTTATTGATATTTTACAGAGAGGAAAGGAGAGAATAGAGAGTTAGAAAGGTCGATGAGAGAGAAACATCGACCAGCTGCCTCTTGCACACCCCCTACTGGGGATGTGCCTGCAACCAATGTATATGCCCTTGATCTGAATTGAACCTGGGACCTTTCAGTCCGCAGACCGATGCTCTACCACTGAGCCAAACCGGTTTCGGCAATCTCTGACAATTCTGATATGACACCGATGTCATTTCCCTCATTTTATCAGTGACCTTGCCCGGGGGGCAGAAGTGGGCTAACTCCTAGGTCTGCAGACTCCTGGGCCAGCTTCCCTTCTCCTACCTTACACACATTTCCTTCAGGGAAATCATTCACCCATCAGGGTGGCTTTGAAATTTCTGGTTGGCTTTGGATGCCCACAACTTTCCAGCCTTGAGAGTTGAAATCAGTTTTAAAAAATTGAAGGTATGGTCTATTCCAGATCCTGCAGTCATTTCTTTTCCAAGACCGAGAAAATATGCAGAACTCCAAGTCAGGATCTCTGTCTCCAGTCAGTTCAATGTTCTGACATGTTTTACATTTTACATTTTTAAAGACCAATTTGATGCATCAAAGTCTAAAAAACAATTTAATGGTTATTACACTATAATTGATGGGGATTCCTCTATTTTTGCTCATATTTCTAATTTTTTAAAAATATATTCTTATTTCAGAAAGAACAAGAAAGGGACAGAGAGATAGAAATGTGAGATGAGAGAGAATCATTGATCAGGCACCTCCTGCATGCCCTCCACTAGGGGTTGAGCCTGCAAACCAGGCATGCACCCTGACCTCCTAGTTCATAGGTTCAAGCTCAACCACTGAGCAAACCTGGCTGGGCTCTAATGATTTTTTTTTAAGTTTATATACCTTAATATAATATTAAAGTCTCATGGCTATGAGAAACAATTAGAAAATGATTCAACAGAGTACATAATGATACACTATACACTGAGTGGCCAGATTGTTATGATCTCTGAAGGCATAATAATCTGACCACTCAGTGTATATCCTATATAATAAAAGGCTAATATGCAAATTGTCCCCTCGAATAGGAGTTCGACCAGGAGGAAGGCCGGCCAACTGCCCATGTCCCCTCCCCCTGCCTGGCTGGCCAAACCCACCCATGCACGAATTCATGCACCGGGCCTCTAATATATATACTGTATATATACACTGGGTAGCCAGATTATTATGCATTCAGAGATCATAATAATCTGGCCACTCAGCGTATATGTGTGTCTGATTCATCATAGAACAGTGCCTTTCCCTTCATGTTGTAAACTCATGGCAGGTAGGAATGTGATGATCCACTCACTCCTGTGTCCACTTTGCCCCATTCCTTACACAGGGTGTAAGCTCATAATATATTTTTGAATGAAGGTACCAGATTAGGAAGCATGTCTCAGCTCCAATCAAAGCCCATGTGTCCTGAGCCATTAGCGTGGCAGACCTGTGGGCAGAGCCAGGGTCTGGGGGGCATCTCCTGGCCAAGAGGCTGTCTGTGCAAGGAGGAGAGCTTGGCTCACATGGCTCTTTGAAATAATTTAACATCTTGGAATTTCATGCACTTTTAAAATGATCACAAATATGGCCTGTAATGCTAATGCTGCTATTTCTAGTATTTTCCCATCTGGCAAGAAAATGTAATATTGTCCTGGAATATCCTAGTGCTTTGAAAAAATAGGGCTCTGTTTTTCCAACAGTGTCCACACTAGCTCTCAACATAGTGAAATATTTAAACAACAACAACAACAACAATAACAACAACAAGCAAACCACCCAACCAGCCCCTAGCTGACTTTTGGAAGGAGGATGGAGCTTTTACCATAAAATATGCAGGATTCCTTTCACCTGTGCTTTTGCAAATGCTAGTCTCTGTGCCTGGAACATTCTGCCCTTGTCCTGCCATCTGCAATCCACTTTTCACCCCCCCTCCTCTCTCTCTCTCTCTCTCTCTCTCTCTCTCTCTCTCTCTCACACACACACACACACACACACACACACACACACATTTTATTTGTTCATTTCTATACATTATTTAAGGGCTGCCTAACTGTTCCATTTTTAGAGCAGTGTTTCTGACTTTCTGGAGTCCAGATAGGATGTCCCTCTTTTATGCCCCCTCAGTACAGGGCACTTCTCATCTGGGAGTACCTGTCACACTGAATTGCATTTGTCTACTTGGACATTTGTTCACTTTTAAGATGCTAAGCTCTGTAAGGACCTAGAAAATACTTCAGCTGTTTATAATCATGCCCCAAAATATCACGCATGCCCCTAGCTAACATGATTGTTTTCCTGAGAAAGTTCTCTCTTACCCTCTGTTTGTAGATATTAAGGAGCACTTCCTCCATTATTTTATTATGAATAGTGGAGCACCGCTCAAAACATCATATTAGTTCTGAGCTGATCTCAATCAAGAATAGTTTTGTTTGTTTGAACAGTTCGCTAACATAATTAGCTTTTTAAAAAATGTGTTAGTAATTATTCCTGAGGATATGACCTCAAAATTGTATTGGAAGTAATCTTAAGCTTTTTAATGATCATGTTACAAAAGCAATGCTGAAAGCAGTTATGTTTTGAGGACACCATTTTTACAGCTATGGAATGAATGGAGGAATAAATTGCTCCAATGCCCTGGGAATGGCCACTTGTGGTTTGGGGTATCGAGCTATAGATTCAACCAGCTGCATCTCTACTTAGCAGGGTGAGACCATGATTACTCTGAAAGTAGTCGTAAATGTGATGGAGAGACGACTCCTGTGAGTACACAGATGCTGATGTTAAGAATGTGAGTGAAGATTATGTGATTCATAAAATGTGAGAGTACAAGATAATATTTCTCAATGAATATATTATTTATCCTTTATGTCATTTCAAATATGCATGTGAGTCCTTATTAACAAATTACATATTATAATGAAAATTTAACTATCTTATCCACAAAAGTGATTTTTATGTTCACATTAACTATATAAAATGTTATGGGGATTTTGTTATTATAAATATGAAAGATGACATGATTGAGCAAAATACCATATATTTGGAGGAAACACCCAGGTTTGCTTTTTGATTCAATGAGCACTATATTGAGTGATACTGATACAGGATACGCTGTAGGACTGTAACAAGTTCTCTTTGGGCTGTTTAGACTGCCTCACTCACAATCTCTCAGACTCCTCAGAAGAAATAAACCCTGTGGAAGTCAGAGCCTTGGCACTAGGAAAGCTTGCCTCCTCCTATGCATGTCCCATTGCTGTCCTCACCACCCAAGCACATGGGTTGCAAGAAGACCCAAATCAAGTTTTAAATAAACAAAAAGGAGGCGATAGTTCTAGTACTGAAAAGTCTGGCGATATGATCACTTTCTACTCAACTTTATCAGGGCTCTGAGGTTGCTGCCAGGATGCTTTCTCCTGGTTGTGTTCTGCCCCCAAGGGTGGCCAACCCCCAGGCAGGCTCTCCCTCACAGTGAAAGAAAGGGCTCAGCTCCAGGCCTGGAATCCTCTCAGCTCAGATCCAATAGGAACATCCTCATGCTATGCTTAGTACAGTCTCTGTGCATGTTCTCTGTTCTGGGGGATCGTAGTCATGTTGCTGACACGTCGCCACAATTGGGCAACAGCCAAAGAGCGTCCTCAGGTGAGGATGAGGAAAGTACTGTTCTTCATAGGGAGAGGGGTGGTCAGCAATCTGAAGAAGGATACAGGGATGTATGCCACAAAAACGACAGATAGCTGCTCCATTTCCAAGTGCCCCCAATTTTAACAGCAGTCCGTGTTAATTGTGTACCATTCAGAACAATGAAAAGAAGAAAAAACATCATAGCCTCACCACTCAGGGAGATCTATAAATAACATTTTGTCATGCTTCAGGTCAGGCTAATTTTTTCTACTGGCGTAATTTTTATACAATGGCAATCATGTATAGTTTCAGATGCTGTGTTTCTACTTACATTAAATAATGAAAATTGTACCACAGCATGAATAACCTTTCATAAACAACTTTGATGGCTACATGGAAAAGCATCATGTTGTATTTAACCATTTCCATCTCTCTGTGTGGATCTTCCCACCTATACTTGATCGCTGAGGTTGGTCTCTGTCTTCCTGCCCTCTGTCTAATCTTTGGCGATTAGTTTGGTGATCCAATACTTGCCTGGGCTGTGGATATATATATATATATATATATATATATATATATATATAATTTCAGAGTGGAAGGGAAAGGGAAAGAGAAAGAGATAAAAACATCAATGATGAGAAAGCATCAGTGATTGGCCGACTCCTTCACTCATCCTCCTGAGGATTGAGCTCAAAACCCAGGCATGTGCCTGACTGGGAATGGAACCATGACCTTCTGGTTCAACGGTGATGCTCAACCACTGAGCTACACCAGCTGGGCCAGCTGCTCAGTCTTGATGCCAGGATGCAACCATAGCAAAGTCTGGTATCCTAGGATTGTTCCTTCTGACTTGGGCTGTCCCTGGAATATCTGCTGTCTGCTGAGTTAAGATTAAAAGGTGTCTGGGCCCCTGAATCCCAGATCATCAGACTTTCTCCTTCCACAGGCCCTGTGTGCCATTGCAATGTGTTTATTTCTTTAAGCACCTGTTATATGCCAGTCATTATGTCACCGCTGGGAATATAATGATGAGCAAAACCTATATCTTCATCTTGCTCAGTCTAGTGTGAAAGATAGACATTAATCAACATTAACTATTAAATCACTACTGTGGTAAGTGCAGTGAAGGAGAGGAACATGGATGTGAGTGGTTGCGATAGGGGAATTTGAATTTGATCTTCTCAGTTATGGTTTTCCTGAGAAAGTAATGATTAAATTGAGATCTGAGGGATGAGTGAGCAGTAACAAGCAAAAGTGATGGGGTGGAGAAAATAATTCAAGAATGCAAATGAATCTCCTGATTCCTTGACTATCTGACTTAAAATTGTATTCCTTCTTTGGCACCCGCTATAAGATTGGTAGCCAGGAAAGGCTTTCCTGAGAAAGTGAATTGTGAGAAAAGACATAAAGAGATTGGAGAGAAATCCTCCAGATATGTGGGAAGGAATGTGCAAATGCCCCAAGAAGGGAGGGCGCCCCAGGTGTCAGGAATAGCAGGAGGTCAGTGGCGAGAGCAATGGAGTGACTGAATAGACTTCTTGGAGGCAAGGTCAGACAGTGAAGGAGAGGAGAGCACAGGTCCTTTGGGTCTTTGAATTGGAGTTTTGAGCTAGAGGAAGTTGAATTTGAATGAGATGAATCGAATGTAGAATCCTGAGAAGGTTTTGAACAGAGCGACTTGTCTTGATTTATATTGAAAAGAAAGTCTGGCTGTGTTAAGAAGAGATTGTATGGAATAAAAGCGGGAAGTTCAGTGATGCTCGGAGTATATTTCTATCTCTTTTACAAAGAAGAAATGGAGGCTCAGAAATTTTAACCCAACGAAAGTCATGTAATGCCTAGAGTTGACTTGAACCTTAGCTGATCATTAAGTTCATTTTCTTTCTACCAGACTATAGCATATGTTGTGTGTGTGTGTGTGTGTGTGTGTGTGTGTGTGCGTGCGCACGCGCATGCATAAGGAACCAGATGGATGTTCCTCAACTTCTTTCAACCAGTACTCCCAGCCTCCAGAGGAGCACGGAGGGCAGAGCAGGCTCCATTTCAATAATTGTTGTTCCTAGTTAACTTCAGGAACATGAGTCATTTGTTCTATGGGTGGAGGTGGGAAGGTATATTAATTAGAAAAGTAGAATTGTACAATCCTGGAAATTTAGATTTTTTTCACTGAAAATGTCATAGTATCAGGATTGAAATAATCTTTTCTGCAGCATCATTATAAGGCATCTGCCTTTGTTCATTGTATAGAAGTACTCTCTTCAGATAACCCATCTCCTATTATTATTTTTTAAAATTGTAAAGGGCCCAACTGGCGTGGCTCAGTTGTTGAGTGTCGACTTATGAACCAGGAGGTCAGGGGTTTGATTCCAGTCAGGGCACATGCCTGGGTTGCTGGCTTGTTTGATCCCCAGTGTGGGATGTACAGCAACCAGCTGATCAGTGATTCTCTTTCATCATTGATGTTTCTATCTCTCTCTCCTTCTCCACTCTGAAATCAATAAAAAATTGTGAACTGTGGGAGCCTCTTCCATGTCCCGCATGGTTCAGGGTTCCTCTTCAGGGTTCCGTGTTCTGGAGAAGGCCACACACAAATGAAAAGAGACTGGAAAAGAGTTAATTTGGGAAAATGGGGGACCAGGCTGGAGTCCACCTCTAGGGGGAGGACTACCCCTGCTCTGGCCTTTGCTATCCCTTTTATTGAGGTTATGAGATACACCCATATCCTTATTAGGAAGGAAATTCCAATAATAGACAATCAGCAAGAATTTATATTTGATTATCATTTAACTGCCAATGTCTCAACTAAACAATGAGTGAATAGCTCCAACCATTCAGAGCAAGTAAGGTTGACAAGCCTTCCTGATTCCCTTTTCACATTTCTCTATTAGTGACACTGTTGGGTTTCTGGCAGTAAACCTAAGAAAATATTTGCATCATGGAATTATTTCATCCCCTTTAGGGAGGAGGCTAAATATTACAAGGAAAATATTGTAAAACCTGCTTCCTGCTGATGAGAGTTGATCTTTCATATGTGGAGACATCAATTTAACCTCCAATGTTACATTGGCCTTTTAGTTGTAAAATAGTTAAAACAATGCCTAAAAAAACTTACATTCTTTATAATTTGTGAAATAAGCATGAAACTATGCAAACTACTTATTATGCAGATTTGGAGATGCCTTCTGGGTGTTCATGGTGAAAGGCAGGGTGTGTAGAAGTTGATGTGCCTATATGTTCACTTGTTAAAGAAAATAATCAGTAAGAAAATATTTGTCCTTCCTGTGGAACCCTGGGTCTTTTCATTGATATGATGGTGATGATAATTTTGTAATGGTCTCTATTCGCCTTTCTCCTATGGGAGCTTGTGCATGTAATTCCTCCCCCGTTGTTTTACCTGCTACTTTCCATAGCTAGTACAGAGCTCAGTTTTTCTTGGTAGGCTTTTCAAGTTTCCCTTTCCTCCTTTACCATTGTGCCTTTAAAAAAAATGAACTTTTCTTTTTTCTTACGAGTTCTCAGAGTGGTGGACTTCAGAGAGCCCACATTATATAAGAGGGGGAAAAACACATCACAAGCTTTCTCCTGGATGAAGGCCAGCAGTCGGGCCTTCTGCAATACTTCACATGGTGGAGCCAGAGACAGGGAATTATTCAATTAAACCTCAGTTCACCACGGTAGCAGCAGCCAGGCTATTTCTGCAGCAGCCTTACCAGCCTGGGAGGGGAATAGAGTTATACCCGTGTACTGGTTTTCAAGAGTATTCAACTGCAAAAATGACACTTTTCTACTTGCAAAAGATCTTGCTTTTGCTATTTTCTAAGATAGAAGGGAAGCTTCTTAACCATTTTGGAAACCAATAAGGCTTTTTCCTGCATTGCCGTAGGTTATTATAGAACAAATGACTCATGTTCCTGAAGCTAACTAGGAAGGACGATTATTGGGATGGAGCCAGCTCTGCCCTCCCTGTGCTCCTCTGGAGGCTGGGTGGACTGGTTGAAAGAAGGTGAGGAACGTCCGTTCTGGTTCCTAATGCTCAGATGTTGTAGCCATGTCATGCATTTTGAGACAACTTCTCCCAGAGCCCAGGGTCATTTCCCACACCATTATCAGGACAAGTGTGGCAGGGCAGAACTGGAGACTGGCCAACAGGCTGAACAACTGACCTCTTGGTCCCTGCCCCTGGCCTGCAGGCTCTGATGGATCGGTAATGGTGAATGGGAAAATCAGGGTGGGTGATGGGAGGACTGGGCTGGCTGTCAGTCCTTTGGGATCACCAGCTCATCCCCAGCTGCTCTGGGGCTCAGGCCTATGAGAAAGCAGGCACCGGCTACTTCACCTCCATGCACATGCACCAGGCCAGCAGCTGATGTAATGCGCTACCTGCTCAGGGCTGCTCATGCCCCACAGCTTCCATCAGCACCTACAAGCCCCAGTGGCAGTAGCGGCAGCGGTAGCGGTAGGGGCAGTGGTGCCCACGTGAGTGGCCCCAGCGGCCGGTTCGACAGACATGCATAGAGGTGAAGCTGCTGTGCCTGCTTTCCAATAGGCCTGAGCCCCTGAGCAGCCGGAGATGAGCTGGTGATCCCAATGGCCTGACAGCCTGGTGGTGGAGGTGGCGGAGGCCTGGAGACTGGTGAATGTGCAGAAGATGGCCTTGATCGCAGGAGGCTGGGCCCTAGGTACCCTACCCGCATGATTTTGTGTGCTGGACCTCCAGTACTAACTATATAAAGGGCATGTGCTGGGTGGTGAGAGCAGCCAGGGAGAGGTCAATGGGGGGAAACGGAGACCATTGTAATACTTAAAAAAATAAGAAATTTAAATAAAATAAATTACACACACACACACACACACACACACACACACACATAGATGCAGTCCTCGGGTTATGTCAGACTCAACTATGTCATTTTGTGGTTATGCTGACATCTCCCATTTACTTTATTTATTATAAAAAAGTTCTATCATTTTGACGTATGTACATATGTGCTTTATGTCTTTTATTATGTATTTACCACAAATAAAGGTCAGGGATTGTTATCTTTCTTCTTATTATTATTTTTTTTTTACTGTTTCACTTTATTATCGCTGTGTATGTGCTCCCTGTGAGTGACGTAGGTACTCATGTAGGTGGGTTCCGATTTACAGTGAAAATTTAGTTATGTTGTGCCATAGGAACAGATCTCCGATGTAACCCGAGGACTGCCTATATATACAAAGTGTATATATTTACCGGGGCTCATACTAACTTAAAATTCTCAACTCAGTGTGGGGCACGCACATTTCTAGGATTATAAAGGAAGAAGGAGTAATTTAAAAATAAGAAGGGAGTCATGCGATTTTGGATTCAAGTCTCTGGAGAGGGAACACCAGGAGGGGCTGCTAGGTGCAGAGTCCAGGGGTGCTCACCAGCCTGGCGAGGGTGCACTGGCCATCCTGCCTAAGAGGCCATAACGTGATGGGGTTTTCCAGTGGATGCATCCACAGTCTTCTCCTATCAAGCTTAAAGTCAATTAAAATGCTCATTTATTTCATATTCAGTTGAAGTAAAAAGCCTGCTTTCCAATTATTTATTTGTAGAATTAGGAGTGTTTGGAGTGAAGGGGTGGAGAATTAGTAAATGCAGTTCTTTACAAGTAAATCTGGTTCATTTTTTAGATTAATTTCATTGTCGCATCCTGCTGAGATCTTTTGAATTTTGAGCTTGTCCACAAATATACTAGTGATCCCTTCCAGTTTTATGTTATCGGCTAACTTGTGAAGCCTGTTAATATATCTTCGCTAGGTATCAACTTAAATACAACAACATTTGCTCTGGGGGCAAAGGGAAGCAGGGCCCTATGGTAAGTCACAGGAGAACATTTTCAAAGTGGCATTAATTGGCACTGACCAATTCATACAATACCAGAGCAATGATTACTATGGAATTACCACACCATATCATTGTTTTAGGTCACATTTTAACTTACGTGTTTACAACAAGATCATGAGTACTTTGTAAAAGGCTTCACTAAAGTTCAGACATGATCTATCTGTGATATTTAGCAGCTGTTTCTTCAATCTGCACTCATTTCTTCTAAGTGAACCCATGCTGGTTCCCACTGATTTTATACCTTTTCCTAAGTATTCACAGATCACATATTGAATTATTAATTTTCATATACTGCCCGGAATTTATTTCATGCTCACTTGCCTAAAATTGGAAATAACTGTAGCCCTTCCATTTCTTTTTTCATGTAAATCAAAGACACACCTATTTTTAGGCATAAATATCTCTCCTATTTTAAAAAAAAATTAAAAAGGAAGTGATTCAGCCACCTTTTTGCAAGTAATCTTGGCACTTTGGAAAATATTTGGGTGTTTTTACAGCATAAGCCCTCTAAGACCTCTAGAACTTTCTCATGATTGGGCTTTTTTCTCGTCCTACACCCCCACTCAGGTAACCCTCTTTTATCAGGCATTGGGCCTGTCCTTTTTGTTTAGCCTGGAGTCTGCTCAAAAGTAAGAACTCTTTCTTGTCCTTCCTTTGAGCCACTAAGTTATCATACAATATAGTAAGCATTGGGAAAGGTTTGCTGACTAGTCATAAAAGCAAAGTCATCCCTTCATTGTCATATCATCTCACACCCAGAGTTAGACTTCTGATGGCCTTTGCCATTCAAGCACTCAGATGCACAGCTGGAACTAGATAAAAGCCAGAGATCGCATGGTGGGAAAGTGTACTTAGTGAAGATCAACTCTGTTTTCAGTTTGTCCATTTAGGATCCTATATGTTGTAAAAGGCAGGCACACTCCGTAACCTGATGAAAGAACTAGGCAACTCCCGTAACGGAAACATCCAAAAGGTGGGGCAGGCTTCAAGCAAAGTGACTGTGCCAATATCAGTATGAGCTTAGTTTTTTTCCCCCTTCTATTCACTATCATTCTAGTTTGTTCTATGACGTTTTCTACTGCTGCTGTAACAGATAACCGCAAAGTTTGTGTCTTAAAAGAGCACAGAGCTATTACCTTACAGCTCTGGGTATCAGAAATCTGAAAACAGGCCTCACTGCTTCATCAAGGTGTCCAGGGAGCTGCGTTCTTCTGGAGGCTCCAGGGGAGAACTAGTTCTTGCCTTTCGTAGTTTCTGGAGGCAGCCTGCATTCTCACCCTGTATGGACTGCTGTTTTTATCCTCATGCCACCTTCTCCAACTCTAACTCTTCTTTTTTTAATATATATTTTTATTGATTTTTTTTTTTTTTTACAGAGAGGAAGGGAGAGGGATAGAAAGCTAGAAACATCGATGGGAGAGAGACACTGGTCAGCTGCCTCATGCACACCCCCTACCGGGGATGTGCCCGCAACCAAGGTACATGCCCTTGACCGGAATCAAACCTGGGACCTTCCAGTCCGCAGGCAGAAGCTTTATCCACTGAGCCAAACCAGTTTCGACTGACTCTTCTTTTCCTTCATACTTTATAAGAACCCTTGTGATTATAATGGGCTCACCCTAAGGACCCAGGGTAATGTCTTCAGCTCAAAGCCCTCAATGTTATAACATCAAAATCCCCTTTGCCATTTAAAACAATACATTCACACCTAGGAACTAGGGCAGCCTTGGGCAAACTACAGCCCGAGGGCTGGTTCCAGCCCTTTTGGCTGTTCTATCTGGCCCTCAGAGCGGAAAGAGTGGAGGGTTCTCTTGCTCTCCCCTCCGCTCCTTCACCAGCAGCCCAAGATGAGAGTGCCAGCATGGTTAGGTTGCTTTTGTTATGGCCCTCCAGTCCAATTTAAGAACCCATTATGGCCCTCAAGTCAAAAAGTTTGCCCACCCCTGAACTAGAGTGTGGGTATCTTTGGAGGGCCATGATTTTATCTACTATAGTTCTATCTCTGGGCCCAGAAGACTGACCCATATGCAAACTACATTCACATCTTCCCAACATTCATTCAAATTTTAATCCATTACATCATAATCTCTGAGCCCAAAATCTCATCTAAGTATCAGCTCAAAGGTCAACATTTCTGTGTACCTATGAAACTAGAAAACAGATTATCTGCTTTCAAGATACAATGGTGGAATTGGCAGAGCAAACTAACTATAGACATGCTTGTTTAAAATGGAGGTAGTGGAAGAAAAGAATTTCTCATCCTAAGCAACTTGGGAACTCAACTAGGTAGGTAACATTAGTTTTCAAGGCCTGTGTATAATTCTCTGTGGATTGTGGCTCCATCCCCTGGGCCCATGGCTCTGCTCTCTAGCTTCACACCTCTTCCCTTGGACTTATCTTTTTCATGATGGGTAGCATATAGAATATGCTGCTGAGTGGCCTGGTTTTCTGCCTATAGGATTTTAGAACCTCCTGTCAATTTGTCCTGTCACTTTCAGTCTAAGCTGGCAGCTCCCACTCTTATAACATTCTTGAGAACCTCGTTGGTCTCCCATATATGTGTTGGTAACAAACCATTAGGTAAAATTTCTCTCTACAGATCTTTCCTGGATGATCCCTTCTCTCCTCCAGGCTTCTGCTGAAATAATTAAGAAGAGACATGCCTAATCACGTGCCTGAGTACTCTGACCTTCTGATGAGGAAAAGGTTGTCCAGCCACCTCTTAGCTTTCTCTCCAGAGCACACTTCCTTGACTATGATTCTCACTTCAGTATCTTTTATAATCTGGATAGGCTGAAAATTTCCAAAATCATCAAGTCCTGTTTGTTTTTCTTTCTTCTTTTTTTTTTCCTTAATGGTTTTTCCCTCAACCTCTCTCCTTTAAGCATCAATGGGAAATCAGGTCATATCTTTATCATTTGGGAAATCTACTCAGTAGATTCATTACTATGAGTTCTGCTTCCCATATAACTGTAGGATACAGCTGTGCAATGTTTCCTGCCACTGTATCTTCTAGTCTCCAATAACATGTTCCCAATAACAAGTTCCTCATTTCCTTGTAAGTCTTCCCAAACACCACCTTTAAGTTCATCTTTCTACCAATGGTCTATCCAAGGCAATTTTTTTTTCCTATTAGGTTACTTAACATTTTCCCAGCCTCTGCTCTTTGCTCAACTCCTATGCCACCTGTACATTTTACAGTTTTGTTTTGTTTTTGTGGGTTTTTTTGTTTGTTTGTTTGTTTTACAGGAGCACCTCTACCCATGGTACCAAAATCTGTGCTAGCTTCCTGGTACCCCTATTTTAAAAACTACCATAAATTCAGTAGTTTAAAATAGTACAAGTTTACCATCTTACAGTGGTGGCTATATTTCTAAAGTGGTCTTACAGAATTAGAATTGTTAGGGCTACATTCCTTCTCTAGGCTCCAGGAGAAAATCTCTTTTTCCCCTTCTCTAGCTTTCAGAGGCCACCTCCACTCCTTGGCCCAGGATCCCTCAGATGGTGGCATCACTCTGCCCTGACTCCTGCTTTCATCTTCGTATCTCCTTTTCTGACCCTGACTTTCTGCCTCCCTCTTCCATTTTTCTAAGAACCCTTGTGATGACATTGGAATGATGCAGGATAATCTCTTTTTGATTATTCTTAAATTTATCACATCTGCAAACCCATTTTTCCATATGAGGTAAACATAGCCACAGGTTCTAGGGCTGATGCTGTGCACATTTTTGGAGGGGAGGGAAGGAAGGTCATTCTGCCTATCATGGGTTCTTCATAAGAACCTGATGAATCCTCCAAGATTTCTTCTAAATTAGTGCCTTCATTGAGGCTCATGTGCACCCACAACCCAGAGGAAAAAGAGGCTTCTTCTGGAAGTACCCCTATGGGAGACAGAAAGTTTCTCATTTCTAGAAGCCCTAGAAAATGTCTCCTTTAGTCTGATTAGATCAGAATTTATCACCATGGTCAGAAAGATAGGCTACTCTGCATGATTAAAAGGACTCAGAGTCTACTTCTTCAACATTGTAGTGGAGAATATAGAGGAGTACCCTCAGAGCAGAATGTGAGACAAGTTACAAAATAGAGGAGTGGAATCTGTGCAAACAAACAAACCAAATAACTAACAGATGTCAACCAAAACACATCCCTTCAACCCATGACTGCAAATTAGCCAAGGGCAGTAACCATATCTTATTTATAGTTTTGTATTCTGTATCAATATCACATTGCCCAGATATCTAATATAATAATTGGCTTGCTGAAACCCTTTTGGCTCAGTGATAGAGTGTCGGTCTGCGGACTGAAAGGTCCCAGGTTCGATTCTGGTCAAGGGCATGTACATTGGTTGTGGGCACATCCCTGATAGGGGGTGTGCAAGAGGCAGCTGGTCGATGTTTCTCTCTCATTGATGTTTCTAGCTCTCTATCTCTCTCCCTTCCTCCCTGTAAAATATCAATAAAATATATTTTAAAAAAATAATTGGCTTTCTTAAATGAATGACTGAATGGTGAATTGTTCGTTGCCATTTTTATATTACTTGATTTCAATGTAGTTAAACATACCATTTTGACTAGATTTTATTATTTTTGCAAATAAACTTCTAAAATGTGTCATAGAAAATATATTTTAAAGTCAGATCATGATATTAGGAGAGAAATGGAAATAGAGTAAGATAATCAATTTTCTGAATTAAGATAGGGATCCTCAAAGGAATTACATGCTTTTAATTTGACTTATACTCTTAGGCTAATCTCAGAAAATCAATAGTCCTGCTGACACCCTCTCAAAACACACACAGGCACACCTAACTTAGGATACATGTAGTTTGAAGAAATAATAAGTATTGATTAATTTGCTTTCACAAATCAAAAGTGTGTCTGAGTATTTGCATACTTTATTATCAGATTAAAGCCCACAGGGGACTCTAAGTACCAAATATCATAAAGACTATGTAATGAGCATTAATTATAATAAACTACTTCCTATTGCTCCCATCTCTCTCTTCTTAGTATTTGATCTTTTGGTTTCCTTTTATCCTGACAAGGAGGTTAGGTGAGAAGTAGACCTGACACTTCTGAAAGAGCAATGAGGAGGTGCTATGTCTCTCAAATACAAATTGCCCTTCTGTGGACCAGAGAATGTTGGAGCTGCTTCCAAGAGAAAGCTTCAAAATCAATCTGGAACCACCACCCCAAGCAGAAGGAGAGTGCACTGGGGTAGTGAGTACAGAGAACTGTCAGAAGCGAGCTGTGGAAACAAATGAGTCTCTGAGAAGAAGAGAAGTTGATGATCTTTTGTAGAAGCTCATTGTTCAGTGGGCAGATCACCTGAACTACTCAGGAGTCAAGGACTATGGTCAAGGGTAACTTAATCATTAGTCATACTGTATTAGACTGAGCGGTGTCCATGAAAAGGGACTCAAACAGCATGGACCGTTTTTGTTCCTACCTTCCCACTCTTTGTGGACATCTTTTGATGAGAAGAACAGATGATTTGATGACCCTCTTGGGAAGAGATTGCAACTATTTCCTCATACTATACCTTCTAAACCAGTGGTTCTTTCCCTCACTTGGTAGGAGAATGCATGAACTCATTTTTCAAACTGAATGAAAGCTAAAGGTTCCCTCCCCAGCAAAAACAGCATTGCACAGAGGTCATTCCTTTTTTATAACATCTCAGCTTATTCATGAACTTCCTGAAGTTTGTCAGCGGAGCCTTCCAGAAAGATCTGCAGATCCAGTTAAGAACCCTTCCTCTAGACCACCAGCCTGCACCTCCAGGGACCTCCTCCTCAGCTAAGAGACACTCTGAGAGTGTGAAAAATTGGGGAGGGGGGTCACCATAGAGTTCTATTCCATATTAAAGTTCCCCTCCATCTAAGCTACCTCAGGAGGTTTTTGATTTGGGGATCACAGGTGCTTCTTATTTTTAACTTTTCCAAAACAGAAGGGGGCACACGTGGCTGAGAATCTAGAAACAACTGCCCAGTCCTAATACCATGGGACGTTTCCTGATGGTGATTCCATCCTACATTCTCCACGCTGCTTCCCTCCTTTTTTTGAGATAGCTAGTTGCATTTCCTTCTCTCAGAATCGGATCGATTTGAGAGAGTGACAAGAACGTGTGGGGAAGAGAAAGAAAGAAATGGACGTTGTAATACCATGAGGGATGGAGAGAGCCTGCAGCCGAACAGCCCCTGGAAAGACAGACCTTTTCACCAGGGTGGCGCTTCTATTCATCATCCTTCCTGGCCAAATGTATCTGTTTGCAAGGTCCCTTAGTCAGCAAAAATGTATTGGCATGTGCGGTATTTTATCCCAAACCCCGTGCTAGATCAGTCTAGATCTCGGTGAGGGGGCAGAGAAGAACAGCACACGGCCTGCCTCTCCTTTCAGGGGAGCTGAGGTCCTGCAATGGAGATAAAGCATCCCAAGGAAGTCAGCTTAAAACTGTTTTCTGAAAGGGCTTCACTGTTCACCCTTCCTAAACCGCCTGCTGTGTGTGTGTGTGTGTGTGTGTGTGTGTGTGTGTGTGGTGTGTGTGTGTGTGTGTGTGTGTGTGTGTGTATGAGAGAGAGAGTGTGTCTGTATGTGTGTGAGAGTGTGTGTGTGTGTGTGTGTGAGAGAGAGAGAGAGAGAGAGAGAGAGAGAGAGAGAGAGAGAGAGAGAGAGGAGAGAGAGAGAGAGAGATATTTCATGTTCCAGGGACTGCAGAAGTGCCTCTTGCTCTCCCATAGCACCTCCTCATTACATGAACCATGGTATTTATCATTATATTTTATAATGACTCATTTGTGCCTTTCTCCCAACAGACCACAAACCCCTTGAGGAGAGAGGCTGCGTCTTAGGAGGCCTCATCTCTGTATTTCCCAGGAGCTACCAGGGAGCCCGGGACAGATGAGCGCTTTAAAAACACGTTGCACAGAGCGCTGACTCGTGTCCAGGAAAGAGAGGACCCGGACGAAGGCCTTGCACAGAGCAGACCCTCGCTATTAGGCCAGGAGACAGCGGCCTGGCTTTGGTCCCTGTGCTCTTGAACCTCAGTTTCCCACCTGTCCCGGAAGGACAGGGAGCGGGGATTAGGCGATCCTTTCCAGCTGAAAAATCCTACCTTAACGACTGCCTTAGGGCAGAGGGGAGGGGAAGCCCTGGCCACCTGGTTCTGCTTAAGCACCCACCTAGGCCTCCCCCTCCAAACAGAGCGGCTGGGGGGTCCAGGGAGAGAGAGAGAGAGTCCCAAAAACCACCGAGCCACTCGGGATATCCGCCAGCTCCATTGACAAGAGTGACTTCCCACGCTCTGCCCACAGAGGGCATCCCTGCTCATTGATATGTAGACCGGGCGAGCGCAGCTGCCGGGAGGACCGCTCTCTTCTCTCCTCCGCCGCCGCCGTCATCTCTCTGCCCCCACCCCCACCACCCCCATCCTCCACCCCCCTTCGCGTGGAGTCTTCGCCGGATCCACTCGGCTCCCCTCCGGTCTCCACGTTTTCCCCTCCAGCCCTCCCCCCGCTCCTCCGCATCAATGGGGAGCCCGGCTCCCGCTCCCCGCTCCCCGCTCGCACAGCGCGGGCCGGCGGGCGCCCGGTGACCAGTGAGCGCTGCGCCCGCAGCCCCGCCGCGCCCCCTCCGCGCCCCGCGCCCCGGAGGAAGGAGCCCGCGGCACCCCGGCTCCGGGGGGAAGGACCTAGCGGCACCCCGGCTCCCAGAGGACCTTCCTCTCCAACTTTCCCCTCGGAGGACCGCGCACCAGCCGCCGCCCGGCCACGGGACCGCGTTCCTCGGGTCCCTCCCGGATCGTCTGTCTGTGCGCCGGGGACTCGGGGGCCCCCGCGGAGAGCTGTCCCCCGCCCCCGGCCCCCTCGGGCGCCCCGAGTTAGTTTCCCGGGGTGCCCTCGGCTCTCGGGGCTCCCTCGGACTTCTTGCCGGATGATGGAACTTCTCGCCGCCCGTCTCTGCCGCTGACCCGCCAGGGGTCCAGGAGAAAGGCTCGGGGAGCAGCGGAGGCGCCGGGAGGTGGAGGAAGAGGACGGCGAGGAGGAGGAAGAGGAGGAAGAGAAGGAAGGAGGAGGAGGAAGCCAGCCGCCCGACGGGGCTCTGCGGGCCGGAGTGCGTGCATGTGTGCATGCGTGTGTGAGTGCATGTGTGTGAGCGCCGCCGCTGCCCAGGACCCCCGGCCCCGAAGGTGCTGGCCGCAACATGGAGAATAGCCCCGGATGTGCCTGCGCCCCGAGGCTGGCGTGGCTGCTGCTCGGCGCTGCCCTGCTCGGCGCGCACCTCGGCGCCTCCGTCTCCGGTGAGCCCAGAGTCCCCCTTTCTTCTCCGTGGCCCCCTCCCCCGCCGCCCCTGCCCGGCCGCCGAACGGGGCAGAGGGGGGAGAGCAAGGTGTTCGGGTTGCTCTGAGCCTCAAACCCCCCCCCCCATCCCTACCCCCAGAGACGGGGGAGACTTTTGTTGTTGTTTTTGTTTCGCCCGGGGGCGAGGTTGTGGGCGGCCGGGGACGGGGCGCCCCGCCGCTGTGTGTTTGCCTCTGATATTGTGGATCTTGTGGATCTTGTGGATCTTGTGGATCTTGTGGAGCCTGAGCTTCTGCAAACACTTGCCCGGGTTCGGATTGCCGGCCTGCTGGCCGGGGCAGGGGAGAGGCGGGTGACGGGGGTGTCGCTGCAAAGCTCCGGGTTGGAGTCTCAGAGCCTCGGGGAGCCCTGGGGACCCCCGGAGGAGGGACCTGCCTGGGGCAGCGGGGCCGGCGGAGCGGGCCGTCCAGGGGGCGCTGAGGATTGCAGGTGGTGGGTGGTGGGTGGTGGGTGGTGGGCTGAGCCGGCTGAGGTTCTAAGAGCCTGGGTTCTGTGACTGAGGATCCAGAAAGGGGCGGCTCCGGTGTTGGGCGCCTCGGAGGCGCGGCGGGGACCGGGTGCCTGGGAGGGGCGCAGAGTTGCGGGGAGGAAGGAGGCGTGTTTTGCGGGTTTGAAGGTGGATTTAGTTTCCCAGTGAAGTCCCCCCACCGCCCGGACACTTCCAACTCGGGTGGTCGCTGTCCGCTATCCGCTGTCCACTATCCGCTATCCTCTGTCCGCTGTCTGCTGTCCTCTGTCCGCTATCCGCTATCCTCTGTCCGCTGTCCGCTATCCTCTGTCCGCTATCGGCTGTCCTGTCCGCTATCCGAGGGACCAGCCCCGGGGCGCCGGCGCTTGGCAAGCGCAGTTTCTCATTAGACCTGCGAAGCGGTGCGGGGCTGGGCTGGGAGACAGCGGGGTACAGAGGGTCCACGGGCTGCTCGGTGCTGCCGGCGGCCCGTCCGGAGCGGGGCTGCAAGGCCACAAAGAACTAACGGAGCAAAAGAACGCGCTCTGCGTCCGCTCGCCTCGCTGGGCCTCCGCCAGCGCAGATGGGCACCGAGGTGCCCGGCGGGAGTGGGGACGAGCCGGCTGATTATTCAAATCCCTTGGACACGACCTTTCCCCGAAGGGAGAGAGGAAGGGGGGGGGGCGGCTGGCTGGAGGAGCCAGGCGCTGGGGAAGGAGCTTCGCCACGGGCGCGGCCAAGCACCGGTCACTGCCAAGCCCCAGCTGCCCCGAGCCCGGAGCTGCGCTTCCTTGTTCCTGCTCCAGGCGCAGGGCTGAGAGAGAGAGAGAGAGAGAGAGAGAGAGAGAGAGAGAGAGAGAGAGAGAAGGAGCCTCCGAGGCTGGGGACTCAGATAGGGGAGCCCAGCCCCTTGGAGACTCCCTAATCCTGGGGCAGCCACACAGGAGCAGCGGGGTCTGACCATCCAACACCTCCCCTTACTCCTCTCCTTCCTGTGACCAGAGCCAGAGAGCGGGGAGCTTGCTTGTGTGTGTGTGCTGTCTGTGTGTGTAGTGTGTGTGTGTGTGTGTGTGTGTGTGTGTGTGTGGTGTGGTGTGTGTGTGTGTGTGTGTGTGTGTGTGCTCTCACGCGCCTACTGAGTCCCAGCTGCCAGCAGCCTGCCAGGCTCCTTCTCTCCCGCCCGGTTGCTCCCTCCTCCCCGCTCCTCCCTCACGGAGCTTTGTCCTCAGCACTTACTCCTTGGGAAGGTGTGTGTGTGTGTGTGTGTGGGGTCATCCCCAAAGTAATCAGTGGGTGTCCCTTTAAAATCCCTCCTCAGCACCAGCAGCTACTATGCTGCGGGGAGTGGGACCCCCTCCAGCCGGAGACTGACTTGCGCTCTCCTGGGCAGTTTGGGAGGCAGCCAAGGAGGGGAGGGGAGGCGCCCAGGGGGCATCCCTGGCCCCTGGAAAGGCTGCCAGGCTCGGCCTGCAGTGATTGGCTGCCAATGCTGCACTAAGCAAGGTGTGCAAGGACCGACCATGATGGTGTGTCATTTACACTAAAATATTTTAAAGCAGTTTCCCAAGTGACTGTCTGGGGAAGGGTGGAGTTAAATAAATGGAGACATTTATATATGTTTTACTAATACCTGAATCAGTTAAATACCCCTCTTCTCACGGAAGTTGCTTGTCTAAGGAGTTAAGGCCACCTATAACTGCTTTATTTTCATTTCTTCTGCAGCAGGCACGCCTATGTTTGAAAAGGCTGACAAAACTCTACACACATGCCTGTGGACAGGCTTGTGGATCTAAATCGTTAAGCTTGCTTGTACTTCTAAACCCCTTCCTGTCATTTGCAAATGAACTGTGATGTCGTTTGCACTGGTCCCAGGAAAGTGTAGGGTACAGTTTTGAGATGTAGTTAATTCAAATTGCTCAGATCCTTTGCTCACTTATCTGTTTCCTCTCTTTTTCTTAGTAACTACTTCCCTTCTTCAGGTTGATGGCAGGGAATTGGTGCTGAAGAAAGCAGAGTGCCCTCTCTTAAAGGGCCAGCAGGAGGTGCCCTTACTAAGGCCAGTGCCTCCTCACAGGGGAATTCCCATTCAGTGAGGTGTTTAAAGACTGCTGATGGGTAACAAAGGATTGTGGAGAGGAGCAGTCACTCTGGGTATTTTCCCCTTTCCCTGGTCATGTCTGAAGCTGCTGTCCATGGTGATGAAACTGTAATGGCCTCACCAATGGCACCCTGAACTGTGGCAGACTTGATGCTGAAGGTGGGGCAGGGGATGATAGCATTTTAGTTGGCTTTTGTAAGATGCCATCTTCTCATGTATTTCACTTGAGCAACAAACCAAGACTCTGAGTCCCGGGATCTCAAGTGAAACGGAAGTTTTAGATGTGAGATGTTACTGAATGAAACAGCAGGAAAACATGTGAATTAATTAATTCTTCATACATATGTTTGCGTTCCATTCTACTGAGAAAAAATGCTGAGACTGTATGTAGCCCAAACATGGTGACGTGAGGCTTTCTGCCTTCCTTCCCCCTTCTCACTCCCCCAAACTGGATCCGATGCCCCCACCTGGGCTTGCTGTTGTGGGGAGCATGGCAGGACCTGGGCTCCCGGGCAGGCTGGCTGTCCACTCCTTTGTGAGTTCCGCCACATAAACCACCAGCCACCGGTCCGGCACCATTTCCCACACAGCAGCAGTTGCCCTCTGAGTTATGAAGCATGGGAAACAGACACCACATGTGTTACACGTGGATGTGTTAGGCTTAGCACGTTTGCTTTAATGCTCTTAAAAGCTGGGCTGGCTGGAGCTGCCCATAGGCATTTTTTTCTGGGGAGAGATTGACAGTTTCTCAGCACGTGTGGCTTCCATCTCTTCTCTGGCAAGTGAAGCTCTCAGCAAACTTCCTTCTTGTCTCCGCTGAAGAGAAAGAGCTTCGCCCAGGTCTGCATGCCCCAGGGAAGCCCTGCTGGCACTTTCTCCCAGAGCACTGGTATGTGCAGGGGAGAGGGTGCTTTTCTCAGCCAATGGGAAGCCTTGCAAGAGGCTGGGGAGGTGATTTGGGGGTGCATTATTTTTACTTGTTTCTGGATAGAGAAGGGATCCCTAGTACTCCCAGAGAATGTCAACACTCTAGTTAGCCTCAAAACTATACTTAAGGAGAGGAAACACTTCTCTCTGTCTGGCTTTCCTTTCTTTGGTGCTCCTGGTACTGGAGAGTCTTCAAAGGCATGTGATTTGCTCCTGGAGTGTTTCTACTGCCTGCAGCAGGGTCATCCGGTACTGGCTCCATCTCCCTCCATTGGAAACAAGCCCTGATTTAAATCTTAAACCCCACTCCCCCACACGCACTTATCCATAGGTGGTGTTGCATGTTCACAGGCAGTGCTGAAGTTTCTGCACAGAGTATTTCTTTCCATAGAACACTGAGCCTTAAGGTTACATTTTAAAGCAAAGACTCTGGAGAATTTGCCATCCTAAACTTTGCAGATGAAACTTCTATTTTAAAAAACTTCAGAGAGGAATGGAGAGAGAGAGAGAGAGAGAGAGAGAGAGAGAGAGAGAGAGAGAGATCAATGATGCTGAAACCAGTTTGGCTCAATGGATAGAGCATTGGCCTGCTGACTGAAAGGTCCTGGGTTCAATTCTGGTCGAGGGCATCTACCTTGGTTGTGAGCACATCCCCAGTAGGGGGTGTGCAAGAGGCAGCTGATTGATGATTCTCTCTCATCGATGTTTCTAACTCTCTATCCCTCTGTTTTCCACTCTGTAAAAATCAATAAAATATATTTTTAAAAAAGAAAAGAAACATCAATGATGAGAGAAAATCATTGAACTGCTGCCTCCTGCATGCCCCACACTGGGGATCGAGCCTGCAACTTGTGCATGTGCCTTGACCAAAAGTGGAACCGTGACCTCCTGGTTCATAGGTGGATGCTCAATCACTGAACTATGCCAGCCTGGCCATGTGCAACCAGGCAGGATAACTTTATGAGAATGAGACTGTTATAGTTTCAGGCTTTTTCATAAGAGAGGGTTTCCACACACACACCCCATGCCAGCTCCCCAGATGTGTGACTTTGGGGTGAGTTAAGATAGTGCTCTTCACACGTAGACTCCTGGAAACCACTGGGATGTCACCAGTGCGGGAGCTCTGCTTGGCTGGCGATAGGTCTCCCCACTTTATGTGGCTCTGGCCTGTACGCTCAGAACTGGCACCCCATTAGGAAGGCATTGCTCTGTTTTGGATTTGTAACACAGCTACCAGCTCCAAAGATAAGCTTTTGATTACCTCCCTCAGATGATGATCTCTTAGATGAACTGTGTTATGTAAATTTTGGGAAGTCTTCCTTCTGCCTGAGTAAAAAGAATAATGACAGGAGTCCTCTGAGAACGACTTGATTAATTAGCCAAAGATAAAAAGTCGCTTGGTTCTGGAAATGTGCTGCAGTCCCTAAAGAGAAGTGAGGAACACTGCACATTTCCAATTCATACAGCAGAAACGTGGAGTTGTCCTTTCTTTTTCCTTCATGGTTTCATTTTTTTTTTAAATTTTTCCATTATGATGATCCAGAGGATTGGAGAGCTCCCTGAATGGTCAGAGCAGTTACATACCTTCATGAATCATAGCCTGGGATCTTAGTAACTCTTGATGGAAACACACTGAATTAACTACCAACACGACGCACAGTGAATTGTTCTGCGGGCTGCGCAGGCTGCCTTCTCTCTCTCTCTCTCTCCAGCATGTCTCTCCAGCAGCACAGCTCTCATCTCTAAACTGTCTGGCATCAGCGCTGCCTCCCTTGCAACATCCCAGGGAGGCCTTCCTCACTGTGCCTCCAGGGCCCTGACCCACAGGCACGGGGTCGAACATACTGTATGATGCTTTGTAACCTCATGGAGATTTGCCTTAAAAACAAATTTGGGGTTGCAGGCTAGATCCCCAGTGAAGGAGCATGCAGGGTGGCGTGCAGGAGGCAGCTAATCAATGATTCTCTTTCACCATTGATATATATATATATATATATATATATATATATATATATATATATATATCCCTCTCCCTTCCTCTCTGAAATCAATAAAAATATATTTAAAAACTTATATCCACTCATTTAGCTGCCTTTTAATCACATAAACCCGAGTTAACCTGTCCTTAATAGACCAAAGGCGTCACTATGGCTCAGTTATTTATTAAGTTATCAGATATTATAGAACAATTTCTGAAGCTATTACATTAAAAAGGACTGTTTGTTTGTTTATTTATTTATTTATTTATTTATTGCTCTTTGGCTTTTGTTTTTTAAGATTTTTATTCCTGATGTATTAAAGGCTTGTTATCCACTGGCCTGTGTCCTGCTCGAGCTTCTCCTTGGTGTGCAACTTTGACAAAGCAGTCCTTGCATTTCCTATTTGATTTTCTGAGAACTAAGAGACTGGGCTTTCCTGAAATTATGTCTAAAGTAAAAGAGGAGATTCTAAGTCAGGACCCATGTTCCTCACCTGGAAATATTGTTTTTAAATAATTGATTTGTAGCATTACTCAAATCTGGTACTACTTTTTTAAAACGTGTTTGTTAAGTGATGGTATGGACCAGAAGATTTTACTTATATTACTAGTTTCAACATTACATGATTTATTTAAATGATAAACTATATACTAGACCTACAGTGTTTGGCGTAATTAATAATGATGACATTGGTGACCACAATAACAATTATAATGAAACAAATATCCTTGTACCCACCAGCAATTTTATTAATTTTGTGTTAATTCATCCTTTGTCTTTTTTTTATAATTTTGCCATACATACTCTTTGCTTTGTTACACTTGACCATTATAAAATGAATATATTTTTCTATGATATGCATTTTTGCCAAACATGAAATATTTGCTATTTATCTGTGAGGATGCACGTTGCTGTATTTCAGTCCTTTTCTCTGCTGTATAATATTTCATGCTATTACTCAGTCATACTTTATCCAATCAACCATTAATGGAGTTTTGGGACCTCTGTATTTTGCTATTTGCAGCAATGTTACTATCAATACTCTTGAACATGCCCTCCAGAATAAGTTCACTACCTTGTGTAGGGAACATATGTGGGAGTGGAGTTGCTGAGTCACAGAAACCATGTCTCTCTCTGCCTTTAGGAGGCAGCAACAAACACTCCTACCAGGAGAAAGTTCCCTTTGTTCCCTGTCTTCCCCAGTACTTGGTGTTGTCTTCTATTTAACGTTCTCTCCTTTGGCAGGTATTAATTAGTACCTCACCGTGGTCTTAATTTGTTTTTCCCTGATTGCTAATGAGGTTGCGCACTTCCCCCCCCCCCCATTACTTTATTGGCCTTCTGTGATTTCAGCAAGCTGAGTCTATGATTACTTTTCTCCAACTGAGCAGCCATTTATTTTGAGGCATCAATGTTATGAGTAGCTGTTCTGTTTTTCCTACTTAGCAACCTTCTGCCTTTAGGCATAGATGTTATTTAGTACCTTATTTTTAGGAAGTTGTCTCCTGATTCTTTATTGTGCTTATTTTGGGCCAGACTTTCCTTAAGCATCTTTCCAGAACATACACTTATTTTAAACCAGAGAAGAGCTCCTTGGTTACTATAAGATTATTGAATACCTATAGCAACCCTTACCTTGTCAATATCCCGCCTAATTAGGTTTATTATGTCTTTGTAGCATATTACCTACAGGGAAGCAAGATGCTGGGGCCCTGGGCTTAATTTGAGAAACATGAAAAATCCCCTTAATGTCATGGTACTAAACGATGACTCAATCATAGAGTTATAACGGGAGACACTGAGTCTGAGTTTAAAGTCCTAGTCTGACCTTTGGAACCTGGTAATGTTTCCAACATGGTAAAACACGTGTTGGATCATGGTTACATATGTGACTGGGTTTCAAGCAAGCAACCATGTTGCACCCCTCCCAGTTTTTGTTGGGGTTCAGAATTGTTTCACCTATTCCTGTGTGACAGGCTAATGAAGGGTCCAGGATGAGACAAAGCACCAGATACGCTAGCAGTGGCTTCTGTCCTGTGTGGACTTGTCATTAGAGATGTGAGTCGAGGGTGAGGCATCTAAGCAAACCCCCTGCACCAGTCCTCAATCCATTGTTCCACGTCTGTTCTCAGCCTCCCGGCGTCCCAGGAGAGTATAAATTAGAGAGAATATCTGCAAAGCTTTCCCTTTCATGTCTAATGTCTGGGCAGAGCTGTTCCCTGCAGGACAATTTTTAGTCATTTTCTCTCCGGTTTGACACATCTCCAGGGATGGTTTGTTCACTATTTCCCCTGGGAAACTTTTCAGCAGCATATCAGTTCTGGTTGTTAAAAATTTATTTCACAATTCACCTTAGACAATCCTGTTCTAAATGTTCTTCCTATTGCTCCTGTCACCCAACTCTTGGTTCCGGTTTTCCCCCCTCACTGACACTTTGCCTTTCTGTGCTGAACTATGTTAGAAAGTCTATTCATAGGACATCCTTGCTTCCCCTCTTAGTCTTTACTTAACAAGATTATAAATATTTAATTTATTTTTTCCTCAGGCTCCTCCAGGAGCTTAATCATGTTTATTTTTTCCTACCTGATCTCCTTCTGGTTTGTTTATATCTTTCTGGTAATCAAGTATCCCGGATTTAATGTGCCCTTCTCAGTGAGCTCTTCCAAATCGTTTATGGAAAATGTAGATTTGGTATAGTCTTTATCTTTTTATTGTACAGCCATTCCTGGTGTCCATTTTGCCTCTCTTAAAATGTGTGTTCTTGCCCGGCCAGGATGGTGTGGCTCAATGGTTGAGCATTGACCCATGAACCAGGAGGTCCATGGTTCAATTCCTGGGTTGCAGGTTTAATTCCCAGTAGGAGTTGTGCCGGAGGCAGACAATCAATGATTCTGTTTCATCATTGATGTTTCTATCTCAGGGTTTTTCCTAGCAGATCTGGCAGCCTGTTGCTGTAAATACATCCCTAGCCTTTCATGACCCTGTGCTCAGATGATGATGGATCTTTGAGCTTAGTGAGATGGAAATGCTAATCAATGAATATATTATTAAATCCATAATCTTAAATGAGATGGAGCTTTGAAGACAAGAAAGTATTGCAGAAGAATAACGCAGCAGATGAAAGAGGCTTCCCTGAGAAAGTCACGATGGCATCTGAAGAACAATTAGAGAGGGATTGCGTGATTGCGTGGGCAGAACTAGGAAGAGAATGCTGGGTAAGAGAAGTGATAGCAAAGGCTCTGGAGTGGAAGAAGTATAGTGAATTCAAAGAGGATCAGTATATACAGGTCTATGAATAGTACTAAGCATAACAGAGCAGCGGAGGCCTGAGAAGACCTTAGGTTCCTCTCTTACAGACAGTAGCTACTCAGGCTCAGTACAAAGTCCTCCTTTATCTGCAGTTTTATTTCTGTGGTTTCAGTTACCTGATGTCAATTGTGGCCCAGAAATATTAAAATGGAAAATTCTGGAAATAAGTCATAAATTTAAAACTGTATGCCTGAAGGAATCTCATCCTGTCCTCTCCATCCCACCTGGGACATGACTAATTTCTTTGTCCTTTGTGTCCACGCTATGGATGCTCCTTGCTCCTTAGTCATTTAGTGGCTATCTTGGTTGCCAAATTGATTGTCCTGGTATCACAGTGCTTGTGTTCAAGTGACCCTTGTTTTACTTAATAGCCCCAAAACACAAGAGTAGTGGTGCTGGCTATTCATACATGTCCAGGAGAAGCTATTCCTTAACTGAAAAGGAATGTATGTATGGGGGAAAAACATAGCATATACATGATTTGATACTATCCATGATTTCAGGCATCCAATGGGGATCTTGGATCATATCCCTTGGAGATAAGGGATAAATACTCTAAATATTATTTGAATGACTTGAAATGTGTTCAAGACAAAGATGTTTTTCTAATCTCAGCAGAATCATTTAAATATTTAAGCAAATTGTCCCTGGTGAGGTAGCTCAGTTGGTCAGAGCATCATTCCTATGTGCCAAGGTTGTGGGTTCAATCTCTGGTGGGAAATCAACCGATGAATGTATAAACAAGTGGAACAACAAACCAACCCCCCTTTTTCTATCTCTCTTCCCCCCCCTCTCTCTCATCAATAAATAAATTTAATCTCACTCATTTGTGGAATATAATGAACAACATAAACTGATGGACAAAAATAGATCCAGAGACAAACATCAATTGGAAAGTCAAACCTCAGGGAAGGTAGGGGACAGTGGGGGTAAGAGGGAGAGATCAACCAAAGGACTTGTATGCGTGCATATAAGCCTATTCAGTGGGCACAAACAACAGGGGTTTAAGAGCATGAATGGGAAGTGGGAGGTAATGGGAGAAGAAGGACACATAATGTAATGCCTTAATCAATAAAGAAATTTTAAAAAGAAATTTACAACAAAAATTTAAGAAAATTACATAGGCAGTCCTTGTCCTGATTCTTTTTCACTAACTGATGTGAATTTATGAATCTATCTATCCTATATAGGTAGAATACCTCATGGGGTTGTGTGGTTACATAACAAATGTAACCCAGGCAAAGGGATTTTGAAAAGTGTAAAGAGCTAGACGAATACAAATGATTATTAGTAAACATGTGTACCAGGATAATTCTTTGGGAACTATCCCTGAGCAGAAAAAATGGGGCTTTGTCCTTTCTATATAAGGTTTGTCATGAGGTTTTTCTTTTTCCCGTGACCTCCTTTTCGATGTGTACCTGAGCACTTGGTGAATGAGAAAGGAAAAATGAACCTACGATTTAAAAATAGATTTTTTTCTGATTGTTTTTCCAATATGCTTCTTTCTTTCACATTTTCTCTCCATTACTATTGCTTAAATTTATGGATGAATGTTCTCTTAGGTTTAAGATACAGTTCATTTAGAAGTCATTGAGCTTGCAACTCTTGCTCTTCCACTGTAAGTAGCCAAGGAGTCGGTTGTTTGATCCTATGGTCTTTTGTCATGATGAGACATGGGGCACAGCCCAGGGAGAAAAGCCTGTCAGCTAGTGGCTTTGACTTTGAGTTACCCATCTGCAAAATAACATCATTTTTCCCTGACTGTAAATTGAAGATAAACTCACTCCAACAATGAGATTTATAAAATGCCTATTCCGGTGCCTGGCATCTAATAAATGTTTCATGACTCTTACCCATTTTCAGAATTACCTTCAGATGTGCTAGATTTATACTGAGACAATATTTACAAATAGAAAATTTCACAGGCACAGGGAGGCCACTCTAGAACCCTGCTCAATTTCATTGTTGTAGTTGACGATTTTAAAGACTTAGAAATAAATAAGATAGTCAGACTCCACCAGCAGTTTTGAATTCAAGTCCATGCTTAGTTTCATGGGCTGTGGTTTAGCCGGCCATGGTCAGTGCCTTTCCTGGACTTAGAAGCTAACAGGTTTAGCTAAGAGAGATCTGACACAGCACACTGCTGATCAAGCGTGGCACCATATAACACAGTCCCTGCAGATTTTGCCTCCAAACTGACCTCCCCCATTAACTTCTCTCTGGTCAGCCACATCTACTTCCTACAGACGCACTCAGCATAAACACATAGAAGCAAGTACTTGTTTGGTTAATGGGTAGTGTTAGGTATAATTCATTTCATGGGTCTTCTCCCTGGAGGAAGGGCTGTCACCTTGATAGTGTATCAATGCCCAGCCCTACTTCATACAAATTAATTTAGAATCTCTGAGATGACACTCAGCATGAGTATTTTTTAAGCCTTTATAGGTGATTCCGATGTGCAGCCAAGTTTGAGAACCTGGATCTGATGATCCATGGACCAGCAGTTCCGCATCACATGCAAAATTTTTAGAAATGCAGACTTATGCCACAACCAGACATACTGAATTAGAATCCCAGACAACTGAAAGGCATTGCCCTAGGGAACTGAAAACCCATTGAGGGAAGTGACCCAGTTTCTGTTTTCTTCTACAGTTTAGTTAATGGGAAAAATTCTCTTTTCATACTAGTCCAGTCTTAGCTTGAACCTCTCTGAAATGCTTTGGTTTGAAGAGCTGATTTTTAAAAATATATATTTTGTTGATTTTTTTTTTTTTTTTGTACAGAGAGGAAGGGAGAGGGATAGAGAGTTAGAAACATCGATGAGAGAGAAACATAGATCAGCTGCCTCCTGCACACCCCCTGTCGGGGATGTGCCCGCAGCCAAGGTACATTCCCTTGACTGGAATTGAACAGACCCTTCAATCCGAAGGCCAATGCTCTATCCACTGAGCCAAACTGGTCAGAGCTTGAGGAGCTGATCTTGATGGCAAACTATGCCAACATCAAAGTCTTCTGGTTTGTGGTTTAGTATATTTCTTGAAGGCCATGTCGTGTTTAATTTCCTTGAGTTGTAAAGCCCTCGAAAATGCTCTGAAAATGCTCTTTGAGTATCTCATCTGCCTTTCCCCTTCTTTTCTCATCAATGCTTAAGAAAAGTAGTCACATTTTAAAAAGGCCAGTTGGTTTTCATTCCAGATTTCCCCTTCCCTTTACTTATTTTTTTTTTCATTCTTAAAAATACTCAGACCCAGGGAAGGTATGGGAGGGAGGGGGTCAGGGGGAGAGATCAACCAAAGGACTGGTGTGCATGCATATAAGCCTAACCAATGCTCATGGACCCCAGGGGGGTGGGGGCATATGTGGGGAGGGGTTTGGGATGGGAATGGGGGTATGATGACAATTATGTGATACCATAACCAATAAAGAAAAAAAAAGAAAAAAAATACTCAGACCCAGGGAAAAAGACAGCCACTTGAATGGACCACAGGAGCCCTGGGACTTCTCTACCCTCCTACCTCTTCCCCTCAGGTATGATGCTAAAGTCACATACCTGCTCCAAGTGAAGCCCTGGTAGGCCACCAGGGGACCCCGTGCTGAACCTCACCTTTGGACTGGGAATGGTCTTCAGAGCATGAAACAGACCAGGTGCTCATTTGTCTGGGCGTCTGTGACAGGGGAGAAGGGGTGTCACTGAGGCTTTTGAAGACAAGTAAAGATTTACCTGGTACAGACAGAAGCTCACTGCGAGGAGTTGGAACTTTGGCTCTGCACTGCCTGACGGAGGAAGGATTGTAACCATGTGCTCCAGATCAGACTGTACAAGAGGACCACGTGGGGTCTCAGCTCTGCAGACTGGATCAATCTGAATGAAGATCGCTAGCATTCTTCCTGGTGAGAGAAGTTGATGCTTATCTCAGGAACTGTAGGCCCTTTTCTGGGCACAGAAGAAAATGAGGAGGGCTTTTGGGAAAGGTTATGTAAAGCTGCTGTGTGTTTTTCTCCCCCTAGAATAAAATTCTATTTATAGAAGGGCAAGCTGCCTCTCAGGGAGAAAATGCATTTTATCCCCCATAGGGTAGGAAAGATAATGTGATCAACCATCAAGAAAGAATCAGAGGAAAAGAGGAATAACAAAGTCACAGGCAGCTAGAGTGGGGATGCAAGAAGAAACAGGAGTGCAGAGAGCGTCAGCATTTGCCTGGCCCGTGTCTCTGCAGAGTGTAGAGGGTGACCAGGGGTTCCTGTTTGCTGGAGACAGACCTTTCCCAGGAAGCAGGACTTTCAAGGTTAATAAAAGCACCCCCCAGGGATGCTGGAAAGGTTGGTCTCCCCTATTAGGTTCCCTGGTAGGGATAGGAGTGGGGAAATGCTGAAGCTGGTCAGCAGGGCAGTGCATTGTAGACAAATTCGCTTAGTCTGAAGGAAGAATGACTAGGGGTGGCAGCAAGCCTGTTAAGTCCAGAGAAGATGAGTACCCATTTGGAGGTGTAGAAACAACTTGTACCTTGGCCATGCATCCATCTGAGTCATGGAGTCCTTACCTCTAAACCTGTGCAAAAGTAAAACTTGATGTCTAAAACTAACTTTTTTTTGCCAATTATGTGGCCAAAAAATTGTCAGAGATGGCTTATTTTCAATATTGGTATATATTTTAGAGATGCTAGGATAATTTATTCATTTATTTAATTTATGTAATTTGTTGTTTAAAGTACTATATATGTCTCCTTTCCCCCCATCGACCTCTCCCTGACCACTTTCACCCCTCAGGACAAGCCCCCATCACTCCAGTGTCCATGTCCTTCGGTTATGCTAATATGCATGCATACAAATCTTTAGGTTCACCTCTTACCTCCCCGCTCTTGCCCCCATCTCCTTTGCCTTCCCTGAGGCTCGACGGTCTGTTCCGTGTTTCTCTGTCTCTGGATCTATTTTTGTTCATCAGTTTATGTTGTTCATTATATTCTGCAAATTAGTGAGATCATGTGATATTTACCTTTCTCTGACTGGCTTTTTTCACTTAATATAATGCTCTCCAGGTTCATCCATGCTGTTGCCAATAGTAAAAGTTCCTTCTTTGTTATAGCAGCTAGGATAATATATTTATTGAAAAAGTCATGTCTAAAAGTCACATGTTTCTTTATACCTAGTATAATGCTGGATGAATATTAATTGTTCAATAAATACCATTAGTCAATTGATTTTCATATAATTATTATTCTCAAGTTTGCACAGAATCTCAAGTTGCTCTTATGCAGAAGACATGCAAAGTTTAGTTAAGGATATGTTAAATTTGAGAGTACTCAGCTTTTAACCACAGAGAAGTTTATTTTGTTCTCCTTCCTCCTCTTCTTTTTGCTTGATTTTGATTTTACATGTCATTATCACTAATTTTACTGACAGTATTCCACCGTTCTTATGAAAAATCAAGGGGACACTGCAAAAATTAAAATGCAAATTTATCAAGTCGATAGAATTTGCTATATCTTTAAATTCTGTTACTAATGTATCTAGGGCATTTATCAACTCGCATATATGAAAATGGAACAATATAAAATAGGTCAATAATTAGTTCCTATATAATAATCCCAGCTATGGACTCATTTGTTTGTTTTATTTGTTGGTTTACTTTTTAGGAGAACGATTCCTGAATGGGATAGAAAAAAAGTACATTACACTAAAGAATTATCACAGTCCTGCTGAAACCGGTTTAGCTCAGTGGATAGAGTGTCAGCCTGTGGACTGAAAGGTCTCAGGTTCGATTCCAGTCAAGGTCACCTACCTTGGTTGTGGGCACATCCCCAGTGGCATTTTTCTCTCTCATCGATGTTTCTAACTCTCTATCCCTCTCCCTTCCTCTCTGTAAAAAACCAATAAAATATATTACAAAGAGGAATAATTATCACAGTCCTTGGCACATAAGAAGCAATGAACTGTTTCTGTTTTTATTCATTATTCAGATAATCTGCTCTCAAGAAGGTTTAGTATAAGCCCCACTCTTTTCAGTGCATGCTGTGCACAGCGACTTCCTTCCAAAGACATAGTGTGCCCGGTGGGGGAGGGTGACTTTAAAGAGGAGAAATTGATAAACACTCCCTTAGCCAGAGGCCAAGGCCATCATCAGCAATGATAAACCATGGTACCCTCACGTAACCCTGCTATTACTTGATGAAATTGGCACTTCATTGCTGTTGCCTTCCTTTCCCAAACTCATGACCTCAGTCTAATCATGAGAAAAAAAGCAGACAACACCAACTGAGTAACATTCTGCAAAATACCTGACCAATACTCCTCAAATTATCATGGTTATAAAAAATGAGACTAGTCTAAGAAACTCTCAGTGACAAGAGACACCTAAGGAAGCATGATGATAAAATGTAATATGCTCTCTTATAAGAAGTCCTGGAATGGAAAAAAAAACTGTAGGTAAGAACCAAAGAAATTATATAAAATATTGATGCATTATTAATAAGTAATAATGCATCAGTATTGACTCAGTTTTAATACACATTCCATATCAATGTTATTAATAATCGGCGAAACTTGGTGTAGGGTAGATGAGAACTCTTTGTACTATCTTCACAATTTTTTTCTGTAAATCTAAAACCGTTCTAAAATTCAACTTAATTAAAAAGAAATGCGGTCTTGTTTCAAAAAAAAAATGGGACAAGAAACAGGGTACTGAATCCATCTAAACTTGTTTCTTCCTGTCTGAAATAAGGGTGATCATTTTTCTCTTGCAGGGCTATTCTAAGAATTGTAGATGATGTTTCAATCACTCTCAGTTTTTTCCCCCTCAGAGTGTGTGTGGCTGCAAGGGCAGCACTTGTGTGCTTTTTCAAATGCAAAAGCCCAGGCTCCACCCCCCTCACACTGGAATCACAGCCCCTGGGAAGACCAGTAGGGGGTAGGAAACAGCACTTTGTTCATGCTTTCTAGGTGATTCTTGTATACATGTCACTTTGAAAACCCCTGTACTTTGCTATATGTTAATTATAATATTGACCAATATTTATGAGACTCTGTTTGGTTTAAAGTGATATGGCAGAGATTACATATGAAATATTGATTACCCATCCCTGGCCAAGTAGCTTATTTGGTGAGAACATTGTCCCAGTATGCCAAGGGTGTGGGTTCAATGCCTAGTCAGGTTATATACATGAATCAACCAATGAATGCATAAACAAGTGGAAAAACAAATCTTTTTTTCCTCTCCCTCCCCCCTATTCCTCTCTTTCTCTATGATCAATTAAAAAATTAAAATTATTTATTACCCAATAGTTCCTTATTTATCAAAATGATATTTTTCTTTTTACTCAGCAAAGCCAACTAAAGGGCTCTATTTCCCAAGACTCCGAGTGGCCATGTGGAAGTTCTGGCTAATGTCATGGAATCAAAGGACTCCCTGGGATTTTGGAGAAGGTTTACTCTATGATCTGAGAATCACTTCCATCCGCCTTTGTGGCCTCTTCCTTTCTGTCCAGAGAGCAGAAGTGAGGCAGGAGTAGGAGTAGCCACCCTGCATTGCATTGCCTCTTAAGGACGAGAAGAAGGAAATAGGAAGAAACTTAGTCCAGGATCACTTCCTGGAGCAGCAATGCCATTCTGGGTCGGCTCCCTTCTGGCTTGTTGTGTATGTGAGGAGTGAAGCCAGTCTTTAGTTTTCAATCGCGGTAATGGGGTTTCTGTCATGCGCAGCCACAGTCAGGCCCAGCTTCTGTGTGTTCCCATATTAAGTTATTTACTCCTCACAGTAAAACAGCAAGGAATGCACTAATATTAAGCCCTTTCCAGCAGGTGAAAGTGAGTCATGAGGAAGTGAGCCAATTCTCCATGCGTTGTGCTAATAAATTGTAGACCTAAATGCTGGCTTTAAAACACACATTCATGAGCGAATGCTGTAATTTGTAGATAAAGAGTAGATATTATTATGTTATTATTGTTTCTATTTTTACAATATCCCCCTTTCCTCTCTAAATAGGTGATATTTTCCTATGGGCCATTTATGACTTAGACATTCCTAGATTATGGAGTATCTATATAAAAACTCAATTTTCTGTTAATCGTTTTCAAATGTCACAGTTTTCACTAACAAGCTATAAGACAGCTTCATGCGCTTCAATTTCCTCTGAAAAGAATTCCACTGCCACCTGATAAAAGCCTAACATTCTAGCTACAGTTTTGGAATGTTAACTCCCTACCTGAACAAGGAGGCACAGCTCTCTAAGTCACATACGTGCTGTGATTTCTCTCCTATCGTAGAGTAAGGCAATCTCACATAGTTTTGATATATCGTGTAAATTAGGCCAACAAAGTGCTGTGCTATGTCTTCATTAAAATAGGAGATGACAATCATGCAACCGTGCAGTGTGGTCCTGCAGCCTTTGGGTTACGAACATTCAATAGTGTCTCCTTACTTTGCTTAAGTTGGCATTTGTGAAGCAGCATGTAATCAATTAATCAATAACCTGATTTTCTATTAGAGAGATGCTGCATCGTTTTTTTTTTTTAATAATATAAATCAAGGGCCATTGTATGCTTTTATAAAAATAAAAGGAAAAAAAAAGAGCTGTGGCAGCAAGGAAACTCGTTTGAAAAACATTTAAGCCTTTAGTTAGGAATGGTGATTTTGCTTAACTAAGCCAAAGGTGAAATTGAATAAAAAAATTTCAGTTCCTGTACCATTTTATTATTTTGCAGCTTCTCGAACAGAAAGCACCCATTTGGGATTGCTGGTAGGAATGCATTGCTTTTGCTCATGATTAGATATGGGTAAGTGGGTTTGTCTATGACATACATAGTGAAGAGAAAGGGATCCTAAATCTTAAGAGTTTAAAACTGATTCTTTCCTCTTTCTTGCAAATTTTGAAGAGTATACATACGCAGTAGCCTACTTTGTCTCCCATAAGGCCACAGCAACTCAAAGTGGGGTGGTAGGATGGCTGAGCCGAGAGCCATGTAGAGGTAAAACTCTGGCCCTGCCAAAGTCTGGTGTATATTTATATTCTTATCTGTATTATAATCACTGCCCCAAAAGATATATATGCTTATTGTAAAGATTCACACACAGCATTATGACAGTGTGTGAGCTGGAGAAGGAACCTGCTCCGTAATCCTCTCTCTCCAGGGTAATCACTGTTCATTGGTTTTGTTCCGTCTTTCTCTCTTTTTTGTCAGATTTTGTCTCTTTTTCTATCGGCCACACAATTACTGCGAAACTTGAGGGATGTGATGTTTATTTTTGCATCATGTCCAAGCATTGAGTTCTGTGTTCTTTTTACCAAGTAAGTAAATATATCTTAAACCACAGCGACAACAAGCAAACCAAGCAAAAAACTCTAATATTTGTGTATCATTTAGAGGACATGATATGATGAAAATGTTCTCCACCAGGCAGATCACCTTCAATGACAGAGAAGTGTCATGCCTGTCTTTGATTTCCTCGTGGAGGGAAAGAAGTTAGTTCCAAGGTCCTGGAAATGCCCAACTCTCCCCTAAGGCCTTGCTTCTCTAAGAGTGGCCTGTGGACCCGCCGTATCAGCATCACATGGGTGCTTGGTAGAAATGCAGAACCTCGGGCTTCATCCAGATCTGCTGCTTCAGAAGCTACATTTTAACAAGATCCCTTCCTGAGATATATGCAAGCCAAAGTGTGAGAAGTACCTTTCCAGCACTAGCATACTTCCTGTTTGAACCTTTACCATACTGGTGCAGTTGCTCATGAATGAGCAATATTGTCAAGCAACTCTAACATTTGTCATCACAGCTCTTTCCTGGGACTTTCAAATGTGCTCCAGAGGACTGCACGTTGTACTCATCAAACAGTGTCAAGATCAGAATAACTGTTCCAGGTTAACTGGGACATCCAGCCTCTTCAGTCAGCTCACTCCACAAATCCCTTACCTATACCTCTGATTGCCCTAGACACTCAACTCCATAGTGCTTTGAAGAATTATGCTTTCTATTCCAATAGTTTGTTACTAGTCATGTACAGCCTGGTATTACTTTGCTAATATGCAGTATGTCTGTTGCTAATGAAACCATTGGGTGAGTGAAATAAATGACCAAAAATATATTTTCTGATGAAACTGGTGTGGCTAAGTGGATAGAGCATTGGTCTGTGGACTGAAAGGTCCCAGGTTCGATTCCGGTCAAGGGCATATACATTGGTTGTGGGCATATCCCTGGTTGGGGGTGTCCAGGAGGCAGCTGGTGGATGATTCTCTCTTATCGATATTTCTGGCTATCCCTTTCCATTCCTCTCTGTGAAAAATCAATTATATATATATATATATATATATATATATATATGTATATGAATATGAATATGTTCTCTTTACCTCTGTCCCTCAGCTAGTGCTTGATGATGATAATGATGATGCAATAGAAATTATTGTTGCTTTTCTCTTGGAATTTCGGTGGAAATAAATGTAGGTTGGGATTGTGTGCTTTGATAAATTCTTCATAAAACAGTGAAGCCTAAGATTCTTCCAGCTCCCTGCAGGCAGGGAAACAAAGGTCATGCTGGTTTCCTCTTTTATTTCTCTCATAGCCATGGCATCATTAAGCGTTCATTTATCTACAGTTGTTATCAAATAGATGTTCAAATCACAGAGATTTTGCCCATTAACGCATAGGAGTTCATTGCCTTCCTCCTTGGCATTTTAACTTTGTCCTGTTGGAAAATAGCATCCAAGGGACCAATCGGAATTAATCTGAAAACATCAAACCTAAATATTATTAGAGAGTGAAGAGGTGATGAGAAATTAGTTGCGAGATGTTAAAAGGAAATCTCACTTCATTAAATTGAACTTCAACATATTCTCCTGATTCAAACCACTTTTCTCTTTGGTTCAGTAAGATACCGTTGCTAGTCCAGCATGTTAATGGATTGGGTGATTAGAAATGTCACCTGGGGCATTACAAATGCAGTGACTTTGAGTGATGGATCATCCACTGCCTGAGAAATGTGGTTTCAACTGGAACCTGGATCTCCACATTTGAAGCGATCTTGGGGCTTTTTTTTTATTGTCCTGAAATCTATGGGAACTATCAGATCAAGAAAATGTAGTTTTTGGTTTGTTGCAGAAATATTGGGAAGAAGGGGGAATCATATCTCACCTTTTGTCATACCACTGACTTGACTTATAAAGATGATGCATATCGAGGAGTAAAATTTAAAAAGGCACTGAATTTTCTTTTTAATGAATCAAAGCTGAGCTTCCCATAAGTGATGCAGTTGGGGGTATTTTTCACAGACTTGTCCACCCTTTATATGTGTTAGGCCTTGGATCACTCTAAGCTTAAGATGTGTGGTTTGACTACTATTCTGTGACAGCACTGCTTTCTTTCCAGGAACAATCTAATTAAGCTCTGGATGGAATGAAGAAACATGCCCATGGCTGTGTGTGGCATTTTGATGGGGAAGGCTTCTCCGTGCGGAAGCTAAGTTCTTTTAGGACGGAAAGGTCAGGCGACATCTCAAAAGCTGGAACTGCTGGATCCAGACTCTGTGTGCCTGACTTCCAGGGGAGGAAGCCCCATGTGCAGAAGCTTGACCATTCCTGCAGATGGGCAACTTATGGCTATTGGCTATCTCCACTTACCCGAGCCTGTCTGCTGGCCACACATCCACATTTGATAGTTATGTTTCTTACTAGGAGCTGAAGTGATTGACTTTGGGAGCAGTTGATTTCTTCCTTGAAGTTCTGCCAAGAGATCACCTATCGCCTCTCTCTATACCCTAACCCTAAGTGTTGGCTTATTACTTGGTTGGAAACAAGATATTGGGCAATGGGGAACACAGTCCAATTTCCATTTAGTGAACATTCATAAATTCCTCAGGGGAGGCCAGGAAGATAATATTTGAATTCCATAAAGTTTTTTTTTTAATATTTTACCTCAAAGTATTATTTGTTTTTTTTCTTAGCATCTAAAATCTATGATTGAGTTTCTGTTTTGGGTGTGTATTAAACCTTCAAATTAAGAATATTAGAGGAAGCTGAAAGGAAAATGCAATGTGTTATTGTTAACAAATGCTCAAAGAGTATCATGTCTTATGCCCACTGGAGTGAGGACAGAATAAAATAAAACTTCTTTTTGTTTTTTTGAGCCCCTTACATTAAATAAAAGGACATTTTCTTAACTTGTCTATAAATGCATTTCTAGGGATTTATTTTGCTGGTTTATGGTCTCATAGGAGACTCAGAGATCATCATGAGGTCTATATTCAGACCATGTTCAGCTCACACGAATTAATGGAATTATGTAATCAATTGGTTCTGTTTCTATTTATAGATCTCTTATATTTTGAAATGAGAACATAAAAGTGGCAATCAGGTTCACAAGGGCACCCCATTTTTCCTTTCTCTTATATTGCACAACCTATGAAGAATACAGCATATCTTCCTTCTTTGAAAGATTCTTGGCAGTGACTGTGGATAGAAAACCTGCTTGCCCATTACTTCAGGCTATGTATTTTTTTTTTTTGATGCAGAGGACTCTACCACCAGTGTCCTATAGTTCAGGCAAAGATACATCTAGTTCCAGGACATGTGATAGAACTTAAGGAGGGGCAACAGGTCAAAAGCAAGAGATTTTGGTTCTATTGGTGAATTACACAAATTATTTAAAACCATTTTTATTCAACCATCAAGTACCAGTATGAATGCTCAGATAGTTAAAAAATTAAAAGATTTCTTCACTGGTTGCTAAATATTTGCTGTCCAGGATCTTCCAAAGTGCCCTGTTGCCTTCATTCTGGCCAGTGCCTATGCCAATGAGCTCCCCAATGTCTACCTTCTAAGCTATCAACATTGACTTTCCCCAGTAACTTGGTAAGACCAGGTATCCTCTCACCTGATCCTGCATCACCTTGGGACCCTCTGGTCTGCCAGCTAGACTCCCCACACGACTCCTCCATATGTTGGCCATTCCCCAATGACCCTGGGCTCCTCCTGTGCTTTACTGGGTCCCTGAAACTGTGACACCTGAGCAGGTTGGGGTTCCCTGTGTCACTCTTCGATGGATGTCAATGGGAATTTCAGATCTCAGAGAAGATGAGGCCATCTGGGTCTCCAATCTCATTCTATGGATTCCTGATGTCATAGATTTAGTCATGTATGCTTTTTGCCTTTGTTCTTGGAGTAAACACTAACTTCCCTATGACCCCAAGGGGGTCTTCCTAGAACAAATCACATAACATGTAATGATTGTATCTATGATTTTTGAAATGATTTGTAAAATGTTTATTATTTTGTGTTATTTACTAAAGTAATTGTGTTCAATTAAGAAAACTTTCTAAAAGATAAATAGAAAAAACACACATATAGATTATTATTACCTGACCCAGATATTTACTGTTAAAACTTGAATATTGTGTGTGTGTATTAGTAAATGAGTTACATTATATATACTGGTCTAACTTTTAAAAAATTTAACTCTAATATCACAATTTTAAGATATATAGGAGTTGAGTTGAGGAAATTGGAAGTCAATTAGTTTATCCTTCTGTCCAATGGAAAGCATCTTTTATATAAAATTTCTCTTAAAGATCCTACAGCTTCCTCTTTGACATCTCCAGTGACAGGGCCTCACAGCCTTATTGTACCTTTTTCTTCACTTTTGGATCATTAGTTATTTAAGCAAGGTATGCTTTAGTCTTGATCTAAGTTTTTTTTGTTGTTTGTTTGCCTTTTATCCATTGAGCCTGTTTTGCTCCTCTTAGCATGCACAAAGGGGTGGAAGTGTAACATAAAGGGCAGGCTGTAGGGTAATGGAGCTATCTGAGCATGGCAGAGACCAGAGGCTTTGCTGAGCCATAATATGTGGTCATGAGACTGCATTAGTCTCTTGGATGAGCCTTTTAATCTATTATCCCCACTTTCTCTTTTCTCCAAAGACTCATATCAAAATGGAAAATCTTAGAGT
Organism: Vespertilio murinus; assembly: GCA_963924515.1. Classification (NCBI taxonomy): domain Eukaryota; kingdom Metazoa; phylum Chordata; class Mammalia; order Chiroptera; family Vespertilionidae; genus Vespertilio; species Vespertilio murinus. The sequence continues at coordinate 6,448,558 of OZ004709.1, forward strand.
TGTTGAAAATTCTGAAGAAATAAATAGTTTACCAATTCCATGCTCTTTTGGTGGAGACAATACATTTTAGGGAAAAGGTATAAGATGTGTTTGAAAATAGATTGAGTTGGAAAATATCTATAGGTTAATTCACTATCATCTATAATAATAAAAGTGTAATACGCTAATTAGACTGGATAGCCGAATGACCTTCCAGAGGTCATTCTGAACATCTTTCTGGATAAAACAGCAGAGGTTGTTAGGGGCTGTCAGGCAGGCTTACAAGCAATTAGGGGCAATCAGACAGGCAGAGTGGCTAGGGGCGGTCAGGCAGGCAGGCAGAGGGGTTAAGAGCCAGTGGTCCTGGGTTGTGAGAGGGAGGTCTGACTGCTGGTTTGGGTTTAAATCAGCAGTCGGACATCCCTCAAGGGGTCCCACATTTGGAGAGGGTACAGGCTGGGCTGAGGGACCCCCCCCCCAGTGCATGAATTTTGTGCACCAGGCCTCTAGTAATATATGTTTAACTTGACTCCTCATCACCTACCTTGCTATCTGGTCTTGAGAAGACTAATTAGATGGTATTAATGCTCAATGTTTTAATGTTTGGAAGAGGAGTATTATGCAAATGTCAAGTGTTAGTGCTATCCTGAGCAGCAGAGATTGCCCATAAGGTGGTTCACATTATTGTATTCCATTAACTAATTCACTCATTTATCAAGTATTGAGGCAGTAGGGATGTAGTTGCCAGCAATAGACAAGTTCTTTGATTACTGTTTAGTGAAAAAGATGAGCCAGTAACACATGACTACTCATCAAATTACGTAAAATTTAATTAAAATTGTGCTAATATCTTTGAAAGGAAAGGATTCTCATCTCTGTCTTAAAACAACCAGAAATGGGGATATGATGAGCAGTAAGTACCAGTGAGATTATGGAATATTGCTGTGAATCACAATTACTAGGGTGGAAGTTATGGTCTGAAATATCAGGGGAGACTATAGTAGTGAAGTAAAGAACACTGGGAAAAAATGGGAGGAATGAGTTTTTATCAGCTGATTATGAATTGGGTTGCAACTAAATCCTCTTTTTCCACTGTGATCAGTTATTACTCATGAGAAAGCATTAATTTTTCAATGATTTATAGCACTGTTCCAGTTGGGGGCTCAGCAAACTCATTCTGTAAAGGGACAGAAAGCTAATATTTTAGGTTTTGAAGGCCACAGAGCCTCCGTAGCAAACCACTCAACTCTGTCTCAGTAGTATAAAAACAACCGCAGGCAATAAGTAAATGAATGAGTGTGACTGTTCTAATAAAACATTATTTTAAAAATAGTCCAGATTTAGCCTGTGGGTCATGGTTGGCCAACTCCTGTTCCAGGCTCTCATCTCTTGATCACAAACCTAAAGATGGAACTTATGGTATAAAAGCCTATGTGGTCGTGGTCTTCATGCCCTCACTCTGTAACAATCCATCACCAGGAGACTGTGTGCATAGGAGGTGTGCGCCAGTGGGTGTGGCTGCTTGATCTGTGAGGCACACTCGGGTGAATGGGGGCTTGATGCTGCATCCCTGGTGGGGACTTGACTAGGAGGTGCATGGGGGGAGCGGATGGTGGCTGCCACTGCCCAGGACTGGCCCAGGGCTCAGGCAAACCACAGATGGTGGCTGCTGCTACAAGGGTCTGAGGCTCAGGCAATGAGGGCCTGCTGAGGCTCAGGCAAGCTGCAGTGTTGTGAGGGCTGAGGCTCAGGCAGCCTCGCAGCCAGCAGTGGCAGCAACAGCAGTAGCAGCAGCAGAAGGGTGATGGGGGCATAACATTCCCCTGATGGCTAGGTTGCCTCCCACAGAAGGAAAGGAGAGGCAGCAGCAGTGAGGGGGTGATGAGGGTGGTGCCTTTCCCTGATTGGCTGGTCTCCTCCTGCAGAGGGCAGCTAGACTGGGCCTTAGGCCTGCTTCCCCCAGGGAGCCTTCAGTAGGACATCCCCTGAGGGCTACCGGACTGTGAGAGGGGGCAGGCCAGGCTGAGGGACTCCCAGCCCCTAATGTACAAATTTTCGTGCACCAGGCCTCTACCTCCTCTGGTTACTTTATCCAATTGTTCTCAGAATATAGCTTCTTACACATCTATGTATTCCTTAAACTTTCTTTTTTGTCACAGCCTTTGCAGTGTCTATCATTTGTGGCTCTACGGTGTGGAGGGAAGAGATGTTGGCCTGTAATTAATCTGCTATTTTGACCCATGATTTTCTTCCTCTACATTTCTGTGTTTAAAATATTAATAGTAATTATACAATCATGGATCTCCTCTTTGGGGACTTGGTAGTTGTAGCACAATCTCATCCTCTCTGGATGCCCACCCTCCATCCCTGTCCCCATGTCATCCTGTTATTTGAGTGGCTCTTTTGAGATAGCCAGTCTTCTTTTTTTTATGTTTTGCTAGTAATACCAAGTATTGCCCCAGCTCAGTGGTTAGAGCCTCAGTCAAGGGCAGGTAGCTGTTGCAGGCTCCTTCCCAGCCTGGGTCCCGATTGGTTTGTGTGCAGGAGGCAACCAATCCATGTGTTTCTTTCATATCGATATTTTTCTCTGCCTTTCCCTCTCTTCCACTCTCTCTGAAAATCAATGGGAAAATACCCTCAGGTGAGGATTAAAACAAAATACTGATTGTGGTGGTCCTGTTCTATCTCAGGATGGCTTAGCAAATCCAGTGCCTAATTCTGGCTCCTTGTCCCAGGTGACCAGATCACCTCTATTGAACATCGATTAGGTACAGAGACTCCAAAGAGGTCCTTTGAATCCCACCAGTGGGAAGTTTGCACCGAGGGACAGAATAGAAATTGGCTGTACATGGAAAAGCTCCTTCCTGTGAAGGTGGGAATAGATGTTCCTTCTGGAAGGGAGTTTCTGTGCTGCTTGGAGTCACAGAGGTATTGATGGACAGGCTTTGCTCCTGCCTCCCTCTTCTTTGGAGGGATTGCTCCAGGCTGGATGGTTGGACACCTATGAACTCACTAATAACCAAACGGTGGAGGTGGTGATGGGACCATTGTATTTCCAGAGATTTTTCTCCAAATGACCCTGCTATTTGAGACTGGGTTCCATCTATTACTAAGGTTGCTAAGAGCTGAGGAGAAAGGAAGAATTTGTGGCAGTTCATAAGGCTGTGCACCTTGCAGCTGAATTTACAATATGTATGTATTTACCTTGAAGGAGTACAGTGTGTTTTATTTCTAAAATTACTTTTTGAGTGTTTTTTAATTATTTATCTCTATAGTTCTGTTCTCTGTGGACAAGCCCGCGATACTGTAGGGTCCATGTTTCTTTACATTTCCTTTTGAATTGGTAAGTAGTTACTTTTGGGGCTGGAGGCCATTTGACATCTATGGATGGGGCGAGAAGATGAATTAATTTTTAATCTCAGTGCATTGCCTTTAATGCTCTGAATGGTTGCTTTCTCCACCCTGGGGGGAAAATAAAACAAAACTGGCAGGTTTCAGTCTGTTGTGTGCTTTTTTTAACCTGTGTGGAGCTCTGCAGGAAAAAATGGTTTTGTCATACCTAAGTGCCTGACAAAGCAAGTGCTGAGTTACTATATTTCCAAGTCAGAGTCTCTGAGATTTACAGTCGGTCTCTGGCCAGTGTCGGTAAGTGACTTATTTCCACTCTTTTGGATATGGTGACCGGGTTGCTTAAGAACTAGATCATGCCGAAACCAGTTTGGTTCAGTGGTAGAGCATCAGTCTGTGGACTGAAAGGTCCTGGGTTTGATTACGGTCAAGGGCATGTACATTGGTTGAGGGCACATCCCTGGTAGGGGGTGTGCAAGGGGCGACTGGTTGATATTTTTCTCTCATTGACATTTCTAACTCTCTATCTCTCTCCCTTCCTCTCTGTAAAATATCAATAAAATATATTTTTTAAAAGAACTAGATCATTTGCAAAGTGGGGATGATCTCTCTCTCCATAGCTTCCACTGGTTCACTCTTTGAAAGGAAGGGTATAAGGTAGAACAAAGCACTAGTATTGGCTCAGATATTCAGTGCCTGCCCAGACTTGGACTCGGAATTGCCCAGACATTCTAACTTGCAAAATGAAAATAATACTGTTAGTCCTGCCTACATTGAAAGGTTGGTATGAGGGACAAATAGGTAATACATGGAAAGTACCCAGAATAATACACATCATCATGCAAATACAAGCTAATAAGCTACTGTTGATTGTGGTCTCTGACATGGTGGAAGGATCTAGTTCAGGGAGGGCTGGTCCTGAGCGTATTTCCAGCTTTTGGAGGTTGAGAATGACATGTCTTTCTCTTGAGGTTGCAGAGGTAGGTTGTGCAATTTCTTTACATGAAGAACAGATATGCAAGTTCCTTGACCTTCCCAGGATAAATTTGCAGGTATTAGTGTGTGGGGGGGGAGGTATTCCTTCCCAGAAAAGCATGACAACACCATAAGAAGGTGTGTCAGGTGCTTTCCAATTCTGATCAAATCCTAATTCTGTCATGTGTATGTGTGTGTGTATGTTTTCTTTCTTTTTTTCCCTTTGCGAATCTGCTATTTGTCTTCAACATAGGTCCTCCTAAGTATTGTCCTGTAGTTGGATTTTTTTCTTTGAAAAGTGACCTTAAATAATCTGGAAATGGCTGAATAGAGTGAAAAAAGCAGTGCAGGTTACCTTTTGTGTCAAGTGTGCGGAAGAAGGAGCAGGCAGAAGAGGATGGGAGAGAAGGGGTTCTGGTGCTGCAGTGGCACCAAACACGTTGCAAATGGAGGAAGTCATCAGGGCATGGGAGGGCGGGAGACCTTCCCTCCCAGCTGGTTACATCTATTTATTTATTTATTTTATGACAGGGCTAAAAAAAAGAAAAGATGAAAATCGGATCTGTGTTGAAATGCCAGCATGTCATTTATAACTCAAAGGTGATGCTATTTTGAAGTTGATCTTCATGCATGAGGCTGTAAAGACTTAATCTATTATGACTATGAATCCAAACACAATTGCGGGGAAGAAACCACATTCGCATAGTGTTTACTACAGATATTGTTAGAACATTTCTACTTTATTGTTATTAATCTCTTACCATGCCTAATTTATAAATAAACTTTATCATAGGTATGCATATATAGGAAACAACATAGTGGATATAGGGTTCGATACTATTTGCGGTTTCAGGCATGCAGTGGGAGTCTTGGAACGTGTCCACTATGGATAAAGAGGAACTACTGTATTACCCTTGAAACAGGTGTTTCAATTAATTTATTTTTATGTCCTCAGCGATTAGAACAAGGCCTAGGTGCTTTGCATATATGAATGACTAGGATGGGGGCAATTCTAAAGTAAGAATAACGCTCCTGCCTCTAGAGCAGAGGTATTCAAAGTGATATTTAAATGGTGTGACTTCTATTAAATATCCCAGAGGTAATTTGTATTTTTTAAGTTTGTTTAAGTGAAGAACAATCCCAGATATCTCCTAAAATATATATTAACTTGAAAAAAAAACGCACCAAGAAGTTTAATTAAGGTTGCTAAGAGCGTTGAAAAAAAAAAAGTTCTCTTCAGTAGCCAATGATGTCACTTCCTTAAATGTTCACTTTTAGCATCCACAAAAAGCTGGCTTCCTAACTTAACCTCCTTCCTCCTCCCATTGCTCTCTGGCTGTGCAAAGACATGTATGGTGTTCATTAACCTTGGAATAAAGGGAAAGTAGGATTGATCTGAAAGCACTGTTTGAATGAATCTACCTGCTTTCTACTACTTTCCTCATCCTATATAATAAAACCCTAACATGCAAATTGACTGAATGGCAGAATGCACCAAGAGATGGAAAACTTATGAAATATCTCAGACATTTCCCCATGCTTGGAGCCAATAAATACTGAGGTGAGAAGTACTTCGTTAGACTCACTTATTTTGCCTCCAACCACCAAAAGGGCTCACTGTCTAGCAGATCCCCCTGGCCAGGTTTCTAATTGAGCCTTCCTCCTGTCTCCTAAAAGTAAGGGCTGCATAGTCCTAGACTCCGTTTACCCCTAACACTGAGGGAGCCTTCTGGGGTTTGGGTGTGCCATTGGGTCGTTCCAGTTCAGGTGGTACAGTTCATTCTCTCTTTGAGAGTCTGTATATTGGCTGAGCTATTAGGGACAAGCTCTGGTCTAACCCATTCCACAAGGCTCTCTGTTTACACTGAGGGGTAGAGGGGTGTCCTTTGAACCTTTGGAGTTAATAGCAGTCATTCAATGTGGAGATAAGAACAATTTTATAGTGGTACATTATACAGAGGTATGCAATAAGTCCTCACTTAACACTGTCCACAGGTTCTGCAGCTTTAAGTGAAATGGCATACAATGTGAACAATTTTACCGTAGGCTAATCCTATATAATAAAATGCTAATATGCAAATTGGAGTTTGACTGGGATTTTGACCAGGGGACAGGGCTGGCCTGCCAACTGTCCATGGCACCTCCCCCACCTCCACCCTCCACACCCGACCAGTCCCCTCCTCCCCCAAATCAGGGTGGGCTAGCAGAACCCCTCCTGTGCACGAATTTGTGCAGGGGCCTCCAGTTGATACATAAAAGAGTTATATTTCTATAGCATCTTATCAACATTATTAAGATACAATGTTGAATAAAATGAAAGTTATTCAAGGACCTGCTGTATATAGTTAATTACATGGCAATGAGCCTGAATATATGCCTCTGTATTAGTGGTGTGTATGAAATAACATGTTTTGATTTTATTGGCACAGGTGTAAGACAGGAAATATTTCTGAGATTTTGTTTTGAATAAATGTGTGCATGGGTATGAGTGTGCTTATTTCATATACCCCCCTTCCTGTCCCAGTTCTTAGCCCTGGGTTCAAACATCAAAGTGGTTAGACAATACAGAACTAAAACAGCAAGGTGGCTGCAGCACTCAATTTGCATAGCTCAGGGCAGCTTCTGGGTCACTTACGGGACAGCATGACAAAGGCTGAGTTTATAAAAGAAGAGGCAGCCATTGGAAACAATTTGTTGTTCATGTCGGAAATGCAGTGCATTTTGCTAAAAACCTGTAGTTAACACCATTATCTTGTTATGGATGCAGGGACCTCTGTTCGCACACCAGCTTTGCTTATGTTGTCAACACACCTGTGGCTTATAATCAATGATCTCAGCTGTCCAGCAGTGGAGGTTTGCTTTTGAGAGAAAGAGAGAGAGAGATACAGAATTTAAAAAATATATATAAACACAGCCAGAGAAAGAGTTTCATGAGCAAAAATGACATGTTTTCAGTATCAGCATCACTTTGGCTCAGAAAGTGGATTGAGGCAGCTTAGTGGCCTTTCCAGAAAATGTGCCACTCTCCTCCAACAATATAAACCTTAACCAAAGTCAACTGCTAGAGTGAGGTCTCAGTTTTGGACGTTCCTGAACACTTGTGGGAACTTGTGATGTGGGTCCCAGGTCCCTGTGTTCTATACTGTTCTCCTTGGGAGGGGCTTTCACAAGTTAACAGATCCCACAAATCAGCAATGTTTCAGCTGCACACTATGAACAGTAGTGTGGCTGGCACATAAGGAGATGACATGCATACTTCAGTGGAGCAGTTTGGCTGTGTTTTCAAAATTGTGGGTTTCTTCTATGATATGCACATCTAGATATTTTTTCTTCATGACACAAAACTTCTATTTCTCTATTTGTTCAGTGCTTTCTAGGGAATTGGACCATATTGTATTTTATCATCTGAATAAGGCTTTCCATCTCTTTCCACGATCTTAGCTTTTGCAGGTTGAATGATGCTAATACGGTAGTCATTCTTTTCCTCAAACATTCCTCTCTCCCTCCCCTCAAATAGGTGACAGACTTTGCAATGAGGAGCCAGTCACCTGGGATTGTTTGTGTTACATTTGATGATATCACATTTCCAAATTTAGACTATCCTTTGGAGAATTGTAGAGTTTACTGAATAGAACTGAGGGACGGGTGTTTGTTTCTAGTGAGGGTATTTATCATTGGGACTTACTTCCTACTTCATGTTACAAGCTAATGGTTATTGAACTCTTTACTTTAGACCTCAGAAGCTCCTCAAGGACAGATGGTAGGGTCAGCTCATTTTCGATTCTTGTTAGCGCCTGAGAGTATTGGGAATGGGCTGGGTACTTGTGACATATTTACTTGAACAAGTATAAATGCTGTATATATTTTTGCAACTTAAACATTATTAATGATCGGGGCAAAACACAAGAGAAGAATCCACGAATAGGGTAGAGCCAGCAGTATAATGCCTGGAATCGGTCTTTTGGAACCACAGGAATTAAATGGTTGGCCTGCAGTGTGAAGAAGAAGAATACAGACAATAATAGCACAGCAACTCTGAGCTAACCCTAATCAGTTGCCTAAAGTGAACAGCCTGAGACTCCTCGGACTTTGGAGTCTCAACTTGGAACTGGTACTTTCCTGTGTTCTAGAAAGATAGATAACAAAGTATCTTCTTACCTAAAACACCCATTTCACACAGCCTGCAGGCAGGTTTGTATGAGAGAAGGAAAGTTGAAAGGTGGAAATAAATGTGTTATACTCTTTTAAAAATCCTCCCCACCTTGATTTATCAGCCACTTGGGACACTGACATTGTCCACATGTCCTGGCCATGCCTAGAAGTAGCAATCTGATAGAAGGCTGAAAGTTGTTGAGAGGGAACCTTGGGGCTTTTGAGCTCTTCCTGATGATCTCTTTTGAGGCAGGTGGCTGCCTTTTGACAGAAGCGTGCAGTGGGACCTTGATTAAAAATAAATTCAGATTTTTAGCTCTGTCTAGCCCTTAGTTCTACATAGGCTAAGAATTACATGTCGGTGGCAGTAGGTGTGTGATCCGTTCTGCTATGAGATATCACAGCCAATGAAGAGTAGGGCAAAAATATGAGCAGACTGGGAAAAGTCTTAAGAAAAGTGACATTATGACACTTCAGTTAAAGGTTTGTCCCAAATCAAAGGAATTAGCAAACCAATCTGCCCTATAATTTTTCACTAGTAATATAGGAAAATAATGAAATATTAGCCCTGGCTTTGCTCTTTTGAGACATTACCAAACATATCATATAATTAATCTTAGCATTCATTATGGCATTTCAAATAATGCTTCAGAACAGGACTGTAAGAACAAACCTCCTAAGTGCTTAACACAAAGGTGTCATTTTTTAGTACATCAACTGCGGAAGTGCTGTGCTTTCATTGGCATTCTCTTCCTGCTTCAAATGTGACTTTGAGAGGTTTGTGTATAGAAGTCTCATCTCTCCATTTTAAATGTCATGGTGATGGTCAGAAGTCTATTAACCTCACCTCGATTGGATAATTCAGGGCAGTGCAGAAAGATCTAATGGCTAAAAACAACTGTCTTAGAAGCATCGGAGGCATTCTGGGGTGGAGGGGTGTATCTTAAGTATTCCTGGGGATGCCGGTCAGATCCAGACCCCAACCTGGAGAAAATTTACAAGGTCAGAGTGGCTGTTGCAGTGTTAAATCAATGCTATAGAAACTTAGGGGGAAGTTTATATTTCCTAATCATTCACCAATTGTGAAAATAGCTCTGTATTTTATTCTGGAAGTCCTAGATCCTGGGACCTATTAGGCTTCTAGCTATGATTTGGGGCAAGTAACTCTCCATCTCAAGTTTTCTTTTCATCAGTCAGAAGGTAGCTTGGACACAATCTGCTAATTGACCTAGCGGCACACATAAAATAACTCTGGATTGTAAGTCACACTCCAATGCCTTATCCCAGATTCATCATCGCCTCAGAAAGAACATTCTGTTCCTCAACTGGAAGAACATTCTGCCATGGTATGTCATACAAACACTAATTAAAAGGTGCAGAAACTCACGCTGTGGTGTTAACTATGGATAAATGACACCATTCCGACTCATCCAGAGTGTCGAGCTACCCAATAAGCTGACAAATTCTTTAAAATTATAGTGGAGAAGGAGTAGATAGGATAAAGTTGAATTTGTACAGTCAGGAGTAGATAGGATCTGCTTGAATTTCTCAAAAATAATAGGATAGTTTCTTGTGTGAGCAGGTACACCCAGTGTGCTTGGTGCACAGTGGCCACGTGGGGAAAATTCCGTGCTCAAAACAGACTGTTCTCACTCCCTGGACATTCTTAACAGTCTGTTGATCACTCGGTGCTTTTGTGGGTCTATATGATTGTTCCCCAAGGGATAGTTCCCCTTCTCGTCTTCTCCATCCGTTTTATCCATGCATTGACGTTCGCAGCAACCATTTAGTGCGTATTTATCATAGAGCATCTCAATTATTTATGAATCTTGCTGTCACCTTCAGTGCTTAGCATGTGCCTTCGCTAGCTATGTCCCCGGTTAATATTTAGTACAGTAAATGAAATGACGAGCAAAGCACTTACACGAGGTGCAGATGTGTAATAGTTGAGGGAAGTGCACACTAAGAACACGAGGCCCATGTAGAACCATTCTCCCAGTGCCTGGAGTATGCAGGTGGTTAGAAAACAACTGGACCTTGCCCTAACTAGCCAATCTCCTGTTTTTCACCTCTGCAGTTGTCCTTAAAGAAGACACTCTCTTTCAGCATACAATTCTTTTGGGAAAAGAACTGATTATTAGGAAAATGCTCTTTGAGTGAGCAATTTCACTTGAGGATATTTCATAAACAAGTGTTTAACTTCATCTTTTTCCTCTCTTCACTTGATCTACATGGAAGTTAAAGTAGCTGTTGATGAATAGTCCTTGTGCTGCTAAAATTATGATTTTTCCAGAATAGAGGAGCCAGCATAAATAACTGTCCTGAGTATTTTTCCACTCAAAACTTTAATGGGTCACTTAGAGATATGCCCAGTTTGTCTTTTCTTCGTGGTGACAAGTAAAATGCCCTTCAGCTTATGATTGGAGAGGTTTCTTTATGAAGCTTCTGCAGAGTAAAATTCCCTTAACATTCATTTTTCTCATGAATCTCCGATAATGACCATGAGCTGCCATGTTACTCTTTAATTCGTTATTGGTAAACTCTTCAAAACAAGAGCAGCAATGTTGATCCAACAGCAGCCATTTAGATATTATTGATCTTTACTTTTGTTTTTCCTTTTATCTTAATCCCTGGAAACCTGACTCAAACATCACCTTCCTTTAAAAAATAACAAAAGTGGAATCTTTGCCCACTCATTGGAGCATTCATGCTTTTTTCTTGTAGAAACTGCCAAAACCAAACACTGCAAAACAGAACAAAACATAAGCTATGTAGCCATTTTCCTTCCTTCTTCTGGTTGTCTGAAATTCCACAATTTGATCCCAAGGAATCTGGTATCTGGATTTTTACATAGACTCTGTGTGAAAAAAGTTTCAAGGTACCAAAGCAAATGTCAAAGAGGAAACAAACTAACTAGGGGCTCCAGATGAATCTAGAAGGGCAGACCTAAGCTATATCTATGCTTATTTAGATCCTTATTTATTTTCATAATTATTTCATTGGAAATAATTCAATTTGAATAGAAACTGAGAACACTGCAAAGCAGACACTTACCGATAGAAGACCATATGAAATGAAAAATAAATTCCCTAATTTTGTATTGAGAAGATTCAGGAAAGTGACTTAAGGTCATGACTTAAGCATCTTTCTATTTTAATTCAATATGCCTTTCTTAAGCACCTACTATATATCTCAGCAGTGTAACATATGACAAATATATGTAATGAATTCTACAATTAATGAAGTTTCAATCTTGCTTGTGTGGCAAGATATATGTGTGGCAAGATATATAACCATGAAGCACAGAGTATATACTAGAGGCCTGATGTATGAAATTCATGCAAGGGATTCGGCCCCCACAACCGTGGTTTCATGCAGAAGGTTGTCCAGAAGGACATCCAGAGGACATCTGGTCTAATTAGCATATCACGCTTTTATTATTATATATACTATTTTAATATAATAATTATATGGTAGTTATTCTTCAAATAACAGTCTCCCCTTCTTCAAAGTGAATAATATTGCACTTTGCTTTCTATCTCTGGTGTTTGTATATTACAAACTCTGTGAAAGGCTAAAGTATATATACACACCAGTTTATTTGAACTTAAAAGTGAATAAATATATTTATAGCATTATCACTGTCCATCAGATATTGCACAGCAAACCTTTTCTCTTAGGTGCCAGGGAATATGATGTTTCTTATTCACAGATATTTTTTAAAACAAAATTTTGAGTAAATCAAAATATTGCTTAGAGATAAGTCAAAGTGTAGTACAGAAAGTAGAAGTTTTGGCATCCAAAAGATCCATTTTTAATTCCTTGATTTACCCCTTATTATCATTGTGGTCTCCATACAGTTATTTAATCAGGAGGCTTTAGCCCATTGAAATATTTCTCTAGCAGAAAACACTTATGGCCAAGTACATAATTTGCTCTGTTGTTCAATATTCTCATCTCTGCTACCATGTTTATTATGACTGTTTTCAGTTATAATTATTATTAGCAACAATTGCACTTTAATTCACTTTCCCAGCTGCAGAATTCATTTAATATTTGTGCATCTCTTAGTGGCAAAGGTATTTCCATTAATTTTTTAACCTTGCCCAAGGATATTTTTCCATTGATTTTTTTAGGAAGAGTGTAAGAGAGAGAGAAAAAAACAGAGAGAAATATTGATGCGAGAGAATCATATTGATTGATTGCCTCCTACATGAATCCTGACCAGCGCTTGAGTCTGGGAGGAGCTTGCAACCAAGGTAGGTGCCTTTGACTTGAATCAAGCTCAGACTCTGGTCTGCAGGCTGATGCTCTATTCACTGAGCCAAACCAGCTAGGGATCCATTAATTTTTTTTTAACTTTTCCCCCACCACTTGTGGTGTATGGAATGAATGCTTAAGTCAAAGTCAAAAGAGTTAGTTTCTAGCTCTGGCTCAGTTACTAGGTTCCTGGATAATTTTGAGCAGATAGTGTTATCTCTTTTTTTTTCTTTAAATATAAAATGAGAGTGTTAGACTTGGGAACTGCTGAGCATTCTGTGAGGCATAAACACCTGAGATTCTTTTTAGCTTTAAGACCTTCCATGGTTAGACTTGTGTGTGTGTGTGTGTGTGTGTGTGTGTGTGTGTGTGTGTGTGTGTTTGCATGTGTGTAGGAGTTGGAGTGGTATATACTTGGGAGGAATCATGGTGTAGTAAGGAGCAAGATTTTGGGAAACAAGTAGGATGTGTTTATGAGTCGCAACCTTGGACAAAGTGACAACCTCTAAGAAAGAACTTTAGATTTCATTTCTATGATATGGTGACAGCATCTCCACCATAGGCCTTGGGACTACATTTTCCCATGAAACCTATGCCAGAGTTTTGACACAGTGTTTGACAAACAGCAAGCACTCAGACTTCTACTCTTCCTGTTCCAAGAAACAGGAAATTGAAGATGGAATGGGGTGGGGACCTGCCTCTAGCATTTAGAGCAGCACCACTAAGTGAGGCTATCTCGAAGCTCTTCCCTCCTTTGAGCAGAAGGGGGCTGGGAAAGATTGTGGAATCCAGAAGCAGCTTAGAAAGATGGAGCTTTGTCTTGGTGTTTCACCACAGTTGTGGTCATCAAACTGTGGCTTGCAAGTCACATGTGGCTCTTTGGCCCCTTGAGTGTGGCTCTTCCACAAAATACCTAGCACAGGGACTCTGCTGCAGAGGAAAAATGGAAGATTTTCCCTGAGTCTCTTTCAGCTCTGACGAAATAATCTCAGTGCTTGCCAGACATTAAAGGAGCTGTTCTGAGGCTGTATACCTGCCCTTAGGGAATGTATTCAGATCAATTTTTTATAAACAAAAAACAATTTAGCATCGTAACCTTTGCTAGCAGCTTGAATACAGGTATTAATTAGACAAGGAGGCAGGGGGGCACTAATTGTTTCTTAAGTGGGATAATTAGTGTTGCTGAATTCATAAGTTAAAAGGGCGTCCTTAAGAAAAATAATCTAATCATGTTTGAACAGTAGTGATATCAATGTGAAATTATCAAAGGCTTCTGGAAGACTACACTTTGATCCTACAGTAAATGAGACATTTCTGTTTTAACCATTCTGGATATACATAAGGGGCAGGCGATGAAGGGAGTTGGTAGTTAGCATTGTAGAAAGGATGATTTTTCAGGACCTAAGGGCAGAATCTTACTGTGATGAAATAACACAGTATCAAGTACATGCACCGCTTCTAAGGCTAAAGCCTTCGGGCAGCCAAGTTGGACATATGCCACTGAGCACAGGGTCTGAATTTAAAAGTGAAGTAGTTCAAATTGCAGAGCAGGAGCAGAAGCAAGTGGAAGAACCCGTCAAGGCAAGAGCTGGGCTCTGTTGCCTACTCGTAAGCAGTAACACGACTGAACTGTTCTCACAGCTTGTGCAGTATCACAGTTGAGCCTTTTGCACTGCAAAAAGTTTCCTTCTTCACTGCATCCCAGGTGAGGATTCCCATTGGTGCTGAATTGGTGCCAGTGACCATAGTTTGACAGAATAAAACAGTTTCTTTAGTCCATGATTTGGAATCAACTTTTAAAAGATACAAATAAATGCTGTCTTTTAAGAGGTCCCTCTGGAGTGTGTGCCTTTGGATGGGGTCTGAGATTGACTCTCTAGTATCCTAACCAACAAAACGCCATGCTGCATGTATGTACACTTTCACTGGACACATATTGAGTGTCACTCTGTGCTAAGCATGTTTTCGTATGTATCCATATATTCAATGGCATATAAATGAATAGGAAATCTTTTTTTTTTTTGCTCTCTTCAGTAACACAGTCAGTATAGAAGGAGATAGTCAACAGACACAATGATCTGCATCAGTGGTTCTCAACCTTTCTAATGCTGCGACCCTTGAATACAGCTCCTCATGTTGTGGTGACCCCAACCATAAAATTATTTTCTTTGCTACTTCATACCTGTAATTTTGCTACTGTTATGAATCATAATGTAAATATCTGTCTTTTCTGATGGTCTTAGGCGACCCCACTAGCAGTTCTCAACCTGTGGGTTGCATTACAATTCATTAACAGTAGCAAAATTACAGTTATGAAGTAGCAACAAAAATAATTTTATGATTGGGGGTCACCACACATGAGGAAGTGTATTAAAGGGTCGTGGCATTAGGAAGGTTGAGTGCCACTGATCTACATGCTATAGTAATAGTTTTACCAAATGTTGAGGAACTTTGGATAGGACAGTGGCTTTCAAACTTCTGTGGCCTGTGATACATATAATTGAAACAAAAGTTTAAAAAAGCAGTATTTACCCTAATAATACATAATGACCACTGGTTTCTGATTTACACTTAAAGTGTGTGCTGTGAACCAATGAATTGATTTAATGAACCTTCAAAGGATCTTTTTTTAAATTTTCTCTATTGATTAAGGTATTACATATTGTTCTTGTTCCCTTATTGCTCCCCATCCCCCACTCATGCCCTCACCCCCCTGGCATCTATGTCCATTGGTTAGGCGTATATGCATGCATACAAGTCCTTTGGTTGATATCTCTCCCTTAACCCCACCCTCCCCTGCCTTCCCTCTGAGGTTTGATCATCTGATCGATATTTCTCTGTCTCTGGACTTGTTTTTGTTCATCAGTTTATATTGTTCATTATATTCCACAAATGAGTGAGATCATGTGATATTTGTATTTCTCTGGCTTATTTCACTTAGAATTATGCTCTCCAGAACCATCCATGTTGTTGCAAATGGCAAGAATTCTTATTCTTTACAGTAGTGTAGTATTCCATTGTGTAGATGTACCACAGTTTTTAATCTACTGATCTGCTGATGGCACTTAGGCTGTTTCCAAATCTTAACTATTGTAAATTGTGCTGCTATGAACAAAGGGGTGCATATATTCTTTCTGATTCTAGGATCTTAATTTCTAGGATCTTAATTTATGGATTGAAATATCTAGGAGGAGAGGATGCTGTATTTTTGAACCAGTCCTAGGAAGCAGGTAGCGGAGAGGGAGAGGGAGAGTTAGTAAAAGAGGTAAATTTCTTCTTTGCACTTATAATAATAAACCTCATAACTTAAATGGTTTATATTCAAACCAAAAATAGAGAAAAGCATATTAGTTTTGAAGGGACGAGCCTGACAGGGTTGTTATGAGCCAAAATATTAAAAGCATTATTTGCCAAGCTACACCTTTTAAACTTAGTCTTGTAAGTGGCAGAGAACCTTTAAAATGCCTCAAGCAGGGAAGTGGCTGCTATAATCAGATTTCCATTTCAGAGAAAACATTCTGGTATAATTTATAGGACAGATTTTACTGAGATAAAACTGGAGACAAAGAGACAGATTGAGGACTATTTCAAGTATTTAGGTTAGAAATTTTGGGGAAGTTAACCAATATTCTTGTGCTGGAATGATGCCGGTGAACAAATTAGAGAGATATTTTGGGCACAACCAACAATGACCAGTGTGACCTGGGAGATTATAGAAATCCAGGATGACATCTAGGGTTCTGTCCTGGGTCTTGGGTAGATTGATGGTATCGTTGATGGAGATGAGGAACCCAAGAGAGAGAGTGAATTGAATGAGAAGCAGATACTACATTCTGTTTTTATACAACATGTAATATTTAGGTATCTGTGTAGGAGGCAAATTGAGAGTTGAAAATTAGGCACTTTGACTTCTAAGCCTCTATTCTTCACTCAGCATGTTTGTCACTCATCATTATATCCGAACATTATTCTCACATTGGTTTTCTCACAAAATATTCTCCACAAATAGAACTTAATATTTTCTGTGATATACTGCCATTATGTAGGCAAAGCATGAGATATTCAATCATGTCCTTAATTCTGCTTCCTTTATTCACAGGTCTTCATTCTTAAACATGATACTGTGGTGAGCATCATTGTGCCAGATCCTTTTTTACCTAATTCATTCTTTACAATAGATTCCCAAAGATAAAGTTCTTAAGTTAAAAAATGAACATCTTGAAGGCTCATGATACATACCAGTGGATGGTTCTCCAGACAGAAATGTATCAGTTGACTACTTATTCTGAGTTTACAGGAGTACCCATTTAGCCATGTCCAGTAGTAGATATCATGTGAAAAAGTCTGGTGATGCCCGGCTGGTGTTGCTCAGTGGTCAAGCACTGATACTTAAAACAGGAGGTCACAATTCAATTCCAGGTTAGGGTATATGCTGGGGTTGCAGACTTGATCCCTCATCTCTCTCTCTCTCTCTCTCTCTCTCTCTCTCTCTCTCATTCTCTCTCCCTCTTTCCCTCCCTCCCTCTCTCCCTTCCTCTCTCTAAAATCAATAAAACATTATAAAAAACAGCCTGGTAAGAAATGCTATTATGTTTTAAATTGCACATATTTTATTATTAAAGGATTAAAGTTTTTATCGTCATTATATTTTTCATATGTTTGTTAGACAACTGTACTTCTTCAGTGAACTATATATTATATAATTTGTCAACTTTTTCTATCTGTATCTCACTGTATTTAACATGTTTATTATATAGCATTTATTTTTATACATTAAGGATATTATTTTTGCTATATTGGTGTCAAACCATTTTTTTAAACTTTTCTGGCTAGTCTTTTATTTTCATTTTAGCAGTTTTATATATTGGAGTTTTAAATTTTCATGGGGCAAAAATCTATTTTTTATTATTTCTTTCGTGAATTTTATACTTAGAAAATATTACTTCATTGCCTTTTCCTCTCTAATCCCTTTGTTTTCTTGGTTACTTTGATTTCATATAGTTATTGTAATTTTTCATATTTAGCTCTTTAATATGGAGTTTATGCTGGTGTCTGATACAACAAAAATTCAAACCACATCACCCAGTCTTCCTGAATCTTCCTCGGTCATCATCCAGTCATTCTCCAGGGTTCTCTACATTTACCACAGAATATTTTACCCCAGGATTTTTCTCTCTGTTTCCCTTCAGCCTAAAATGCCACCAACCCATTCTTCCATTCTAGATACCTGGTATCTAGGCAAATCCTATCTGTTTGTCACCTAGTACTTTATAAAGAATTATTTTCTGATCAGTAAAAATTTCCTAACCCTCAATCACTTCTTTTATTATTTACAAGCTTTTATGCATTATTATTTTTAAATAATGATGTCTAAAATATTTTTTTATTCCATACTTGTTTAAATTACATATAAAGTTCTTTTAACTAAACTGCAGAATGCACACGTTTTTAAAACTCTCAATTCCATCCCAGCACTAAGAGTGATTGGTGCCACATGACTTCAATCATCAGAAACCTCTGCACACTGAGGAGTTATAGTTGACAATGAACTTCATTTTGGAGGTTGGGTTGGCATGTCTTGGCTGAAGCTCTTTGTGTGAATCACTTTTCCTTTATCTCAGGCATAATTTAAGTTTGTAATAGCATCAGAAAGCACATTCTTTAGTGAGCGAGTGGATGTCAAACGTGAATGCATGTTCTCATGTGAAGTCCATTGTTTCTGGTGTGAAGCAAAAGTCCTCAGGTTCTCCCAGGGCAGTTAAAAGTTACAAAAGTCCAGCTGAGACCGGTTTGGCTCAGTGGTTAGAGGGTCGGCCTGCAGACTAAAAGGTCCCGGGTTCGATTCCAGTCAAGGGCATGTACCTTGGTTGCAGGCACATCCCCGGTGGAGGGTGTGCAGGAGGCAGCTGGCCAATGTGTCTCTCTCATCGATGTTTCTAGCTCTCTATCCCTCTCCCTTCCTCTCTGTGAAAAATTAATAAAATATATTTAAAAAAAATAAAAATAAAAAGTTACAAAAGTCCATAATTTGAGTGAAGGCCATAAAAGCTTTTGGTTAAGTTAGTGAAGATGAGAGTGAGGGTTGGGAAGGGGGAGGTTAGTGTTCAGAAAACACTACATAGGCCTTTTATTAGAGTTCCAAGCTCCGTTTTTGGTGTTAATTCTGAAATTGGCTCACTGAAGTTCATTTGGAAAACCAGCAGAAGTGAAACAAACTAAAAGCTTATGCCCAGATTGTCGATGGGATTTCAGAATTGCTTTACTGCATTCATCTTTGATTGAAACTTTCCTCAATCCTTAAGGGAAGGAGACCACTTTCCTTATGATAGAAACAAGCAATTGTAATGGAAAGAGAGCCGCATAGCAGTGTTTACAGTAACAGGAAGAACTAATTTAATTAATGAGTTCTCTAAATAATTACTTTGTGGCTCAGCTCTCAGCACAGTGGTAAAACACACAACTGAAGGTTAGAGCTCTTGAGAACCAGAGGGTTTTTATAGAAATTCAGCTGTCCTTCTAGGATGTTAAATAGTGTGTAGGACAAAGGAAAATTAAATGTAAATGATTAAGAACCTTTACTTAAATTTCCCCGAAAAAGCAAATGTAAAGGTTAAAGGAGAATGCACTTGACTGGTTGCTCTGTTGACTTGTCCCAAGAGAGTGGAGGCATTGCATGAAATAACCAGTGTCTTCATTCGAAAGTATGCATCTCAGAGCAGCTAGTTCATGCTCTGCTTCCAAAGAAGTCTCCATCCCAGGAAAATAGTTCCATGGTTTAAAAATACTCAGTGGATAAAAGATTTTAGATAATTACTTAGTAGTAGTAGTAATAATAGTAATAGTAGTAGTATTTTCCTAGGATGGAAATTCCTTGAACTCAGAAACTTTACTCTGAAGTGTAAGTTCACCAGACAGATGTGTTTTATTCCCTGTAATTCTACACACTCATAAGATTTTAATATGTACATATAATTCGGTGGCACTTGGTTTAGCTGACAATTGGTTTACCCTTTTCCTATTCCCTATTCACATATCATTATTGCTTTAATAGCCACTTTATAGTTGAAAAAGAACATTTATATGGTGTATAGTATGTGTCAGAGATCATGGTAAGCATGTATATAGACATAGATGTATTCACATTTATATGCACACATGTAGCACATATAGATTTGTTTAATGCTCACCACAAACATTGAGGTTGTTTCTGGGTATCTGGCATATGGTCAGAACTCAATATTAGCCAACATGGATAATTCCGCTTTCCCATGTCACAGATGAGGAAACAGGCTGTGTGGGAGCTGAAGTAGCCTTCTCAGAATAGCTCACAAACCCATGTCAGCTTGAACAACTATTTTAGATTACCTCCCATGTGACATTATTAAACAATAGTGACAGTTGTAGGGTGTTTTCCATGGTAAAGAGCTGTATTTAATTCCAGTTCTACAATCTTAGCATAGGCATGGCTTTCATTTTTGCCTTCAGAAAGGATTTTAAATTTAGACCCTGTGATGGAAAGTCATTAGGGGATTCTAATAATCCTCATATTAGTTTTTCAGTCAGTAAATGATGTTTTTTCTTGAGTAATAGTTCCCTAGTCACTTGTTTTCATCTGTCTTCTGTTGGTCCAACAGGCTTTTTGTGAACATAATGAATTTTGAAAGAAATGGAGTGATATATTAATTAACCAAGCTAATTAGCTTGAAGAGCCGCGATTTTTCAAACCCCAAGGTGCATACACTGTCTTTGGAAGTATGTAGTGGGAGATCTTTTTTGAGATAGTTTAGGCAGAGGGAAAGGTAGCCAAATAGTACTTAGCAGGAGAAACAACTCTTGATTGTAGAAGCTATAGGAGGAAATTGCTGGAAATTAAATTTTCTGTGCTCATTTTGTGTCTCATGTACAATTTCTGATATAGAAAAATGCATGCATAGTTTGTGTTGTGCACATTGTACATCAGATAGTAAAACCCACCATTCCTTATATGTGCAATATCCTCATTGAAACTAACTACTCAGTCTAGTACTTATCACACACATAAGATTTAATGCCCTAAATTTTAGCTAATTAAAATCCAGTAGTTTAACTCCAATACGAAGAACAGAATGAATCAGAAAATGAAGGGTAACTAAG
Source organism: Vespertilio murinus (assembly GCA_963924515.1). Lineage (NCBI taxonomy): Eukaryota > Metazoa > Chordata > Mammalia > Chiroptera > Vespertilionidae > Vespertilio > Vespertilio murinus. The sequence goes on from OZ004709.1 coordinate 6,469,405, forward strand.
GTTAGATTTGTGATGTTTTATTTCATCGTTAACAAATTATGTCATATTCAGCTTAAATTCTCTTTTCCAAAATTTTAATAGCCCTTCTAATTGAAATAGATGCATGAAGGGATATTCTTAAACTGCAAGGACTATTGCTAATGTGCTTTGCTCTTCGTTTAATATATTAAACAACGATTTAGTGTTTTACAAGAGGCGTGACCCTGTCCACCAGCAGCCGGCTTTCTATGATAAGACTTCTTGAAGTTGTGCAAGTGCTGAGAACATAATGAATATCAGGATGTGTGTGTCTGTGTGTGTGTGTGGGGGGGGGGAGCGTTGTGGGAAAGGAGATTAAGGGAAACCACAGAGGCTTCTGGGTGATTTCCATTCCCAGTGTCATGTGAGCTAAAGCAGCAGTCTCCTTTGCTGTGTGTTCGGACACAGCCATCACCAGCAGTGCAAACACCAAGGGGCAGAAGTTCCTTTAAATTTTTCCAACACAGAGGAATGTGGAGCCCCTTTGTTCTGACTTCATTCTCATACCTCTTGCATACCCACCTCTCCCAAGTGTTCTCTAGCAATAGACAAGATTCTAGCAGGTTACATCCAAAAGGATTCTTTTTTTCTTCTTTCCATTTGGAAGTATTGTGTGCTTATACCAGTGTTTAGGCTTACAAAGGGAAAAGTGGATGCCTTTATTCACTCTCTAATACTGATCCTGCTCCCTGCCCCATTGGCAATCCTGGAGAATATTCCTCAGGGGGCGTTTGTGGGTGGCTCCCCTCGGGGTATGCACCCCAAGGAGTGCTGCTCAGTGTGGTCTATGCAGAGGCGCTCCCTGGTGCTGGATAGAGCTCGGCCTGTACCGCGCACCCCCACATGGCTGAGTGTAGAAACCTACACTGACACCCCTCTCTGTGGACTAGGAGGGGACTTGAGAGGCCCTGTCCTGGGCTGCCAGCAGCTTGTTCCATGCCTTGGGGTGGATACTTGACTTCTCCACCTGCCCAGCTAATTGAGGTGTCTGGAGAAGACAGCTTTTCATGTGTTGGCAGTGGACATCGGAAAAGGGACTTTCCAAAGTCCCTTCCAGCTCTCACACTCTATCAGTGTGCCTGGCATCTTCCTGGCAATTGGTTGCTATGTAGCCACGGTTTATAAACCAGGGTCTTAGCACACAGTTCCCTAGATCTGACAAGAACATTGATTTTTGATTTCTTATTTCGGGTCTGCCAAATTATTGTTTCCTGGTCTCGAATTAAACCCTCACCACGGAAGCATTTTCTTGTACAAGTGCGGCCCTTGCTCTCACGCGGCTGTCCCCAGGCCCTGTAGACTGGCTGAGAACTGCCCCTTTGGACAGTGTTTCCGTCAGCAAGGCTTTTCCCTGGCTCTGTCAGCTTCCTGCACTTGACCTAGAGAAATAAGGGAGGGTGGACTCTGAGATTTTCTCCTTCAAGGACTTCTTGTTCTACTCCCAGCTGCCTTTTCCATCTCCACACATAAAAGGCGAGCGCTCTTTAGAAAGAAGTTTCCCAAGCAATTTCAGCTTTGCATTTCTACTACATGTGTGATCTAAGGGGAAAGAAGAAATTGCATTTTGGGATATAAACCCAAGTAAGGGCATTTGGGTCTCCTTTGGGCAAGGCTGTCTACACAATGAACATTCACAATGAAAGGCGAGTGACTGTTCTAGGCTGAGGTCTTTCAGATGTGAGGACAGCCATCTGTCACAAATGGCTTCAGGTCCTAGTGTTGCTCGTGTGCTCTCTGCGCTAAGTGCCGGAGGAGGAAGCGCAGCCAGCTGTGATCCTTGGGCTCCCAGAGAAGCATTTGGCCTCTGGTTGTGCCCACATGGGGCGGGATCATCTGAAGGGTCCTCTGAGTTTCCATGTATCTTGTTGATGAACCTATTGATGTAGCGGGCAATCATCAGAGAGCGATTTTGCATCATCATGGGATATTTGATCATGTCCAGAGATATTTTTTGTTGTAACAACAAGGAGGGTTCTCATGTGAGGGTTACCAGATAAAACACAGGATTCCCACTTAAATTTGAATTTTTAATACACGGAGTAATTTTTAGAATAAGTATACTCAAGTGTTGCATGTCACACACTTATACTTATAAATTATTCATTACTTACCTGAAATTTAAATTTTACTAGGTATTCTGTATTTTTATTTGCTCAATCTGACAAAACCCTAGACTATTGAGGTCTGATGACTATAGTGTAGGGATGTTGCCAAACATCCTTAGAGCACAGAGAAAGAAAGACTTATCATAATACCTTTATGCTAACATGGTGAATGGCCATTCCAAATACAGCATGATTTCCCATAAGACGCTGGGTGCCTTGTAAAGGAAAACGCTGTGTTGTGGAAGTTTACTCTGCATCAGAGTGATTTTGGTAGAAACAAATAATAAGTCAAAAATGAATTCTCTGATCAAGTCAGCAAATCTTGAGAACTGTATGTACCTCCCTGGGTTCTCCATCATTTGGTCGATCTCACAAAAAAGGGAGCCTCTTCCCTTTACCAAAGTCTAATACACAGAATGTATCTAATTGATGATGATTATGGGTTGATTCAGTGTATAAAAACAAGACTTTCTTGTATTGAGGAATTAATCTGTGCTAAGCACTTCACACATATTGCTTCCACTCTAAACAGAAAGATTATTATCCCTGTTTTTTCATGAGGAGAGACAGAGGCTCAAGCTTCAGTATACCTTACTTAAGTCACAGTCTTAGGAAAGGCAGAGGTGGGACTTGGGCCCCTGGTGTGAAGTCCAAGCAGTGAAGTATCCCCAACTGGGCAAACATTCTTCTCTCTGTGAGGCCTCCACGCCTGGTTTGCAAGCTGTTGGCTCCACAATAGACTTTTCTTTGGTGAATTTATTTCTGTTCACTCCCGGTGTCTCAGTAGTGAACAGTGACCATATATCACTCTGGAAGTTGGTGGATCTATTTCCAAAGCTCTCCCCCACTGGGCGACACCCTCGATGTCTCAAGCTGCTCTCTCACTCTTCTGATGAGCACCTTGGGGTATGCAAGGGGTCACAGCCATGCTTGTGCTGGGCCCCTGGGAGGCTAGCCTCCCTACAGGCACCCCAGTTTGGCAGCAGTCTTAGATTTCTATCCCCCCTAAGATATTTTAGAATGAACTTTGCAAATAGTTCTTTGATTTTAAATGGGGGTGTAAGATTTCACACTGACTGCTTTTGCTGAGGAGTGAGTGGCTCTGACCTTCCTGCCCTGCAGGCCCAGGCTGGGTCTGCTCCTCAGCATAGGGAGTGAGAGTGGGGAGCTCCAAGGACACCCCACTGAGGTCCATGGGAGGAGAAGAAAAGCCACCTTCTGAGTCCCTGGCAACTGCCTGCCTAGCCAGGAATCATAATCCTTACCACATTAGGCACACTATTCTTGCTTCTTCTATCCTTTTATTTCCCAGCTTGCTGAAGTCAGGAATTGTCAAATTGTTCTCATTATTATATGTTTCCCATCAGAGTGCAGGGCCTCTCCCTCAGTGAACACTTAGCACCTTAGCAAATGGAGTTGACAGCCCATTATGTGGATTTTTGTTCCCTTTTATGACAAAAAGTTTTACCATCTTCTTGAGTTTTGGCTTGATGTAAAAAAAGAACAAGAAATCACAGAACGTGTGTGTGTGTGGGGGGTATGTGTGTGTGTGTATGTGTGTGTATGTGTGTGTGTGTGTGTGTGTGTGTGTGTGTTAGTACTTTCAGTCTTCCATGTACACAAATGCTGTTATTTGAGTCCCAAAACAATATTATAAAGTAATATTTTCATCTTTTTGCATATGCAGGAACACAGAAGTTTAGAGATACTAACCTACAAATCTCAAGGCTCAGTGGTTTGTGATTGGTAGTGCCATCTTGGAACTGGACTTTTTCAAGGATATTTCTTTCTCTGCCACACAGTTAATGGACAATCATAAGAACCTGCAAGGTTGCTTCACTGTTATGGATCTCAGGATCTAAAATCAGATGGTATTTATTTTTATTTTATTGTTTAAGGTATTACACATAGTAATGTATATGTCTCCCCCCCCCACCCCATTGACCTCCCTCTGGATGGTATTTATTCAAGCACACAGACAATAAAGACACATCCAAATCTCTTTCTCTCCCTTTGCTGACTCTGCATCCTCTAACATAAATATATGGATTGAACACATTGAAAGACATTGAACCAATTATTTGACTCCAGGCAGGAGGTTTTAGCATGAGAATAAGGGACTGGGCAATGATGAGGAATTCAGACTTGCTTTTTAATTTTTATTTATTTATTTTTTGCGATGTGAAGGCAAGAACCTTCGGCCTGCTTTGACCATGGGTTGTCAATGGATGTTAACATCTTGCCATATTTAGAGTGACTCACAGACTCAGATACTGTGCCAATTTGAGGGGATTAGAGGAGAGTAAAACACTTGGCTTATTTACAGAGGACACTGCTCAAACTTTAATGGGCACCATATTGCAATTGAGCACAACATCATGATTAAGCAACCTGCTCTATTCGGGCTTCTCTCTGGACCCAGTGGGGGCAGGGTGACTGGCAAGACACTTGGTCTGCTTGTACTGCCATACGGTCAGTCATGCTGCTTTCTCACTGTATCTTTGCAACGTGACTTACAGATGCATGGCGGGGCAAAGTGTTGGGTACTGCTCCACAGGGACAGCTGATGTCAGACACAAATCTGTGTATCAGCTTCAAAGCTGCCAACATGGCACTACGTGTCAACCATCCAACCCTGCATTCTTGGCATAGACACCAATAAGTCAAAATCAAATCTGCTTTATGAGGCATACAGATTGCCTGCCTGTTAGAGCACACATGCTCATTCGGTTATGTGTGAATAAGGACCTCCTTGGCCTATTAATTATGCTTCAGCATGAACCTGGAGCTCGAAGTAAGTGCCTGGTGGAAGATGGATGGATGGTTAAGAGAATGGAGGAGGGCTGTTGTCCTGGAGATGCCATTGAGTGAACTGAAATATGGTGCTGACAGCCTAACAACAGAAACCCCTGCATCTGTGCCGTACGATGGCAGTTGCTTGAGTCACTATCATCATCATCAAAAAAATAAAATGACAACCAATTAGGAAGCTTGGATACTACATCTCTACATGTTGATGCTTTAATTGACAGGACAACTGCCTGTGAATTTTGTCATGTCTAATGATTTATTGTCGTAGAAATTGACTATAGGTAGTATATGGATACTGTATGTATAAACCCAAGTCACATTCGCTGTACACACAGTGCAAGTCAATCAGACAAGAAGAAAAACATAGTTCTAATGGCAATGGGTTCTATATAGAATGCAACTGACCCTCAATAATATCAGGGGGCTGAGAATTTTGTTTGTGTGTGTTTTTTTTTTGGGGGGCAGCTTGTTGTATAATACTGATGCTGATACCTCTGTGATACCATGTTGCACTTGGGGGTGGTGCATTATATAAGTTGGTATGTCCCATTTGCTCAAAAAAAGCCATAATGATACTTGTTTTTACAAAGAGAAAGGCCAAAATCATAAAATTATAAGATGTAAAGAAAGTAAAGTTGATTTCTATTTTCCAGTCTTCAGGATTGTAGTTAAATTATGCAATATCAATAGCATCCACTTCAGACATAAAGATCTAGAAGGAATCATCTCTCTTTAGGATTGTCTTATATTTTTACACAGCTGTTATAATTATACCTTTCCTTCAGTTCTCCATGGTGAAGTCAGGGCTGCTAACAAAACTGGGAATTTCTAAAACTAGTCTTCCACCCACTGTCTTCCTTTTCCTTTTGAGAACTATTGTAAGGGCTTTTGCTCTGAGATGGGATGTGTGGCAGGTGCTGATCATAGGTCTACCCCCAATATCTGTGTGTTCATGGTTGAGTCACTTCCAATATCCTTATCGATTAAAAAAGGAGGAATAACTCAGCCAATGTGGGTCAGTGGTTGAGCATTTACTCATGAACCAGGAGGTCACGGTTTGATTCCCAGTCAGGGCACATGCCTAAATTGCAGGCTCAATCCCTGGTAGAGGGCGTGTAGGAGTCAGCTGATCAATGGTTCTCTCTCAACACTGATGTTTCTGCCCTTCTTTCTCTCTTCCTTCTACTCTCAGGATTCAATAAAAACATTTTTTAAAGGAGGAAGACATGTCCGTTTTTAACAAAGATTCATTGTATCAAAGATTTTAAACCTAGACAATATGGAAACTCACAGAAAGCTGAGTGCAGATGTATTTAGAAAAAGCCCTTCATATAGTTCTAAAATGTATTTGCCCATCCTTGAATTATCCAAGTCAGTGGTTCTTAGGATGTTGGCCCACCTGGGAGCTTATCATAATGCAAATTCTTGAGACAGAAACTGGTGGTGGGGCCTAGCCATCCATGTGTTAACTGTATATTATTTTTATTGCCACTCACAGCTAAATTTGAGTGCTACTGGTCCAGATATCAACCAAGAGTGTGATCCTCTGTCCTCCTGGGTCAGCATCACCAATAAGCATCATATCATTACAAATTCATAAACCTTGGCCAACATCTATTAATCAGAATCTTTGTGGCCAAGGTATAGAAGTTGATGTTTTGACAATTTCCAAGAAAGTTCTAAAACATGTTGATGTTGAAGAAAACCCCTGTTCTAGAAAAGTGGTTCTCAAAACTGGGTATACAATTAAAATCCTTGGGGAAGTTTTAAAACATTACTGATGGTTGAATCTCTACCACAGTCCAGTACCCTGGATTCTAATGAGCATAAGGGTTGATAATTAGTGGACCTTATTAGCCTAAGGAATCTCCTAGATTCGAGTCACATGATTACACATACCTGTGCTATTTCCCTAAAGGTGTGTGTTAGCTCTCAATCAACAGTGTACTTCTCAATCCACATCGGGCTTGTTCTGTGGCCCACTAATTACAATACTGCAAACCTGTCTACTGTTATGTTCCTGGGAGCCGTCTAATATATCCTCATTGGTAAATCTAGTACCTTTCAAAAGACAGTAAGTTGGAAACAAAGGATGCAGGCTTAGAACTTGATCTCTAAGCCCTCCCATTAGAGAGGGTTGGTCCTGATAGATCTCCACCCTTCACTCAAGGCACATGGACTTCATCTTTCTATTACTACATGAAATAACACTAACCCACTGGTTTCACTTATCTGGGTATTGTTCGCAATAGAGTTGGGATTATTCTCTTCACTACTTCTAAGTTTTAAAAAAAAACAGAGTTAGTGGGCCATATGCTTTGGAGATCACACCCTTAGGGCTTATTTCCTGTAGCTTCTCAGACCCTCATCCTAATGATAACAACCCTGTGTTAGGCTATGTCAAATTGGCACTGGCTCTAGTTGGTTTGGCTCAGTGGATAGAGCATTGGCCTGGGAATTGAAGGGTCCCAGGTTCAATTCCAGTCAGGGGCACATGCCTGGGTTGCAGGCTCCATCTCCAGTAGGGTGCTTGCAGGAGGCAGCCAATCAATCATTCTGATTATTGATGTTTCTATCTCTCTCTCTCACTCTACCTTCCTCTCTGAAATCAATAACAATGTAAAAAAAATCGGCACTGTTTCCCAGTGAACACTGGTTTCCATGTAAATTAAGGATTCCTAATAATACAATCTCTTTACCTAAGGTATGGATCAGACACAGTGGCATTGAACAGAGGGCAGCCAAAATGAGCTTTTGCAAGTGAAGTTTTGTCTGAAAAATGGTAACTGAGAAACTTTGAGAGCTGCAAGGATGTCTGAGAGATGGCCAACTCACTTTGAGAAAGAGACTGTCCTCCCTTCCAATTCCCAGACACATGGCCTGTGGCTAAGTCATCAGAAATAAAATAAACAGGGAAGCCAGAGAGGGGAAAGCAACACCCTCTAACATTTATCAACAGTGTGCGCCAAAGCTACCACTGCAGTTACATCGACAACAATCCTTTGTGTTTATTTTCTCTTCACTGAGGTTGCCAACTTGAGCTTCCAGAGGGCTGACAGCATAGTTGAAGACAGGCACGTTCTGCAGGAACACAGTAACATCCAGACCAAAAACAGAATATTTTGATGTTTAGATTGAAATCTTCTATTGGCTAAGAAAGGGGCATTTGTTTTCTAAAGACAGTAATACTATTATTCCCCCAGCAATTATGGTCACAGTGCTGCTTAGACAAGCAAAGGACCCAAGCTTTGCCCACAGCCCTGCTGGGTAGGTGGCCTTTGGTTTTGCCTGGTTGAGTGGACTTTGAGCCTTTGCTGCTGTCATCAAAGGGATGCAAGGACTTTTATGTTGATTCAGGGTTGAGGACATGCAGCCATAGTGCATTCGGGAAAGGCACAGATACTCAAGCCAGACTGCAATCAGGATTGGACTTTCCAAATGGAGTCGCCCAATCACCAGGGCACAAGCTATCTGGGTAACTGTAGGCAGGGAGAGGAGACATGAAATCCAGTTGGGAAGCCAGTCAGACAGACTTTGGGGGGTCCTCTGTCTGGCTATCCAAGCCACGCCCATTCTGAGTCCAGGGTCCTCCTTCCTGTTATTCTGGCAAACCAGAACCAAAGTGGTTTTTTCAGACTTGGGGCATCACTTCTGTTAGTGGTCACAGCTCCCCCTGGACTCCAAGGCATTTTATTTCTATCATCTACACTGATTCTTACTTTTCTCTTTATGTGGCCTATTCCACAGAACTCATGTAGAACAGTTAATACTTCCATTTCCTCAAATTCACACAAGGCATGATACATCTCTAGGGAAACCATTATCCCTAATGCAGTTAATCCATTATTGAGCATGAAGAAGCCGACTTCCAGTGTGTTCTGAGGAGGGGACAAGATTTTCCCCATGGGCCCAGGAATCAGACCGTCTCAATGCAAGCACTGTCTTTAATAGTGGTGGGTTGTATAATTCCAGGCAAAAGGAGAACTTTCCTGGTGTTTCCTATTTAATACCCTTTGAGACAGGAAGGAAAGTAAATGCTGCCATCAAATGCATGTTACTTTACTTAGCCATGATTTTCTGTTTTGGGGCAATGACTGCTATAGATGTGTCAACTTCAATGATCAAAAACACGATCATGGAAGGAGATTTGCATTGGGGTGGTGAACATGCAATACAATATCCAGATGATGTATTATAGAATTGTACCCCTAAAAACTATATCATTTACTAACCACTGTCATCCCAATAAATTCCATTAAAATAAACAACCTGCTGCCCTCACCTGAAAATACACAAAGAACATACTCACGTACCGAGGGCAGGAAATTCAGGCTGTTGGAGAAAAAGAAAATTCAGGCTTCTAGCAAAGCAGAAAAATTCAACAATTGGAGCAACCCTAATATTTCTGACAATCAGGTCTGTCACAGGATGCTGTCTCAGCATTAGGATCTGCCAACTAGTTTCTGCAAACCTCTTTGATGACCTTTATACAGGGCAAATCCAGAGGTTAATTAGAAAGGATTATTAGTTCCTGGAAGTTGACCGGAGCCAACTGAAAAAAAAAGTCCTGCCATGGCCAGAGCAGCTCCATCCCTTGTTAGGAAAAAGCTCTGTGATTTAATATCCATTTCTATAGTTCTTACAACTCCCAGAGGGATTAATATTTAATCAACAGAGCAGTTGCCTTTTTATTAAAGAGAAGTTTCAGTAAAATGGAATAGTGCATTCATTATATTGCAATGAAATGGCAAACAGCAGTGAAATTTCATTTAAAACCAGTATGTTGAAGCAAGGAGTTGTTTCTTAACTGATGGGTCATCTCAGTTTAATGAACAGCAACTAAACACATTAAATAAATGGCTGGCATGCAGAAAGAAGGCAGAGCAGAAAGACTAATTATTGCCCCACTAGGCCTTATGATTCTCAGAGAAAGAGATGTGTTGTGTTTGTTTTTCCTTAGCCTATGTCCACAACAATACCAAGCATGTAGTTGGCACTCATTCATTAATCAGTGCATAGAACTGTGTTTTCCTTTAGAGAAAACATTGCTTACTGTGGCCACCTCAGTTGTGTTGATTACTGGGGCTTATATGCACATTTTCTTTTCCTTTCCTCAATACTCATGGTAAAGATTCTCAGACTTCAGCTGGCAGCAGAATCACCTGCAGATTCATAAAGCACAGATTCTAATAAGCGAACACAGAATGTTTTGCCATTTCTTTATGTCTTCTAATAATTTTTTTACAGTTTTCAATGTGTAGATCTTTCAGATCCTTTGTTAAATTTGTTGCTAGGTATTTTATCCTTTTATTTTGCAATTGCAAAAGGGATTTTTTTCCTTCTTATTTCTTTTCCTGACATTTCATTCTTAGCATATAGGAGTGCAAAGGATTTTTGTACATTTGTTTTATATCCTATAACTTTTTTGTATTTGTTTTATTATTTCTAATAGTTTTTGGTGGAGTCTTTAGAATCATGTCATCTACAAAAGTGTCTTTTCTAATGGCTGAATAGTATTCACACACATGCACATGCACACACACACACGGTGTCCCCGTTAATGTACACACACTTTGAATAATTATTAATTCCAATCTGCTACATTTGAAAAGAAAGAAACATCAATTGAGCTATTAGCTGTTAAGGTGTGTATACACTTTTTGGTACCCCCCGTATATATCACATTTTCTTTTTCCAATCCTCTATTGAGGGACCCTTTTGTTGTTGCCGTGTCTTAGCCGCTATGAATAATGCTGCAATGAACAGAGAGTTGCACATATCTTTGCTCAAGGGATCTGATGCCCCTATTCTGGGTACTCCACGTGGAAAATCATTGGCCTGTAGCTTCTACTGAACTGCCCCATGACAGTTTCCATTTCTTCACCTACAGGTGAATTCTTCCCTGGAGCACAGGTCCTTGCACACAGAAGGCACCGTGGGGAGCTTTTGCTGACTACATAAGTGATTCCAGACTGTGTGCTGGAATATAAATCCCTCACTACATGCCCCTATGGCTTTGGTTCATTGGGACCCTTCACCTATGAAGGGCAGCATGCCAGTTTTTCTGTTGACCTTTTCTTTTTCCTGCTTACTTCGTGTGATGAAAAGTGGCCATTAGAGGCCTACCCAGACATAAATTAACTTCTCTGAGAATCTACCATTGGCTGTTGCTGCCCACAGTCACCATCACTGTTTGCCTGATCCACTGGCCCTTCACACGGGATGGCTGTCGGAATGAAAGGACCTACTGCATGAGACCCTGCAATGGTCTGACTAGCTCACCACCTTTATTTACATTTGTGGAATGTTTTCCTTCTAATTGAGCCACTCTGTCTGTATTAGCTTCTATCTACAAACTGTTCATTCCAGATAGATCTGGATACAGATGATTATACAGGACATGGGATTTATGTCTTATAAAAATGTGAAAAAAATATTTAATTATGTAAAGAGAGAATACAACAGTCCTGTATTTTGAATGGATGATTGGTTTGCTTGTCCATTAGAATTGGGCTTTAAAGCCTCATCAATAACTCCTCATCTGGTTTCCTTTCTGCACAACAGCACAGCTTTGAGGACATTCATTTAATAGAAGAAGACAGAGTTAACTAATTGATTGAGTTTCATAGGAGGTAGATTTTACAGCCTTGGTCCCATTACCAACATTCCAAACAAAGTTTTTTTATGTTATATTAAATGAGCACGACATTTTGACATTTTCATGCAGATATCCTAGTGCTATTTACACCTGCTAATCTTTTCTCTGCTTTCAAAATTTGATTTATTCTTCAAGGTAAAGTTCATTTCTATCTCCTCGTGTTTTTCCTCCTATGACAAACTCTTAGGTATTACTATTTCAATTGCTTATTAGGTACTTCCTTGAATAATGTTATGTGACATTGTGTGTAATGTTATTTAACTTTCCATATGAATTAATACCATGTCTTCAGTTAGATTGCAAACATATTTATTCTCCTCTTGTGGTACATAATTACTTAGTTTCTACTATGTATAAAAAAGACACCACAATTCATGCTGAAAAAAATACAAAGAAGCAGAATATATGGTCCTATATTTAGAGTCCGAGAATTGCAGTCCAATGGTAGAGCCAAGCTACACACACACACACACACACACACACACACACACACACACACACACGTGTACAGGGACCTACAAATTCCACAAAACAGCAGTTTTAATTCACAACGGTACATCCATTATGAGTGATATAGATAGGTATCATATAAGTCTTTGTTTTTCCACTGGGATTACACATTGTTTTATACATAGGCACTGAATGCACATTTATTATCTTCATGTCTACATAAAATATGCATTTTCTTATTTAAACATGTTCATGTAACTTTCTAATGGGAGAGTAGAAGGGTCAGACCCATCATCAGGAAGCCTGGCATAATTATCTAGCTCCTTTGCCTGTTTCATCCTATCACATCCCATATGCTCCAAGTTGCTGATCTACTCAGAATTCTCCCAGCATTCTGTTTTCTAAGTCACGCCTGGCTCTTCTTGCCTAGTGAAAGTCCACCCCGATAGTCAAACCCTGTGAGAAGACTTCCTGAGCTTCTAGAAATGGAGATATTTGTTCAATCTTTCTGTACCTTCATAATGACTTTAGATGGTTACTTTAATTATACTGTGTCTGGTTTCCCCCCCCCCCCCCCACTTATTTAACATGTCATATGTTCAACATACTCTGAGTTTCTCAAGGTTGAGAAATTTGTCTTATCCATATTAATATCTTTAGTATTTTCTAAGGCAGTATGTCTGGCCCATTAATTGGCTGGGTCACTATACATGTGTGAAATTAAAGCATGAATTAATATATTACATAAATGAGTGAATGAACACCTAGCCTCAAAACAGTAGATCAGTAAATATTTGTTGGACAAATGAATGGATAGTAAGTATGCCAAATACCATCGTATGTACTTTCTTTTGATCATCTTTTCATGTTGTGATGGGAATATATTTGAAGTTACAAGTCCCATCATTAAGAGTTCAGAACTCAACCGAAATGTGTGTAGTTAATTTTAAAGCCAAAGATACCTTCCTTTGTTTTGACACCTTTCAACCTAAATATAGAACAAGTAATGTCAACCCTGATTCCAATTCAAAAGGATGAGGAATATAAAATAGAGAACTCCATTGTGCTAAAAATGGTGATCTTGAAATTAATTGTTTTGTCAGATACTAAAAAATGTACATGATTTCTTGAGTACATGATAATTTCTTGAGCCAACCCCCTTATAAACAAAGTTATGTTTTATCTTATTTGTTTTTTGTTAATCCAACTAAGTAAAAATTAATAAAATTTTTGACATAGTTGACTCTATCCACAGCTACCTTTAGAGCAAGCAAACATGAAAACGAACCCCTTCCTCTGCATTTGTCTTTTAGAGATTTATTTCCTGGGTACTATCATGCATGTAAAACAATGATATTTTTTTTTGAGAGAGAGAGAGAGAGAGAGAGAGAGAGAGAGAGAGAGAGAGAGAGAGAGAGGAAGAAATGGAAAGAGGGGAAGAAAAGAGAAAGAGAAAAATATCGACTCGAGAGAAATTCATAGAATGGTTGCCTCCCTCATGTCGCCGGACCGTGGCTGGGATCAAATCTGCAACCTAGGTTTGTGCCCTCCACCCAGTTGAACCTGGACCTATTAGTGCATGGGCTGATGCTTTAACCACTAAGCAACACCAGCCAGGGCAACACAATTATATTTCAGTCGAAAAATAGAATCTGATCAGTTAAAGCATAATATTGGTTATTAAATAGTGGATAAATGCTGGTAGCCTCTGGAGCTCAGAAGGAAGGGTTATTAATATAATTGGGAAATTTTGGCAGAATGTCATCAATATACCTTTACAGACTATAACTCTGACCACATTCATATGATGATTGCTATCTGAATTTGAATGGCATAGGGCAGCGATTTGAATTGGTGTGCCTCAATAAATTGAAAACATGCAATACCTGACTATTTAATCTGAGGTTTTATCTGCTTTTACCTTAGATTGTCAAATTAAAACATGACGATAGCCATCTGATGTGAATGAATCAAAATTATGTCCATTGTCAGATAGGCCACAAGTATATTTCCTGGTGAGCTACAGAATTTTAGTAATTAGTTTATGTGTGCCATGAGATGAAAAAGGTTGAAAATTATTGGTGTAGGATGTGGCAGAATCAAACTTTCCTATTTTCCCACCTTTATTAAGCATTTTCATATTCCAAATAGTTACATATTAATCTGGAACCTTTCACAATGTTCCAATGAAGATGGAATAAAATACACAGTCTGACTCCTTAAGGACTCTGAACAAAGCTGGACTACATTGAGTCAACTGGTGATGTAACACCGAATTCCTTAAGTACATCCAACCAAGCTATAACTTCAAATATTTTGGAAATTTTTGACTTAGTTGACCACATCTACAGCTACCTTTAGAGCAAGCAAATAGGGTAAAGAGCTCCTTCCCCTGCATTTGTCTTTTAGAGATTTTTTCCTGGGTAAAATCATACATGTAAACCCAGCAATGATAATTCGGGGCTCCAATTTTGAATGCCACTTCAAGTTCTACAGCCCTGAATTATGCCTATTTACCAGGAAAGGAACAAGAGTTCTCCAATTAAACTTCATTACCTTCAATTTTAAGGCTTTACAAAATTGGTGCATGCTGAAGAGCTTCCAAAAGGGAACGTTTATGACATAGCCTTTCTGTCATAAATTATTTTGCCTCTTCTATAAAAGTATAGAATTGTGTTTCCTTTTCAGTTATTTCCGTGATCAATTCTGTTACATTTATAAAATGGAATATCTTTTCAGAAAGGAAATTCCAAGTTATAACTTAATAATGGTGGGACATAAAATGTGACCTAAAGTGATTCACTTGAGTAGTCTTCTAGGAAGCAGTGGTTCCCTGGACAGTTCAGGGCGGTGGGCATATCCAACTGGATACTTTACAAATCCATTTAGCTTGGTCTTTGTTCTTCCATACGAATGGGAAGTAAATACCTGATATTAATTATATGCATGGCAGAGTTCATCTTGGAGGTAGGAAAGGGTGATAAGAGTGATAACGCACCCTCTGGATACTTTGAGCATATTTGGACCTATACATCAGGCCTGGTGTGTGTTGGGTGATCAGAACATCGCATCCGGATGCCTTTGAGTAAGTGATGTGCACATTTGAGTCTCTGTGGCCCAATTTCAACTCCCTGAAGTCCTTTCCACCAATTGATTTTACCCCTGGTATGTGTTCTCTTTGTCTTCCTTTCTGATCTCTTTATCCTCTAAGCATCCAGAGAAGTACACATGAAGCAGTGACTTGAAACTCTCAAGGAATTATTATTCCACCTCCTTTTTTAAGTGTTGGCTGCAGTCCAGAACCTTCCCCCTGAAAGGTTTTTCCTTTTTACCTCTGTCTTTCTTTCTTTTATAAAAGAAGCTGCTCTTTTCCTGTTGCACTTTAAATTTTGAAATGTGTAACTAATGAGAATAATGTCCTACTCTCCTTTTTTGTATAGCACTCCTTTTTATACTGCACTTATCATCTAGAAGCATCATTAATTAGTTAGTGTTTGTGAAGAGTTTTCAAGAAAGAATTTAGTGATAACTGAAGGAGCAGAGAAAACTTGGGCTGCTGGGGGGAGGAGGAATACTAATGAGTGTTAATCCTGAATGCTCACATAGTACCGTTTGTCTCCAAAGTGGTTGAAAGAAGCACTAATTCATTATCATCCTATCGGATTATGATTGAACAGTATAGTCAGTGTCTAAGTGAGCCTAGAGCAAACACAGAAGCTCAGTTACTGAGTTATAGGCTAAGCTGATGATGTATGTGCTTCTCATGCAGAGGCAGTGACATAAGACCATATCATCAAATGGAAGGATTTGTTTAAGGAAACAGACACCAGGAGTCGTATGAGGCCATTGCTTTGGTTACTGCTCAGAATTTGGGCTGTCACATAAGTAAAAGGGAAGATTGGCTAGCATATCCCGGATTGTCTTTTGTCCTTGTCTGTCGTGCACTGGGTTCCTGTAAAGGAGGCAGATCCAAGGGGAAGCAATACTCTTATTTCTATTCCAGTGGGTCCAAGTTCTTCCCTATTTCTGCCATTCAGAAGGCAGCCCACTCTGGGGCTTCTTGAAAGTCTAGAATCATATTTTTAAAAACCTGGTTATCATCTCAATTATGTTCTAATTTATGGTTAGAGTCTATTTTAACATATCACCCCAAGAGCCATAGATCAGTACACATGGGGCCCATTTTCCAGAGGAAACAGTATAACAAAAAATGCTGTTTATTTTCCCCAATGCTTCTAATTTTTACCACATTCCTTATATTGTTTACTCAATTCTACAAAAGACATATAAGAAGCAAATGAAACAGAAAATTCTTCATAAAAGATCAACTAAAGAGGGAGGAAGCAATGTCTTCTTGCTTCTTCCAATGCTCAAAACATAGCCCTCCCCTAAATAATGCATTTGCTGCTAATTCAGTAACACGGCTCACACTTGAGAAGAGCCTCCTGGGCAGCACTTGACGCCAATTCTGATGCTCTTTCAAAGCGGCCTCCTTTAATGTATATTTGATTGCTGTGTTGTGCACCGAGGCACGAGGCATTATGTGGAATTCCCGGTGTCACTAGACGTTACGTGAGGCTTTAGTCATGGACAATTAGTAAGCATTGATTCTCACTGTGATTTACAGTGTATTTCACAGGCTCCAAATGGTCATTTTTTTCCTGGAAGAATGAAAGTATTTTTCAACAGGGCAGGTCGGCTAGGTAGACAGAAGGTTCTTCCTGTCTCAAGAGGGGTGGGCGGTGGGAACCTTGAAGGCAGAGGTGCAATGATGCATGAGCTTATCAGGCAAAATGTAAAGTCAGTTCATTATTTCTCTGCAATCTGGGGACATCATTTATCATGCATTAAGGAGGGCAATGATGATGTTCATAATTTACAGGTTTAATAAAATGAAAATACGCGGACCTTATCAGGTAACTCATCCTTCTGTGGGTCAGGTTGATTATTTTTGTTGAAGAGAATGGGTTAGAACTGTGAAGAACCATCACCCCCTGGCCTAGCAAACCTCTGACACACACATCCTGGAAGGTAATATAAGAGTATAAATGATTTTTTACTATATCCCTCCCTCCTCTCACAGAGTGAACACTTCTGTAATGCCACATATGTTAACATCATTTTTGCATAACTGTGCAATTGGTAGAAGAAAGCATCTTTCCTAGAGCATACACAGAAAATGTGTACTATTCTATCACTCTCACCAAACTGTAGAGGTAAGACGAAGAAAGGGACTGACCCATTTCCTTAGAGTGGTTAAAATGGATGGATTTCTACTTTAAAGTCTGTAGTCAAGATTGGAGTTGTCCGAGTTTCCCCTCTAAGACTGTAACAGGATTACTGCTTACTCAGGCTGTAGCTGACAGACTGTAAATTCTTATGCAGACCAGATTGATCCTCTCCTCTGTGCCCTTAGGATGAAAGCAAATCTTCACACTTAAAAAAGGTGTTATATAGTCCTGTTACTTGTCACTCTCTCCTTTATAACTTGTGTGTTTATATACATCATGCATCATATGAGATTGTGAAAAATTAAATCAAAACAAAAAAATGTTTTACAGTTTTGGGATACCGTTAATGCCTGGTATAGAAATCAATTTGGGTAGGTTCATTATGACTAAAAACATACTAAACTCATGATTATTTTTCTATAAATGAATCCTTTTTGAGTTTGTGTGTATTTGCATTGGTTCTATTCTATGCCAGGTATTCTTATTTTCAAATGGACAACTTCATTTAGAATCATCAAAGCTATTGGGGGTGGGGGGGATCACCATTTTGTATCTTTCCTTTTTATAAAGGATATTTTGCATTGATTTCAGAAAAAGGAAGGGAGAAGGAGAGAGAGTTAGAAACATCAATGATAAGATAGATATCTATCGGCTGCCTCCTTCATGCCCCCTACTGGGGATTGAGCCAGCAACCTGGGCATGTGCCCTGACTAGGAATAAACTACTGAACATGCCAGCCAGCTGTACCTTTTATTGATTTCTCCTACTCCATTGCTAAGTTTGATACCATGGCCTTTTTCAAATATCACTCTCTATAGATTTTCCTTTAGGAACATTTGCTGACATAATTGTCACTCCTGAAGCCAGGAGGTTGATTAGTAGCAACCAATTATTATTGTTGCTGCAGTACTGCTGTCATTTAAATTCCTAGAAATTAGGACTGACCAATCCTGATTCTATCCTATAATGAATGGTATTTTTAGACAAGAATCAAGAGAAGCTTTATGCCTTGACTTTGAAGATGAAGATTTTTCTTGAGATAAATATTTTACTAAAAAATAGTAAAATAAAGAAAGAATGATATGGAGTAATATGAATCTGTTATGAGATAAATCTCTTATGAGATATATTTTCAGATGTGCAGGGGAAAAGAATTTTTGTCTTTAAGATTCAACTCAAATTACACTAAGAAGGTTGCCACACTTCAGTTACTTCCTTGATGATTTTCTGAGTATATTCAAACATTCTAGAAGACCTTAAAGCAAAAATGGTCTTTGCTTGTTTCAATTGCATATGTTCTCTTTCCATTAGTTTGTGGGTAGGGGGGTAAAAGACTTTAGGACAGAAACTACTTTTCTTCTTGTGTTCTCTTATCTTTTTTATTTGTACAATACATGTTCAATATGCAGCTTATTGAAGGAATCTCTCTATATAAAGGGCTAATATGCAAAGTGTCCCCTCAGGATTTTGACCAGGAGACTGGGAGTTTGATCACTTGCTATGATGTGTGCTGAACACCAGGGGGTGGCACAGAATGCAGGAAGGGAGGCCCTAGCCAGCAACCTGAAAGAAGGCCCTGATAGACCCTGATCACCAGCCAGGCCTAGGAACCCTACCCATGCACGAATTTTATGCACCAGACCTCTAGTATATGAATAAATGAATGTATGAATGATTAGATTTGAAAACAGGCATTCCAACATTTTTTTTTTAAGTGAAAACAGTAAATTTCTTTAAAATAACGTTTTGGTTTTTTATTTTATTTAGTAGAGTATTCTGTGTACAGCTTTCCTTTTCAGATCTTTTGTATCACATTTACTTGGTGCCTATACTTCGGTGAGGGCTATATTGGTAAATCAATGAGGCAAATTAAAAGAAGATTATTTGAGTTGTTTATTTTGCCTCTTGCCTTATTCTGTTCAACCTTAGCCTCTCTATTTGCACTCTTATTTTATTGTGGTTAAGATTTAAATCTAGCCAATGCTTTTAGGTAAAATTTGTATTGATGGGTAAATCTTTGCTAGTTTTGATTTTGTTTGTATTTTTAGGAATAAATGTTAGTAAGTCTTCTGTCTCACAAAAATATTGTTCACTCAACAATCTTATGAAAAATAGATAAGCCTCCTAAGATTTATTATAAATCACATGTCCACATATAATATATGCTAAAATTGTATTGCATACAGTTTAGAGGGTATGTGTCAAAAATTCAGATTCTTTTATTTTACATCTTAAATGAGATTAGAGTCAAATGCCAGTTGTTTATATTGAAAAGTAGTTAGAAGACATCTTAATTCTCTTTTTACTTTTTCCCAGGGAAAAATCTTTAAAAGAGAAATTGTTCATTGAATTTTCTTAGGGAGCACCACCAACAAATATAGAATCCAGATGCATGAAGAATTATAACTGAAATTATAAATTTTGAATTCTATTTTAGACCTCTGAGATATATTTTTATGAGCCCCTGTTGGCAATAAACATCTTGGTGTGAGCCATAAAGCAACTGGGACTTGCAAATTAATTTATACCTGATTACACCCCAGGATCCCCAACTCTCAGTTCAGATGAAAAGTCAACTGCATGCTGATGTTGTCTGAATGTGTAGCTTTTTATTTAATATTCCCTGTGAAACTTCAAGCATGTAGCACTTCTAGACAACTTTGAATTTACTATTTCATATGACGCTAGCAAAAGTATAATTTCATACCCTAAGCATTCCTCAGCCTAACTTATCATTTTATCGAATATTGGGTTTCCCTTTATTTCCCAAGTGCTTGTGCATTTTGTAATGAGTTTGTAAAAGCTTTTGTAAGGACTTTTTTTCCCATTCAAAACTTTCAAGTTCTCTTTAAAGAGCAGATAAGTGATTTGGGGGAGTTTAGGGAATGATATTGTTTTTATTAGGTTGAATCATAAGGCTCATGTCATTCTTAGGAGGTAGATCTAAAATAAGCCCACCTTTGTTTATGCAGGTCAAATGCATGTCTTAGGATGTAACCTCAAAGACAATTCTGAGTGCTTATCAGCACAAAGTACTTCTTGTAAAGAGAGATACTTTTTGGTTCATTATTTCAGGAAATGGTGGCAAAACCAGTCTATTTACAACACAGTTCCTAGACTTTTACAACATTTTATGTGTTTCCTTTGTCTACACCTGCCTCAGAAATAGAACATCAATATATATAAAAGGCTAAGTGACCGACCATCCATCCGACCACTGACTGACTGGCTGGCTGGTACATATGACACACACTATAATTTAAAAATAAACTTTGACTTAGCATGCATGATACATATAAAGCTCTTGGTGGTGCCAATCACACACATGTGTTTCCATCTGTCATTTTAAAAAATTCTTTTTTAAATATATTTTATTGATTTTTTTTACAGAGAGGAAGAGAAAGAGATAGAGTTAGAAACATCGATGAGAGAGAATCATAGAGCCTTGATTAGTTTCCATTCTTGTTCATGGGGAGATGTTACCAGGTGTTTTATCTCATATAAGAGTTAATCCAAGATGGGGGTCTGCCTGCTTGCCTGAGGCTACCACTGACTATGTTCAGTACCTGTGGGAACTTCTCTTCTTTCCTTTATTCATGATGAAGCACGAAGTACTTAATATTGTGGATGCAGCATCAGCAGAGTACTTAGTTGGGAATCCAGGTCTTCCACATGTTAGTTAATTGACTACTGACAACTTCCTAAGCACCTGCATATCCATCTGTCAAATGGGGACAATAACTCACCTACCTGACAGAAATTTCATGAAGATAAGATTAATAGTGGAAAAAATGCTTATAACATTGGGCTTAGCCATCCTCTGCACAAATGAACACTTACTGTTTTTTAAAATAATTATATTAGGCCTTAGCCTATTTAGCTCAGTGGATAGAGTGTCGGCCTGTGAACTGAAGGATCCTAGGTTCAATTCTGGTCAAGGACACATGCCCAAGATGTGGGCTCGATCCCCAGTAGGGAGTATGCAGCCGATCAATGGATCAATGGTTCTCTCTCATCATTGATGTTTCTATCTCTCTCTCCCTCTCCCTTCCTCTCTGAAATCAATAAAATTATTTTTTTAAAATTAAATGTATCAGGGTGACGTTGGTCAGTATGATCATATGAGCTTGAGATGTGAGTTTCTATAAGATCTGTATATTGCATTGTATGTCCACTACCCAAAATCAAATCTCCTTTTACCATATATTAGGACTCCTTACTTTCCCTACCTCCTTCCCTCTGGAAACCACCACACTGCAGTTTGTGACACTTATTCTGTAGCCATATCAGACCTTAAATAGTCATGCATTCAGTCCATGCGCAAAATATCCTATTTATCTTCAAATTCCCTCCTAAACCCTCCAACCTGTTAAAGTTAGACTCTAGTTTTAGGATTCAATTCAAATACCACTTATTCCTTAAAGTACTTCCTCTTTTGTACACCTCAAGCTTTTGAATAATGGCACTTATATTGTAATGTATAATGGCACTTATATATACCTAAGTAGTATATAATCATACTTATATATGGCTAAATAAGTATATACATGGATATATGTATTTTTATGATTGTGTGTTTGTATATGTATTTATTTATATACTAATTTATTTAATCATTAATTACAGATTATCATGTGTAATGCACCTTGTTATATGGGGATAAGGTGAATAATATTTCCTGACCTCAAAAACTGATCATTATAGAATGAAGATTTTTTAAGTAAAACCATACTATGATAAATGCTGAAATCATCATTTTGATGAGATCTAATACTATTGTATACACCCAAACATACATATTTATATAGACATTGATTTATAAATATACAAATACAATTTGATGAAGAGCAAAATTTCTAAGATAATTTCCAAAACTTATTTTATTTCAAAACCAATAACTGCTGTAGTTATTAAATAATAAATTTGAGCTCATTATTGGATACTAGAGTCTCAGTGCATCAAAATTCATGCACTGGCTGGGTGATGGGGGGGTGGGGAGCAGTCCCCTCAGCCAGGCCTGCCCCTCTCACAGTTCAGGAGCCCTCATGGGGCAGCAGTTGACCCAGGCAATTAGGGGAAGGCGATACCCTCTTCACACCTCTGCTGCTGTCACTGCCAGCATTGCAAGTCTCAGCCAGCCCTGGTTACCTGAGCCTCAGTCAGTGAGGAGTGCAGGAGGATCCGAGGTCCCTGGCAGGGCTGAGAGGACTCTGATGGCTAGTGTGCAGAGCAGCTGGCCCTGCCCCTGCTGTGGGTGCTGCCATCTTGTGATGGCATGATGGTCGATTTGCATATTACATCTTTATTACATAGGATTCTAGCAGAATGACTGCTATGTCCTGAGATTTTTTATTCCTGTACTGCATGGTTCTAGATTTAAATTAGCTAGCTTTCTCCTTCCAATGCCAGCCTCAGGTTTCAGCCTCACTTTTAAACTTTTCACACTCCTTTGATAGACTTTATTGGCTGAAAATATTTTCCATAACCTTTGCCTTTGTGTTTCTTCAGCAGAATCTTTTCCCCTTGTATTGGAAGATAACTTAATGTTCATATTTTTCTGGAAACAAGGTGTGCACGAGCACAATTCATCACACATAATTTTAGAGAACCTGACTCATCTAGGTTTAACTAAATAAAAAGGAATTGCTACAATGCATTTATGCAAAGTCAATTAACTTATTAAACTTAGGTAGTTCCGTAATAGGTTGACTTTACCTAAATGATATATTTTTTTTTACATTTACCATCTCTGTTGCTTTCTGTAGGTCTTGGCAGGAAAGTTGAGTTTGTTTAGAGGTTTATAATTCCTTTTTTCACTAAAAGATCATTCCCTTGGTTTCTCTGTTTTAAAGTGGTATCCACACTACCCAGATGACTAGTAAAGTTACTGCACAGAAAAACCCAAAAATGTTCTTTAAATAGGTTACTCCAAGAAACATGAATATCTCATAGCTTTTAAGATGTTATTTCTAGACTGACTCTATATACCAAAAAGAAAAAGAAATGAACCAGTAATTATACCAGTGCAAGTGGCATCTATTTTGTTTCCTGTAGCCATGTCAAATGATTAAGACATTAATTAATATAAATGGCATTATGAAAGGATCACATTTTTGAAAAAGTACTTGATCTTTCTTTTTATCTAGTTATCATTTCCTTTTCTGATTGTAAATATGTATAGAGAGAATTATTTTCATCACATTTTAATAAAGTTTATTTTTATAGTAGCACTTGTGTAATTATATTAGAATTCTACTAATCTGATAGCTTTATTTTATGTATATTAATTCTTAAAAAATAATATATTTAGCTCTTTTGGATATTTTTTTACTTAGTCTGCTTCAAAGGGGAAAAAACAAAAACAAAAACAAAAAAACAACCCTAGTCCTTTTCCACATACTAATGTAGGTTACAGGCACACTTTTGGGCTTGAACATTTTTTTTTGCAACTGGTTCTGGTGAGATTCTGTGGGAAATCTGTGCAAGTTTTGGTATCTATTCTGTGAAGCGACTATTCCTTTTCATCATTATCATATAGGAACCACTGGATATTTAGGCTCAGAGACGCATACTGTTTGATGGGAAGATGTTCCTCAAATGGAAGGATTAGTCATTGCACACACCTGCAATGCCAGTGCTTAAAAATACCCATTTATGTTTGTCATGCACCTTGCATCTATTACATACTTGAAGAGACTGACAGTATCCTTGATTTTGTGCCCGTCTGCCTTGAAATCTATTTGAAATGAGACTTGAACATGACTCCTCTTTTCCTTGGGCAATGGGGGGGGCGGCGTGGTGGTCCCTTTTAGCTCTTCTTACTTACCATCCCATTGACTTGCTGTCCTTGAGCACAGAATTTCCTCTGCTTTCCTGGCCCTGAAATGGCCGGAACAGGTAGGCCAGCACCCTCTTTCTCTTAGGAATCCAGCAGGATTCTCCTGTCATCAGGCTGAGTGGAAGGACAGGGCGCTGGGTTAACTGCATGTGTGGCTGTGGTAAGCAAGGAGCAACCTCGTCTGGGTGACATTGCCAATGAAGCCGTGAACCCATGCAAGGCGAAGAATATCTGTATGTCACGGTCATAGGAACCTGCGTGACTTAGAGGTCTTTGGGGAATTCTATATTCATTTTTATTAACTTTAATTATCGGAGTGCTATAAAATCCCTCATTCCGTGTTGCATGAAAAAATGCAGAAATTAATTGCTCCTGACAGTTAATTGGTTTATGCTTCTCTCTTCCACAATCTTGGGCTGCAAGAGACAGGGAAACTAGTTGGCATGTTTCTGCAATCGCTGAGGATTATATACTAAGAAATTGGCCTTTTCGTTAGCTGCTAGCAGTGAATTAAAAATGCAATTACAGAAGTGTGGGGAGAGAAACAAAATCTGCGAGTCTACATTCCACATATGCTGAGAGACTGACGAGGGCTCCCGGGAAGGCGTTGTCTGGCTTTGCCAGCGTTGCTGAGGTTTTTTTTTTCCTCCACGATCAGTGTACAGGTGTTTAAAAAGGACATTTTTGTGCCTCTGTGTACATGTCAGGTTGTTTATAGTCCTGGAACTGTCCTATATATATTTTTTTCAAATATCTCATCGGGCATAAGAAGCATAAGGTGTCCGGCTGTTGCCAGTGATGACAGGGGGCGGCTTGAGGAAGTCGGACTTCAGTGTGGCGTAGCGCCTCTGGTGTCAGGATTGGTGAGGATCCTTGGGAAGCATCCATCTCCTGTGACGAGTCCTGAGCTTCAGGGGAGAAAATGACAAGCTGGCCTCCAGTTGACACACAGTTATGGAGCGTGTGCCCACAAGCATGGCTCTGTGCCTACATCTTGGGGTATATGTACCCAGATGAGGCAGGCAGGCACCTCACCCTCCAGCAGTGTGTCATCTGGAGGCAAGAATTTCCTTGTACGTGGTAACTACATGCAAGGCAGGCTGGTGAGAAGGTGAGAAGAGTGAGACCATCCAGAGAGAGGTGATTAGGGAGAAGGCGTGGCCAGGCCACACTGGAACATAGGACTGAACTGGCCGTGTGGCTCTTTCAAATGTAGAGCCTGGCTCCAGAGGAAGCAACCTGTCTGCCACTTCTACGATCAGTTCTCCCCTGCTAGGTTCTGCAAGACTCCAGGAAATATATGAAGAAAATATAAACAAAACCAAAAGCCTTCGGGTGTTATTTTTTTTAAAAATATATTTTATTTGATTTTTTTAAAGAGAGGAGGAGAGAAGGATAGAGAGTTAGAAACACTGATGAGAGAGAATCATCAATCAGCTGCCTCCTGCACACCCCCTACTGGGGATGTGCCTGCAACCAAGGTACATGCCCTTGACCAGAATTGAACCTGCGACCCTTCAGTCCGCAGACCAACACTCTATCCACTGAGTCAAACCAGTTTCGGCCAGGTGCTATTCTTTAATTTTCTTGTCCCAGAATCTAAAAGAAATGTTTAAAAACAAATAAACAGATTGTCAGAGATTGGGAACACTTGTCCAAATCTATTTTCTTTATTTTATTCATTAATATGCCATGGGCTAACAGTTACAACACAGCAAGGTTAAGGAAGAAGGGGGAAAAAATCCTCAATTCATCTGCCATTAGCTTCTTTTTAAAACACAAGAATTCCACTGATGTCATTCTTCTCCACCTTTACCTGGTGGAAGTCATTGGATAAAATAATACAAATGAATGCAATGGTAAGGGAATGCTTGCTGCAGGGAGGCTGGGTAGAGATAATGGCACTAGTACAAGTCCTGTCTTTGAGGTTGGAGTGAGGAGTTAGGGCTGCACAGGGGCAAAGGGCTGGCTAAGCTGAGCAGAACGAGAGGGAATGTAAGGATGGCTCTCTGGGAGGGCATTTCCAAATGGGTCAAGTTGCTGAAGCAGAAGGCAGGGTTGAGGACAGACTGCTGATTTAAAGCACCAAAGCGAAGATGTCACACAGGCTATGGAATGCAGTCTAGAGGCAGAAATCACTAGAAACAGAGGATAGGGCAAGGCCCAGACCTGTCCCACAAGGGAGAAAATTCCATCTCCTCGCAGGAGATGAGTCCCATGATGTCACCGTTTAGAATGCCCAGACTGTGCTTGCCGGGGTATGTAGGCTCCTTCTAGGTGTAGCGTCGGGAAGGCCAGATGATACTCCTTCTTGAACAGCTTAGGCTCTCAATGAGCATTTCTTTTTTTTTTCTTTTAAAAATATATTTGATTGCTTTTTTACAGAGAGGAAGAGAGAGGGATAGAGAGTCAGAAACATCGATGAGAGAGAAACATTGACCAGCTGCCTCTTGCATACCCCCCACTGGAAATGTGTCCACAACTAAGGTACATGCCCTTGACCTGAATCGAACCCAGGACCCTTCAGTCCACAGGTCAATGCTCTATCCA
The DNA here is from genome assembly GCA_963924515.1 of Vespertilio murinus. Taxonomy (NCBI): domain Eukaryota; kingdom Metazoa; phylum Chordata; class Mammalia; order Chiroptera; family Vespertilionidae; genus Vespertilio; species Vespertilio murinus. Next base: position 6,496,066 of record OZ004709.1, read on the forward strand.
CTGAGCCAAACCAGTTTTGGCTCAATGAGCATTTCTTAAAGAGTGGTCCATGGTCCCCCTGCATCGGAACACCAAGATGCTTGTTGAAAATGCCCATCTCCGGGGCTGACTCTGTAACTTGGAATGGGATTTTTGGACACTAAAGTTTCAATCTCTCATTGGGCCATTAGATGAAAAGAATACACATGACAACCAATGGCTCACACAAGGCCAGAAATACTATATGAGAAATGACTGGACCAGATAGTAATGCACTAGAAATTCAGGAGAAATAAAGATGAATTTGAGCCGAAGAGCTCAGAGTACATTTTATAAGATGTGAAGAATTTTATTCAGGGAAGAAGTGAGAGCATTCTTGAAAAAAGGCCTAAAATGAAAACCCTTGGGGAAAACTCAGTGTGGCTTTAATGGAAAAGGCCATGAACTTTGAAGTTTGAATCCTACTCTAGCCATTTCCTATTTGTATAACCTTTGACAAGCTAACCATTCGGAATCTTCATTTTCTCATTTGGAAAATGGGACTGATAAGAGCCATTTCCTAAGGTTATTGTAGTAAATGGGTTGGATTAAATGTAACATGAAATATAACATAAAGACCATCTAGTCCTTAGACCATAATGACAAGTACTCAGTATTTGTCATTTCCCCCCATACCCAGGACTAATATTTCATGAATATATATTCCAACAAGGTTTCATTTAGTCCTGCCTATATTTGAAAAGCAAAATATCAATGATTCCCTCAAGGTGAGACTCTGAGTACCAGGACAGATGGTATGAAAATGAAGTTTCAAGAGGATTGAGTTGAGGAGAGAGGGGGTTGGGACCTGGTATGAGCAGGACAATGTGATGTAGATGATTAAAAGTAAATCAGGGGGAGAAAATAAGTAAATCAGAAATTAAAGACTGACTCAGTGCTGTAGTTTTGCAAGCCCAGAAGACAGAGAATGCTGGATCTATCGAATAGTGATTCTCTTCGGGGGGGAGGGGACATACAATAATTATTGAACCTATACTGTTTCTGTATCGAGAATTCCATATGGTATGAACTACCATAGCTTGTCAATTGAAATGCTGGAGCAGATAACCTGGAATAAATAGAAAGAAGGGAAGAAAACAGTCATTCTTCTCAGAAACACTGCAGCTGAGTGTACCAATAGGCTGGACACACAGTAAAAATGGGCACTTAGGCTGATGGTGGGTGAGTGCCCTATTGCTGGTAGGGAGAGGGGTTTGTAGGGCAGGTTACATTCCCAATGACAGCTGTCCCTCCCTCACTATGAGCAGTGGTCCTCGCAGCTTCCTTCCTTTAGAAGCCCCTCTGTTAAATGTGAGGACAGTGGAGGTCCCCCCATCCAGGTACCCAAAGCCCCTTTGATGTAATTCCTACCTTAAGCTGCCCTCACTGCTGCTGTGCCCCATACCCAGCCCTTTTGAAGACCGGCACAGAGCATTGTAAGTGCTGCATTTCCTTGGAGCCCACCTTGACCGAAAGAAGGGAATCAGCTTGTCTTGGCACGTGGGCTTTATTAAATTTGTTGTGAAAGTTACTGAGTGGTCCGGGCATGAGAGGCATTCTTGATTAATCCCTCAAACTGTTTGTCTCATGTGTTTGCCAAAAACAGGAGAAGGAGATCAACAAAATGATTCAGTTTTTCACTTAATCTTGTAGTGCCTCTTTCTTTCCTTTTTTAATATATTTTATTGATTTTTTTACAGAGAGGAAGAGAGAGGGATAGAGAGTTAGAAACATCAATGAGAAAGAAATATTGATCAGCTGCCTCCTGCACACCCCCCACTGGGGATGTGCCCGCAACTAAGGTACATGCTCTTGACTGGAATTGAACCCAGGACCTTTCAGTCCACTGGTCGACGCTCTATCCACTGAGCCAAACCAATTTTGACAGCAGTGCCTCTTTCTTTAGTTCTCAATTGCCTAATGGCCCTGCCCTCCTTGTCCTTACTTCAACCCCTTCTTGCCTAAGGCCTTATGGTGTCCCCAGGAGGCCCAACAGTAGTCCCAAAGGTTCCAAACCATTCTGCATTATCTTATCTCATCAAAGTTTAAAATTTTTTCTTAAAAATTTTTTCAGAAAAAACAATATATAAATAAATGAGAAATTAAAGACTGACACAGTGCTGTAGTTTTACAGCAAACTTTGGAAAACATTAAAGCAAACTTTGGAAAACAGAAAAAATGGAAAATGTCCATTAACATGTATATGATACTTTTTTTTTTCATTTTAACCTTAATGTTTTATAAGGTTAGAAGGAAGTAAGAAAAAAACAATAATAAAAGTAAATTAATGAATAGACACAAATTACAAATAATTATTTGATTTCTTCTCCAGAAGGTCCTGGTAATTAAATGGCTAATGTGAGAAAATATCATTATGTCTGACAATATTCTAATGTATTTTCTCTAAAAGATACAGAAATATTTCTGCCTGACCTGCATGGCTCAGTAGTTGAGTATCAACTTATGAACCAGGAGATCAGGTTTGATTCCCCTTCAGGGCACATGCCTTGGTTGTGCATACCATCTGCAGGGTGGGGCCTGCAGGAAGCAGCCTATCAATGATTTTCTCTCATCATTGATGTTTCCATCTCTCTTTCCCTCTCCCTTCCTCTCTGAAATCAAATAAATATATATATATATATTACATATATATATATACATATATATTACATATATATACATATATTATATATATATATATATATATATATATATATATATATATATTACACAGAAATAATTATGAGACCTAGGATAATATGGTATAGAAATATTTTACATGTGGTTAGAACTAGTGGCCTCAAAAATCACATCAAAATTGCCCACTCTGTTCCATTGGCTCATATGTGCAGAATGTGGCTAGGATGGTAGCTGTCCTCCATTCTCTCTCTGTCCTCATCTTCATGCTTCATCAGCAGAAGGTAATTGGGAAAGCTGTAGGTAGTCCCAAAGTAAGAAAGGGTGCACAACCTGAACCTATAACCCTTTCTAGGAGCCATGTATATAGAATTTAATGTGTGCCAGACTTTGTAGTAGATCCTGTGGGAAAAGGAAGATAAATGATGCAGTTGTCCCTGTATGTGGCTAACAGTCCTTGATGAGAAAAGGTGAAAACATGCCCAGTAATCTTTACAGGACTCCATAGGCTGTGCATACCAGCAGTGTCAAAACCCATTGCTGTATGAGTTCATCAGAAGAAGAGATGTTTTGTCCTTACCGGTTTGGCTCAGTGGATAAAGCGTTGGGCTGCTAACTGAAAGGTCCCAGGTTCCATTCCGGTCAAGGGCGTGTACCTTGGTTGCGGGCACATCCCCAGTAGGAGGTGTGCAGGAAGCAGCTGATCAATGTTTCTAACTCTCTATCCTCTCCCTTCCTTTTTAAAAAGTAATAAAGTATATTAACAAAAAGAAGAAGAAGAAGGAGAGATGTCTTCACACTGGGCTACCTAGAAAGTCTTCATAGAATGATAGGATTTAAGCCTTGATTCCGATTTTTAGGAAGGGATTCTGGATAGATCTGACCACTGGGTCATAGAGCATTTGAATCACCCACCCCCTATCCTAGTATGGTGAGTATATCAGCTTGAGGCCTCTTGACCACACAGACCCTTAACCCCCAGGACATGAACAGAACACAGCAGGTGAGATGGCCAAGATGGCATCTGCAGGGCTCCCCCTGCTTTCTCTACCAGGAAAAAAGTCCACTATGTCAGTGAACAGAGTGGGGATGACAACAAATTCTGGTTATAAAATGACAATTGGCTTCTGTTCATACACACGTGCCTTGGACTGTTTTCACATTAAACTTCTGAAATCTGCCTTCAGCTGTCGTGGTTTATGACATTGATGGGTAAGAGCTGCTTTTAAAAGGAAAAGAAAAAAAAAAACCAATGCACAGCAGGGGAGTTAAAGCAAAATGTATTTTGGGACTGAAACATATTTCTTGAACATGCTTAAATTGAGACCTACTTTTTAATCTTTAAAAATAGATGACTTTTTTGGAGACAATGATAGTTGTGTGTTAAAAAATAACCCTCTGGTAATGTTGTGAAGGGCAAGATTTTTTCCCCCTCAAACCCCTTTTCCCTCAAAGACTTGTTTCTGTATTTATTTTTTAAAAATATATTTTTATTTATTTCAGAGAGGAAGGGAGAGGGATAAATAGAAACATCAATGATGAGAGAGAATCATTGATTGGCTGTCTCCTGCACAACCCAGACTGGGGAATCCAGCCAGCAACCTGGTCATGTGCCCTGACCTGGACTTGGACCATGACTTCCTGGTTCATAGGTTGACACTCAACCACTGAGTCATATTGGCTGGGCTAAGACTTGTTTCTTAATCACTCTTTCTAGAAGGTTGTGGCTCAGTCAGTGGTGGGAGTTTAGTAGATTCTTGTTCGGGGCTCCTTTGTGTATGATGGTGACTGTTCATATGTATGTAAATTGGTTCACTAATTATTTTAAGTTTCCAATTTGAGTTGTGTTTCATTGGAGCTGCTTCTAGACAAATTTACTTCACTTATAAGTATTTATTGAAGACTACTATTTATTAAGCACTAACTGTATCAGATAGCATGCTAAATATTATCTTTCTTAACCCTTTTGGTAATGATATTGCCAGGTACTCTCAATACCAATTTATAGATAAGACAGTGGAATCAGTGTTGGGGGTGATGGTTCACGCTAGAAAAATGTTGGTTCCAGTCACTGCTGTGTTACTAGCTCTGGGCACAGGCAAATGCCCCAGCCACTAAATCACACTCTTTCCAATCCCTCTCCCTTCTCCCATAAGGGACAAGATTTGTAGGGGAAGAACTAGTGTAAGACAGGAAGAATCCATGAATTATTTTAGGTATGTTTAGTGCATTTGTGAAGCATACTTATTCGGTGGAGTAGGGTATAGTTTTTCTCTTGATGAGATAAGATATAGATGACTGAGTTACAATACAGATGACTGGGTTTGAGCCACATAGAGTGATAGTGATGGTAGAGCCAATTGGACCTTGATGACTTCTAATCCAACTAAGTTATAGGATGTGTCTAGATCCTTCTATTCGAGAAATGGCCAGACTGCTTCTAAACTGCGCAGAGCACTTACCAAGTTACATGTGTTCATTTATAATGTGAGCATAGATACGTGCGAAAATTGGAGCTACTGGAATATATCATCTAAATGGGATTTAGTATAGAGCAGTAGGTGGAAAGCTTCCATGGCTGCATCAAACCTAAGATCGGTGCCAAAGTATCATATTTTTTCTTTCTATTTTTTTCCCCATGCATCTCCCACTCCCTTTCTTATTTTCTGTCTTATTCCTGCATTTTTGTTCCCCACTACTTGTTGGGCAGTGTGATGTCTAGATGTTTTCTGTATCAGAAAGTTAATAGTCCACAATAGCTTAAACTACGTTACAAAATAATATACTAGTGAAATGCATGTAGTTCTGATGTTAACTGTTAATGTCTTCCTGATGAGGTATGGGTAGAAAAAGTAGTGAGGTGTGGCTAAACTGAGGCCCTTTTTTTTTTTTCTTTCAGCTTTCTTTATCATCATCCTCAGATATTTGAATATTACAGGGTTCTAAGTCTCACGGTGATTCATGCCTCCCTGCATTAGACTGGTCCTTTTCCTGAGTTAGAGATAATGCAAAGTTCCAGTTGGTGTCTGTAGTGATTTCAGTTTAGTGCTATAATGCAAATACTTTTGGCCTCAACTCTACCAAGGACCATCAATCAGCAATTCTATGTTTCCATTGCTCATACATGTATACGCTGGTAATGCTGTGACTATCCCAGAAAGAGAAGCAGAATCTTTGAAGATAGGTAGAGTGAGCTTGAATTCCAGCTTCAGTGGGTCGAAATTAAGTGACTTTGGCATGAGATTCCCAAAGTGTTCATACATAAAAAGGGAGATAATACTTATCTCCCATAGTTGTTAGAAGAATTTAATAAAGTTTATTGTCTGTGCACACACAGTATAGTCAATAAAGGTTAATGTCCTCAATCCCAATGGTGTCTTTCTATTTTTTATATCAAATGTTTATATCCGAAACATTTGACTAAAGATTTCACACTTGTTATCTAAGTGACATTGCATTTAACTGTTTTATATTCATACAGAAGCACTCAACAATTCCTATTTTGCAGATTCATCTTAGATGCCATCTACAAGATTTAAGTTTACAATATAGTTTTGAAACAGCTTTTCACGAGATTAGCCTGACTATCACACTTAACAACCTGTGGTGCTGGTAAAAGGCTGTGTTCTTCAGCCAATATTGTAAACACTCATTTTCCTCACAAGAACAGTGCAGAAAGTAGCCATGCTCCTTACAAAAGTATGTTCTACTGCCATGCCTTTTTCTCTCTATCCCTTACTTTAACTTGACAGATTGAAGAAAAACTGTGTCCCAGTTGATTTGTTTGAGAATCTTCCTTTCCCCTCTGAAGTGATGAATGCCAAACAAGGTCTATTTTATTTACCCCAAGTAAGAGTCTATGTTTTTCAAGAAATAAATCCCAAAAGAAAAGTGAATAACTATCCAAAAGAATCAATAACCACACCAGCAACAAAAAATCCCCACAGTGCCCTAACCAGTTTGGCTAAGTGGATAGAGCCTCAGCCTGCAGACTGAAGGGTCCTGGGTTCAATTCCTATCAAGGGCACAAGCTCAGATTGCAGGCTCAATACTCAGTAGGGGACGTGCAGGGATCAGCCAATCAATGATTCCCTCTTATCATTGATGTTTCTATCTCTCTCTGCCTCTCTGAAATCAATTAAAAATGTTTTCTTTTAATCCACACAACAAATATTTGAGGACTTATAATATCTAACATCTACTGATAGTTCTAAGAAAGGATTTTTTTAAAATTTATTTTTATTCATTATAGAGAAAGGGAGAAGGAGTGAGAGAAAGAAACATCCATGTGAGAGAGAAACATCAATATGTTGCCTCTTGCACCCCCCCCAACCAGGGATTGATTTCCAACCTAGGCATGTGCCCTGATCAGTAACAAGCTGGCATCTTTTTAGTGCCTGGGACGAGACTCAACCAGCTGAACCATGCGATCCAAGGATTTTTTATTATTATTATTAAATGCTTTTATGAGAAAGAAGTTTTGTTCATATGTTTTAGTCCTTCTAGAGGATCCATGTTACCAACATATGAATAAATAGAGATCTCTAAATAGCTTGGTTCTTGTGCTAATTATCATTATACTAGAGGCCCAGTGAACAAAATTTGTGCACTCTGGGGTGGGGGGGAGGTTCCCCAGCTTGGCCTATGCCCTCTCACAGTGCAGGAGCCCTGCAATTGATCTCACCAAAGAGATAGGCTCTACCCACCCATTCGGGGCTCCTCAATGGATTGCCCCAAAGAGGTAGGCCAGAGCTGGGGGTCCTGCCTCTGCGCCAATCCACTGAACCCCCGGCATCACTACACGGAGCTGTCGGGATGGTAGATAACAGTCAGATTTAAGTCAGTTATACCAAACGAAACATTGGGTTTACCTGCTAGAGGGCCTGAGTCTGAGGCCTTTGACACAGTTTCATGACACCAAAGGGTAAGACTGAAGTTATTGAAGAGAAATAAATAGATTCTTTTTCCAAGAGATTTCCTACTTTAGACATGATTCTTTTAAGGGACAATATTTGCACTTACTACCATGCACACAGCATCAAGTCCCTGCCCACACGCGTGCTCCTTTCCTCACATGCAGCCTCACTCACCTGTGCACACCCTCTGCGCACACAACCTCCTGGTGGTGGATTGTTATGGAATGAGGGCTTTTATTAGTATAGACTTTCAAATCCTTGAAGCACATTTGGTCCTGTCCAAAATATCCACTGAAACATTTGGTTGGTACCAAAAGGTCATTGAAATTTGGTCCCAACTGAAAAAATTCATGAATGTATTTGGTCCATACCAAATGGTCTTTGATATTTGATCTTATCAAAAACATCCTCACTAACAAAACATTCCTGGGATCAAATAGCCTATAATATTTAGTTATACTTTTGGTTTATAAGATTAATACATAAAATACTACTATGTTTTATTTGTCCAATATATGTGCCGTGGCTGTATTACTAATAACATCCTTTCTTGCCATGGTAGACTAGCTAGAAATGGCACATGGGATCAGGTAGGTGGTTTGTGGATCAAAACTTGCAAAAGAGCAGGGTTTAAATATGGAGGACCTTTTGGCATGGACCAAATTTCTCTGTGGAAATTTTGGACAGCATCAAATTTCAAGGACCTTTTGGGTAGACCAGATAAATCTGTGGATGTTTTGGATAAATCCAAAGGTCCACTACTCTTTTGAGTGGCTTTTGGAATATAGCATTACTCCCCTGCTATCAGAGAAATAGAATTTATAGATGAGAAACTATCTCTAACCATAATAACAAAAAAAATAATTATGGTTAAATTATAACTAAAGTTTTCTGAGCATTTACTCTGGGTCAGGCACCATCCTAAATTTTTGACATTCTTCATCTCACTTTGACATGATTTATCTCACTTAATTCTGACAATAATCCTATGATATAAATGTTGTTTTATTTGCATTTTATAGATAGGGGAACTGAGATTCAAAGATTGCATAACATGTTCAAGATCATACAGAAAATTAATAGTGAAGTTGGTAGCATAATCTAGTTTCCAAATTTAAGCTTTTAATTCTTTTTGCTAAGTACAACTGGAAGAGATATGAGAGACACCCTAATATCATTTCCCCATTCTGATGAAGAGGAAACTAAAACACAGAAAGCTGAAGTGATTTGTCCAAAGTCATATAGCTACCTCCTGACAAACCCAACATGATAACTCATATCCATGATGCCCCTTAGGGTCAATATATCTCTTTCTCCTATGTTACATCCAGGGTTATTTATCCAAGTTTACTTTCTGTTTGTTGTTTAAGAACTCTTTAAATTCATTTTTTAAGAAAAAGAGGGGAAAGAAGGGAGGCAAGCAGGGAGGTGGGGCTAGAAGGAGAGACAGAAAGAGGGTGAAGGGGAAAGAAGGAGAGAGGGGGAGAGTTGGAGGAAGGGAGAAGCAAGGAAGGGAGGAAGGAAAAAGAATGAAGGAAAGGGGGAAGAAAGGAAGGATTATAGATAACAGTCAGATTTAAGTCAGTTCTACCAAATGAAACATTGGGTTTACCTGCAAGAGGGCCTGAGTCTGAGGCCTTTGACACAGTTTCATGACACCAAAGGGTGAGAATGAAGTTATTAAAGAGAAATAAATAGATTATTTTTCCAAGAGATTTCCTACATTAGACATGATTCTTCTAAGGGACAATATTTGCACTTTCTAGTTCATTCCCATAGGTCACCTGCTTACTTAACCATATGTTCATTCTGTCTTTCTTCATTTTCTCATAGTTCAGTACTGTTTTACTCTCCTAGAAATCAGAGAACATTTCAACTATTTTTTTTTCATAACAGGGGAGTCACTCAAAGTATTATTTCTCACAGATGATATGGAACCAAGAGGGAAACACTCTTGTTCACCCAGATCGAGTCTCTAGGGCCCACTTGTCTTGGCTCCTTGGCTCATGTGTTCATTCCCCTGGGCCTGGCATTTGGAGTGCTGCAGTCCTTACCCCTCTCTTTTTAAAACCGACTTGTATTTTTATTTTGTAATCTTTTCTCCGCACCCCCTTCCTGGTCACTTAGTTTTACTCTACCAAAATTGCTTCTGTATTTTTACCAGCTCTGTAGTTTATTTCTCTGAGAATATCCATTACTACCTTGCTTCATGGCAAGTGGTGAGCAGAATTGTGTTTAACTCAAGTCATTTTCACAAACCTATTTTCTGACTCTTATATGAGGATTTCTGAGACTGTTAATATTAGGGCAGGAAAAGTGTTAAAATATGTTTTTGTGTTTGTGCTACAGTAAGATTAGCTGGAAATGTACACAAAGTGCTTTCACAATTAGAAGGGAAATTTGACATTTGCAGCATACATAGAAAGAAGGATTTGGGCAGAGAACAAGGGAGATGCACTTGTCAAATATTCTTATTTGTACTTTAATATGGAAGCTTGAAACCCAGCAACAATAAACTATACACCTGTTTTTAGAGCTTAATGGTTTAATCAAAAGTGCTTTTAATTGGACTACAACTGATATAAATTATTATTGTTATCATTAGCCTTATTGTTACCAAACTATTGGTGAGTATAAATTTGATGCTAGGCATTTTGTGGGAGACAGATGAAGCAATGCTAATTAACTATATACTAGTGGCCTGGCACACGAAATTAGTGCACTGGGTGGGGGTGGGGGTAGTTGTCCCTTAGCCAAGCCTGTACCCTCTCCAATCTGGGACCCCTTGGGAAATATCCAACTGCCATATCCAACTGCCAGTTTAGGCCCTATCCCCCTAAATCGGCAGTCGTACATCCCTCTTGCAATCTGGTACCACTGGCTCCTAAGCACTCATCTATCAGCCTGTCCCATCACCCCAAACCACTCTGCCTGCCAGCCTGCTTGGCCCCAAATGCCCCCCACTGGCCTGTTTTGTCCCCAACTGCCCTCCCCAGCAAGCCTCATGGCTCCTAACTGCCCTCCCCAGCCAGCCTCATAGCTCCCAACTGCCCTCCCCAGCCGGTCTCCCAGAAGGTCTCCTGGTTTAATTAGTATATTACCCTTTTATAAATATATTTTATTGATTTTTATAAAGAGAGGAAGGAAGAGGGAGAGAGAGTTAGAAACATCGATGGGAAAGAATCATCCATCAGCTGCCTCTTGCACACCCCCTACTGGGGATGTGCTCGCAACCAAGGTACATGCCCTTGACTAGAATCGAACCCAGGACCTCTCAGTCCGCAGGCTGATGCTCTATCCACTGAGCCAAACCGTTTTCGGCTGGATAGATATATTTTTAAATCTTTACCCAAATAAAGCAACATATTCTGGATCTTCAATTTTTAGGTATGTTATTAATTCAACTCATCTCATTTTTTTTTTTCTCCCTGGAAACTGTCATGGGATGCAAAGCCTCTAATTGAATGGTGGGGGATTAACACTGTGGCTGGCAAAGCCACACATGTGAACACAGGAGCAATAGATTTCCTTCAAAACACCCCTCAATCGAGCTTTTCGTGCTTTAGAAGAGAAAATTATGCAGATAGATGAAAGCCTTTGTCCATCCCCTTCCTGCCATCATCTCCAAACCCTGTCCTCTCTTTGGTGCTTTAATTCTGCTATCTAGACATCCTCATGCTGGTCCCAGATGCATGCTCTTCCTGCTAGTATACATTAGCCCTTGAATTTTCTAAGAAACATCCGCTGCTGTTTGAGATGCCAGAGCATCTTAAAATTTCATATTAGAATGGCAAGAGCATTTTCCTGAATTTTACTTGGCCATGTGGATGCTTTGTGTCTAATAAATGAGTTTACAATGAGTCTGTTTGAATTTGGTGTTTGTGTGCCTGGAAAACACACAGCCACATAAGGCTCCTCTGATCTGTTTTGATCAATTAAGCCTCATCTAAATCTCAAGCTAGTTGTGTTTTTTAAGTCTCTCATTTGGGAATACTGTCATTCCGTCCCAGTAACATTCTTCCAAATTGAGTCACATATGACAAGCTTTGATTTAATGCTTCCAACGCAGTGCAACATTTGTTTGCTATGAGTAACTGCCTTAATTCTGCTGCCACATACATTACTTTTGGAAATCACTTTTCAGTCATTAAAACCTGGGTCCAGCTCGTAGGAAGTGCATGGAGCAGAAGCAGACGCAGAGTTTGCTCAATCAAGTCCAGAAGTCGGTAAGGTATCAGGGCTAAAAAGAAATGATGGCTTTTGAGCTGGGCATAGGAGAATCTACCAGATTTGAGCAGTGGAGAAGGAGTGTGAGGATATTTAAAGTAGAGGAACAGGTGCAAGCTGTGCAGAGCATGCAGCAGGTGGTAGCGGGGCAAAAAGTGCACATAAAATATACAAAGTATGAAAGTTGTACCTGAAAAGGTGCGCTGGGACCAGGCTGTGCTGAGGGCTTTTTGAAACCCCAAGAGGATCCCAACCTTTGTTCTTTTAGTAGCTAGAATCACGGGGAGGTGTGTAGGCATGAGAGCAAACACACCTCAGAAACATGCTGACGGCTGAGGAAGATGAAAAGGGAGAGACGCTGCAGATGTGAGATTAATCAGACTTGCTGCAGTGTCCTGGTTATCGAGGACACATTTCTGGACTGAAGCAACAGTGACGGGGGAGAAAAAGGTGTGGTTATAACATTTTAGAAACAGAATAAAAAAGTACTCCGGCCAGTCGTTTGTGAGCTATGGGGAGAAGGAGGAGTCAAACGGGACTCAGAGCTTCTTGCCTAGGGCAGCCAGGGGCTTGATTCTGTTTGCTGGGGACAAGGAGCCAGCCTGGGAGATAGGAATGTGGCCGTATGCATGAGGTTTGTGGTAAGAATCTGTGGAGGAAGGCAGCAACACTCCTCACCGATTCGCACCTCTAAGGTAGGATGCAGAAGACAAGGAGGGACTATTTGAAAGCTCCGTGAAACAAGCCAGTCTATGTTTGCAGCCTCCCAGGTATGCACTTGCCAGTAGGGACTTCTTAGTTAGAGGGAAATGCAGTTGTTCTGGCACAAATGAGATAGTGCTGAAGGCACTCACGCAGTGGAATTCAGCGATGGGGAAAACACACTCAAATAACCTCACTAAGAAGAACCCAGGCTGCGGCTGAGAGCAATGCCGGGCACTTCGACGCACGGCTTGTAGGATGTGCTGGTCAGCTCTGAATGCCGACCTCTGCTTAGAACTTACAGACCCCTTATTCATGTGTTGGGTCAGAATGAATGGGTTAGGTGCATCCCACCAAACTGGGTGGGAACGGGGATCAGTCTATCAAAAGTTGGGCACGTATTGAAGTCCATAGTAGAGGCCTACTTAGATCTGCCATTAATGCTGTGGACCAGGGGTTTTCAAAGTGCAGTAGAGGACTTGTTAGAAATGCTCACTCCAGGGCCCCCGCCCCAATCTACTGAATCAGATGCAGTTACACTGGGGAAATCTGAAGCCAGAAATGCTGGGGATGGGACCCAGCAAGCTGTGATTTTGGGGTAAATCCTCTAGGAGATTTTGATACTTGCTAAAGTCTGTGAACCCCTGCTGTGGACCCAAAGGTTTAAAAAAAGTGATAAAAGAAAAAAAGGAGAAAAACAGAGAACTTTTTTTCAAAAGCAAGCATTCACTTTCTCTTGGCACCAATGAATGGACATTCTTCAGGGCAGTGCTGGTCATTCCCCTATCCCTTCCCACATCCACTCCACAGGTATTAGTTAGTGCTGGGGACTGAGCCAGGTGACCATGGTCAACAGGGGAAACTCACTGTGGTGTTTCTGTGTTCTTAATTAAAATCTACACTAATAAAAAAAAGTAAGATGCAAATTGACCGTATCTTTGCAACACCCACTAGGCAATCAGGAGTGAGTATGCAAATCAACCCAACAAAGATGGCAGGTTAATTTGCATACACAGGCGCTGACCAGCCTGGTGAGGCAGGAGGCTTGTGTCCTTGCCATGGCCACACCACCCCAGCTTCTCCAGGCCTCTGGGCAGCCTGGGAAGACAGAAAGGTGGCTCTGGGCTGGAGGGAAAGGCAGCTTCAGCTGGAGCAAAGGTGGTGCCTGCAGCCAGGGTAAGGAAGGCCCGTTCATGCAGAAATCTTCCTGCATCTGGCCTCTAGTGAATTACTTAAAGGGAATTACTGCATTGTGTTTTCTGAGATGTAAAGAGGACTGGCAGTTCAGGGTTCAAAGGCCAGTGATGGGCTAGCTAAGCATCCCACAGGAAGCCTGTGAGAGGGCAGGCATGCCTCCACTCGGCTTGACCCTGAACCCAAAAGTCCTGGGACACAGCAGCCTTCCTGGGACACCGGCTTTCCTTTGCTGTGCCTAGTCAGCACCCGCAGAATGGCTCACCAGTGAGCCCCGAGCAACAGGAGTATCCAGCCCGTCTGATCCATCTTGCGCTGCCCATTTGCGCTAAAGGGGAGCGAGCCTCCAGTCCCTCCATCCATCCGTCTCACTTCATGATCGCAGGAGCTCGGCTGGCAGCATCATCCCTCAGACTCTGACATCTTCAAAACCCCAGGGAATTTCAGCAAAGCTCTGAAATGTCAGAACTGCCGCCGGATCCCCCCTTCCACTCCACTCTACCCCTGGCACAGCTGTGGGGTGCGCCTTGCCGCTTTTATCCCCTCTCCCGACTGAGTTCCTCCTGGTGGCTGTGCTGTCCAAGCTGTGCAGACTCTCCTGCTCCTGTAGCCGCCCCTGGGCCTCAGGTCCTGGGCGCACTGACCAGTGCTTCTCTCCCACGTGGGCCCGGCCTTGTTTCTTTCATAAGACTCTGCTCTTGATGAGGAACCAATGCACCCAGGTCTGGCCACCTCAGCTTCCCGGCTTCCTGCTGGCCTAGGTCTCCCTTGGTGTGTGAGGACAGTTGGGGCTCAGAGGCAGATTTTCAGCTGCTTTGATGTGCTTGCCTCCTTCGTTCTGAAGCAAGGTGCACTGTGCGCTTTTAAGTTCCAGAGGAACCAAACGAAGAATTGTCCCGCCTGCTTCTCACAGCTCGTTTTTGCTAAAACTCCCTCTGATGCTGTTAGTGTAAGGGAGCATTTCTTTCCACAATGTATAGTATCATTTCCCTGAGAAACACCAACAACAAGTAATACAGGCCGGCTGAATGCAGGCATTCATAAGGTCTCGGGCTGCTTTCTATGGCTCCCCTTTGCCTCATGTTGCATTTGCATAAATGGTTCTTTAATGCAAGGAGAATTGGCTGAGGATTAAAACCAAGTCAAATTCTGAAAGGGGTTGAATGCTTATAATCACTTATGGGCATTATGATTAAACTCCCATATTTATTTAGTCTTTTTTTTTTTTAAGCGATGTAGTCCAAACCACGTACTGTGAGTGGCAGGTGCAGGTGTGCTCTCTGAACTCACCTGTGGGTTATGCTGGACCAGATGGCGAACATCCTGGGGACCTGAGAGAGGGATATTGGCAAAGATAATTCTTCCCTGACCGTCCATCTTTCGGTGCCTTCTGCTCCCTAACATCTGGCCACTGACAGGAATTTAGGCCTCTTATCTGGACATAGGGAAATAAATATTAAAAAAAAGAATCATATATTTATTTACTTACTGTTCACTCACTTTTACTGGTGAGAAAAATCAAGTGAGTCGTTACTGTTAATGAGGTTTATGGATGATATGAGAATTTGATTCATTGTTAATACCCTCAATTTATTTTATCAGATATTTTGGGAGATCTATACCTAGGAATTTTTACAGAAAATTCTATTGATTAGGGTTACTTTATATACATATTTTTTTTAATGAACCTCTTTTGCCTACATTGAAACCTGAGCCAGAGGACTTCTAATTGCAGAATTGTGTTTGAATATGTCAGTTTCAGATATGTGTATAGTATGCATGTTGATTTCATATGCGTTTATTCATTTGAATCCCATTTGTATAAGAAAGGCAGGAGAGTTGTTATTGGTCCTGTATTACAGTTGAAGTAATGGAGGCTCAAAGTCAAATGGATGCTAGGACTGAGTTTGGCTGAACGTAATACTCTTTATAGCATATCAAGTCCAATTTTGCATCTCTTGCAGAACATAATAATTTGGTTAAAAAAATTGTTTCTCAGATGCACTAAAGACTGCTTATCTACCACCACATCAAAACCATATAGGGAACCCTGCATGGATTATAACAATTCAGAATGTGTTTTTTTGTGATACTTTTGAAAAAGCTAGTAAAAAAAATGTAGGTCAATTGTAAACAATCAGGAGATTAATCTGTCCTTTAAATATAACTCTATACTTTTTGTAAATCTGATTGTTTCATTCTTATACTTGGCCGATCCTATTTTTGTCCCTCTCACAACAATGGATCCAATGGAACGCTGTCATATTTTAGGATAGAGCCTTTGATAATGGTTATATGCAGAGAGTATTATCAGGTTCCCTATGATGTGGGCCATGACAGCTGAACCTGAGTATGACAATCACATAAATCAAGGTGGTAAGCATGTCACACGTGCAACTCAAGGGGACACACGTGAGATGGAGAGCCGGGGCTACTAGTCAAATGTGTGATATATATTTTGATGATTTATTATTGATTAGCAGAGTATCATACAGAATCAGAAGGATTTTAGAAAATCCATAAAATGTGTGAGTGGTTATAGAATTCATTTTTTAAGCAACAAAGTCCTTTATTTCTCTGTAGGTGTCATCATTGGATTTACCTCTGTCTGTGGCTAGCTAAGTAGCTGGCATTAGCTATTCTTTAGACTGCTGGTTCTCAAATGGGAGTATTTCTGCCTCCCTGGGGACATTTGTCAAGGTCTTGAAGTAGTTTTATTATCACAACTAGGGGGGCGCTGTTGGGATCTAGTGAGTAGAGGCCAGAGATGCTGCTAAACACCCAGCAGTGCACAGGAGGGCCCCCCAACTAAGAATTATCTCATCGCATTAAAAACAATGTTTTCATTAATTTCAGAGAGAGGAAGGGAAAGGGAGAGAGAGATAGAAACATAAATGATAAGAGAAATCACATTTGATCAGCTGCCTCCTGTACACATCCTACCAGTGGATTGAGCCCGAAACCCTGGCATATGCCCTGACTGGGAATCAAACCTTGTCCTCCTGGTTCACGGGTCAATGCTCAACCACTGAGCCACACCAGTGGATTTACCACATCACATTTTTACTGTATACTAATGTTGTTTTTTTATTAAACACTTTTGTAAGAAAAAGAAAATGGTCTTGTTCAAAATGTCAGGAGTGCCCAGTTTGAGAAACCCTGATTTAGGCAAAACATTAAGTTGCTACAATTACTCATCAAATTGAACTCCCTGCAAAACCATTTTTTGATGAAATATAACAATAAAATAGTGGTAATATGCTACATGAGCTATTTTTTTTCTGACCAGAGACACTTCTATTTATTTTTAATCATCACCCGATGACATGTTTATTGACCTTAGAGAGAAAGTAAAGGGGGTTGGAGAGAGGAATATCCATGTGAGAGAGAGAAAGATTTCTCACCCCGACTGGGAATCTATTCCAGGTTATGTGTCCTGACCTGGAATCAAATGACAACCTTTCTGGTGTATGGGAAGATGCTCAATGAACTGAGCCACATGGCTGAGCCAGATACACTTTTAAAGGCACAATAATTTATGTACCTTTTTGCTTACTATTTGCTGCATCTTAAATATAGAACCAACATTTTTCTCTTAAAATTGGAGTGAGGTGATCATTACTTTCATGTTAGCTCTTCAAGTATCAGTTGCCTAGTCATGACCTCCCTCCCTATATTCCCCCCTCTCTTGGAGTCTCTGCTTCTCCTTCCTCTAAGTTTCTGTAGCATTGTCTCCCCACACATTTTAGCGTGCATCCTTATACTATTAATAAACCTATACATGTACATATTTGTGGTCCCAGCTCACCATCAGTTTGTTGTTATTTTTAGTTTTTTGTTTGCTTGTCTCCCCTCCCACCCCGCCCCCCAGAGGACTGGCTGATTTGGTCACGTAGCCCTGTTTCCGAACCTGAGTTAGTCTCCCAGGTATGCTGAGCTGTCCCTTTGTGTGGGTCATGGACTGGTATTTGTGCCTCTTCAACCGCTGTCTAATCTACTCACCTTCTTGCCTGGCTAACCTGTCAGGCCTTTACCATTTATAATATTTCTCCTTCAGCAGTTTTCCCTGCTACCTTGCTGATTGCTTTTCCACACCAAGAAACTCCAGCCCAATTTGTGTGCACGTGTATGTATGTGTGTGTGTGTCTGTGTGTTTCTGTGTGTGTATGTGTCTCTGTGTGCCTTTCTGTGTGTGTGTCTGTGTCTCTCTGTGTGTGTTTCTGTATGTGTGTCTGTGTGTGTGTGTGTGTGTGTGTGGGTGTATCTCTGTGTGTGTGTGTCTATGTGTCTGTGTGTGTGTGTGTGTAAGAGCTCTGCCTTTCTTCAGTGGCTTCTCTTGTACCCCTTTTTCCATTCCTGAGTGGCCTTTTTCATGGGTGGAGTGGGCAGTGAGTGCTCAGGGTCTCTGCTCCACCTGGCACAGTGTTCCCTCTTCGTCCAGGCCCAGGTGGGCGGGACCACACACACTAATGCTCTGTGATCCCCTCAGCTTCATCACTGCTGGAGCTGCTCAGAGATGCTTAGCAGCTCAGCCACTTGCTCTCCATCCCCTGGGAAAGCGGGGCTGCCTTCCTCATTTGTCTCAGCGGTGAAAGCAATCCACCCTCCCAACCTTCCCCCTGGGCCACCTTCCCTGCCGCCAGCCTCTGAGATTGATACTTGTCTTTTCCATGCCGGGGTCTGTTCTGGCCTCAGCGGGCATGTTCCCCGAAAGAGCACCATCACTCTTGTTGCCTGTGGCAGGGCATGGAGCTCCTGGATAGGCTGGCGGGGAGTCATTCTTCAGCCTTTTCCTGCATCTGCCTCCACCTGTGAGGGAGGGAGCAGCCACCCACAAGGGGTCCTCGGGATGTGTCCACCTCCATCAGAGGCTCTTGTTTTTCAGCAGGACCAGGCGGCCTTGCCAAAGCTGGGGTGACCCACAGCAACCAGACTCCCCGGGAAATTGTGCTTCTTTCCTTTCTCTTCTCATTGAACCCTGATTTCTGTCTGGAGCTCTGGGGTGTCCAACACACAGGGATCCTACCACCCACTCAGATCCATGTGAATATAACCACTGATCATCTCCTAGACACTCAGAAGGGCTAGCTCGAGAGGAGAGCAGTGACTGTTTCCCTAATGCCTGGACACAGTGGCTCACAGCTCTTCTGGACTGATGGAGAAAGAGAAGGGCGAGGGGACATCTCTAAGTACATAGCATGTGCAAGTATTCCTTATAGTGCCATCGAGAAAGCCTGTTCCCGCAGTTGCTTTTTAACTCAAAGAGATCATCTGTTTCTGTGCATCCTGAGACATACATTAGAGATAAACACAGCAGTGGAGGGATTCTTCTAGACCCTAGTGAACCCAAGGGTCACGCTGTGGCGGGACTTCTCACAGTGCTTTCTATACTTGCTGCTCAGCGATCTGCCCATGGCTCACAGAGTCAGTCTGGCCTGCGAGCTTGTGCTAGATGCAATCTGGGGCCCCACCCTAGATCCACCAAGTCATGATCTGCTTCGTAACAAGATTCCTAGGTGCCTCCTGTGCACAGGAAAGTGTGAGAGTATCTACTCTCTCTGTTCCTGCACTGCGTCCTCTGAACAATCTTCTCTAGGAAGTATGAAGTTCCCCATTTTACAGAAAGGGACACTGATGCTCTTACATGGTGAAGAGATTTGCCTGCTGTCAGTGGAAATGGAATCTGGTCTGTACAAAGATCATCTTCTTGGACTACTGTAGGGTGTCCCCAGAACGTATGCACACACCTTGAATAATTATAAAGGCAGTGTTTATTGTAAAATACAGTTCATTTTCAAAATTGAGCTATCAGATGTTAAGTTATGTGGACATTTTGGAGGACACTATAAATATAAATATATATATATATATATATATATATATATATATATATATATATATATTCATGATGAAGTCAGCATTGCTTATTTTTCTCTCGAACACAGTTTTTTAAATTTTGGGAAGGAAATGGTCTGGTCTCTGAGATGTCAAAGTGCCAAATAGAAAAGCCATGGACGAGAGGCCCTTAAAGACTGGACAGTGTGGAGGCGAGCCGAGATAGCACATGAGGTTCGTTTGTCACCACGGGCCCCCCCGAAAGAGAACTTACTGGGCTCTCGGCCACTGGCAGCGCAGAGATGGCCACTGCGAGATAAATTATGTGTTAAGGTCATAATTGCCATGGCCTTTCCTCTGAGCAGCAGCTGGAAATAGGCTGCAACAGATGGAGCCAGAAATAGCGGAAAGGCTGTGGGCAGCCTCAGAGGAGAGGCAGTTGTCCTGAGAGAGACCGTTTCAATAGGATCCCTTACAGGCCTGCACCTATGGACATGTGCTGGACACCTAGGGTGAACAGGGCTTTTACCACTTGCCCTAACTGGAGTTCCTGGTTATAAAAAGGAAGACAAATAATCAATGGGTTTTATTTTTCAGTTGTATTTTTGTTGACATATCATGGGAGATTCGTTTATAAGTTTTATTTATGCTCATTTCATTTGAGTGGCAACATTACAAGTCCTCCCAAGGTCACTGACTTATAATCTGACCTCTTAGGAGGTCACCTATTTGCATTTTTGTCTAGTCAGCTTTAAATGAGCATCTAGATGCCAAATCCCAAGCTAGACTGCCCCTCATTCGTTTTCACAAATATTGATGCTAAAAGCCAATGGCAAGATGAGGGCTTCAGGGTAAAATCGTGACACAACAGACTCACTGATTACATGGCGCTAAGCTGTCATTGCTCTTAACGCTCCCTCATTGTCAAAAACCAGATCCCTGGGGCTGGAGTTCCCCTGTGATTTGACTGCTCATGTCCCCACTTCCCTGCCTCCTACACACTCAGTTTCCATGGCTCCATTAGCTCTGACCTGCAGAGTTGTTGGTGGGCCATATCTGCGATGCCCAGTCATGACCTTGAGCATTGTGGATTTCTGCCACTCTGGTAGGTCTCTTGCCTTTACTCACGATAATTCTAGAGCACTCTTTCTGTGTGTGGTGTTGAAATGTATGTTATTTGGGGCTACTAATAGTGTTGTAGAAAAAATGGTTTCTGTTCTAATGGCCCACCTGGAGCCAGGAAGGAGAAGTTTATTACATTTTCCCATTAATATAATCTGCTTAGCTCACCGACTCTGCCCCCTGGAAGAATCTGCGAGATTTAATCATATGGCTCAAAACAGGATGCACTGATTGCTCCAAACAAGAGCTTCAAAATTATGTGAAAATGGAACCTTTTAAAAGTCACATTTGGCACTGATATAAACAAAATCCTCTTTCAAAATCAGTCCTCTATTGCGATCAAGTTATAAATTAAAATGCATATTCTTCACACCTACGTGGGACGAGGCCACAGTAATAAAGCGGTGCTGTGTATTTACTTAGCACTTCAGATTTCCAAGTGGCCCCACTATTTCATTATCATATTGCACACTCTACCTCTAAGCCTAGCAGAGAGTGTGCTGCTGAAATGCCATAAAATGTATTAATGCAGTAAATGGGTAAATTACTCATGGTCTTGACTGAGCAGCAGTGAGCCCAAGGGACCCATAACTCCCACCCTTCAGAAACTAGGAAGACTTGCAAAGATCAATCGCTAAGGTGTGAGCAGTGGCTAAACACTTTTATTCTTCTTTATAGCAAAAGGATAATGGATTTTCTTTATTGTAATTATTGAGCTCAGATTGCTCCTACAAAGTGTGGGAGCCAGATGAGAGAAAAAATTAGATTAAAAAAATGAATAGGGATGTTCTTCCAGGTTTTGCTAAGGAAGGGCGGCAGGGGAAAAACACACCCAAGTAAACAGGTATTTGTACAGTTTCTCTAATCACAGGGCAGAGTATAGGGGGCCTCTGATGACAATGATTAAATGATATAGATGGAGAGTATGTATGCATAAGGAAATCTTAAGTTCAAAGTGAAAAAAAAATGTATCTGGAATTTAGTGACACATCAGTGGTAGTTCAGTTCTGGGCATGGGATTTAATTCCCTAATTCCCCATGTTTTCTTGCCTCTGGCTCAAATATATATTAGGATGAAAAATGGCCTTATTTCAGGGGAGGCACGTGGGCCATTGTTGACCTTGCCCCCAGGTTCAGAGTTCCCACATCATTTACCCCAGGAAAAGACACTGTATTCTGGTTCAAAGGCAAGACCCAGAGGGTCTAGGATGGGGTTGGAGTTTGGGTGTTGGTGTTTTAAGATTAAAAAGGGCAAATTAAATTTTTAACATCAATTAATTCAATCTATGAAATAGCAGATCTCTAAGGGACCTGGCATAAGATAGGATCCATCAACAGAGAATAACTTTTCTCATCTCTGCATCCACAGAATGTAACAGAGTGATCAATAAAAAATTTCATATTAAATAACTAGTTATTCCATTAGTAGATGATGAAACAGATGAATAAGAGATGAGAAAGTCTAAAGAATGGAGCACAGATGTTTTTCTAGGAAAGAAAGGACCCCATGGAGATTAGATGGCACATAAATGCGGTTGGATTTCAGAGGAGAATGTGACATCCAAAGGGACGTGGAATAAAAAGCACCCAATTTGGCTCTTTCATGTGGCTGTTGCTATCCCTGCTCAAAGCAAAATTCTCAGTAGGTCCGAAATTGAAACACACATCCTTTCCACCTCCTTGCCTTTCATCAGGGCTAGTTATGAAGAATGGAATCTTCAAGAGAAAGTCTTCAGACTAATAACCCCTCTCAGTATAAAAATCTCTCTGAGAGGGCAGCCCTGCTCACCTGCTTCAGAGCCACAACCTCTAAGGAAAGTTCTTAGAAGCTCGGTGAGGTTTTGTTGGATAGTGTTTCTTTTTCGTTATTTTTTCTTTTTGTTTTTAATAAGTGAGCTTGGTATTTATAGCGCTTCTACATCCATTGCTCTCAGTCCTGTGAAAAGGGCTGTTTGCTTGCCCATTGAGTGTGAATTATAGGGCTGACATTTAATGGTGCGGTTTCTTTTGCTTGGTGCCCTCAGACAATTGAGAGATGAGTTGGAAGAGACTGATATTGCATAGTTAATGTCTCCCACAGTGGAAACACACCATTGTGATTTGATTTTATTTTTTAAATGTAAGGTTTGAAAAAATAGTGTGTGGTATATTGACATTATTCTAAATTGCACTGTTAGGAGAACATTAAGTTTTTCATTTCACACTTTCTGAGTCTTAAGCACCAGTGCTATATGGGGAAATCAGTCATTTTCTGATGATTCATGCACAGATTTGTACCAATGAGAATTGGCCTCAATTATGCCTAGGCCCTCTTTCAAGGAAGTTCATTGAGGGCACAATAAAGGGAAAGCTGAAGGAGGATCATCCTCCGTAAGCATTCTATGTAAATTTGCAAGCCATAAAGGTACAAGTAATTTCATAGCACAGTGGAAATCTACTTGGAATATACTGTTGTCATAAACCATGGGTGCAGATACAGCCATCCGGGAATCACTTGATAGGGACTTAATGGCAAATCTGCGGGCACCTTTATCTTTCTTGAGTTTGCCTTGAGGCTGTGGGCATGAGAAAATAGTCAATAATATTTTCCTATGATTCATTTCCGGTGAAAACCATGGAGAATCTGAAATCACTGATTTTTATCACTGACTTTTCAAGGAGCTGGGAAGTCATTAGAGATGCTCATTGTCTGAGACCATTTATTTTAAGAAACAGGAATCCTGGCGTGCTAGTGAATCAGGAATGAGGATAACACGGGCCCACAAAAACGGGACAAGTGGCTGAGGTATTAGGCATGAGAAATGTTTGTATCGATGCGTGTGTGAAAAAGCGTACCCAGTCTGTGTTTTATTCTTCTAAGCTTCTCAAGGCGTCTTCCCTTCTGTCTATGAAATGTTATGGATAAGCTCTTATTTATTTTATTTTTACCTTAATTTTAGTCACCATCCAAAAAAAATACGCCCAAGGCACAATTATTTCTTTTAACATCTCCCTTTCTTTCCTCTCCTATTCAGAGAGCTTACGGTTGAATTTTTAAACACCAGCATTTTCATCTTCTTCAACCTGACATAATCACTTTGGAAAATTTGAATCCACAGGGGCATTTTCTAGCTGGATTTGATTTTATTACTGCCCTCCTTTAACCTTAAAGGTACAAAAGGAAGTACACCAAGCACCTAAGGGAATCTGGAAAGTAATAGCAAACAAAAGTTCAAGATGGGTCAGGTCCCACAAAGGAAAATTGAATGTATTATTCTCACACAACAAGATTAGCAAATCATCCCTAGGCCTCAGCCACTCTTTCCTTCTTTTTATTCTAATGAGTTTAGTGTGCAATAATGATGGCGCGGGCTTCATCAGAATTCTGTCAGCGAAGGGGAATTTTCAAACTCCTTTTGCAAATGAAATGTGCACCATAAACCAGAGTCATCCATCATGGGGAAGTAGCTTATGCTTGATAAGAGGCTGTTTGGCCAGAGTCAATCAAATGAGCATTATTAGAGCTTGGTATGACATTGTCCATCCGGTGATGGAGAAGGAATGTAACATAGTTATGGGATGTGATTTTTTTATGCCTCTGTCCCTTTTGGAAGACTAAACTCTATTCTAACATGAACATTTCAGAGTGACATTCATAATCTTTATTATAAAATGAGTCCTTCGGCTACTTCTCATCTGTCAAGAGCAATTAGAGCTGTGTAGAGGTTTCATGACAGAGCTAACACTACAAAGAAATCATGTTCCCGCTAAAATTACAACCCATAATTGTTGGTTTTAAGGGAAGGTAGATTGAGCACTTGTGTTACCTAAATGAAGATAGACAAAATACATAACTTTTACTATATCATGGCCATCATTAAAGACTATATGTGTCTTTGGGCAGAGTCTGTACTCAATAGATGTTCATTGAACTCTAAAGAAAATCAAATAATTATAACATTAAGAAATTATGTGAATTAAGAGGTCAAATAATTGTATTAGAAGTTAGCTCGTGGAGTATTAAAATAGTGTATGAACATAATTTTGTTTGCTAATTATTGCTGCTTTTCTATTTGATATTATCTTAATGTTTGGGGATGCACAAAATTACCTTTGTAGTTTCATAGAACTTTTCTCTGCTTAATTTAGCAATATTTGATAAGTACTCTAAGCATATATACTAAGTAATGGTAGCTATCTCCAATATCTCAATATAAAGTGAAAACATATTTTATGTTGCTAACACACAGAAAGAGATGGTATTATAATTATATTATTTTGAAAAAATATTTTTTAATCTCTAAATTATATTCTATTTTGAGATTATGTTTAAGAATATGATTTTTTGTCAATGTTTTTTTTAAAAAAAGCATTACAATAATAACAAGGTTTTTTAGCTGGCATGTCCTTTAGATGCCATCTAATTTAGTGGTTTCTAACCCTTATTTTAATGTTTTCAACCAATTATTATATGGCATTAGTAGTTCTCATTTAGATACAGTGAGGGAGCCTTGTCAGTTTCCTTTACCCTCCCCCACCCTTTGATGAGTATTGCTGAGACTTTGAAACAGACTTAGCTAGCCCCTGTTTTAATTTGTATAGATTAAGATACTAATGTCCAAAAACATTCATAGCTTTGAATAAGACTACAGAACTCTCTAATTGCAAAGCAAATATGAAGACTGCAAAGTTTTTGCTTCTACACAGATAGCCACTGTGCAGGGCTCCTTAGTAACACTGCTCTCCACGCCAGCAGAGACCAGAGTTCTCAGGAGGGAAGCGGGGTGGATTACATAAAGAGAACAGTTGTTGGGAAGTTTCAGGTGATGCTTTGTATGAGGAAAATAGAACCTTGGATCCCTTGACTTATTTTTTTAAGCAGATGAAAAATTAGAACTTTAGTGGAGTAATTATAATAATTTAATATCTTAATTTTATAATAGTAATAATAATAATAATTAAAAGCTACTATACTGGTGAACAAAAATCATTTACAAGTCAAATTCAGCTAGTTACTAGTCACAATAAACACTGGTATGTTTAATGTTGTGATGCTGTGTTGTCAGGAACACTGAAAATTGAAACAGCCTTGTGATTAGACTCATTAGACTATTACCCTTCTGAACACTCATTAACAAGCCTTTATTAACTTAATAAATATCCATTGAGGATCTACTACACCCTATGAAAAGCTCATACTTCCAGACTTTCCGGGACTTCTATTCTAATGGAGGGAACCAAATACACACAAGATATTTGCAAAAAGATGAAAAGAGATAATTTTGAGATGTACCTATTTGTAGTGGAGCCACCAAAGAATAGCACTTGCATAGCTCTGCTCAGAAAAGACTTTCCTGGGAGAGTTGTGAAAAACATAGGAGTTTGCCTGGCTGGTGTGGTTCAGGAGTGGAGCATCGACCCATGAACCAGGAGATAGTGGTTCTATTCCCAGTCAGGACACATGCCCAGATTGTGAGCTCCATCCCCAAAGGGAGAGGTGCAGGAGGCAGCAAATTAATGATTTTCCTCTCATCACTGATGTTTCTATCTCTCTCTCCCTCTCCCTTCCTCTCTGAAATCAATAAAAACATATTTAAAAATAAATAAAAAGGAGTTTGCCAGAGAGACAAGAAAGAGGTCATTCAAGGCAAGAAGAACAGCACTCATACAAGAAAGGGGTGGAAAAAATCATATCTTGATTGAAGAACTGCAAATAATTTGGTGTGATTAGAGGGCGTGGGGAATGGAGAGAAAAGGGAGATTAGGCTCGAAAAGTAGACAACAACTAGTCCATGAAAGATTGTCAGATCTGTGCTGAGGAGTTTGGACTTCATTGTTTAATTACTGGAACAGTATTTAATGATAGTAACTAGGGTGAGGGCATCACCTTTTTGTTTTAAAACTAGAGGCCCAGTGCACAAAATTCATTCATGGGTAGGATCCCTAGCAGCTGCTGGCTGCCTGCTGAGGCCTTCCTTAATTCCACACCTCCCCCTGGTGGTCAATGCATGTCATAGTGAGCTATGGAACTCCAGATCTGTTGAACTCCCAAGGATGAGGGGGGCACTTTACTTATTAGGCTTTTATATACATAGATGACTCAGAGGACATATAGGAATGGGGAGAAATGAAGACAGGAGAAAGGGGCCAGAATTGAATATACCAGGTTACCTTGAGTGAGGGCTGTAGGTTGGAAGAATGAAGAGGATGGTTTTGTGGCAGTGGAGTTCACAGGATCTGGCTGCTCACTGGCCAAGAGAGAGGAAAAGGGAAAACTGAGGAGACAGACATCCACGTTTCTGGCTGGATGGGGCCTCAGGAGCCTGAAGATACCGGCCTCAGCCCAGACCAGCTTCAGGAGAGTGGCTGCCTGCTCCGGGGATGGGAAGGCCCCCGCCTGCTGTGTATCTAGTCGGTGGCTTGAGGAATTCACCACAAAAATGAAGTGTTTTTCTAATTTTCTTTAGCACATTTTACAATTATAAACCAAAATATTATGTTGAAAATCCAAACATCCTAAGTTAAAAAAATATTAATCTTATTAGAAATAGCTCAGTCATTGGAAGATGTTTATGCAAAGAAGCTTAAAATTAGCTGATTTTTTATTTTAGCATAACACATTTCAGCGTTAAAAACAAACAATAGCAAAGCCAATAAATGCCTGCCAGACGTGACCAACAGGCTGTCTTCGATGGTTTAATGAGCACTGAGCTAAAAGGTTGAGGCAGAAGCAAACAGGAGTCTTATTTTTTTTCTTCACAAATACAAACTTAACCTGTTTGGCATTTGTATTTGCATTTGAATAAAGAATAATTGACTTTATTTAGAACAGGAGGGGAAAATTGAAAGATAGTAAACCACACTTTATTGTTTTGAAATCTAATCTTTTCCTTCTCCACAGTGTTTTCTTAGTACTCATCTCAAAAGCTCATAGAGCCTTGCTGGTGTGGCTCAGTGGTTGAGCATTGACCTATGAACCTGGAGGTCATGATTCTGTTCCTGATCAGGGTACATGCCTGGGTTATGGGCTTGATCCCCAGTAGGGGATGTGCAGAAGATAGCCTATTGATCATTGATCAATGATTCTCTCTCATCATTGATGTTTCTCTCTCTCTCCCCCACCGTTCCTATCTGAAATCATCAAAACCTTTTAGCTGGACAGCTAGACTCAGTGGCAGAGTGACCTGAGAGGCAGGAATTGACAACCTATATTTTCAAATTAGAGTAAGGGTAAACCTAAATTATAGTTAAGAGCAAGGACAGTTATTTGGTCAGTAATCCAGCAATGATGAACACAGCAGAGCAGAGTATAACCCTTAAATAATGGGCCTCAGGGAGATCGGTGGGTACTTTATAAGCAGGCTACTTATTCCTTTTAATAAAAAAAAGCTTTTTTTCTTTTAAACAATGAATGAGTTTAGTGAGGATGAGATATACAATACAGGGGAAAATGCAAGTTCTGGACAATAATTGTAATAATGGCATTATTGCAATTAATTGCAGAAAAAATAAAGGGAAAAGAGAGTCCCAGTGGAGTGGCTCAGTTAGCTGAGCCTTGTCCTGTGCACTGAGAGGTTGTCAGTTTGATTTTGGGCACATACAGAAGGCAGCTGATCGATGTTTCTCTCTCATCCTTCCTATCTCTAATCATGTACTCAGATGAGGATTGAGAGAGAGAGAGAGAGAGAGAGAGAGAGAGAGATAAAGGGAGAGGAGGGGGTCAAACAAAAAAGCAAGGTGGTAACCTTTTTTGTTCAATCCCTAAATAATAGCTTCTTTCAAGGGAATTTATGATTATTCTACTCAACATGAGAATAATAACAACTATTAATAACAATTGCCATTGAATGCAGTGGTTACCGCAATCTCTGACTTAACCTGTAGGTTTGGGATGGCAGGAGTATGACTGGTGACTTGATTTCCCAGGAAGTATTACTGGTGACTCGATTACCCGTGAAGAATCCTGCAGCTGCACTTCCTTCCCTCTCTTCACAGCATCATCCTGCAGACAGGAGTCCTGAGAAAAACACTGTTACAAAATTCAAGAGAGTGCATCATTCTTAATCAATATATCCACTTTATATATTCACATATACTGTGTGCTCTTCACATGCAAATTATAAATAGTGTTTATCCGTTACTTCGCTAGCTGTGCCTCTGTGTGTGTTCTGACCTTAGATAATAACATGTTCAGATGTTCGGTTTCTCTAGCGCAAGAATGGATTTTGAATATGTGAGCGGGGACTAATTCCATGAAATGAAAGGACTGAAGAGATCAGACAAAGTGAGGCTTTGCTCGGGGAATTCAGATTCAGAGAAGCCCTTGAGGTGGTTAGCAGAACCCTGGTTTTCTAGTCACTGGCCTCCAGTTCGGGAATCTGGCATTGCAGGTGTGCTGGGGAAGGTGGCAGCTCAGAGAAGATAACTCTTGAGAATTCTCCAATAGAAGGAGGGAAATGAAGGCCATAGTCTGTAACCCCCTCAGCACTTTCTGTAACTTCAGAGTCTTTTATCTCTACACAATGGGCTCTATGTCCATTCTAACTTGGATTAAAAAGAAAACCATAAGTGTTGTGGACGTTTAAAACTGTTTATACTGCTTTTCTACAACCTGCAAGGTCCCTCACGTCTACAACCAAGTGAACCT
Organism: Vespertilio murinus; assembly: GCA_963924515.1. NCBI lineage: Eukaryota > Metazoa > Chordata > Mammalia > Chiroptera > Vespertilionidae > Vespertilio > Vespertilio murinus. The sequence goes on from OZ004709.1 coordinate 6,525,343, forward strand.
GCAGCACCAATAGAAGCTTTACCATCTTGCTTCTTTTTCTAACATCAGTAACTCCATCAGCTGCCTCCTCAGATCACATCAGATCCTTTATTGTCTTCGGCCTTATATAATTTATTGGTCTGTCTACACAAATGCATCTGAAATGCTGTTTTCTTATTTTGCAGGTAATTTTAAAGAATGTTTTCTGTAGGAATTCATAATCTGGCTGTAACACTTTCATCCCATCTGTGTGGCTGATTTGTATTCATGTGTCATTGATAATGTCATCTGGCCTTCTCCTTGCCGCTATCTTGTGATATTGATGCTACTGTGGCAATTTGCTTACTAGGGTCCTGGAATCATACCCCTGTTTACCTTTTGCTGCCGTTCAGATGGCACAGGGTGCTGGCGCTAGCTCACCAAGCCCGCTGAGATGCCTTATCTCCTTAGCAGTTCATTTTGCAGAGAGTTGAACAGAAACTTCTCTCAAATTTTAAATTGTGGGGTTATATTAGATTCAGCATAATGCCCAGAGAGACATTTAAATTCAATTGATTGATTTTTGTGTTACAGTCTCAGGAGCACTATTTGCCAGTTTCCATTCTCAGTTCTGTCTGAGCAGTTCTGAGAGAGTTACACTGTTCACAGTAATAACCTCAGAACAATTTTGAAGCAATTCTCTTCTCCATATTCTTAAAAGGACCTCAAAGACTCCAGCCCTCCTGTGCAAACAAAATACCTCTTACAGATGGAAGAGACCCAAGGGACACCTTAACGTGCTTAGGGATTTCAAATAAGCAAAACAATTCCTCCATAATAAAGATCACCCCCCCACCTTGGTCTATTATACCCTCATTCTTCTAACCCTATGATACTGTTTTCAAACAACACCATCAGCAGATAAGCAGTGCTAAAAATACTAAGGGAATCAAAGCAGTCTAAAGATGGCTTTTGCCTTCAAGAAATCTTCAGCATAGTTGAGAAGTCTGAGCCCAAGATTTTTTAAAAAAATTATGTAACTATGAGGCAGCATGTGTAAAGTGCTGATGGTTTGGGACAGGAAATGGTTACTATACAAGTTAAGAGGCACAGGACTGCAGTGTGTGCTAAGTGGTGGGAGCAGACTTTGCAGAAGAAGGAATACTACTGATTTGTATCCCAGAGGATGGGCCTCTAGCTCAATCGCGTGAGACTGGCAGATATGCCAGTTCAATATTGGAAGTAGAATAATGTTGTTATCTTTTGGTGGATGAAGAACATACATTCAGAGAGAGTAGAATGTCCATGATAGGAAGTTGTGTTAGATGAACTTATGGAGAGGTTTTTTGGTCCTGTGCACTATTTAATAATGGAGGTTTTAATGACTTGGCTAAGAATTTTGAATTTTATCCAAGGGAAATGGAATCCATTTAAAAATGTTAAATTTTATATAAATGTTATATAAATGTTAAATGTTAAAGAAGAGAGAGATTTTCTGAGATTTATCTGCCCACAACTGATTGAGGTGGGTAGATGAGTAGGTGGCGGTGGTAGAGGGAGGAAGAAGGGAAGACCACATTTCATTAGAGAGCAGATATTTCATTAGAGCTTTACAAATGAGGTCATGTGTCTTCAGATCAGAATGGTGGCAGTACATTGGCATGGGCATAATCCTTATATATAGTCTCTATGTGGAAGATAAGCTACGCAGGCCATTCTAAGTGGTGTGAGCAACTCTTTGTGCATTTGCCTCCCCTCGTATCCATTCTTTCCGCTCTAGTTTCCCCCAATGATTTGCCAAAATAAATGTGGAGGGTAGTTTCATGGAAAGTAAAATGGAATGATAGTCCTAATCGCAGAGCACTTTGAAAAGTAGACAAAAAGCTATGGAATCTCCCTTAGGAAAACAATATGCACTTATGGTCAAGATTGTGCATACAGGTTCAGAATGTGCATGCCTGGATGTGCACTTAAGAGCCCTTACAGAAATGTGTCCTTAGTGATTTAGTATAGGCGAGGTCTATGCAAAGCCCAGGGAGAAGTGATAACGGGACAGCGTTTGTTCCTGGCTCAGAGGGAAGGGAAACAGCAACGAAATGATGACATTGGGTTGACAAATCATTAAAGGAGGAACAGTTGGGAGTGAGCTTTATTTTTCAATTAGAGCCTTATTTGGGACTGAACTCTGATAAATCGAACATATTCGAATGAATAACTAGGAGGAATTTAGCTAAAAGGTTAATATTCAGCTGGGGAAAGAAACGAGCATGCGAGGCAGAACAATTTCAGTAACAAGCTTGTCTCAAACAAAGACTTAAATAGAACAGAGCTGCCTTCAGCCCATGTAATTTTCCTAAGTGAGCTTTCAGGTGTTGGCCAGCAGCCATATTATTTCATCATCTTTATGGTAAGCCAGATAGGAAGTGACCAAGATTTTATTAAACTTGCGTATATGGATGGCAGAGAGCATGAAAAGTTAGTCAATGAATAATTGCTCTTTTCATTAATAATTTGGTTGCAGGGCCCCTTTAATTCAAACCATTTCAACTTATTCAGCAAATGCTTATTGAGCATCTACTATGTGCAGGGCACTGACCTATAGATGAGGACCGTATATATGATGTTCCAGGGAATGTCCAGCCATGTGTCTAATGACCTTGTGTAATTACTCACAATGCCACTTTTATTCCCAGAAGTGTCCTGGTTTGAACTATAAATTAGACTATTGGGAGAAATGTCACCTCAAAGAAAACTTGCTGGGTCTGGCCTTCCTAAGCCCTCTGGACTGCAGCACACTTGCCTTTAGTAGTTTTAATATAATGTAAACCTCCGATAGGCAGGTGCCTTGTCTGCTTGGTTCATCAGTATCTCCCCTGGCCCAAGTTACTGTTGGAACATAGTAGGTATTTTCTACAGTAAGTGTTATAAATGAGTGAATCATCTGACACAGTTTCACCATTTGAGAAGATCGTGCCACTATACTTACCTAGAGAATTACGAATAGCCAATACCCATTTAGGCAGAGAAGGTTTCATTTGAAAGAGGATCAACAATTATATATATATTTAAGACAATTATATATATATATATATATATATATATATATATATATTTAAGAATTCAAATAAGTTATTTTGTTATCTAATTTTATTTTAGAAATATGATCTGAATATACTTACTGTGCTTTTAAAATCCAATCTTAAATAAATAAAATATAAAGATATTCACATTGTTTTCTTGGTTACTAAAGCTTTGTGAGGCAGTGATTATTGTTGAAATCACCAGGCAGACATTAGAATTCCACTGTGGAATGTTGTGAGGCCGGGATCCTGTATCTGTGACTGAGGGGACTGGCGAGCAGCTTCTTAGACACAGCGCCAGATCTAGAGACTGTCTCTTCTCTCTTCCTCCTTCCCATTTCAGGATTTTTCTGTATATAGATATCACATTTTGAAGAGGTGACCCAGGGTATATGAGCTGCATTCTTATTTTATACCGGAGTCCGTCAGGCTTGGTTATCTTATTTCCCAGCCTCCAGAAGATTAGAAGCAGAAAGTTAGAAAGAAAGCTGTTCCGGGCAAGCAGATTTATGGTAATGGGAGAGATTGAAAACCCACACAAAGGAGGCTGGGGATTCAAAGAGCATCATTTCCGAGGCCATTTGGAGGAGAGATAAAGAGCCTTGCACGCCCAGCAGCCCAGGAAGCTCCGCTGTTCCAGCACCTCCCTGTAGTTGTCAGTAATGAAGGCCCCGGGCCAGCGGGAACAGGGTCGGGTAGGTTTGTCGTGCTCTGTTCAGTAAGAAGACATGCTTGTAATCCATTTCAGCGAGATGGGCATTTTACTTGGGCTCTTTTGGTTGTAAGTAACAGAGCCCCTGAACATATTCTAAGAGAAACGTGTGTGTGTGTGTGTGCAGCTGTGCATTCACCTAGGGGTTAGAAACTGCAAGTAAAAGTGGTCAGAAACTGAGTCAGCCCATGGACTCACTACTGTATCTACCTCTTTCTACTTTCTTTTTTAAATATGATATTGCTGTTTCTGATTCTGATCCTTCATCGTCTGTGATCACCCCACTGGACTCCTCTCAAAGCCTCCTTTCAGTACAAACTTCTGCTTCTCTCTTGCTCTCTTTTCTCCTTTTTCTTATGAAATTCCAGGACATTTGAATTTATCCCGTTCATCTTTTCCCACTGGCCATGTCCTGGTTTGCCAGCTCTGAATCCGCTGCCTGCTCCTGTCCTAGTTTGTGGACACAGGGAGGAAGTGGATTGGTTAATGGGCCTGATTCTCATGACTCAGGAAGCATAAGCTGCAGACGAGCTGGTTCACGGGACTGGACTGATGGGTGGCAGATACCTAAACAAATCCAAATATCAAAAAACAAAAAAAAAACCAAAAAAACATTCCAAAGTCCTGAGATGTAGCACAAGGAGGTTTAGTTACCTGAGAAATTTTATTTAAGTGGAAACATATTCCACTAATGTTATATGCATAAAACCCTACTTATATGTACCTCAGGCAAATTCAGAGCTCATATAAAATATCAATACATTAATATGATCATGGAACTTTTATTCCATTGTCAATCTTCCCTCCCACCCCCCAATATTTGAAAGTAACTTGTGCAGTTTTCTCAGCCTATATGACTCACTCATGCACATGTCTCTCTCCAGTATTCTCTTTCATACTGCAAGGCAGATGTATTGATCTGCAATTGCCTCCTCTGCTCCTCATTCCCCACCCAGATTCAGCCGGAGGGAAATGCTTCCAGGCTTGAAGAGGAAGGTCTCTGTTTCAACAATGGGCAGATGTGGGTGGGCTTCCAGGGTTGCTGTACACATTTTTACAATAAGAATCTAAAGAGTTGTCAGAACAGCGATCCGTGTCACAGCACACACAGGTGATGATCCTAGTACTAATGGAGCGGCACACTGAGGCACAGCTCCCTGTCACCAATTCACAGGGCCCTGTTAACTAATGCTCAGAAAGTTCTGGTTCAGAGCCCCAGCAAAACTGGGGCAAGAAAATAAAAAGTTACCCTTTTTACATGTTTTTGATATGGTGCATTATTTCAAATGATATCTCCAAAAGTCACTCTGTGGAGAGATTAGAATTTTGCCTTATATGTGCAAGTGGGTTGTAGGAATAGAGGCTACTGAAGTTTTATCAGTTCTTAGGGACTGGGAAACAACTGACCTTCTTTGAGACTACTTAACCCTGTGTCACTCACGTCTCAACATTTCCAACGTATTTGCTCATTTTAATCCTCATCACCTGTCCTATGGAATCGGAACTTATAACCCCATTTTACAGTTGATAGACCATTGGCAAGAGGTTCAGTAAGCTGCCAGGATCACAGAGCTACTAAGTAGAGAAGTTAGCATTCCAACACAGCCATGCGTCACTGTTCCACTAAGTGTCCTCATTTTGGCATGGGTCTTGCTGTCTATACATTAAAGGCCACACGGGCCAGGTCTGATTTTTTTTAGAGTCCCTACGACCTTGTCAAGATGCATCATTTTCTACAAGCAGGAACCATTACTCATTGAGACAAAGATGTGGCTTCAGGTCATGCAGCTGTGTTAGTGACAGGGTTGGATCTGCTTTGGAACTGGCGAGAAAAAGAGAGAACTCAAAAAAGTAGTAGGAGTGGAATTAAGACCCAGTGGCACTGAAGTCTTTCCATGATCAGGAAGGAAGAATAGATGATGTCAATAAAGGCAAGTAGCAAAGAGAGCTCAGCTGAAATGTGCGAGAAGGGATACCCTGAAACATATTGATGGAGATTCCTGTATCTGAATTGCAATACAAAAAATAAATGCAATTAAATCAGAATTATCTCTCAATCTGCATGAGTGATCCAAATTTTAAGAAATGAGTCAAAGTGAGCATAAAAACTACGGCAGGACTTAATTTTATAAAGGAATTTTAACTGCATAGATTTAATTCATAATATAAAGTTTAATGGTTAATGCTACAAGAAGAAAATAAGATTAATAAATTAAGATTAAGCACACTTGCAAACAATTGCACTAATGCAAAATGAATCATTTGATTGGAATTGCATACTATGGTACTCTATTACTATCAGCCTTGCCATTACAATGGAAGTGCAAGCAATAAACTATGGAAATGTGTTTTCTCTTCATGGGTGTTGGAAATATTATGGTCAGAGTTAGTGTCAAGGTCCTTAAAAAAGGAAGAAAATGAAATTAAAACATCACCTTCAAAACTAAATGTTTGTAATGCTTCCGTTGAAAGGCATGCTGAAGAATCAATAACATGATCATAAAGGATCAAAGTAATTACCAATAAATGCAAGTGATAACATTACAAATAAAAGTCTTTCAGACAAGGTGAGGGTCAAGCTTCCTCTTTTATGTTACTACAGGAGGTTGATGAACTCTGTAGTGACCAATAGTCAATAGAAGTGGAATTAACAATGTCATTATTTCTGTTAGTGATCACAAAATAAAAATAACACATAGTGGAATTATGGAGAAAAAGTTGGCTCATTGCCAGAATAGTCTCTGATATTACCAAATTAATCTTAGGCATCTTATTCTGGATCATACTATTACATATACATTTTGCTTTACTTGGCAAAGTTATCCTTGGGTGATTTTGTGAGCGCTAAGAATACATATGACTTCTTATTGACTGGATTTTATTACCTGCTTCCAGGGACTCCAATATATCCAACTATGTGGAAAATTATTTTTTTCATAAAGATTATGAAATTTACTGATGCTGTCTTATAGCTTTTGCTCTGAAAACTGTACATGTGAAAAAGTCACGGGAAGGAAAAAATTTCATGGATTCCTTCCTTAGTGTACTTATTTAAGCTTTAAAGTTGATAATCTAAGAAGTCCTTCTGTGGAGAGATGGGAATTTTGCCTTAAATATGGGAGTGGGGGTAGGAATGGAGGGTACTAGGATTTTATCAATTCTTAGGGACTGGAAAACAGCTGACCTTCCTTGAGCGACCTTCCTTATTTTCCTGTCTGAAATAGCTGAAAAGGAAGCTGATATATCCAAGCATCCTTGGACCCCCAAATAAAGGAGGACTTCACATATTTGAGCATGGAAGATTAATTCTTTTCCTATGCGTGTTTCAGTGACAAGGGAATAAAGGATTTCTAGTGACCTACTCTGTGGCCGCTAATTCTCTCTCAAGATGTAAGTCACTTCATTTCTGTAAGCACCAGCGCTGCTCTAACTGACCTGCCCATGGTCAGAGTTGTGCCCTTGCAAGGTTGGGAATGCATTCAGGCTTAATTTGAAGTGATAGTTTGGAAAAAAAAAAAAAGACAAATCAGTTTTATCACAACAGTCACAAAGCAAGATGTTAGAGGAAAACATTCTTGAGTGTGAAGTTCAGTCAGTTCTTAGCAACATTTTAAAAGTGTTTATTGATTTCAGAGAGGAAAGGAGAACATGTGAGAGAGATAGAAACATCAACAAAAGAGAGAATCATTGATTGGCTGCCTCCTGCACACCTCACACTGGGGACTGAGCCTGCAACCAGGGCATGTGCCCTGACCAGGAATCAAACCGTGACCTCCTGGCTCATAGGTTCATGCTCAACCAGTGGACCATCAAGGCTGGGTGAGCAGCATTTTAAATTCAGTTGCCTTACATTCTCAAAAGAATAGGTGGTTAAATGCATGAAATAAATATAGGTGGAGTCTATTTCTGAGACATTTAAGATTTTGTATAGTTTAAGAACTCCTGGCCATTTTATTCAATTGCGTTGGTCTGCAGAAATGCATGCTTAATTAGTAAAGATGGGCCATAATCATTTATCTTGTAATGAAAAGCTGTATGGATAGCACTAATGAAGACCTGACTTTGCCTTTCCCATTGTGCCCATGGAGTGGTACAGGGGGACCTGCCTGATGCCTGAGGGACAGAGAGATGCTGTGTGCTACATCATTTATCATTGTCATTAAACATCCACCTATCAATTATGTCACACCGAGCTTTATTAATGGTACACTTATCAACTATTCATTGTATGGCACTAACATTTAAAAAATGTGTTCCACTGAGCCTAATGGATCTGTGCATTAACTGTCTGGTTATTTAGTGAATTAATTCCAGGGGACAATTTGAAATACTGAAATCTGCGCTGATTCAATATGTCATGTACTAGAAGAGCTTGGCTGATCTCTTCTTTGGCGGTAGTTACACGTTTTGTTGATAAAGGGAACGTGGCAGGTGTACTGTGACATGGAGTGGGAGCTTGTACCCATGCACACATGCAGACCAGTGCACGCAGATTCATTGCACATACACACATGTACCCGCTGGGCCCCCCATTTGTTATTGATTTCAGCATGCTGGTATGGGTTTTATATCTAGTCTTGCCATTAAAATTGCCTGAGAAGATTCAGATTAGTAGCTTCAGTAGGGATCTCTCTGGAAGTTGTACTGAGGTTCTAGACAGAAGCTTGTCCTCCTGGGTCTTTTCTGTCTAGAGTTAAAGGGAATTGCCACTCTGTTCCTTGTTCTCTGTTGAGAAAATATTCTCAACTTATACTTATTTAAACACATTGTAGGTGTACATTTTTGAAAATCATATTTTTCTTAAAGATGAACCTTCAAATACTCCTGGAGGATGTATCCTTAGGACTCAGGTGTCAGATGTAAGCGGGTGATCAGTTATATTCCAGTGGTAATGGGAACTAATGACAAATGAATTTTATAATAATATATATTGTTATTATTAGTGTTTCAATTACAGATATACATGATACTGAATTTTCCCTCATTCATATCAATCTATATTTATTAATATATATTAGGCATATATTCATGGATACTGCAGATATTCTGTTGCCTTCATGTGAAATTGGTGAGAGCATTATTGTCCAGAATAGCAATGGTGGACAATAGCCTCTTTCCCCAACACTCATTTGAGATATAGTAAAAATTATTCAAAATGCCAGATATTTTTATGATAACTTTATTTAGTGTACCAACTTAATTACATACTAGCTGAAATGTTCATGTAATATAGTATTCAGTATGTGTAATGATATTCAAATTTAAAAAACAAATAAAACTTCCATATCTTGTATTTTACTAGGCCCCAATAATGACATAATTTTGAACTTTTCTGCTATTTGAAAAGATAACAATTTAAGCAACATAGAGGGTATTAAAAAGTTGCTTATAGCTGACTGTGGTATTTTGAAGAAGAAAATATATATGTACACCCCTTCCCCCCATCTACACACACACACACATACACACACACACACACACACACACCAACCAACCAACAAACAAAAAACCCTTGACTCAAGAATGAGCTGGTATCACCCTTATTTCACAGGTGACCAGCTTTAAGTGCTGAAGCAGGGGGCAGAATCCTGTTTTCTTAATACTAATTCTGAGGTCTTTTTGATGTTCTGCATTGTTTCCCAAGAATATTACTCCCAGAGAGAATTTATCTAGCATTTTTATTTTTCAGACTTTTTTTTAAGACAGGATTTTTGTTTCTGACTTGTATTGAAGTGAATAGAATCCCTATTATACCGCACTTCATGGAAATGCAACACATGGAGGCTTTTGTACTGGCTTTTCATTTCTGCTGCTTTTTGTCACAAAAGACTCTTCACTATTGTAGTTGAAATCATTTGTAATTATGAATTGTGCTTTTAAAAAAAATCATCAATGAAAATCTTTGATTTCAAATGAGGTGCCAGCAGAAAAGGAGAAAGGAATGACTGGAATTTAATGCAATAGAATCGTTACATAGAAATCACACAAGAGAGGCATCTCACCTATAGTGTGTCTCAGCAGGCGGCAGGAAAATGAACATATCACATTTACTCCTATTTTGCAATTTTGTACCCAGTGTTACTTGATACAACAGTACACAGCAAATATCTTTATGCCACATGTTAAATATTTGTAATATATTCAATATATTCACTGAAAAAAATGTAGACATGGTGGACACAGGGAGCCACTTACAGAGAAAAAGAAGATACAAATGTTTAAATACTCAGACTTCTTTGATTATTTTTGTTATTTTAAATTCTGAGCTACAACACAAGAATTTTATGTTGTGTTTGTAAATGTACCGATATCTATGAATAGCACCCTCAGAGTTTATATCCCTAAATAATCAATTAAGAAGCATTGAATTAAAAAATATGCCTGAGCTAAAGAGACTGAAAAGAAAAGTAAACAATATTTCTAAATATGGGTTTTGATAAGTTCACTCCTTTATTCAAAATATGCACACACACACACACACACACACACACACACACACGTACTCAATAGCACAATATTAAGTGACTGTGATTATATTATCTTTGAATTGTTGAAACAAGTATTCATATGAATATTCAGTATATATAGATATATAAATATAAAACACACACACACACACATACACACACATACACACACACAGGGTATTATGTATTCAGTCTCCAGGAAACCTTCATTAGACATCCCAACTATCCTTTTAAAGATCTTGCCCATCTCTATAATTTCAACTGTTTAAAAGAAAGGAGGGAAGAAGGAGGACAGAAGGGAGAGAGGGAAGGAAACAGAAGTTACTCAGGTCAAAGTGGTCTGTCTTGATGTAAAATTAACTTTGGAGAGATCCAGAGTCTGCTACAGCCTTTGGATGATGCCACTCGGGGTCACTGATAGAGACAAGTGCTGTCATCACACAGATACTTACTCTTGATGTTTTTAGTGGTCCAGATCTTGGCCAAGCCATGGTGCTCTTCACAGCACACCCAAAGGTTTTATTCCGTTTGAAACCCCACAGCTCAGACCACCCTGCCCAATCATACCTTGGCAGTGGCTGCTTCTGTGGCACCTTCATTGTCATCTGCGTCCTCATAGCACTTTCTCCCATGAGCCTACAGCTTTCATATTGAGCAAGGGTCACCAACAAGTACATATGATTTGGGGAAAACTCATGAACCTTCCTTGATAACATTTCTGAGGTACGGTGACTTGTGCACTATTCTGTTATTAAATCTTAGACTGTAGAGCTTGGGTTTCCTTCTTCCCAGAATCCTTAGGATCCTTATCAAAACAGAACCTCCTTATACCTTGTGACCAACTTGAATTACTAAGGGAACAGTAAAAACAGTAAATGTTTATGAAATTGCTTATATACTTTTCTCCCCCTAATTCCTCCCCCTAATGTTCTTCTTGGCCCAAATTTACATAATTTAAGGATGCACCACTAGTGAGTCATTTAAGCAAATGTGCTTCAATAACATGTCTTGTCTGTACCACTTGATATCAAAGGTGCTGATGTAAAATTTTTAATTACCTCTTATTCAGTGTTTAATCTTTGCCATAATAGGCATCTTGTTATATACTTTTAATTTTTTTAAATTTCCCCTTAAATAATTTAAGAATATCTTAGAGTTAGATTACCCTAGTATGCTATTTTAGAAACCCTCATTTTTTTAATGGGATGCGGGAGTGAAAACACTAAAAACATTTAATTGTCTTTTTTACTATTGCCTTTTGGATGGAATAATGATATTACTTAAGCCTTAAAAAATGAAAAGGGCAGTTAAGACCTAACAACTTCTGCTATGCTGAACCCTGTGATTTGCACATCAATGAATGAGTTTTTAACTCCCAACCTCCAAGCATCCCATAAATTAGTCATAATCTTGTACCCTGCAGTTACAGAAGGCTCATAGGATCAAAATCTCATATCAGCTTCTACCCAGAGATTTCTCTGATCACACGCATCAACTTACCCTTTCTGCTAGGTCATTCTTATCAATAAACAGCCTCCCGGCATTTTCCCAAGCTAATAACCAAAACCATCCTCTTTTGATCCTGCTTCCCCATCTAGATATTGCCTTATTTCACTGCTTCCCTGTCCTTCAAAATATCTTGAAGATGTTCTATCTCTAATGCCTCTTATTGTTATTTTAGTCAAACCTACCCTAGTCAGGTTTTGCCTCCTCATTCTTTGCATCAAAACTGCTGGTGCTAAAGTTCCCAGGGATTTACCCAATGCTCAGTTCTCAATTGTCCTCTTAGCTAACCTCTCTTCAACATTTGACCCAGCTAATTTCTCCCTCTTTCTTTGTACCCTCTCTTCACTTGGCTTTCAGCATCCCTAACTCTTCCAGCAGCCCCCTTTCAATCAGTTGTCTAGTAGTTCATTGCTGTTATCTCTTTATCTTTCTGATCACTCAAGGTTCAGTCTTGAATGTCTTCTCTAGCCGTGTTTATTCTTTTGATGAGCACATCAATGTCATGGCTTTAAGATACATATCACATCCTTATTTTTATTTCCAGCTCAAACCACTTCTCTGAACTCTAGATTCAGTTCATTAATTGCCCACTTGCACATCTAGTAGACACATCAGTCTTAACCTGTCCAAAATGGAGCACCTGCCCTCCTTCCTGCCACTTTCTCTGAGTTAGTGAAAACTCTGTTCTTTCAGTTGCTCAGGCCAAAACTATCGTGTCACCCTTGACTTGACTTCGTTCCTCTGCAACTTGTGTCTAATTAATCAGTACATTCTATTGGCTATACCTTCAATTCAAACAAAGAATTTAACTACTTTTCACTACGTATACCACCTTAGTCAGTGCCACCATCATCTCTTAGATAATTATGGCAATAACGTCTTAGCTTGTCTCTTGATTTCTATCTTTGGCCACTACAGTATATACAACAGACCAACCAGAGTTACCCTGTTAACTTGTAAGTGGAGCCCCATCATTTCCCTCTTCCAAACCTTCCAACAGCTTCCAAGCTTGATCAGAGTAAACAAAAACCTCCCAATGTCCTAAAGCTTCTAACCAATCTGTGCCCTCATTTTATCTGTGAGCCCATATCCTGTCACTCTCACCCTAATCCACCCTGCTCCTGACACACTGGCCTAATCCCACCCCTAGGCCTTTGTGTTTATTTTCCTTGACTGTAATGCTCTTCCCCTGATATTGCAACACAATGTGTTTCTCACCTGTTTTCAGTCTTGACTCAAATGTCACTTTCTCTGTGAGGTTATCCTCATCTGCCTCCCTAAAATTATAATGCTCTCCCCTCATCTCTATTCCCTTTTCCTGATTTTTCTTCATAGGATTTACCACCATCTAGCACAGTGGTCAGCAAATCATGGCTCATGAGCCACATGCGGCTCTTTGGCCCCTTGAATGTGGCTCTTCCACAAAATAACCATGGCCTGGGTGAGTCTATTTTGAAGAAGTGGCTTTAGAAGAAATTTAAGTTTAAAAAATTTGGCTCTCAAAAGAAATTTCAATCATTGTACTGTTGATATTTGGGTCTGTTGACTAATGACTTTGCTGACCACTGATCTAGCATACCAAATATTTTAATGTATTGTTGTTATTATTTATCACCTATTTCCTTTTACTAAAATGTAAGATCTACTTGGACAGAGATTTATGTATACTGTTCCTTGCTTTCTCCCTTGTGCCCGGAACAGTTGCTGGCACAGAGTAAGGACTCTGAAATTATTTATTGAATGGATTAATTAATTATAAAAATGTCCTCTCTGTTTTCATTTTTTTTCTGGACAATTCTCCCAGTCCCTAATTTCAGCTCTGATAAAGGCCCAGGGATTCCTTTCTTCTTCCAGACCTGATGGAAATCCATTGATTCTTAGGAAGCAAAGGTGAGGCCCATCTACTGTTATGGCTGCCATGTCATTTTCTGTTCTCTCACCTTACAGTAATCATAGTCACAAACATACAACAGTGCCATAGTTACTTAATGCCAACTCTGCCCTACTTGCATTAATCCTCTCAGCATCGGAACAAGGACAGTGGGGCTTGGTTTCCTGCTCATGTAATTTTTTTTCCTGATGTCTGACTATGACCTCACCAATCCTGTCCTCTTGGTTACCTTCAAGTCGAAGGTACAGCGGCCACTTCTGCTGACTTTATCAACTGGGAGTGAATGATCAGGAACAAGACTAGAGATGAGGGGTCTAGCTAGAAGGATCAGATGGTGAAAGGGTTGATGTTTTGTTTAGGGACATACACTTCTGGACCTTGGGTGACATTTATCTCCAGAGGGTGTTGATCTGGCATTTGGAAGGGTTCTGGAATCTGGAAAAGGCTATGCATACATTAAGTAAGAGTCTAAAGACAAAAGATAATTTTGAAAGGCATTGGGGGTCAGAGGAGTCCAGGCTAAAGAGCTAAGTTCTCCTTGTCTCAGGACCCCTTGCTTTTTATTAACACAAATTATCCTAAGGCAAGGTGGAGATATACACTTCAAAGGGTAGGGTACAGAAACATTGTCAGATTGGGGAATAGCCTATGGCTGTTCTGGTATTTGGCCAGTAGGAGGCAATAACATGTAGATTAAGATGCCCTGAGCTGTCTGGCAGCAAACAATCATACTATTCAGGTTTGGGGGAAATGCTTTTCACCATTCCAACAGGCAATAAGGTGATAACATATCTGACTCAGCCCTTGTTGAGTCCCCAAGTTCCATCAACCTTTTGATGAAACTCTTGCAACTATGACATGCTGGAATGGGCTTTCAGCAATAAACATTATTGTTTGCATACACTGAGTGCTTACTATGTATTAGGGACTGTGCTAAGAGATCGGTGTCAGTATCTCTTTTATATAGTAATATGGTGTCCATTTGACCAGTGAGGGGAATGTGATTCATAAACATATGGTCCATGGTCTCACAAGTGACTATTCAGTACTGATTCTAGGATTTTATCTTGGTAATTTGAACTCAGAGCCCTTGATCACAAGCACCAGTTGGAGATACCTGCAGAAGGATGAACTGAGTCAATATTCTTCAATTGGCGGGTCCTGTATTAAGTGCTGAGGACATAATAAGAGCAGTGGAAATAGATATTCTTTCTGTGTTATACTTTCAATCTAAACCAGGTGGATAATATTATACAATATGAAGCAAAGACTTACATCTTTGTGTAGATATAAATAAGGATCATCTAATGACTTTGGAAGTGTGTGCCTTACCACCATTTCATACTTAGTCTTCATAGCTTCCCTTCAGAATAGGCCAGTCAGGTTTCTATAGTGTGTCCTCTTCTGTACTTATAACTTCAATTTCTATGAAATTACCAAAATTGTATTTGCAATTTGCCTTTTTGATGTGCGTGCACACCTGCTTAACTATGCTGTATTATCAGCTTATTGGATGTAAAGGTTTTCTCTTTATTTGATTGCCTACTCCCCTAAGATTCTTAGCTTTCTTCCCTTCAAAAAGGATGTCTAAATATATGTACACTGAATTCCATCTAGGTAGGAAGACAATTTTTTATATACTTTCCTTTTGAATGGGAAGATGAAAGTACCAGTGGCTAATGTAATTTATCAAAAGCCATGGAGCTGGGCATGAAATCAGAACACCCAAACATCTGAGCATAGGATCTAAAGTGTGTGCTTTAGTCCCCTACAGTAAGATACTCAGATGTCAGCAGTCGGTGGATTTTAATATAAGAGGTGTAACTAAGCTCTCTGTGTGAAGAGCTGGGTTTTATAGAATTTAGCAAGTGTTTTCATTAGGATCTACAGGTTAGTGAGCTGCCCCTAAGATCTGCACCAAACATGGACGATGGCACAAAGTGGAGATTTTTAATTTGCAACCATCTTCTTGACACATTCAACAGATGAAAATGTAGATTCCCTGCATGGGCAGTTCAAAAACTATAGCACAAAGCATCACTTTCAACTTGAGTTTCAAAGAGTAGGCAGTGTGAAACCAGAGAGAGACTTTCTGAGGGCAGTTGCCACTGTCTGTTTGTTTTGCAGTTTTATTTCTCCCCGTGGAGATTTCATTTCTGATACTTCAGTTTGCTGTGCAAAGTGGCTCTCTCCTGAAGCAACACACATCCTGTCTGTGCCATAGCTGAGATTCTTTGGAGACAGTTATGATAGGAGGCGTGTGTTTTCGCTGTCATATTTCCTTTCTTAATCATTTCATGAGAAAAGAAACAAATCTTTAGAATTTTACAAGTGGTCATCTTTGGTCTGAATATTAAGTTAACCACACGGAATTGTTGTTTGGGACTAACGCGCCCGACTTTGCCATTTTGCCTGGGAATTCCTGAACTAAAACTAAGGAAATGTGGGGCATTCCAGAACAAGCTGGTCATCCTATTTACATCCTTCTACCAAACTTTGGAATAACTTTAATCCACTAATTAAGAGGGATCCACCACCTGCCCAGTAAGTACTGGAAATTGCTAAATATGGCTTTTTTTATTTTATATTTTAGAACTATTCTGCCTTTGAGACAATATATTTTCCAGAAATCAGTGGTGGGGCGGAGGTTCCTAAAGATTAGGGGAACTGGTAAAGGTAACTCCCAGCCAAGGACCCATATCTCTGCTAACTTTATCTTCCTGTTTCCCTTGGTCAATAAATTTCCCTTTCATGTAGCCAAGCCAAAGGGACTTTTTCACAGAAAGTGCCTCCTGCTCTCTAAGGCTCTGTTTTCTTGAGTCTCACAGTCATTAGAGGCACAATGGCCACCTCCTGTCACTGACAAGCCTAGAGTTTTGTGGTGATGCCCTAAGGGCCAAGGCAACACAACTGGTGTGGAAAGAGGCTTAGGCCCCTTATCCTGACAAAAGGAGCTTCTGTTGAAGACCTTTTCCCTGCAGTGGTTCCATTCAGGCCTAGGCCACTAGCTTAGTCCTTTTAAATTGCCAGCCCCATTGTTCAAGGTATTTCTTGAAAAGAGGAATCCTGTGTCTGTCCTTTAACTTGACTTGTTCATTTAATGCTGAAAACATCTCCCCTAGAGTCTATCACCACAAGACACCTCACAATCTCAACAGTAATCCCCTGTCACCAACTTAAATTGATACAGCTCTTCCTGTCTCTCCTTGTGCTGGCACAAATAGTATTTCTTTTATTTCTTCTGTGGACACAAAGGAGATCGCTTCAATTATACTCATTTTATAAACAATAACATGTGCTTGTCTCTTCAAGCCCAGTAAGATCATTGTTGATAAAAATTAGTTCAGTGCTGGTTGACAAATTACATTACCAGAAATAATTATTGAATTGTCTTTTCTTACTATTTGATATTCAGGGGGTTTTATCGTTGAACTCAATAAAAAGCCAGATGCATGGCTGGTTGCAAATCTGTCTCTTGCCTCCAAGTCTTTTCTAGAGCAACACTGCTCTCTAGACCTTTTGTCTAGTCTAATTCCATGCTTCTAGAACAGGAATACACAGCAGGATGCCGAGAAGATGCTGGCTAATATGTTTATGGTTGATCTAACATACAAATAGCAGGGTTTTCTAATAACTACATTATTTTCATGTTAAATCAACTTGGACACAATGTGAAAACTCATATATTAGAAGCTCAATCAAGGTCAACACATCTTTTGTGAGGTACAGACTATGACATCCATGAACAACAAGCAGAATGGGACTAGAAACAATGACTCCTTGTTCCCTTGAAGCACCCACTCAGTAAAGATCCGCTGAATTAGCCCACTCTCCTATCAATTGAGAAGATGGAATGGGTGGACGGAGGCCTCCGTAAGGCTTGTTGTTCATGGATGTCATAGTCTGTACCTCACAAAAGATGTGTTGACCTTGATTGAGCTTCTAATATTTAAGTTGTCTGTAGTAGCGATATTGGCTTTATTACTGAAATAATGTAATTCAGTGATGACATTTCTTTTATCATAATTTAAGCTAAAATGAAACTATATTTAGTCTTGTTTCAAATTAGAAAGGGCGGCGATGTGCCATCTGAGCTTCCATAATAAAAACAAATGTGCCTAATATTTACTGAATCTTTACTCTATGCCAAACACTTAGCTAAGCACTTTGCATGCACTTGTTACACACAAGTGCTATAAGTTGCCTTTATTAATATCCTCATTTTGAAAGTGAGAAAACATATTTGGAGATGATCATCAACTTGCCCAACAGGTAGTAAGGGCAGAGCTGGGATTTCAAACCTGGACAACCTGAGGTGGAGCCCATGTCCTAACTTACTTTTTATGTGGTTCTTCTCTCTGAGTGATTTAATAACAGTCCTATAAAGCAATTTCTGATGAGTTATATTGCTTTGATGATATTTTTATATACATAGATATCCATCATAGTCAGTGAAAAAATATGGTTATGCTCATTCACTCAACAAAGGTTTTTGAATCCCAACTATATGCTAGGCTCTATGGATGTAGATATATATAAGGGAAGATCTCTTCCTTGGAGTAGCTCACAGCCATGTAGAGGAGACAGGGATATAAATACAATGTGAAACAATCAAATAATGACAAGATGAAACATTATGTACTATAAAAAAGCAGACAGAACACAGATACCACCTAGACTTAGAACTCATATGGGGAATTGAGATGATGTAGTAATCATAAAAATTGTCCCTCCAAAAGGCTGAATATAGTGAAGGAGAGAAAGGCGTGCAGATAAGGATGAAGGTGAAATAAATCTCAAGCGAGCCTTTCATTTCCTTGGATAATTTTTCTGGGCTATTTAGAAACATTTAATTGTTAATTAATATTAACAATTCCTGAAATCAGTTCCTGAAATCAGTTTGATTGGTCAACTTTATTCCAGGCCTTCAAGCAAAACTTCTGGTAAATGGTAGCATTTGGTTCTCATTACTCTCTTTGGTTTTCTTAATGGCCAATATGAAGGCATATTAATAATTAATATATTTAGCAATACAAACTTTTATGTTAATAAAATTGACACAGAATTAGTGCCTCAACCAACCATGGTAAAGAGCCAAGAGACTTTAACAGTAGTAGAGTTGAAGTATGATAACCCTTAGAAGACTAATAGCCTTCCAGTTGTCTTTGTGTTTACTTATTTAATATTGAGGTATATTTATTGTATAATAATGAATGGAAAATGAGAGGCTGGTAATTACAATAATGGTAAGCGGTATGATCTCATAAACTTTGACTGATAACTGCCAATAAAATTGTGTTTAACGAAATGACTTTAATTGAATGCTCATCTGACTTAGGCCATTTAAGTTCTAGACAATTTAAGATGAGATATAAATTAGAAACATTTTTCCTAAAAGACCCAGAATGCAACTAACACATGCAGTGTGTTGGAAGAATGCTTACTGAAAGGGGAATGGGGGTTGGGGTTAGGGGTGGGATTGCAGAGTGACAGGAAAGAAAACATTGCCTAAGAGGGGTTTCCAGGGACTCAGCAAATGGGAGACTTCCCAAGACTTTAGTCAGGAACCCCAGTGATTCCCCACACAGGTGTCCCTTTGTGACAGCACAGAACATACACACTCCCCAAATGAAGACAAAATATCCTATTTCCATACAGCTTTACAACAACATAAAGCTAGGAATCCTCTGATCCTTCTAGCACACTCAATGTCTCTGGAATTAGATGCTTATCTCCTATAGAGCAGGGTCTCTAATTTTCAAGTCTAATTTTGTGTCACAAACATAGTAGAAGTTAAAGAACCGCCCACTTGTAACAAATAGGCAGAATCTGCCATTGACTCTTAAGAAGAAGACTCTCCCCCGAATGCTGACCTCCAAGTGCTGAAGCAATCCTTTGTCCTTTGTGGGAGCAGCAGGTTACATGGGTTCTATTCTAACAACTGTTCTCACCCTGAAAAGAGGTCAATTCCCTCCACTGGTGTGCTTCTTCCTGTGATGTGTTCAAGAGAACACACGTAGACTGTTTTCATCAGCTTGTGCCATTGACAAGCTTTATCATTCATGCTTGACCATTTTGATTAGACTACACTGATCATCTGCGCACGATCACATTCTATCATCCTAGGTAAGACTAAGCAAAAGCAACAACAGAAACTATCCCTCTGAGAAAGCTCGCTTCAGCAGCCCTCCGCTCAGGGTTGTGATGAGAAGCCTGCAATCCTGCCCGGGGAAGAAATTAGATGGAGCTTATTGGAAGTGAACCTGTGGCAACTATATATCAGGATAACGACCATGTTCTTCTCACATTACTTCTAAGCCGTGCAATCAGAGGAGCCCTACAGAGCCTTTTTAATCATGGAATGGGCTAATGAAACAGTGGCATTCTCGGTAGCGTTGGAATGCTTTGTGTGACCTTGCTGATCCTTGGGTTTTCATTATTGTTTCTCTCTTACGAAAATGTTCGCCATTGGGTCTTACATGAAGGGCAGAAAACGGATAAAAAGCCTGTGATGATGGAGTCAGTTTTCACTGCGGAACAATGACCTCATTGCTAGCTGAGGGAGCAGCGAGGGAAGGCCAGGTCTTCTCCAGTCCCTGCGGGGGGGGGGGGGGGGGGGGAGAGGGAGGAGGGGGTCCTATTGGTCGGGGTCTATGAGACCAGGTAGGGTTACACAAAGTATCCCAAAGTTCTTTCTTAACTAGATTGCCATCCACACAACTTCCTTAATGCAAAATGGACAGCCTAGAAGAAAATGTGTAAGGGATTTTTGAGCAATGCATGATTGACTTTTACAAGATAGCTTGTATAGGGATTATTTTACATTATGTTGAAATAAGCCAGAGGTAGAATAGCATGCTTTTTACCCTCATGGATAACACTGCCCGCTGTCCTAGTCTCTTTTCCGAACAGTCCCTAGTCCCTGGACCTCATTTTTCAAGGCTACACCAACTTCCTCCTCTGTTCAGGCCCACCGTCTGCTTTCCCCTGATTTGTCCTCTAGGGGCACCATACCCACCATCCTTTAATCCTATCAAAATGTTTCCTCTCAGCCCCTTTCAGAAATCTGCTTGATAGAAGGAAGGAAACTTCATGAACAAATATGCAATGTTATTGCTGTAGTAGGCTCATCCCTTTCATCCCCCCCTAACATTACATAACTATTCTGTGCTAGTTTCTAGGGAATGAGGTTTCATTTGCACACAGCCCTCTGGAAGTTAATACGTTTTATTTCTCTGATAGCATATTTGTATTTTAAAGGGCCATGTAGAGCCTTAAGCCAAAGGAGCAAATAGTATTTAGCAGTTCAGGCAGAGATGATAGAATGATCCTTCTGGTTGAGCTCTAGAGAAATAGAGGAGAATGCAAAGCACTTAGATCCAAAAATAGAGTTAGTCTGACTGTGTATTCGGCAGCCCACAACCCAGGTTCCATGGGCTCAGGTTCTGGCTATTCAGTTACGCTATGGACAGTGGAGGAATCATGACTAAAAAATATGTTTTCTGTCTTTACCTATAGAAAGAGGCATCATGCTGCATTAGCAGTCCTCTGGGAATGTCCCACACAGCCATTGCCTTCCCTCACACCTGATATCTCTGGAGATTTGTGAAATTCAGTGTCTGTGTCACTGACTCAGTGGATGTAGTTTGGCAGATGAAGGGAGAGGGGGGAGATTAGGAGCCTGACACTGAACTCTACTTGTGTCTTAGGATCTGATCAACCTGCTGACAAATGAATAACATTTTCCAAAGCACATTTTTTTACTCTTTAAGGCCATGGTTGGCAAACTGTGGCTCACGAGCCACATGTGGCTCTTTGGCCCCTTGAGTGTGGCTCTTCCACAAAATACCACAGCCTGGGCGAGTCTATTTTGAAGAAGTGGCATTAGGAGAAGTTTAATTTTAAAAAATTTGTCTCTTGCCCAAACCGGTTTGGCTCAGTGGATAGAGAATCAGCCTGCAGACTAAAAGGTCCCAGGTTTGATTCCATTGAAGGGCATGTACCTTGGTTGTGGGCACATTCTGGGTGGAGACCTAGGAAACATTGTCTATAGTTTATTTTATATATATAGATGGATAATACGTAAGCAACTTTATGGGAATGTCTTAAGGCCTTTCTCCTGACCTCCAGGAGGAAAATGCAATGTGTTCTAGAAACACCCAAATTCAGTGGATACTGCCAGGGTAAAGCTAATATGAAAATAACTGCTTGTAAGAAAATGAACACAAGGCTCCAGTAGTGGCAGAAAATTATGTGTATGAGGTAGATAATAAATAATACCATTAAGCCCTTGTATCGTTCCCACTTCTGTCAAGGTAAAAAATGTGATATTTGTTGCTGGGCTCATCATTAATTTCATGCTTTGAAACAGAAAAACAAAATGGGTTGTTGATACAGGAGGGTATGCGCTAAGTATTTTGTGTCCTTGTTTTCCTGTGAGTACGGGGGTAGAGGTAGCATGAGGTTGTATTTTTCTTAAAAGGGAATGGAGTGACTAGCACATTGTTGATTGTTCTGTATCAACATGACTAATATTTTCTAACCAACTGCCCAAGAAAACAAGGGCTTTACCATTCCAGCCATTCATGAGATTGTTTTTGTCTTCCTGAGCTTTGTGTTTGTGGAGATTATAAAAGAGGGAATAAGAAAACATGGGTGATCAGGGTTAGGTAATGGTTCTTAAACCAAAGGATAAATATTAACTTAAGGTAATGATTCTGATTTTCCAAAAACAACATATTTTTGCCTAGCCAGATATATTATGCAGAAATACTACAAGCCTTGGATCTTATTCAATCAGGGTTTCTGGCCTACAGTTCCCACTGCCTCCTTCTCTATTATTACCTTCCATACTTTAAGGAGCATCATTTGCAATAATTTCATAAAGAATATTAGATATTCTCCAGCTGATGGCTGGATGTACTATTTGGGACAGCTCCAGGAGAACCAAAATCTGTCCTCTGCACGTTTCAAGGCTGAAAATAGGGTACTTGGAGCTGCAGCGGCTGTAGGGCTGAAATCGTCCTTGATATTCCACAACTGTAGCCACGTTATCTCTTTTCCCTTTGTCTTCTTCCATTCCTGACAGAAACCATTTGAAATTTTATTTTAAATCACCTGGATTGTTGGCATAAGAAAACTGCAATTTAGATTTGTGACTATTTAGGTTGTGTGTGTGTGTGTGTGTGTGTGTGTGTGTGTGAGAGAGAGAGAGAGAGAGAGAGAGAGAGAGAGAGAGAGAGATCCTGTCAGTGTTTAATTAAATCAATGTAAAATGCTATTTGAGCCAAAGGCAAAGACTTTTCCTTTACTCATTTAATGTCACACAGATTATGGCAAGCTTTTCATTTGTATAATTTGTCATGTACTGCCATTGCCTTTTAAGCAAGCATGCTGGCTTAGTCAAAATCATTCATTTAAATGGGAATAGAAGTTTAATTACTCCCTTTTACCTTTGCATGTGTGTTACAAATCATGTAGTGTCTTGAAGAGACTCCACTGGAGAAGCGAGATTTCCATCCTAGTCCCAGGACTGCTTCTCCTTAACTGTGTGACTTGGGGTAAGTCACTTCCTGTGATAGTCCATATGGGCTGACTGCTAACAACAACAACAACAACAACAACAGGGCTTTTTTCTCACTTAAGTAAGAGTTACATGTAGGTTGTACCGGTAAGATGGGCCATGTAGTACCTTCACCATAAGTATGATACTCGTGTAAAGCACCACTTACGAAAGCCTTGGGAAAAACAACGGGGAGTAATCTGAAAGTGTGCTCTTATGAAGGTTTGCTCCTCTATTTTAGTCACATGTGTGACCGGGCGTTTGTGTAACTCTAGTATTTTCATTCTCTGATTCTAGTATTTTTATCTCTGCAGTTTGGATTCCTTTTCTCTCCTGTGGACCAGAGTCTTCCCACTCTGTTTCTGTTTCCAGAAACATGAGGGGTTTCATACTGATATGGGTGGACGTAGTGTACCCAGACCATCCACTACACCTAAGGGACCATCACCCTGTAGTAATATATTTATTAATGATGCTATTCCTCCCCTCTGATAGGGGGGAGGAATAGCATCATTTCCCCCCCCACCTAAATGATTATCTTCTTCACTGAATGTCAAATGTGCCCAGTATCCCATAATTGTGCCCCACAATTATGAACATGATCTTTCTTATATCATATTTCCCTTTCCCTTTTTCCTAGATCTTAAGGTCTGTATTTTCTACTAGGTTAATGTAAAAACTGCTTATGCGTTTATGAGTAATTACTCACGGGTGCATTTTCACAGAAGTATCCCATAACATCAGCTGAAAGAGGAATGCTCAGTGTTTACTGGCACTTATTGCATGCAAGGAAGGCATTGAGCTAGAAAATGTGGGTAACATTAAGTCACTGAAAATGTATTTTGGCCAGTGTGGGAGCGAAGCTTTTTGGCCTTGATATCATATTGCTAACAAGTTCAAGCTTTGCCACCTGGCAGTATTATCCTGGGGCAACTTGCTTGATGTCTGTGCCTCATCTGCCCCTTTGAAAATGGTAGGAATAATAGAAACTATCTCATAGACTTCTTTGTGAGATTTATTTATTTTAAAAATATATATATTTTATTGATATTTCACAGAGAGGAAGGGAGAGAGATAGAGAGCTTGAAAAGTCAATGAGAGAGAAACATCACCCAGCCGTCTCTTGCCCACCCTCTACCGGGGGTGTGCCTGCAATCAATGTACATGCCCTTGACTGGAATTGAACCTGGGACCTTTCAGTCCGCAGACCCACACTCCACCACTGAACCAAACCGATTAGGGCTTTTTTGTGAGATTTAAGTGATGCATACAAACAATGCTTAGCCCAGCAATTGGCTCATTGTAAAGGTCCAGTGAGTCTTACCTTTCAAAAGCTAAAGCATATAGAGCTTATCATTGCTTAAGAGGATGGTGTAGTCTGCCCTCTCACACTGCATTTCTATGATGTACTTTTTTGTTACTGCCTTGTATTTAAAAAGCCACCATCAGAACCCCATTTCATCGTTTTAGAGCATCTAAGCACTTTGTTTTTAACCCCTTAGTCTAAACTCGGACTTTTCCTCTATAGCCTGTAGTTTGTTCAGACATAATTCTGGAGATGTCTCTGGGCAATGGAAGCTACTAGGACATCCCTAAAACCTTTACTGTGTACCAATCTTTCTGCCATGTGCTATCTCCCTCTCTCTTATTCTGAGTGAGTTTTATTTCAAGTGCTGCTCTCCTTCTCACACATTAATTCCAAATTGTGGTTGTGAACTAATCCATTCAAGTGTAATTTGACCACACATACAGACAACTTTTCTGTTAAATTTGATTGTTCTGTATCAACATGACTAATATTTTAAAAAATCGAGAATGAAAATGAAGACCTACCATGCTAAAATAAAACTCTAAAGACTGCTTTTCTTTCCCTTTCTCTTGGGTTCTGAACTCTGCTTTAACCATCCTAAAGGAAACAATTTTTGAGTATTTTTGTCCTCAGATTCATGCTAGCAAACCATACACTTATAATAGAACCCACCAATCATAAACGATGCTAGCATAAATGGAGAATGAACTCTGTGCTATTCATTCTATATAGTTCTCTTTACAACACAGTCAAGTTGTTATTAACCTTAAGAGTCAGAACAGAAATTTGCCCCAAATCCTGTAGCCAGCGAATATCAGAACTGAGATTTGGACCCAGGTTAGCCTAAACCTAAAAGACTTGCTCTTTCTGTTCTACCATCCTCATCATTCAAGACTACATCAGCCTAATATTCAAGAGAAAAAAATGAAGACCTCTAACCAATTTATTAAATAGAGATAAACATGCAACTACTTTGGCTATGTTTCTATTAAAAATAATTAATTGGCTTAAAATGCAGATTCTTGTCATGTTCCTTTAAGTTACTAAGTGAGACAAGGTATATAGCTGTGAATGACCAACTCATGTCCCTTGATTATATGTATTCTTCGCTGAAGATCTTTTGATGGCCACATTATACATTAACAAGCAAACCTACTCCTCGATAATGCACTGTTGGAGATTCCAGGTTCTAGAGCTATCAACAAATCCATAGTTCCAATTGATCTCCCCATACCCCCCCTTTTTAAATAAAATAGGGATGATATTAATAGTACCAATATCTTTGCTTATTGTGAGAAATGAATAAGTGAATATATTTTTGAGCATTTAGACCAATGCCTTGTTTCTGATAAACACAAAGGATTAACTGTTTTAATGATTAGAAATACAAATAGGGTCTCAATGAGAGGTGGTGCTGAATTTTCCCTTTGGAAGCTATAAATCTAAAGTGTCTCTACCTTTAAAAACCATAATAATTTCACCAAAACCAGTTTGGCTCAATGGATAGAGCATGGGCCTGTGGACTGAAAGGTCCCAGGTTTGATTCTGGTCAAGGGCATGTACATTAGTTGCAGGCACATCCCCAGTGGGGGGTGTGGATGAGGCAGGTGGTCAACGATTCTCTCTCATCGATGTTTCTAGCTTTCTATCCCTTTCCCTCCCTATCTGTGAAATAAATCAATAAAATATATTTTAAAAAACTATAAAAATTTTATTTCATTTGGATTTCTGCATTGCCAACCAAATTAACCAATTCACTGTAGTATTTAGGATTTTAAAAACTTTTTTTTTTAAATTCTCATTTCCAGACCCTAAAACCTCCTCTCCTATATAGCTGTTTTGAGTTGACCAAATATTTAGAAAATCTCTTTAAAATTACAAAGAGAGCAACTTATTCCCCTTTCAAAGATTTTATCACAATGTTTCATGTTAGAAGTTAATAAAAATATCTATTACGTTTAATGAGGATATCTTCATTTACTTAATTCATGAGGATAATTTTCATAGGTAAACTCAGGCACAACTAAAGAAAGCAAAGATATTTATCGAGGCTTAAATATTTGCTTCATTTTCATGAAAATCAATTTTCATGCAACTTCTTCAAATTCTTAAACTTTCTTAGGCTTATAGATTTGGTTCAATCTATGGGAATGAAGTGTTGACACAAGAATGCAAATACCGTAGGGATGTGCACCAGGCTGTCTTCTCAAAGCTGTTTTACAAGAACTTCCCGAGGCCCCCCCTTCTTTTGGGGTCCACATATCTGCCCACCTCCTGCCTGTCACAGGCAGTTCTAGGGGCGCTGCTCTCCAGCTTACACCATTTGCCAGCTGGAGTGGCCAAGAGTGGGTCAGATGAAGTTTTTACTGGGGAAACCTTCACTGTCCCTGTCACTGCACTCCTGCCCACGGGCACCCCCAGATTCACACTGATCCTGAGGCCAAGTCAACACCAAGAAATGGCAGAGTAAGAAGCTTTTGTCTTCTACCAAGACTTTCCGGTGGTCCTGTTTTTAAACCAAAGTTCCATGTTTATTATGCAATTTTAAAAGTCTCCTAGTCCTACAGGTTTCTTAAGTAGGATGCCCAGCTCCCCACAAATATTTTCTTTTGTAGGACATTTTGAGATGTATGCGGGAACTCTAAAGGTGCCTACTTAGGTTCCAAATCTGACTCTCACACTATTGTGGGACCATGTTGCCTCAGTGTCCTCATCAGCAAAGTGGGATAATAATAATAGTACCTTCCCCACAAGATTGTGCTGAAGAATAGAGGGCCTAAAATATTACTTGAAATGTGGTACCATATGAATTATAAGAATTTAATTTTAATTAGATTTCTTTTATTAAATTATTACAAAAACATTACTATTCCTCAGCATTGACTTTCAAATTATTTTCATGATACTGTTGATGTTTATCATATCACTAATTAACATGCTTTCATTGCTATTTATTTTTCAGTTTTAGGGACTTGGATTTATGAAAGATGAAGATATTCATTCTCACTTTTGCCCCACCATACTCACCCCATGCGTGTACAACCACACTCATGCACACACTCACACTATTCCATAACCCTCCAATACAGTTAGATCATAATTTTGATAAGATCAACACTCATTATTTACCCTAAAATGACCTTTTGTAAATTGTATTTACTTCTCCATTCTAAATTTTCATTTGCTTAATTTTCTACATAGTTGCCACTAATTCCACCCAAACTATCTGCAATTGTCTGAATCTTTTTTAAAGCATTTATTGACACCAGGAAGTTATGAATTATGTTATCTTTTTGAAGAAGCTTCTTCCAGAGCCAGTCTGTTCTGATTGCACAGTTATCATCCTGGTCTGTTTCTGGGACTCTGAATTATTTGGATTTTGAACTTTCAGTGATATGGTTTCAATTTCTTATGTATCTTCATGCAGTTTCTATCCTTGATCTTTGTGCATTTACTTTCTAGGAGAGTTTTCCATCTGTACATAGTTCTGTTTAGCGATAATCAATGGACAGAGGGTCAGAATATATGGAAACTGGCCAAATTCTGTTATCAATAAGATTTGAGGTTGGAGGGCAAGTTATTTAGCTCCTTTGGTCTTCAAGTCCTCATCTGTAAGCTATCAGGAGTTGTATTAAACCAGAAACTTCTGGGCTTGGCAAGTTCTATAAAAGTGCTGGCAGCAGATCTCTACCAAGGGCAGAGAGAAATCGGACAGCTCTCACCCCTTCCCCCCAGAGCAGGGCATTTTTGCCTTTTTTTCATTTAAGTTTCTAAGATTCTTGTCATTTGATTGTTTTGTTATGTTTTTTTTTTGGGGGGGGGGCATCATGTTTTCCTCCCCATTTTTTAAACTGATTTTGGTGATGTCAAAGGTTCTTTTTGTCTCTGAAATCCTGTGACTTGATGTGATACCCCTTCTATGGTTCTGACCTTTGAGACTTGTAGCATGGAGACCTCACATGGTGACCAGTGATCTGATGCATGTATGAGCACAGTAACAGTCCCTTTCATTTCATGGCATGCGGTTTCTTCCATGGTTCCAGAACTAGACTGTAGGTGCTGAGAAGTCTTGCCAGTCAGCTCAGATTAATAAAGAAATATGGTAATAGACAGGAGGTCTCACACGGCAGGCTTAGGAAAGATGATAATAGCTCCGGCAGTGTGGAAATGGTCCTTAATTTTTTAAGAAACATGAACTACCTCAGCAGGAGGATGCTTACGGATTACTAATCACTTACAGCTCTGTTGGAAATCAGTTATCCATCATAGCAATGTGGACACTATTGCCGGAGAGAATTTTAGGAGGTTTGAATGCAGAATGCACTGAGAATGCAGCACAAAAAGAGTTATTTCTTCCAGGCAATGAATTGTATTTTGGTCTAGGAGATAAATTGTATCATTAGACATTTTTATGTACTGTCTGGCTGTGTACCGGCACCAATAGCTTCTACTCACCCAATGCTCATTACAAAGCACTAGAAGCAAGTGGCAACTCTTCCCGAGTATCAGGAGACATAGGGAATACTAAAAAATGAGCAGACACTTCCTACTAAACATTTGTACCTAAAAAGAGTGTTTCAGCGGGTTCTTACTAATAGAGGAGAGTAGGTAATGCCAGAGACATTAGGGAAACTATTACACAAGAATTATGAGTATTTCATTTGTGATATTTTATTACATGTTAATGAAAATTAAAGAGTGAATTAAAGTGTAACAAGTAACTAGAGTTCAAAGAGGGGGAAATGTTGCTTAGATGGTGAAAAGAGAATGTACTTAAACATACAAAGCAATCTTTCTCCAAACCAAAAGGGCTAATTCAATAGTAAATATTTCCTATGAAATTACAGTTGCCCCGAAGCCTTACCTATAATATAAACAGCCGATTAACACATATTCTGTATATTTTATGTATCATATAATGTATTCTTAGAATAGTAAGATAAGTAAAATATTATTTAAAAATTCTAAGAAAGGTAAAATACATTTACAGTATTTATTTAAAAATATGTATATGAAGGGACCTGCACAGTTCAACATTGTGGCTTTTCAAGGGTCAACTGTAATGAAAAATAGGATTATAATTTTTTATTTAAAAATATTTTATTTTACAATTAATATACTTTTTTGGGGTATGAAATGGAAGCATGCAGAAAAATAAGAATATAGAAACACCAGTACTACTTTCTCATTCTTTTCAAGCTAGTAAAATTTTTTACATCTTATTTTATAAGGTTGTAGATATGGTTAAGATGGGTGGTTCTCAAACTTTAGTATCAGATCCACGTGGGCAGCTTGTTAAAGCACAAATGAGGAACACCCCAAAGATCTGACCCATTAGGCCTTGGGGTTCCACTTCTAACAAGGATGCCAATCAACTGGTCTGCTGATTGGCGATTTGAAGCAAGAGTATAGTTCAAGGTTACAGATTCCTAAGGATAGTCAGCCAGACCTCAAGTCCTCATTATTTCTTCCCAACGATTCTACAAAATAGAAAGTTATTGGTTTATAATCAAATGAATTTATATTATCTACCAAGACAGATGGTATGATACCAAAGAAAGAAACAATCACTGAAGTTTTTTTTGTTTTTCTTTTAATCACCAAAGTAGCAAAATCTAGTTACTCATTCATGGGAACCAGGAAAATCATTTCAGGCTTAGAAAAATCACTCACTGGCTCATTGTCTTTCATCACCATGTTTTACTCATCCAAAAGATAAAGTGTGAACTACAAATCTGTGAGTCTTATATCTGTTAATTATTGACTAGAAGAAGACTTTATGGCAAATGGTGGGTTTCAGCTTTGATAAATAATGGGTTTGATTCTGCCCAATGACAGATGTGTGTAATTCTCATTAAAGTCAGTGGCAGTTGCACAAAAACATCAAAGCAAAACAGTGTCTTTTACAGAATGTTCTCATTTGGTAAATTATTCACTACCTCCCCAACAGTAGAAACATATGCTATTGTTCTCTGTGGGGAATAAGAAAAACTCTCTTAGGCAGGATGTAGTTACAAATTTTTTACTTGGAATGTGCAACTAAGATATGGCATAAAAGGTTTCCACTCCAAAACCCTTAAATAGATAGGAATTAATAACTGTATTGAATTCTGCCCTACTAGCGCTATGGAGCAGGAGGGTTAGTGGATACCTGGATGGATTCCTGCTAATCTCTGGATTTTCCAAATACCAATCTAGTCCAATGGTCTTTGATAAAGTGTGGCAACTGCCAAAAGCATTACAACCAGTGACTGAGACATCGAAAGGGAACGTGGTCATTGAAAAAAGTAGGTGCAGCTGATAAGTTAATAGGCTTAAGTATTAAGGAGCACGTTAAGAGACTGAACTGAATTCTTGACCTCATTTTATCATGGAGAGTCTCTGTACCTAGAAGTATTTCAGTTAACATGTCTATAAAATGGAGAAAACACTGGCTGTCTATTCTGTCCCCCTGGGAAGCTGCGGTGAGCAGTAATGGAAAACAAGTTGAAACCATCAAAAGCACTAAATTAATTAGGAAAATAAGCAAATTCTCACTGTGAGGGCTGTTACATAAATACGTAAACCTTTCTCTCTGAAGGTCAGGCTATGTTTGTGGGGAAATGAGTCTCCTTTAACATAGTCAACCTTTCAGACCCTGAGGTCCTCTGTGATGACACATATTTAATCATTAAATGGGATGATGGCCAAGGTCTGGGGGTCTGTGCATATGACCAACTGTCCCAACCCAACCAAATGTTTCTCTAATTCTTCATCAGCAGTATGTTTTCATAAGCTTGAGGAAACTAAGAACAAAACTCCATAAATAAGTAAAAGACTTTTATATTTATTCTTTCTTTGTTCCACCACCATTCTCACAATTAGACCTCACTTTTGAGACTCTTTGTTTAACTGCATTTTTTCCCAGATATTCCAGTGCTCTATAATTATTTGTGGTTCACAGCATAACTTTTAATTAGAAATGGCTGTTCATAAACCACTTAAATGGTTTATAAATAAAACTCAAACTTTCATAAAGCAGCAGCACTTGAGAAGAAGGTGGAAACAAAGTCAATGCAAGTAGAGTTTTCTTCCTCCAATATGAAAGTGCTCCTGTAAGTGATCAGAACCCTATCTGATGTAGAATAGCATGGTGGGGGGATAAGTAGGAGCACATTCAGTGTGTTCAACACTGGCATCGGTGCAGGACAACCGGAGAGAGGGACATGCATAAATGAACTAGATTTGACTGCTGCTTCTTCAGTTCTCTTGAAGTCCTCAGGCGAAATGGCATTGAACTGCCATTGACTGCGGTTTGATCTGTGGGCTCTGCCCGAGTTTATTTTGAAATGCTGTGCAAGTCTTATTCTATAGGCCCTGGGATGTGATTATTTAAATGCAAAGTTGCAAGCAACAGTGAAACCACCTGCTCTGTATTGCTGTTTCTAGGCGGGAGGCCTCTGTAGGATGGGTCAAAGAGGCTCATTCCACATTCTACACTCCCCCATATGGAAAGGATGTCCGCTTTCCAAGTGGTATTGGAGATGTGGCACAATTTGGAGCTTATTTGGGAAAGAGGAGTTCCGTGACATAACTTCAGAAAGACATAGTTTCCTTCCTCTTCCTCCTAGTCCTGTCCTCGTCCTACTGCTCCCCCTCCCCACTTCTCCTCTTCCCTCCTCTCCTGTTTTCCTTCTCTTCCCCCTCATCTCATTCCCCCGGCTCTTCTATTTCTTCTCTATATGTTTTCAGAGCCATGGACCTTGTTGGTATCATGACTAATGTTCCCTTATAGATGCACAGACCCACCCTCAATGTTTGCTTCTATTAAGTGTTTCTTAAACATCACTGTGCCTAGGAATCCCCGGGGGGGAAATGCTAATTCTGATTCAGGAGGTTTGAGGTAGGGAGAGATTCTGCATTCAGACAAGCTCCCAGATGATGCTGATGCTCTGTGATCCTAAGAAAAGTATAGAGTTTAGATTTACACTAACATTTGGGTTTAAAATGGCTAGCTCAAAAATTTTTAAAAATATATTTTTATTGATTTCAGAGAGGAAGAGAGAGTGAGATAGAAGCACCTATTATGAGACAGAATTATTTGTCAGCTGTCTCCTGCATTCCCACCCCCCACCCCCCACATTGAGGATTGAGTCCACAACCCAGGCATGTGCCCTGACTTGGAATTGAATTGTGACCTCCTGGTTCATAGACTGACACTCAACCACTGAGCAACACTGGTTGGACTCAAAAAGATTTAAAGTGAAAGACTCATATCATAATCTATATCATTGTTCTGTTATTATTCTTACGTGTTAAATATAATAGTATTTCTCTGCAAAATACAGTAAGGTTTTAATAGTAAACCTGGAGGACAGAGAGACTGCTGGAGGCAAAGTAAAACTGAATGCCTGAAGGAAGAGAGAGAGAAATCTTATGTGGTGAGACCTCAAAATTATGAGAAGTAAATCCTTCTGTCAAATTAGGTGCATTGATTCTCCATGGCCTGTCTTCGAGGTGAGAAGCAGTAATTCCTGGCCTTGATTCTGCTGACTGCTGGTAGGAGACCTTTGGCTTTTTAGTTCTTTTAGTCACAGTGGACATTTCTGTTACTTGTCTCCCACTTGGATTCAGATGTGAAGGATTGATTGCTGCTCCCCACCTCCACTCTGCTCCAGGTGAAGCAGCTTCCGTGGTCAGGCTACCAGACAGAATCCCTGAGAGGGCAGCTGCGCCTTGGACACAGTCCCTTTCATCTGAGCTTCCCTAGTTGGCGAGTCTAAGACCCCACACTGCGCATCACTGGTGTGACCACCTCTGAGCCCTCTCTCTCTCTTCACATGTGCTTCCACAGTCAGGGTGGAGCACCAATGCTTCTCTTTGTACACACATTCATTGTGTGCATGGTACATATTTTGACAGAGTCTTCTTCTTTTATAAGTTTACTGTAAACACAATTAGAGCAGATATAAATCAAAGTGATGGCAGTCCTTCAGACTGGTTTTTTGAAGTTCCCAGGAGTGCTGTTGGGCTCTTTAATTGCTTACTAATGGAAAAATATCATTGTTAGAAAAGCATAAATCATGGCAATTTTGGCCCACTGGAGGCTAAAAGCAGCGCAAGATGTGATAATTAAGATATACTAATAGATCTGGCAATTTCTATAATGGGAGCTTTTAACAAGTAGGAAAAATAGTATCTCTTTGCTACATCTAGGCAACAAATAAAAATGACATTTTCTTGAAGCAAAAGAGATTACCTACTCACCCCCCCAAAAAAAAAATGACACAAAAACAAATAAACAAAACAAACAAACAAACAGGGACAGTCTGTTTTTGCCTTTCTCATTCTTTTTGTTTTTCTGGCCATAGAGCAGCTTATGAATACAGGTTGAGAATAGCTTCAGACCTTCTAAGGACTAGACAGATTTGTAGTTTGGAACCTATTCTTTCTTAATGACCAGAAAACTGCGCCTAAGGGACTAAGTGCCTGGCCTTGGTCGGGAGGAGAGCTGGGGCTAGAGACCTGCTTTGAAGGGAAGGGCTCTTTCCATTCAGGTAGCCTCGTCCTTCATTTAAGATGCTCACGTCTTCAAACTATGCACTTACCTTTGTATTTTATTTTTTTATTTTACAAACCCACCTCCCTTGTCAGTGCTGTCTGGCATACATATTTTAAGCCACATTGGTGCTGGAATCATTGACAGTACTTGCTTTGCTTAGTACAAATTTATTTGACTTTAAATACTAGAAACAGAGGACCCCGCACCTCCTCTTGAGGGACAGGAACAGGGTTTTCTCCCCAGACCAACACTGATGATTCCCCGGGGCCTCTAAAGTGAAAAGGGGCGAGGGGGCTGTGTTAAACTGAGGAGTGTTATGCCTTTTAGACCTGATGTTCAGGAGCTGTATGCACAACAACAAAAAGTACTCTCCTTTCCCCTTGATGCATATGTAAATTCAATTAGCACTCATTAGAATTATGTACGCACAGGAGGGGGCAAGCAGCTTCAGTTCTGCTTAACACCTGTCCAATTTTTCATCAAAGGCTCCAGAATGGTTCAGACCATGCATTTTTTCCCTTTTATTTCACTAACTTATTTTCCTCTTTTTGTTTTATGCTCTCTATTTACTCATTTATCCCTTAGCCAGAGCGCCTGCTATATAGTATATGTTGTATGTCAGTGCTCTGTGCCAGGTAACAGCAATAGAAGATCATCATGACCCACGTTGAATCCTCCCAATGGAATTCATAGTCTGGTGGAGGAGAAACACAGAGGTCAAAAACATGCAAACAGATACATATAAAATTCCAAATTGTGGTGCGATCCATGAAAGAAAATAGATGTGCAGAGAGCAAACATGCTTAGGCATTTATAGGGTGATCTGGGAGTACTAGGTGAGCTAGGGAAATAAAACTTCAGATAAAGAGAAAAGGGGGCCCTGACCAGTTCGGCTCAGTGGATAGAGTATCAGCCTGTGGACTGAAAGGTCCCAGGTTCGATTCCGGTCAAGGGCATGTGCTTGGGTTGCGGGTACATCCCCAGTGGGAGGTGTGCAGGAGGCAGCTGATCGATGTTTCTAACTCTCTATCTCTCTCCCTTCCTCTCTGTAAATAAAAACAAAAACAAAACAAAAAAAAAACCCAATAAAATATATTTTTTAAATAAAGAGAGAAAGGGGTGAGTTGTCGGCCTGTTAGGGGACCAAAAGGGGGTAGCTCATGAAGCTGGAGCATAGAAAGTAAGGGAGCCAGAAGCACAAGGAAAGGTAAAGAACTCAGCAGGGAGCAGGCCTAGGCCCAAGCAAAAAGTTTGAATATTTCTTTAACTATAATGGAAAGTTGTTCAAGGATTCGAAACAAAGGGTTGTTATCAGTTTAACTTCAAATGGATTCCTCCCCTGTAGTAATGGTCAAGGGAATGGATGTGTGATCAGATGGCATAGAACTGTACACACTCATTGTGTCATTGTTAATTTTCCAGTATTGATGTTTGTTATGGCTATGGGAGAAAAAACTATTGAGGAAACTGAATGAGGGATACATGGGAATCTCTGAATTACTTTTGTAGCTTCCTAGAAATTGCAATTATTTCTAAATTTTAAAAAAGTTAAAAAAATATTGTCTAGATGCTTTCAGAGAGTGGAATATAGTGGCATGAGCTCAAGGGGAGACCAGAGAGGAGGCCGTTTCAATAGTGCTGAGGAGAGGTGGTCCGGACTGTGGTGGTGGCAATAGAGACAGAGAAATGAATGGGCAGGGTGGGTAGATTTCAGGATATATATTAGGATGTGTGTATGTGTGTGTGAGACTTACTGAAATATTAGATGTAGTTAAAACTTCCTGAAGTTAACAATCTCTTTTTTAAAATGTTTCATTTTTACATGCGTGTGTGTGTGTGTGTGTGTGTGTGTGTGTGTGTGTTGGTATTTTCTTGCTTGGAGTTCACTGAGATTATTTAGCAATATTATTACTCATCTTGATGACAACCCAGCCATTATGATCTTTCAATTTGGAAAATTCTTAGCCATTATGTCTTCACCTACTTTTTTTCCTCTTTTTCTTTCTCTCTATAGGAATATTCTAGTTACAGGCATACTATGTATTTTATAGAGTGCCACCATCTTTTACTCACTTTTCTGTATTTTCCAGTTTAAAAAAATGCTGAGCTTTTCCATTGACTCTCTCCATTTTATTAGGCTTGTTTTATGCAGTGTCTAATTGGCTGATAAACTCATTTATTGGGTTTTTAATATTAGTTGTTATGTTTTATAGTTCCAGCATTTTCATTGGACTCTCTTTACACATTTCAATTCTCTAGTGAAAATAGTCATTCTTTGTGTCTGTTATATCCAACTTGTTTTTTTTTTTTTTCAATTTTGAATTAAATTACCTAGTTCACTGTGGACCTATTTCTGTTAACTTTTAAAATATATATACATATATTTTATTGATTTTTTTACAGAGAGGAAGGGAGAGAGAGCCACAAACATTGATGAGAGAGAAACACTGACCAGCCACTTCCTGTACACCCCCACCAGGGATGTGCCCGCAATTAAGATACATGCCCCTGACTAGAACCGAACCTGGGGCCCCTCAGTCCACAGGCCGATGCTCTATCCACTGAGCCAAACCAGTTTCAGCTCTGTTAACTTTTTTAAAAATTAGTTATATTATCCTGTATCTTGTCATGTCTGGTACTTTTTAATTAAATGCTAAATAATGTGTGTATATATGCGTGTGTATCTACACTAATAACAGAGAAATATGCAAATTGACTGTACCTCTGCGACACCCACCAGCCAATCAGGAGTGACTGCAAATTAACCCAACAAAGATGGTGAGTTAATTTGCATATTCAGGCTCAGAGCGAAAACTGAAGGCTCTGGCCCAAGCAAAGACTGAAGACTAAAGAGGCTTAGCTTCTCCAAAGCAGCAAGATCAAAGGCCTGGATCCCAAGTACCAGAGGAAAACTGGTGCTGGCAGCAGGGAAAGTAAGGCCTATTGCAGGAATCTTCATGCAATGGGCCTTCAGTGTGTGTGTGTGTGTGTGTGTGTGTGTGTGTGTGTGTGTATGTGTGTCAGTGTGTGTGTGTATGTTTATTTATGTTCTGTTATCTTCCTGCCAAGAGTTTTTACTCATTTCTCTGCTAGAAAGATAGAGTAGAAGCTGAATCATAACTGAATTGTATTTTCCCTTACTTGCTTTTATTCCTAGGAGGCAGTCCTTCATGGCTTTCAACAAAGGGTCTGGTGTGATCATATGGATCCCTTCCCTGATGGGTCACATACTCTAATCCCTGTTGCTTCATCAGCCAAAGGTTATTAGAACACTTTAGTCTGCTTCTTAGCAGTTTTGTTACTAGCTTCTTATCCTCTCATAAAGCTTTGTCTTGAGGAGAAAACTGACATTGTCTCAGCCTTCAGTCCCTCTTCTCAGTAGGACTCTAACTGCACCAGTCTTCATATCTGTCTCTGTAAGTCCCCAAAAAAAGTCCTCATGGTTTCTCCGACCCCACCTATAGCCCTCTGCTCTGGCAAAGCCTGACTTCTTAGGTTCCAGCCCTGTGCCAAGAATTGCAGATGCCCCTGAAAAGGCTTCTATAGAATATTGGCTCACTTTAATAAAGTTCTCCTCTTTCTGAAATATTGACCCTTTTCATTCTCATTGCTTCAGCAAAAATCTGATACCTTTAAGCAAGTTTTTTGTTTGTTTGTATTTTTCCCAACTTTTCCAGTTTGTCTTGGCAGGATGTATGGTTGGCTATATGATATGTCATATTACCTAGAGAAGCAAACATCCCCAAACAATGCCATTTTACAAAATAAATAGTCTGAAGGGGTTTTGTACATCAATTCAGGAGTGGGTTTGGGAAATTTTAAAGGCTTTTCAGTCTGACTACATTTCTTAGCAATCTGGGATTTTGTGAAGCACTGATCTGGACACATTGTCAGCTGGCATCAGGGAAATCCAACCCTGGCTGAATCACTTACTATCTGTGCATCTGTGACCAAAGTACCCTCTCCACCTCACTTTCCCCAGATGTTAAATGGGGAGAGATAAACCTGATTCCTATGTTTGTAAGGATTATGAGGGAAGAATGTATTTATTTATTTATTTTTAAAATATATTTTATTGATATTTTACAGAGAGGAAGGGAGAGCGATAGAGAGCTAGAAAGGTCAATGAGAGAGAAACATCGACCAGCTGCCTCTTGCACACCCCCCACCGGGGATGTGCCCGCAACCAATGTACATGCCCTTGACCGGATTCGAACCCAGGACCTTTCAGTCCGCACACTGATGCTCTACGACTGAGCCAAACCGGCTTTGGCAGAATGTATTTATTGATTGCTTATTTTTATTATAATAAACTAGGAGCCCAGCGCGCAATTAGAAATCACGTGGCTCCACCCACCCTCTAGTCTCCTGTCAAGCCCCACCTTGTTCTCCTGGCCCTGCAGCAGCTGTGAAGTGACTGCTGCCAGTCCGGCCCTTCCTTCCTCTCTGGCCCTGAAAGCAGCTGTGCCCACTGCTGATCAGGCCCTCCCCCAGTGCAGGCATGCAGCAGCCCCTGCCACCCCACCTGATGCTGCACACAAAATCTCCTTTTGTCACATTGACCCGTTAGGGCATCCTGGTTAATTAGCATATTTATCTATTTAAAAAAATAGATAGATAGATAGATACCTTATGTATATCATCTCATTTTAATATGCTATGTACCCTACTACATACTAAAGATTCAATAAGGGGTAGCAATATTATTACTCATCTTGATTACAACCCAATCTCTATTTTGACTTCAGGTGAAATCGCTAAGCAGCCCATTGTTCTATTCCTCATACCTTACTCTTTTAAGTATAGGATGTGGATAATGGGAATACAAGTCAAATAAAATTGTTTAACGATGACACATAGAGTTGGTGCTGCCATTAGCAATAAAAAAGTATAAGTAAACAAAAATCACAAAAAGTAAACCCTATTGTTCATACTTGGATACTCAGGATAATGTTGAACTATGCTGTATGTTTTTCCATATCTACTTTTTCAAAATAGCATAGTTTTACAGGGGGCTGAAGAGGCACTATATGCTAAGTGTCAGAAAGGTCTGAGCACTAATCCTTAAGATGCCAGGTTCTACTTTGTGGTTGACATGACACGTCTGGTGAATTTTCACCTAACCACTTGCACCTGTGTGGTTCACAAGTTGGGGTGCGGGTAGCATGGGTGGCAGCAGCTCCTGGGGTGGTGGTATTTGCATTCCATTTTGCCTACCCTGTGTATCTGATCTGATGACATCTGCTAAGGAGAGGGTGGTGGGAGAACATGAATATAAAATCACGGTGAACACAGCCCGAATTTCAATGAGCTGAGGTTGCTGTTACTTTATCATTAATGCTGTGGCCTTTGGGGCTTTGACAGGTGATGTCCGATACGTTTCTCATCAGTCTAAATCTCAACATTCACTTTTAGATGTTTTATCCTAAAAGCTTTTGTTAAAAAGAGAATTGTGTTTGTTCACATCATTTTTGCATCTTCAAAAAAAGATATTTGGGTATAACATATAAAGGAAACTAGCTGTTTTACATATAATGAAATGTAATTATCAAAGGAACAATATCAATACGAAAAATGGAATCATTACCTTAATATAAGTTACTAACTTTCAGCTTTTAAAAAACATATATTTTAAAAATAGATTTCAGAGAGGATAGGGGAGAGAGAGAGAGAGAGAGAGAGAGAGAGAGAGAGAGAGAGAGAGAAATATCAATGATGAGAGAGAATCACTTGTTGGCTGCCTCCTGCAACCTGGGCATGAGCCCTAATTGGGAATCAAACTGTGACCTCCTGGTTCATACATCCATGCTCAACCACTGATCCATGCTGGCCCAGACAGTACTTATCAAACTTTCAGTTTTGACTTAGTTTGCCTCCTTTATATGGCTTTCAATTGTCAACACATAAACCAGAGGTTCCCTTTCTGTCCTTCTCCTACCCATCCTCTGTTAAGGACTGCTTTTTTACAGTTTAGGATGAATCCCAAGATAATTGTGTTAGTAATCGTGCTGATTATCCAACCAACCAGATAATTACAGATGTTCCTCTAAATGAAAAGCAGAATCTGGTAAAATGGTCTGAACCTTCTTAGTCATGTGGTGGCCCAGGTACAGTAACAGCACCACCACCAGGAGCTCATGGGAAGTGCAGCCCCTCCAGCCCTGTCCCAGAGGTGGAATGAGAATCCTCTCTGTAACCAGAGCCCCAGGAGATACAGATCCAGATTAAAGTGTAAGAGGAACCCTAGACTCAGGATTGACATTTTTCTCTAAAGGGCCAGAGAGTAGATAAATATTTTGGTTTTTTTGGGGCCACACAGTCTGTAGCAATTCCTCAGCTCTCCTGTGAGAGCTTGAAAGGATCTCTGGACAGCACATAGAGAATGTGTGTGGCCATGCTCCATTACAGATTTACTTATGGACACTGACATTTTAACTTTATCTAATTTTCACATGTCACAAAATGTTCTTTTTCGCTTCCCCCCCCCAACCATTTAACTGTGTAAATCATTCTTAGTCAGGGGCAATGGAAGAACAGGTAGCACATTGGACCTATTGTGCTGGTCCCTGACCTAGGTCCCTGACCATTGCTTTTCTCCTTAGGGATGTATCAGGCCTCAGTATCTCTCTTAGCTGTGCATGAGGACTTCTCTAACAACAGAAGTTTACTTTTTTCACAGTTCTGGGGGCTAGAAGTCCCAGAAGGAGGTTCCACAGAACTGGTTTCTGGTGAGAGCGCCCTCCCTGCTTGTAGCCAGGGCAACATTCTCACTGTGTCTTTATAGGATGGAGAGCTAGGAAGAGGACAGGGGCTGGAGAATGGGGAGCTGAGGGAGAGGGAGAAGGCAAGCTCTGGTGTCTTATATTTTTTTAAATCTATTGAGGTGACCCAGGTCAATAAAACCATATAAGTTTCAAGTGTTCAGCTCAACAACACATCATCTGCATACTGCATGGTGCACTCACCACCCAAATTCAAGTCTCTTCCCACCACCATTGAACCGCCACCCCCCGCTTTCCCTCTTCTACTCCTCCCCCACTATGGGGTCTTTTCTTACAAGAACATTAATCCTATTAGATCAGGTTCTTACCCAGATGCCTTCATTTAGCCTTAATTACTTCCATAAAAGTCTGTGTCTAAATAGAGCCACACTAGGAAATGCTGCTTTAAGGTGTGGATTTGCGGGGATGCTCTTTAGTCCATGGAAGTGCCCAACACAGTTTTCTCTAACATTTTTCCCATCATACCACCCACAGTGATCTCCACCCTCCCTGATGTCCCCTTGGTTTTGTTAACTGAGACTCTTTTTGGTACTTAAATTAAGGCTTATCAATTTATTATAACATATCCCATTCCTTTAACTAAAGTGTGAGCTCCTTGAAGAAGACAGTACTGATCAAGGATTAGGAGCTCAAATAAGTTCCAGTTACTGGGTTGAGCCGAATAGTTAAAGATTACCAACTAGAAATGGCACCACCTGGACTTTCCTGCTTGGGGAGGTCATGAAAGTGATTTCAGGTTC
Organism: Vespertilio murinus; assembly: GCA_963924515.1. Taxonomy (NCBI): domain Eukaryota; kingdom Metazoa; phylum Chordata; class Mammalia; order Chiroptera; family Vespertilionidae; genus Vespertilio; species Vespertilio murinus. Next base: position 6,566,891 of record OZ004709.1, read on the forward strand.
AGAGCATTCTTTAGTCTATTTACTCATCTCTGCCTTGGGAAGAGAGAGAAGGTCCATCTGTCTTCCTTAGGGAAGGATTAGCGACTCATCATAAGAGGCTCACGTTGGAGAGCCAGTGCTTTGTAGGACCTGGCACATGGAGGGAACTGGGCTCTAGAGAAGGCCTGAAGTGCTTAACCTTCACCATTTTACTTGCTTTTCTGATGCAATAAGAAGACCAGCTACTCCATTCCCTGGCCTTCCGATGGAGTGTTCTTTCTCCCTTTCTGCACCCCTCCCCTCATCAAGGGCCTATTTGGCAGCCTTCATGAACACAAGGTCCTTGCTTAACAAAGACCTTCCAGTGCATTTTATTTACTATTAATGCTGCAACATTGTCAGCTATCAATCTTAAATATTAGGTCACAGTGCGTTGATTCTCTAGGGCACCGTTCTGTTCTGTATTGTTCCCTGCTGGAGATTTCCTAGTGTTTTGCCCCATCTCTTTATAATGAGTCCCAAGACAGAGCTTGTCTCACTTGCTTTGGAAATGTTTGCATTAGTGGATCATGGTGCCAGCAGATGGGGATTCGTGTAGAGTCCCCATAAATCATCCTCAAGGGTTATCTATGCCACAGTTACGACGTAAAGCTTGAGGGAAGAGTGAATGACTTAGGCATAGACCCATATATCTCATCTGCTTTTCTGGCTTTTAGATGAAATTGACGTGAATTAACACTCTTCCTGGCCTCTTTTATCACCTCAGTAAGTTCGACTGCCATTCGCGTCCCTGATTCCATTTGATTTTAGGAATGTGGTGCTCTGCTGGAAACAATTGTCACTAGGTTTTCCGCTCACCCAAGGAGGAATGCAAGTGCCAGGGCACAAATGTTCTGGGCATGTGACAAGCGTTCACCACAAAGTGACTACAACCCTGCATTTCTTCCTGGAGGTGAGTTCTTGAAAAATGCCTACAAACAGTGTAGCCTCTGGCCAGGAATGTAAGGACACATGCAAAGACTTCATGGTGGCAAGTGAAGACTCAGAACAAAAGTGCTTTGAGGAGAAGCCATGTATTAGCAACCAGAGGGAGGAATTCACCTCTTTGATATTTCATTCGTTTCAGATTTATCATGTGGGGGAGCAGGCAGTCCTGTAAAATCTAATTTAGAAGAAATAAAAAAGGAAGTGGTTAGAAGCATTATAATACTTGTGACAGGTAATGCCAAACAAGCTTCCATTTTTGTGAAATTATTTTTGTGCTAATAACTATGCCTCTTTAGCATCAAGTTCAGTTTCTTGCATATATCCTTCCTGTCTTTTCCATGCCAAAAAATAAGATAAAAATAATTTTCTATCAAAAATTAACTTGTGTCATTTAAAATTATGATACATAAACTTGAGTATCATTTCTTTAATGCTAGAGCGCTAGTGAAATGATTGAAAACTTATTTTGTTGAATCCAGCAGTAAGGAGAGAAGGTTGGAATTCTTCTGTGTGATTTTATACAAGTGCCTTAGCCCTTTGGATCCTCAATTTTCTCACCTGCAAGCTAGGGATAAACTATATATTTTCCTAAGAAATTGAAATTTGGAGACATTGAGCAATGTATCCAAAGTACTTTAAGTAAATGACACATGCACATAGTAGATGGTCAATACTTTGTGATGGTTATCATTATTTCAAATAGTTATAGTGGAGCTTTACAAATAGGCTAATGACCACTGATTCTAATATATCACAGATGCGACCAAATAACTGTAACATTGAAAGGAAGGAGAAAAAAAGAAGTCATCTCTTAGAGCATCTTGATTGGAAATCTTTGCACACTGCTAATTTTGTATTAGAGATTTTATTCATCGGTTCCTGTTCAGCCAAGTGCATGGTTTACTTGTTATTGCTGGAATGATGAGCAGCAGCATACTTATGCCTAAAGACTCGCAGGACCCTTTTATTAAAGATGGAGCAGGTATCTGGCAAAGAATCGGAGTATAGTAAATTGTGAAACAAATGATATGCCAGAATCAATTTACTGCACTCCCCGAAATACAATCGCTTTCCCTTTATACCTTTCAAGCATGGACTCCTAAGCACACCTCATTTGCATGCATCGCACAGAACTGAATGCCTCTTTGTTGTCTCTCTTACGAAGGAGAAGTTTACGCCACAGAAGGTAATGTGCAAAAAGAGAATAGCTTTCCAGTCCCATTTCAGTCTTCTGGAGTGTCATTGGGGAAAGGGAGAGCAGATGGAATCATCAAGTATCAGTGTGAGGAGGACTCTTGAGAATTGCAGCTGCCTTTTTTACTGCAGGGAAACTGAGTCACAGAAATTGGAAGTAGTAGGGGTGCCTCCTGAGAAAGGAGGAGTCACATTTACACCAGCGCCTATCATGTTTGAGGCCCCCTTTTCTTTTCTCTATAATTTGTTGCTATCAAAATGTCTGGGTGGATATTTCTCCTAATGAGTTGTTGCTTAAGGTAATGTTATAGTTTCCTTAATCTAGAGCAGATGATGCAAAACAGACTAATCAGCATTCATCTACTGATTTATACACGGTTCTTCTTTGTCTTAGGGCTGACTAGGTTACCTTGATTATCTGGGTGCAGTAATTAAAATCAAAGAGGTGAATGATGTCTTCCCAAGGCCTTAAAGTTACCTGAGCATCTACTGATTCTTGGAGAAAAGTGAATGGCTAAACAAAAGTTCTTAGTGGGTGAAGCCCTGAGATCCTGACTCTCAGCTCACATTTGCACATATATTTAGAACAGGGGTGGGCAAACTTTTTGACTCGAGAGCCACAATTGGTTCTTAAACTGGACCGGAGGGCCGGAACAAAAGTAACCTGACCATGCTGGCACTCTCATCTTGGGCTGCTGGTGAAGGAACAGAGGGGAGAGCAAGAGAACCCTCAGCTCTTTCTGCTCTGCGGGCCAGATAGAACAGCCGAATGGGCCGGATCCGGCCCATGTCTGATTTAGAAGATACAGCACTTCAGGAACTTGATATTTATAATCCATGTTGAGCAATGGTTTGCCTTATAGACATTTCAGTGGATATCTGGGTTCTAAGACTTTCTGTTTTAGCAACTTAGAATTAAAGAAATTGTTATATAGAAAAGGAATATAAGAGAAAACAACAAAGGAGAAAATGTTTCATTCACCTCTGTAGGAACAAGAATATTGAATACGTTTCAAAGACCATGAGATATACATAAGAACATCCTAACTAATTTTCTTTCCACTGTGTGGGTGTCCATCTCTACCAACCTTTCCCATGGAGCTATGTATCCTGAATTTTCCTTGATTACAAACACTATTTTAAGAATTTGTAATTTTGTGAGTATGTAGGCTTCAAGGAGTGGAGGTGGGAGATATCCTTGTCTGAGAGGAAGGAGGGTTTTTATGATAAAATACACTGGGCCACTGCACTTCCGGAATTGGTCCCACCATCCATTATCCAGGAGTAAAGGATGTTTGCATCATGCCTGTAGAAATAGCAGTGTTGCAAATAGGCAATTCATTGTTGGTTCCAATTTGGAAGCTGACAAATACTTGCTTTATTGCCCTGTCACATGCAAAGTCTATGTTTCTGCCTACACAGCACAAGTCAGGAGCCTACATAATTCTTCCGGGATATTCTAAAAGCCCCAAGGAGGGAGTTTATGCTGTATATATTTGACATTCAGAATCGGAAGGGGAAGTGAATTCAGTGACACTCTGGGAGAATTTCCAAATACTTCAAAACAATGTTTTTGCAGTTCCTCCTATTTGCATTCTTTAGTTTGGGCTGTACTGCTAAATGTTTGCCTTTGTCATACATTTGTCATGTACTTGCCATTTTGGATTTTGATTCGGGAAAATAAACTAATGTATTTAGCTGCTCTGCTTCTTAAAGGGGTCAATTTTATCGGGATGGGCTGAAAAGCCAAATCAAACTGGGGAGAAATATATTTTATTATCTTATTTTACCTTTTATTTAAAAAACTACACATAGTCCTAGCCGGCTTGGCTCAGTGGATAGAGTGTCAGCCTGCAGACTGAAAGGCCCCAGATTTGATTCCGGCCAAAGGCACATGCCTGGGTTGCGGGCTCGATCCCCAGTGGGGGGGCATGCAGGAGGCAGCCGATCAGTGATTCTCTCTCATCATTGATGTTTCTGCCTCTCTCTCCTTCTCCCTTCCTCTCTGAAATCAATAAAGAAACATATTTTTAAAAAGACATATAAAAATCTGTACCAGCATATTAGTGCCTATTTGATACCAAAGTGAAATATTCCATTTGTAAGGCAATGACAATAATACAAATTAGAAGTTGAATGACTGTATAAGTCACCATCTAAGCTAGAACACTGTTGAAAGTGTAAGTTTATCGCATTGCACATGTTTTAGGCAAGTTGTAACTGAGTCACCCTTCTTAGAAGTGTGAATGTTGCTGATCTAAAAATGCATGGCTGCCCTGGCCAGTGTGACTCAGGTGGTAGGTCATCTTCCCATGCACCAAAGGGTTTGGTTCCCAGTCAGGGCAGGTTGCAGGTTCGATTCCTGGTTAGGGCATGTGAGGGAGGCAGACAATAATTGTTTTTCTCTCATATTGATGTTTCTCTCTTTCCTTCTCTCTTCCTCTTTAAAAACTAATTTAAAAATTTAGGAAAAATAATAAAAATGCATACCCTAATATTGTTAAAAATAGCCATATTGCCCCAAGCTATCTACAGATTCAATGAAATCACTATCAAAATTCCAGTGGCATTTTTTTTTAATGGGAATGGAACAAACAATCCTGAAATTTCTATGACCTGAATAGCAAAGCAACCTTGAGAAAGAAGAATAAAGTTGGAGGCATTACACTTCCTGATTTCAAACTATACTACAAAGCTAAATTAATGAAAATTGTGTGGTATTGGCATAAGAACAGACAACCGTATAGCTCAGTGGAGCAGAATAGAGAGCCCAGAAATAAACCCAGGCATCTCTGGTCCACCTCTTCTTGGTTTTATCCCTCCTTCATGTTGACATCTGCAGCCTGCTTCAGTCTCTGAGATCTAATTTTCCTGTTTCCTTCTCTTAATTATTTTCTCTTTCCTCCCCTTCCCACCTCAAGTTCAGATCTTTCAGAATGTACAGGGCAGAAGAAGGGTGGTGATCGCTGGGCATCCTGGATCATTTATTCTTCTAATATTCTACTTATATGTGGACCAAGCTCTTTCCCTCCATCATCAATAAGAGCCAAGAATTAGACAACTTTATTCTTTGATTCTAAAGGGAGACCATGCATCTAGCTGTATATGTGGGAAAAGGTCAGAGCCAAGTAAGATGAGATGAGGTGAGTACAGTAAGATGAAAGTAAGAGAGCTAAGATAAGGCCGAGATGGTAAGAGACACGCTGGTAACCAAAAACTGGCTAGAATTTCATTGTAGTGTTCCATCCCCACCCTGAATTCTTAGAGAGCAGGAAACAAGTCCATTCACTTTTTATTACTCCTCAGGAAATAGGTAAGTTAAAGCAGGAGTAAAGCACAAAGCCTTTGGGCTCTTTCCTCACAGTCATGCCTGATTGCTTGGGACCTCTGGCCTTGGCAGCCCCTGGCTTGGGGTCACTCAATTTCCCAGGGACAAAATGTATTGGGAGATGTGGAGCAAAGGAAACTAAGCAAAAGCCAGGTGCGGGATATCTCAAAACCATAAAGAGTTCACATGAAGAGGTTTTTACCATCCTCCCTCTTCCACTATTGTTGGCTCCACCCCACTCCCCACCTTCCCTCAAAGTGGCCCCAGTGTAGGCCTGCAGGAGAAGGCAGCCTGCTTCCCCTGCTCTCTACCGAAGTCCCATTCATGTCTGCAGCAACCTGACAATGCCAGTTTAAAGAAATCAGCAACAGCTATCTTTACACCATATATAATAGTGAACATTTGCCTTTTATTTCCCCCCAAATTGAAATCATCTCAGAAATACTCAATTTATATTTATAGCACTCCTATTTTTATCTGATTTGAGAGAGAGAAAAAGAGGGAGGGAAGGAGAGGAGAGGAGAGGAGAGAGAGAGAGAGAGAGAGAGAGAGAGAGAGAGAGAGAGATGTTGATTTGTTGTTTCTTATTTATGCATTCATTGGTTTGGTTATTGGGACAAAGCTTAAACAAACTGAACAACCTACCCAAGGCCATTTCTATTTTGTAAAAGAAAACGCAGGAGTTTTTGCAAATAGTCTGTCTATTTGCAGGGAGAAAAGAAGGGAGAGGAAAGAGCAGAGAATATATCAACTTTTCATAAGAGGCCTCCTGAGCATATTACATTTCTTGAAATATTCTACAAATAGCTGGTTTCTATATGTCTCTATCTGGTTTTCAGCAGTGTCCTAGCCGATCTTCATCTTAAAATATCTTCACTTAGTGTTTTTCATATAATACTCATGTCTAATTTGATTTTTAGAAAACGCCATGGGTTGAAGAAGGTAATTCATCTCCACAATTTTACTGGTATGTAAACTGAGACAGGGAGAAATATAAAGGAGTTAGCCATATCAAGTGACTGTAGGGTTAGAGAGAATTCCAACACAGATCTTGTCCTATAGGCTTTTTTATTCTTCTTCAAGACATTTATTTTTAGAAGAAAACATGTATTTAAAGAAAAGAGTTAGTCTTCAACAATGTAAGTAAGGGAAGTTTTATACATAAAATGTAAGGAAAATTTTAGATTATTTAATCTCTTTCTAATTTTTGGAGGGATTAAAAAGAATAGCTGGTATTATGATTAAAAAACAAAAACAAAGACACAAAAGCTGGTAGAGTTTGCCTTTCCTCTGTCCTAATCCATCATCAAATTGAATCCAACCTAAAAGATGAAGATGTAAGAAGACACCTATTTTGTCTATCTTATAGACATCTTAGTTGTCACGGGAGGGATTTACTTTTAAAAATTCAGATCTAACAAATAATGAAATGGAAATTGGAATGATGACCACCCCTCTTGGCGCATCTGATGCTGCCAAAATGTCATTGTTGTTGTCCCAAAAAAATCCTGAAACAGATTTGATATTTTTGAAATACTTGTGAATGCATACCAGTTCTACTAAAAAAGTAATTTATAAAAACCTGTCAATTTTATTGAAATATTTCTTTTGGTGACGAGGAAATACATTTACATTAACATGTCAACAGAGCAGCCAGCCAGGGTTTTTAGAAAGTTGAGAACTATTCATGTGATTACAGCACTATCATTCCTTATTGCCCATGCAATACCAAATTCCCATAGGAAGGTATTAGTGCAATATTTGTTTTCCCCTTTGTTTTGCAGATAGTATTGTGGTTTTCTATATAATTTGGTGGATGAATTATTTTTATTTTATGTAATTCTAGACTAGACAACACATTTTTAGGACTAATTAACAAAGCTAAAATTTGGAAATATCTTGCTATAATGGAATACCCTTTTAATGTCCATGATTCAATATTTATTTATTGCATAAGATTAATAATCTTTTATATTTTTAAAAAACTCATTGAAGTTGACCTGTGGAAGATACAAACCATATGAACATGATTCATGTTATGATAGGGTTTAACTATGTGGAATATAGTAATGAATATAAGGTACCGTATTTTTCGGACCATAAGACGCACCTTTTCTTCACCAAATAGTGGGAGGAAAAGTGCCTGCGTCTTATGGTCCGAATAGAAGTAGTGCCTGCGTCTTATGGTCCAAGTTGCAGAGCGGCAGCGGGTCCCCCGTGACCTTCCGTGTCCCTGGGGACTGCATATTTGGTGAAGAAAAAGTGCGTCTTATGGTCCGAAAAATACGGTATTCATACAACCCTTAAAATGCATACCTATACCAAATGGTCAGTGTGTAATACGATCAGTACCTTTGTACTAGATTCTGGCTGTATGTTCTCAGGACAAATGAATCAATATCTCTTTTATGATATTAAACATTATTAAGCCAAAGCTATTTGTCTATAATACTTCAGTATCAGTCAGTATGATTAATGTTATGTGATTTAAAAAAAAAATTAACTCTATAAATTCCTTCCCTTCCTCACCCCTGAAAGAAACAGGGTGTTTCTTACCAAGGTATAGATTACTCAGCATTGCTATTAATGAAACTTTGATTACTGGATATGTATTGCCATTTTATTATATCTATTGTCAGTGCTGGACATACATATCATTATTTATTTTAGGATATTTTTGAAAAATGATTATGAATGATAAAGTTTATGGAGAATTTAAAGTGACAGTGGTTATAGGTATATCATTGATATTTTGAGTAATTGCATTTGAAGTTCAAATTGGTGATGGATTGTATTAATTAAAAGAAGGAAGTGGCTAAAGAATTCCAAAAGAGAGCTTTGGGATCAATTCAAAGATAATATATTGCAAGATGCAAACTAGAAACCAAACAGTTAAAAAAACCTAATACACCCTGGCTGTTTGTTAACGTGAGATAAAATGCTAATCCTTCCTTCTGAGCCCAATAGGAATCACATACCTTTCCTCGGAGATTTACTCTGTTGGGCTTTCTTTAGCTCCCTCTAATTATTATTATTATCACAGTGAGCCAATCAGGTTGAACTAATTAATTTTTGTCAAATGCATCAGTCTGGTGAATAGCACTGATATGTTATTTTTCTAATCATTTCAAATTTCTCAGAGTCAAGTATATTAATGCAAGCTTGTAAGTATATTAGTGTAGGAATGGTTGCCCTGAAGGTTGGTATAAAAGGCGTTTGGCCATGGGCATATTAAGCATTTGCATTCTTATTGTGTGAATCATAGATAAGAGATTGAATAGGATAGTGGCCCAAACATAATGAGTGGTAGTCATCCTTCCTGTAAAAAAACAAACAAAACCAAACCAAAAAAAAAACAAAAAACAAAAAAAAACACAAAAAAACAAAACAAAACAAAACAAAACAAAAAAAAAACACCTGGTAGTGAGAAGGTGGTTTCTCTTGCTGAATTCAGCATTTAATCCATCAATTGCCAACCATAAACTAAGCGAGTGGCAGTGGGAAGTATTATCTGTCCTGTGTTCCCAGCCCAGGACACAGCAGCGCACCTGGCCCAGCAAGTTTGCCTTTTGTCCAGCAAGGTGTCCCTATAGACCCTTACTATCTCCTGTGGATTAAAATATGCTCTGAGCATCTTTTGGTATCAAAGCATTGTTTTGGTCTGCCTTTGCTATTCAAAAATAAATACTTATTCCATTCTAACCTATGGGGGTAGTATTTTTTAAGTGCCCCTTTTAATTTAGAGAAGGAGGGTAACTGATTTTTTGTTACTTATTTTTTGTTGTTGTTTTTCTTAGGACAATGCCTCACCTACCAGCAGTGTGTGAAATTTGAAGTTTTCTCGTTTTAGCGTAGTGCACATATTTTGGGCAAAATAAGGAATCACCTTTATAAACATCCTCCTTAATATTAATATATCCAATTCTCCTTTAAAGCTTCTTACTCTCTGAGAAAATTCACACTTACAGTCTATTTGAAGAAAAATAAATTCTTTCTTTAGATATTGACAATTTTAGATTATAAAGCACACCTTTATATTGAGGAAATGTTGGGCCACATTTAGAATATTATTTTCAGGCTTGATCGCTGACACAAATAAAATATACAAAAAAAAAAAACCTGGAGAAGGTTCAGAGAGTAGTAACTCACTTGATTGGGGGTATTATGTGATTTCAGAAGGAAATTGACTTTAAAAGCTTGGAGGGTTTATATTCAGGAAATGTTAACATTCACAAGTGAAATAATCAAAAACTTTGAAAGTATTCATAAAGAGGGGGAAATTGCCTAATCATAGACTACTAGTGGACAAAATTTCTTCTGGAAATTTGAAATGAGAGATTTTAGAACAAATAAGATGTTATTCTACAGAGTGAATTGTGTCATTTAGGCAGAGACATAGTCTAAATCCTCACTGTCTCATATAGTAGCCACTGGCCCGATGTGGCTATTGAACTCAAAATGTGACTAGTGACTAAGAAACTAATCTTTCCCTGGCTGGTTTAGCTCAGTGGATAGAGTATTGGCCTGCGAACTGAAAGGTCCCAGGTTCAATTTTTTTACAGAGAGGAAGAGAGAGGGACAGAGAGTTAGAAACATCTATGAGAGAGAAACATCCATCAGCTGCCTCTTGCACACCCCCCACTGGGGACGTACCTGCAACCAACCAACGTACATGACCTTGACCGGAATGGAACCCCGGACCTTTCAGTCCACAAGCCGACGCTCTATCCATTGAGCCAAACCGGTTTCAGCCAAAGCCAGGTTTTTTAACCTCACCGTTATTGATATTTTGGGCCGGATGATGCTTTCTTGCCCCAGTTGACAACCACTGAGTTTGGGACTTGGAAATGTGATTTGCTTTATTTATATGCATGAGACTGTTGATTTGAATCTGTACCTTTTTTCCCCTGCCCGACCCTTCCTGCCATGGCTCCCAGTCCTCTGTCTGCCAGCAGCTCTGCTTCTGCCACCACAGCTCCCACGCTCTGACAGTGTGGAGTGGTTGGGGCCAGTGCCAGCAGTGAGTACAAGTGGGGCCATCACTGGCAGTGGGTTTCGAGAGGTGGCTACTGGCCCTAATCACCCCTCAGGAGCAGGGGGAGGTGGAGAAGCACCAAGGGGCAAAAAATTTTCAGTAACCACCAGAGGCTCGCCCCATGACAGCGACTGGTCCACCATGTTCCACGTGTCCCCCCCTGGTGGTCAGCACATGTCAAAGCAACTGTTTGTTTGGTTGTTCCTCAGTTTGGTCTATTTGCATATTAGGGTTTTATATATATATATATATATATATATATATATATATATATATATATATATATGGGCCTTCCTTCCTTTATTTGTTGGCTGTTAGGAATAGTGCTGCTGTGAACATTCTTATAGTCTCCATTTGTTCTCATTCCAGATTGTCGTGTTGCTTTTGCTCAAAATCTGACACTAATTGCCTTAATAAATTCTTAACTCTTTAAATTAAAAAAAGCTGAAACCGGTTTGGCTCAGTGAATAGAGTTTCAGCCTGTGGACTGAAAGGTCCCAGGTTCGATTCTGGTCAAGGGCATATACCTTGGTTGCGGGCACATCCCCAGTAGGGGGTATGCAAGAGGCAGCTGATTGATGATTCTCTCTCATCGATGTTTCTAACTTTCTATCCTTCTCTCTTCCTCTCTGTAAAAAATCAATAATGAAAAAAAATTGGAAAAAAAAAGTAATGTCCTAAAAATAGAAAGCAATCTGTACAACAATATAAATAAGGACTGATAAGCCACAGGGTTTGGGTCCAAAGGCTAGCAGTGTCGGAGTCTGAGAGAACACTGAACATAGTATATACCTTTGAACCCGTGATTTCACTCACCAAAAATTGCCAGGAGCTGTGGCTGGTTGAGGGCAGGCTTCCCAGGTGAAAGGGGAACTCAGAGTTGGTGGAGCTTTGAGAGATTTCTTATAAGGGAGGATAGAGAAGTGTGAAGAGGCATGGCACGGAAGAACCAATTTGGGGGGTTAAAGAGATTTGTGGAGAGAAACAATCCCTTTGTGCTTAGATTATGTAGCTGAGGGTGAGTTGACATAGGAATCATACTACAATCCTGTTACCTTTGTGCATCTTAAAAATCAAAACAAAACTGTGCCATGTCACTGGAGACAGGTGATATATAATAAATAGTGATATTTTAGTTCTCACTCTCCTGTATGCATCTGTAATGTGGCAGAGAGCAAAGTGCGGGCAATTATAAAAGCATTCTTTCCCCATAAAAGGAGCGTGTTTGACAACAGAGCCAAAGGGGAGACAGACTACGGGACCCCTCCTGTGTGCTTTTGTTTCCGCTGCTGTTAAGAAAATATCTCCATGCCCTGCCTGCGAGCTCTCAGACCCTCTTGCCTTCCCTTTCTCTCTGGCAGATTAACCACCTGTGTGAGCACTGGAGGCTCTGATTACTTTGAGACCCTGAATGAAGGCCAGGGATTCAGCCCCTGCCCCCTGAGCTGGCACAGTTCAGGAGGTGGCTGAAAACCCATCTTGCTAATTATATTTTTTGGTAACAGATGAGAATACGTGGAAAGGTTTCCTCCTCGGGTGATTAAATCTTTCTGAGTGACAACTTTTCCATTTATTCACTCCGCATGACAGCCTGGGTTTCTGCATCCTGTACCTGGGGTTCGCTTTCTGTTTCCTGTACCTGGGGTTCGCTTACAAAGCGAGGTCTTGTGTGCCCCCAGGAGCAGATCCCTTTGTGGAATGGGAACTGCAGCACAGTGAGGATATCTTTATTCACATTAATTTCTTAAAAGAAGCCGACGGGAGGTGTAAGAGATCCAAGGAGTGGATAATGATGCACAGACTTTGCTGAGAGAATAAAAGATGCTGTGTTTTAGAAAGCACATACAGGAGTTTAATCACCTCCACTAGCTTTCCTCCTCAGGACGCCTGAGTAAGTTTAATGAGAATTGGGGGCAGGTGACAGGGTAGGGCAAATAGGGCAGGGATAGAAAAAGCAAACTTTGAAGAAAAGAATAGAGGGAGGAATTGTTGATATTTGAGTCTTGGTGGTGACCTTCTGGCTCCATTTCAGGTTCAAAAGGTAGAGCCCTAAGGGGCTCCACCTCCCACCTCAGCTGTGAGCAGTACATAAGGTAGAACCGAGGAGGGAGGTGGCGGGAGGGCTGCCATCTGGCTAATTGCTCTTCCAATTGGGAGCTGCGGACCGTTGAGTGGAAATTGCTCGGAGATGAAGCTTCAGAGCCTCCAGTGAGGCGTGATAGGCAGAGGTGTACCAGCGAAGAGGGAGAGGGACACCAGCCCGGGCAAAGGTCGGGGAGGAAGCCACCTGCTGTAAGTAGGGAGGCTTGTCTCTCCCTTCCGCTGGGTCTCAGTAGTAAAGTTACTCACTGCAGAAAAAGTGGTTTGCAGAAAAACTCAGGATGACCTTAGAGGCAGAGGGCAAGACCAGAGCCTGGAGCTGCATTCATTGGTCTTAACGTTGACAGAGCCCCAACCTTACCTAGGCCAGTGCCCCCAGCTGGTCAGGTCCCATACCCTCAGAAGCACCAGCCCCCTGCGGCCCCGCAGCCAGGCACGGTGATCCTCCCCCAAGCACGGTGGTCCTCCCCCAAGCACGGAGGCTGCCAGGGACTTCGGAATCTTTGAGCGGTTTCCTGTGCAGGTCACTGGGGGCACAGGCTGGGCCCATAGTCATTAAATCCATGTTAATTTCCCCAAAGGTTTCCTCCTTGGCTGTTGCCCATCCTCCAGGAGGACTTGGGGGGGGGGGGTGTATATTGTGTTTTTTTTTTTTAAAAAAAACACCTTGATCTTTATTGTAGAAAGTGTTACATAGGTGCTTATTTCCCCCCCATTACCTTTTCCACCCCCCACCCCCAGGCCCTCACCACCCCATTGTCTGTGTGGATGGATTCTGCATGCATGCATACAAGTTCATTGGTTGATCTCTTCCCACCCCCACCCCTCTGCTGCCCTCTGTGACGGTGCGGAAACCAAGGCAGGTGACCAAATGGAGTGCTAGGAATGCTCGGGTTCTGTGGCATTTTGGAGTTGGTGGATAATGCTCCCAGAGAAGTCTGTGGGTACGCCATGCTTATGGCACTTTTCCCATCTCCCTGGTTTGGTGTTTGGTGGGCAGGGGTGGGGGTTCGGGCTGGGGAGAAACCTGATCTAGTTTTTTTTTTTTTTTTTTTTTTTTTTTTTTTTTTTTTTTTTGTGTGTGTGTGTGTGTGTGGCTTTGCTCCTATAATTATTGTGGTCTGCAGGTTGAGTTCAAAGTAATTTTTGTCCTATTACTATGCGTTTTTGTTTTGTTTTTTTAACCTAGGCACTCTTTTTAAATCTAAAGTTTTCTTGTCATTTTTAGGATCAGGGGATCCAAGTACTCTTTTCATTTTATAACTCATCTGTTCAGAGTGACTTACAACAGTAGTTTGTGTTCTGTTGCTTCAGTTGGCATTGCTTTCATGCGTAAGAATTCATGCCGTGGTTGAACTCTGTGAACAAACTCTTTGGCCTTATGAGCAGGTTAGAAAATGGCTATAGACTTTGCTAACAAGTGGATTTCAGGTTCTATTTAAGTGTGCAAACCGAAAGGGACTGCTTTAGAAAAAATATCGTCTTTTTTCCTGTTTGAACCGCTGGTGTGTTTCAGGCCAGAACTGATATTGAGGGACTTTGCTTATGCAGAAGACAATCTCCGTATTTTTTCCTTACCTTGTAAGTTCACGTTCAGACTGAGAGGCTCTGGTTTGGAAAAAAACAAAAGGCACACAGGAAAACCTCGTTGGCTGCACCGCACCTGCTGCAGCTCCCAGGTGGGGTGTGTTTTTGATAGTGGAGGACAAGGCCCTCCAGCAGCAGCGAGATGACAGCTCGCTTTGCATTCATACTTGCTGTGTTGCAGTGCACTGAAACCTACCCCCCCACCCCCATGTCTCCATGTGTGCTTGGACTTGATTGATAAGAATTTTTCTTGGAGATGTAACTCTTTCGTGGTAAGTGGGAATTAATAGAGTGAACAGTGTGTTAAATTGGGGAAGGTATAGATTTGGGTTCCGTTATTTTAAGAAAGTTTTCATGCTTTTAAAACTAACCAGGAGAAGGTGAATGGTTTGCCCAGGTATTGTTTATTAATAAACCACGGGTTTCTCTTCTACGCTGATGGGAGGGGACATAAACCTTCACGATGGTTAGAAGCTGAGTGCCAACCCCTCATCCCCATAAGGCCTCTCCAGGCAGAGAGGATTGCTAACTTAAGGTGGTGTTCACTAAATGTTTGTTGAATGAACAAATGAATAATTTAGGCATAATCTACCAAAATGAAGAAGAAGAAAAAAACAAACATACCAAAAAACAAGCCCTCAGTCCTGAATCTTAACCAGGAAATATTCTCTACAAGCTTATTTGGCAACCTGCAGTAAAGTACAATGTCCCCAGTTTAAAAAAACTGGTGGTCTGGCTGGGAAATGAAGACAGATGTAGTGAAATCGTTAAACAGTCCTAAGGCAGTACCCAAGATCAAGGCCTGGTGTTCAGCTGCTTTGGATAATTACAGGCTCCATGGATGCTCAGGAGCAGACAGACCAATGGTAGGACCAACGTTGACACTGCCCTCCAGTCTCCGCAGCATCATTTTCATCTCACTCCCCGGCTTTCCCAGGGATTTGGTCTAGGTCTGGCTGTTAAGGCAGAGCTGGATGCTCCCACCATGAATACCGCCACGTCCGGGGATGTCCCCCCCTCCCTGTGGTCTCCCTGGTCCTGGGTGCAGTGGCCTTCCCCCGCCAGGGCCTGTCCAGTTCCCTAATGAGCCCGCACCCACTTCTGGCCACTCTGGCCACACACCCACTCTCTCTCTTCCTCCGGGCTGGGGTGCCACGCAATTACATTTGAATTTTGAGTAAACAATAAATAACTTTTAGCAGAAGGGGATATTTTAACCTGGCAATAGCTGGGATGCACGGATGATAAAAAGAAAATGTGTAACTTATCTGAAATTGGAATATAACTGGGCATCTCAAGTTTTCATTTGCTAAGTCTGGAAATCTTCCTCCAAGTCCATCCCAACTGATACCTTATTATTGTTTATATTTCCATCCGCCTCTCAGAAGACAGGACTCTAATTGGGGGGGAAAATAATCACACTCAGGTATAGACATCTGTTAGCTAGATTCATGTATAGTGATTAAGTCAAGTATATTTTTATATCTCAGAGAGGCTTTGTATATCCAGAGGATCAGTCTTCTGGGGGTACATCTGATCAGGGACCATTTATAATGCTGTACCTCAAAGCATTAATACCTCCTCATACCCCTTCCATAGCCAAGATGAGGTTACTAGTAGGGTGTAGTATTTCTTATTGATTCTCATCTGGAAAAGTATACTCCTACCGTAATGCAAGTTATATAACCTCTTTTGAAAAATGTATATGTATTGTTGAAAGTCTTACAGATGTCCCACTTTTTTCCACATTAACCCTCTCCACCCTGCCCCCACCCCTCAGGTCTTCACTATGCTTTGGTCTCTGCCCATGGGCTTTGCATATATGCATATAAATGCTTTGGTTAATCTCTCCCCGCCTTATTTGACCTTTTGTGCCTCCAGGTTTTTCATGTGTAAATTGGACATTAAAATAGTACAGACCTCAGAGGATTGATGTGAGGATTAAATCAGTTGATATATTTTGGTACTAAAAATAGGATATGGCCAATGGGAGGCATGTGTTAGCCTTGGCTACTGGCTTTTCCAGTGACATCAGTTCATATAATGTGCAACACATTAATCTCTAGTATATACCGTATTTGCGGGCGTATAAGACGATTTTTTGGCCCTGAAAAATACGTATTTGCCGGCATATAAGACGACTGGGCGTATAAGACGACCCCCTAACATTTCCACTAAAAATACAGAGTTTGTTATATACTCGCCGTATAAGACTACCCCCCACTTGGAGGCATATTTTTCAGGGCCAAAGGGTCGTCTTATACGCCTGCAAATACGGTACTTTCTTTTCCCTGAAATGGGGGAGAAGGACACTGGGTTAGGAGTAAGGAAATAATGGATTTTGCTTCCAGATCTGCCACTGGTTTTTAGGTGACTTTGCATGCGCTGGGCCTCAGTTTCCCCATGGTTGAGTTACACATAAGAAGCATCTGAGGTGCTTGGGGGAAATGCAGATTTCCAGGCCTCTCATTAGACCTCTTGATTCTGGAAGCCTGGGAGTGGGTCGAAATGAAGAGGATCTTTAATATGCTCACAGGTGACTCAGATGCAGGTGGTTCATGGACCACACGGTGGGAAACATTGAACCACACGACCTCTTAATGTCTTCCCATTAAGTAGTTAAATGTAGACATCTGGGATGCAAAAGATTGTTTACCTGGGTCTAACTATGTCCTATAAATGTCCTACAAAACTCACGAACGCTCATTTCAAAAGCTGCATTAAGTCTCCATTATAAATGCCTCCGGTTGCTCATTATTGGGAAACTTAATTTAGAAAGGTTCTTTCATGAATTTTCATCAATTTTTTAACAAAGCTCTGTCACAAATGGTGAATTATGCATTAACATATGTTCATGCTAATTTATACACTGGTGACAGGTTTTTGGCATGGGATCAATAATTTATAATTATGTTTTTAAAGTTTGTTTATTAGGAACATTAAGGAATTTTGATTATCGTTTAGATAGTGTGTCATCTGAACCCGATAAAAAAAAAAGGAGCAAAATTTTCATTTTTCCAATGTCTGCATACCTGTCCACGAAACAGCCACTGAACCTGAAACTAACGGGATAAATATCTCCTGCTCTTCTCCCTTAGTTGCTTTGACAGCCCTGGTGGAGTGTCTTATGTCACTGTCTTGTCAGCAGATGGAGATGAAGAGTATTATGACACCACCTTCCTTTAATAACCAAGTAATTATAGGCTAACCTATTTGACTCATGAAACAAGACAAACATTAACATCTTGACATGCCCCTTTTGAAAATTTAATACAATTTATACTTACGTCTGCAGTCTTAAAAGTTAAGACAAAAGAAATTCCCATGAAGAAGTGAAAAATAACCCTGCCCAAAGCTTCTCCAGTATTTTTTTCTGTTTTTTGAGGGCATTTTGATTTAAACACCCTGGATTTTAAAAAAAACCTTAAGGTTATTTAAGGTGCATTGAGGTAGCAAGAAGTTTTCTAAATAAAACGAGTAGATTAGACGGTTATTATGAATATGACTGAAATGGTTTTTACTTTAAAAAATATTGTTGATCCCTGAGGATTTCCTGCCCTGTTATAGGTAAATGCGATTTGTCTCAATTTTATGCCCAATTTCTTGGAAATACGTTGTCCCACCTGTGGAGGCCCAGCTTTTCTATACACTGGCATTGTTTTCTCAGAGAGAGATAGCAGCTACCACATCTGGCAATCGTATTCCAAATGTGCTCAAGAAAATAGTTAATAAAGCTGACTCCGTTATATGCCCCTTCATCCCTCTGGTGACAGTCAGTGGAACCAAAGAGAGTTCATAGCTTTGATCATGCCTTTTGTCCTTCCATATTCATATCTTTGCCGGGGATGAAGAGAAGCAAGCACATTTAAAGTTAGATTTTTTTAGTACCAGATAGCACATTCTGGTGGAAGGCCGAGACAAATTATTTCTGTGGGTTTTCATAGGGGTTTTTAGGTTCTTTGAATCATAGCAGGAATATAGTTTTAGATAGATTTTAAATCTTGGTTCTCTCGGTTTTTAGCTGTGTAAAGTTACATAACTTTTCTGAGCCTTTGTGTTTCATATTTAAAATAAAAATTATAACTCAGCTGGCATGGCTCAGTGGTTGAACATGGACCTATGAACCAGGAGGTCACGGTTTGATTCCTAGTCAGGGCACATGCCTGGATTGCAAGCTAGATCCTCAAGGGGGGGTGTGTAGGAGGCAGTCGATCAAAGGTTCTCTCTCATTGATGTTTCTCTCTCTCCCTTCCTCTCTGAAATAAATAAAAACATATATCTAAATCATTATAATGTTCTATTTACTAGCTAGTTATAAGAATAAAGCAAAATTATCTTTATAAATGCCTGAAACAGTGTCCGACCTTTAGGAGGCAATCAGAGGGCATTTGAAAATGTGCATTTCCCCCCATTTAAGATTTCCCTGCCATGTAGATGTAAGACAAAACTTTCTGTGACCCTTCACTTACGTGGCTGTTTGCTCTCTATGATATTATTCTGCATTAGTTGCTAGGGTTGCCTTGCACATTTTGGTAAATGTATATGATCATCCACATGGGCCTGGTAAAAACTGTTGACATTTTCAAACTCATTTTTGAGCCTTTGTACAGTCCATCCCTACCCATCTAGAGCAGTTTGTCTTAGAGATCGGCAAACTATGGCCAAGTCTAGCTACCCATCTGATTTCATAAGTCAAGTTTTATTGAACTATAACCACACACATTCATTTACATAGTGTCTATGGCTGCCTTTGTGCTTTAAGGGTGGGTTTGAGTATTGTAATAGAGACTTTATGGCCCCCAAAGCTGAAATGATTTACAATTTGATTATTTGCAGAATAAGCTTGTGAACTCTTGATCTATTACCTTACTCAGGATAACTAGACTTTTAAAAATTTTTATTGATTAAAGTGTTATATATGTGTCCTTATTCCCCCATTCCTCCCACTCCCCCCACTCATGCCCTCACCCCCGCAATTGTATGTGTCCATTGTTTAGGCTTATATGCATGCATATAAGTCCTTTGGTTGATATCTCTCCCTTACTCCCATCCTCCCCTACCTTCCCTTTGAGGTTTGATGGTCTAAAAAGTAGCTGATTAGGAATTGAATACTTAATTAAATGCTGAATGAATTGTGATAGTTCTTATCATAGACATATTTTTTAATGAGGACAGAGAAATAATATAATTGAGGAGAAATAGAAAAAGTTGGTAATGTGAAAGTAAGAATATAGTAAAATGTTTTCTGTGTGGTAGTATCATGGCTATGCTCCACTCATTTGACTTCTGAATATCGCCATACATCTTCAGAATATTACCTTCAGGTGGTGGTATTTAAAGACCCAAACTCACACATCAATACCTTTTTACGCAGGGAGCAAAAGAAAGCTCTAGGGCAGTGTTTCCCAAACTTCTCTCATGATGAGAACCTCCTGGTGGAGTTGTTAAAATACAGATTCCTGAATCCCCACTAAGAAGTGCTAAACTAGAATTTTTGGGAACATATAGGTAAAATTGTATACTTCACTAGTGCTCTAAGCTTAGGTTTGTATAATTAAGTATACAATTTTACCTATATGTTCCCAAAAATTCTAGTTTAGCACTTCTTAGTGGGGATTCAGGAATCTGTAGTTTACCAACTCCACCAGGTGATTCTCATCATGAGAGAAGTTTGGGAAACACTGCTCTAGGGTGAAATCTTTGCCTGATATTGCTGAACATGGGCAACATCATTCTGACAGATGTGTGATCAGGGCTTTCCCTGGGTTCCATCTACCTGGATCAACAGTCATGTTACAGATACTTCTACTCTCTCTGCAACGAACACAATGATCACTGAGAGGTAACATTGTAATTTAAGAATATAATACTAGGTTTGGAGCAACTTGTTCTTTCTCTTTTCAACTCTACAGTAAATGGTATTCACATGTGTATTCAGTATGCTGGGAAATATGATAAGGAGAAAAAAAACCAAGCGTAATCTTTAAGCAAAGGGATTTTATGTAGAATACATGAAACAGTGGTTCTTTTGTTATAATAGATGCATAGCCAGTAATTCCACCGATGGGCAATTGGTTGGAAATGTTTTATTGGTCATGATTAATGGATGGCAAGTTTGAATAATTATTAAAGCTTAATTGCACTTAAATGATGGATTCCCCCCCCAAATGTTTATCTTCAGGGCAAAGATGAAAGCAAACGTGTTAGAAACATGCAGAGTTCAGTGGTTGTTAAATGAGCTTATTAATGTTTACACATGTAACAATTTAGGCCATTAATATGTACATGCGGAAGATGCTGACCATCTCCTCTCAGTCAGCAGAAAATCCCAGGTGAACAACCATCCTTATTTGCCTTTTGGATAAATGCTCAGCTGTTCAATTTCAATCACAAGTTCAGGTTTTTTTTTTGGAGGTTAATTTTGGTCATTCTGTGGCTGGGAAAAGTGTTTTCAAGAAAATGAAATGACTACACCTCTATGGCATGCAGTAGGGCATCAGGTCAAGAGCATCCAGGCTCTGCCAGTTCTGAGAGGGAAGGCAACTCGTCTGATCCCCAAGATATTTGTCTTATTTCCACAGAATGAGTTTCGAGGCAGCCCGTTTTACCTTTAATAGGAAGGCTCAGCAAAGCAAATTTGCTTGCTTTTGCAAAGCAGAAATAAAACCACTGAGTTCCCAGCTCTAAAATCTTGTTGTTGCTCCTTATGAGAGCTAAAGATGATATAGCATCTTGTTACAAACTTTATGATAGATGTCACAAGTGATCTAAAATGATCATATATATATATATATATATATATATATATATATATATATGTGTGTGTGTGTGTGTGTGTGTGTGTGTGTGTGTGTGATGGACTGATCACGGGTTAGACTAACCCCCTGCATGGGTTAAAGTTTCCTTGCATTTTTCCTTTATCTCATTAGTTCTCTATTAAATACATATTGCACAAGTCATGACATTCTCCTTCAAATATAAAGCACATATGTATATTTCAAGACATATTTCAAATATAGTGCATTAGAT
This sequence comes from Vespertilio murinus, assembly GCA_963924515.1. NCBI lineage: Eukaryota > Metazoa > Chordata > Mammalia > Chiroptera > Vespertilionidae > Vespertilio > Vespertilio murinus. The sequence goes on from OZ004709.1 coordinate 6,588,130, forward strand.
TTTCTTTCTTTTTCATTGTTAAGAACCAAGATTTACTCAGCTGATCTAAGAAGTGGGATTTTTTTTTTTAATAAAGTATATTGACCATGCTTCTGGGTTTTAGACAAGAACCTAGAAACATCTGCACCACCAAGTTTCAAATAACAAGTTCAGTGGCACCAACTGTATTTTAGTCCACTTGATCTGCTATAAAATTACCAAAGATTGGGTGGCTTATACAACAGAAGTTTATTTCACACCGTTCTGGAGGCTGGAAGGTGAAGATCATGGTGCCATCAAAGTCTGGTTCCGATGAGAGTCCCCTTTGTGTTGGAGTCAGCAAACTGCTCATTGTTTGCTCACCTGGTGGGAAGAAGGGAAGGAACTCTCGAATGTCTCTTACATAGAAGGGCACTGATCCCATTCCTGAGGGTTCCACCCTTGTGACCAAATTACTTCCTGAGGGCCACACTTCCTGACACCATCACATTTGCTGCTAAGATTTCAACATATGAATTGGGTGGAGGAAGAACAAAAACATCCAGCCCATAACAGCACTTTCAAAAGAGACAGGAGCCTGACTCCACAACTGGACATAAAGCCTTTCAAGATCTATCAGCCCCAGTGACCTGATCATACTACACTGGTGTGTGTGTGTGTGTGTGTGTGTGTGTGTGTGTGTGTGTGTTTGTGTGTTTTAAACTTTGAGTTTGCCCTAGTTGTGTTTTCTGCTTACTGGTAGTTTTCAGCACCTCATAGATTTTACTTCTGCACTTCATAGATTTTACTCCCTACATTAATTCTATGGACTGCTCAATTTAAGATTAGCATAGTCGCCAACATCCCATTTAGGACATGCTTTCACCAGTCAGGCCACTAACCCAGTCAGCCTGCATCTAGGCTAACTTTGGGTCACATACCTAATGTTTACCAGTCAGCTGTGCCCAAGTTGATCTGAATAAAAAACTGGGCACAGCTGGTGCCATGCCATAAGCAGGAGGCTGTGGGCATTCTGAGGCTTGGCCTTCACTGCAATGGGTTTACTCATTGCCCATGATAATCAGCAGTGGACCAATATTCAGTGATCATCTTTGTGCCTGGTTTTCCAATTAAAAAACTAAACTTTTCTAAATTGTGTTATTAGTAATGGAAAATATTGAAGAGTCACACAAATTAATATTTAGGATTGGTACTTTTTTCCTTAAGGTAAGAGGAAAAGCAGTCATATTCTTACACTGTTGGCATGTACAGTACAGGAGTGCCACATGGCTTTTTCCTTGAGCTTTTCCAGATTTCTTCTAAGTTCATTGGTATCGTCTCTTCCTCTGGGTCTCAAACTCTCATCTGATATAATCATTCAGCCAAGGACTTCAGATATTAGGAATTCCTTATCATATATGTTATCCCTAGTAAGATGGGCATTCACCTCTAGCTTCTTATCTAGCAAAGTCACCTTGTGCGTGCAATGATAGTGTCTGCTCCAGGCAGACTTCTTGTGCTGTGACTCTGAAAAAGGAACAAATGGACCTCTTAAACTGTTTACTTTTCTGGGAAACTAACATGGTTAATCCTGCTCTCCAATCAAATGGAAAACTTTTGCAAATTTATATTTTAAAAAAGTATAATAGGAAGCTATAGTTGGGCCTGGCCAGCGTGGCTCACTTGGTTGAATACCATCCCATGCACCTGAAGGTTGCTGGTTCTGTTCCAGGTCAGGGCACATACCCAGGTTGCAGGTTCAATGCCCCATCAGAGTGCATCTGAGAGGCAACTTATCAATGTTTTTCTCTCTTCCTTTCTCTCTAAAATCAATACAAACATGTTTGTTTGTTTGTTTTTTTAAAAAAGCTATAGTTGAATAAAACTTTCAATGCAGTTAAAACCTACTAATATAGTTCAGGGAAATAAAAATATGCTATATATAATATAGTGTATACTGTGAAAAGTAAAATAACATATTATTAACGTGTTGTATTTTCTTTATTGATTAAGGTATTACTTATGCATTCTTACTCCCCATTGTTTCACATGCCTTTACCCCCTCCCCCCCCCCCCGTGTCTGTGTCCATTGATTAAGCTTATATGCATGCATACAAGTCCTTTGGTTGATCTCTCCCCGTATCCCCATCCTCCCCTGCCTTCCTTCTGCGATTGAACAGTCTGATTGATGCTTCTCTGTCTCTGGATCTGTTTTTGTTCCTCAGTTTATGTTGTTCATTATATTCCAAAAAATAGTGAAATAACGTGATATTTATCTTTCTCTGACTGGCTTATTTCTCTTAGCATAATGCTCTCCAGTTCCATGCTATTGCAAATGGTAAGTGTAGTATTCAATTGTGTAGATATGCCATGGTTTTTTAATCCACTCATCTGCTGATGGGCACTTAGGCTGTTTCCAAATCTTAGCTATAGTGAATTGTGCTTCTATGAACATAGGGGTGCGTATATAGTTTCTGGTTGGTTTTTCTAGTTTCTTGGGATGTATTGAAGTGGTATCACTGGGTCAAATAGGAGTTTCATTTTCAGTTTTTTGAGAAAACTTCATACTGTTCTCCACAGTGGCTGCACCAGTCTGCATTCCCACCAGCAGTGCATGAGGGTTCCTTTTTCTCTGCATCCTTGCCAGCACTTGTCATTTGTTGATTTGTTGATGATAGCCATTCTGATAGGTGTGAGATGGTACCGCATTGTCATTTTGATTTGCATCTCTCGGGTGATTAGTGACTTTGAGCATGTTTTCATATGTCTCTTGGACTTCTTTTTTTTTAATATATTTTATTGATATTTTACAGAGAGGAAGGGAGAGAGATAGAGAGCTAGAAACGTCGATGAGAGAGAAACATCGACCCGCTGCCTCTTGCACACCCCCTACTGGGGATGTGCCCGCAACCAATGTACATGCCCTTGACCAGAATCGAACCTGGGACCTTTCAGTCCGCAGACCGACGCTCTACCGCTGAGCTAAACCGGCTTCGGCTCTCTTGGACTTCTTTATGTCCTCTTTCAAAAAGTATTCAGGTCTGTTACCCATTTTTATTTAACTGTGTTGTTTATCTTCCTTTTGTTAAGTTAAATGAGTTTCCTGTAAATGTTGGAGATTAAACCTTTATTGGTGATAACATTGGCAAATATGTTCTCTCATGCAGTGAGCTTTCTTGTTGTTTTGTTGATGGTTTCTTTTGCTGTACAGAAGCTTTTCATTTTGATGTAGTCCCATTTATTTTCTCTTTGGCTTCCATTGCCCTAGGAGCTATTTCGGTGAAGATAGTGCTTTAGCATATGTCTGAGATTCTGCTGCCTGTGGATTCCTCTAATATTTTTATGGTTTCCTGTCTTATGTTTAAGTTCTTTATCCATTTTGAGTTTATTTTTGTGTGTGGTGTAGAAAGTTGGTGGTTTAGTTTCTTTCTTTTTTTTTTTTTTGCATGTATCTGTCCAATTTTCCCAACACCATTTATTAATGAGGCTGTCTTGACTCAATTGTATGTTCTTGCCTCCTTTGTCAAATATTAATTGAGCATAATGGTTTGTGTTGATTTCTGGCTTCTCTATCTGTTCCTTTGATCTCTATGTCTGTTCTTGTGCCAGTACCAGGCAGTTTTGAGGACAGTGGCTTTGTAATACATGCTATATTTTAGAGCAGTGTGTTATTTGGGAATATTTGCATCATCATGCTGTTCATAACTGTTTTCACATGTTAGTAGAAGGGACAAGAATCATCTCCCCTTGAGGGGTGATGTGCCTAATAAACACACACACAGGAACACTCTAGGGATGAGGAGCTGCAGAAGGACAAGGGTCACTTAAATGATTTGTCCAAGTTCATCAGCAACAAAGGCAGTGTGGGGAGTGAAGCAGGGTGAGCATTAAGTCCCGGTTCGACCACTTTCTCTTTGTGTGACTTTGGGGTAGTTACTGAACATTTCTTAGTAAGTCTCATCTTTATCAGATGCAAAAGGAGGAAGGTTTGTTGCAGAGTTGTTAAGAGACACAATGCACTAAATTGCACTTGAAAAAAAAATTAAAGTTGAGAAAATTCTGTGCAATTAAGCCATATCTGTATCTCAGGATATCTCCCAAGTAAACAGTGCTTCAGAAATAATCAATAAATAGATAACTAAATAAATAATTAGATAGATAGTTAAATAAGTGGCACCGAGGAAGGGTTAAGCAGGTAGAACTGGAACTTTGGTCTTTACGTTCAATAATCTTCCTATGATACCATACTTTAAGAAGCAAAAATATTTTCTCAGATAAAATGAATGCAATTACCCAACCCTAAAAGGGGTACATCTTGACTGTCTTTGCCCCACACATTTACCTTGTGTGTCTGAGAAGGATCAGTGCTAGGTATTGACATCCCTGACTGTGCAGTAGATGCAAAGGCTTGAAGAAGAGCAAGCGCATCACAGCTTCCAGGGACATCAGTCTTATAAATTTTCATTGACTTTAATGACCTTCAAAGCCAGCAGGCAAAGCTTCCGGAAAGAAGACCGAAGAGGATTAAGAAACGTGGAAATTTGTCCTGGCTAGTGTTCCCCAGTGGTTGAGTGTCAACAGATAAACCAGAAGGTCATGGTTTGCTTCCTGGTTAGAGCACATGCCTAGGTTGTAGGCTCAATCCCCAGTGGGGGGCATGTAGGAGAAAGACAATTATTCTTTCTGATTATTGATGCTTATCTCTCTCCCGTTCCCTTTCTCTCTCTGAAATCAAGTAAAAAATTAAATATATCTTTAAAAAAAAGAGATACTGAAATTTCATAGAGAATGTAAAGGAAGATGGACAACTTGGCCTTCTAAACATCTTCTGCAATTTAATGCAGTTTCTGTTAAGTTAACTAGCCTTGGGATGCTCAAACATCTACTCCAAAGCAGCCATTGCTTATAACCAACCTCCGGTGTTCAGGGCTGTTTTGTAGGAAATTCCTTTTCTCCAGGGCTGCCTTTGAAGTGATGAGTCAATCAGTTGCCAGGTGTTATATCAATCCTGCAAACGCATTCTGAAATGTGTAACCCCCTATAAACAACAAAAACCAGGGCTACTCTCTATAAGGAAGCAGTCCTTGTATGTCTCCAGAAAAAACAGGGGCTACTAGAAATCCTTGAAAAGCAATAGAAAATGCTGAAGTTCTCTTCTGTATTTTCCCCCACCCCTACCCCAAAATCCTTCAACACCAACTTTAATTTAAAAAAAAATACAATAGTCAAAAGATATACCGGAATCAATGTATTTTAAAGTGGGATAATATATTCATTATAACATGGTTTGGACTTGGCATTTAAAAATATCACAATTATTTCCCTAGAGAGGTGTTTAATATTTCATAGCATCTCTCATCCTGAAAGTAGACAGATGAAATATGTTTTTCTCTCTCCTTGATCTATAGCCTGTTTGGACCCAATAGTTTAATGAGTTTTCTGGTGTGTGTATGTGTGTGTGTGTGTGTGTGTGTGTGTGTGTTGCTTGAACTCTTTATGGCTTGTGAAAATTACTCAATAATGTGTTATCTTAGAATATTTCAACCACCTCCCTTGACACCCACACTCCTACCTCCCTTTTATAGTTTCTTCTGCTTGTTGTTACCTATTGTTATCACTTTTGGAGGCTTAGTGTCTGCACTCGTACCTTCTAAAGCATTTTGACATGATCTGGCATGACCCATGTTTTATTCTTGATCTTAAATTAATGAAAGAAATTAAATCCCCCAAATCAACCCACCAGCTTATGCAACTCTGACTTTTGGGAGCCTGTGTCAGTTTCATACCCACCTCCACTCTTTCACCTTACTCAGGGCAAAAGATAGAGAATCTGCTGCCGTCTTTCTGACAGCGACATAGTTGCCCTCACAGCCTTCATCAAATGAAAGGTGTCTGCCGATGGCCTCTGTGCCTGTGCATGCATTTGGGACATGTGTGCAGAACTGCTCTACATTCATAAGTGATGTCCATCCTCGAATTTCTTCTATTCTAGGAAGAAAATACACATGCCAGCACTTATGAAATCAGGTCGAAAAGCAACCTGGATAGATTACATTTTAAATTTCATCAAGATTAGTTCTAGAAATTGACCCATTGTTGCAAATTCTGTACAGCGGAAAACAGTATTAGCACTCAATTGGACTTGAGTGCTTTTTCTGCACAAGGCAAGTGGCATTTCCAAGGCATGTGCTAGGAGCTGAAATTTCTGTTCCAGTGCTGCACAATGGGGAGATGAGAAACGTGCATTGCCATTGATTGAAAGGTGTGTGTGTAGGAAGCCATTCTTTCAAATGAGTAATTCAATGAAGGTGAAAGGAAGAAGTTTCTTGCCCAAGGGATGGTGGGAGTGAGAACAGTTATTTATAAATTCTGTCCTATTGTCTTTTTTTCTTCTTTTATTCTGAGGGCCGCCTTTCAGAACCTGGAGACAAACTGTCAAAGATGATTGGGATGTTCTTCATGTAACATAAAATTCACCTTTGAAGTGTGCACTAGTCAGTGGCTTTTAGCTTAGTCACAAAGCTGTGAAACCATCATCACTATGTAATTGCACCACATTCTCATCACCCTAAAGAGAAACACTGTACACATTAGCAATCACCTCTCCTCCACCATCTCTCCAGCCCCCAGTCTACTAGTCTGCATTTTGTCTTTATGGATATGCTTTTCTGGACACTTCATGAAAATAGGACCATACAATATGTGGCCTTTAAAATTTGATAGGTATTTTGAGATAATTATAGATTCACATGACATTATAAGAAATAATTATAGATTCACATGACATTATAAGAAATAGTAACAAAGGTCCTATCTGTCCTTAACCTAGTCCCCTCCAATGGTGAAATCTTGCATCACCGTGGAATATCATAACCAGAATATTGATGTGGAGACCAGCCACCCACCTTATTCAGATATCTGCAGTTTTCCGTGGTATGTGTGTGTGGGCTTTCTAAAAATATATTTTTATTGATTTCATTGAGGAAAGGAGAAGGGAGAGAAAGAGAAACATCAATAATGTGAGAGAATAATTGATCCACCACCTCCTGTACACCCCCTACAGGGGATCAAGCCTGCAACTGGGGCATGTGTCCTTGACCAGAAAGGAACCCATGACCCTTCAGTCTGTAGGCCAACACTCTATCCACTGAGCCAAACTGGCTAGGGCAATTCTAAGCAATTTTGGCATATGTTGGTGTCTGTATCCACTACTCAATCAAGATGTGGAAGAATTCCAACGCCAAAAGATCCTTGTGTACTGCGTTACTCTTTGATAACCCCTAATCATCCTTAATCATTGTGACCATTGATTTATTCTCCATTTCCAAAATGTTTCATTTCAAAATACTGGAATCAAACAGTATTAACCTTTGAGATGGACTTTTTCTACTCGGCATAATTCCTTGGAGATAATTTAAGTTGCTGCATATATCCATAATCCATCCCTTTTATTGCTAAGCCATATTCCATGTAAGTACCACAGTTGTTTTTTATTTATTTTTGTTTTTTTCATATTTTTATTGATATTTTACAGAGAGGAAGGGAGAGAGATAGAGAGCTAGAAACATCGATGAGAGAGAAACATTGACCAGCTGCCTCTTGCATACCCCCTACCAGATATGTGCCCGCAGCCAAGGTACATGCCCTTGACCGGAATCGAACCTGGGACCTTTCAATCCACAAACCAATGCTCTACCACTGAGCCAAACCAGTTTTGGCTGCACAGATATTTTTGCATGAATATGTTTTCATTTCTCTGGGATAAATGCCATGAATGTAATTTGGGGTTGTATAGTGATTGCATGTAAGTTTTATAAGAAATTGCCAAATCACTTTCCAGAGTGGCTGTATCATGTTAAATTCTCATCAGCAATGTGTGACAATACAGTTCCTCTGCATCTTCTCTAGCATTTGGTGCTGTCTATGTTTGTTTATTTTTTTATTATTTTAGCCATTTTGATAGGCATATAGTGATTATGTGGCACTTTTGACTGGCTTATTTCACTTAGCATATTTTATGGTCCATCTATATTGTAGCATGTATTGCATTTTATTGTCGAATAATGTTCTATTGTATGGAGAAACCCACATTTTGTTTATCCACTCATGAACTAATGGGAGGCTATGTTTAATAGTGAGAAAAATGCTTCTTAATGTCTTCATATTAAAACACTATTTAAAGTTTAGCTCCTGTTTTTAAAAGTAGCAAGCCCTGTGATAGTGCTTTATATGTAGTCTTTCACATACATTTCATAACAGCCATGGCATCCAAGTCATGATGGGCAAACTGGAAGGTCACATATTAAATCAAGCTTGTGGGGGAAAATAACAAATCTATCAGGAAGACTGATTGAACTTGCCTACATCTATTTTTAAAATAAAATGTGAGTACTTCCGCTTCTCTACAGAACCCACTATATGCTTCCTCGTATTCCATTAGATCAATTCACAGACTTGGCTTATGAGAAATTCAAGTTTGCAAAGTTGCCTTCCTTTCTAAACCATCTTATGGTAGAGAGATCAAGACTCATTCATTCACTGCACAAATATTTGTTGAGAGGCAATATGCATTAGGCAGGCAGTAGATGCTGTGATTCAAAAAACCTAATTAACCTAGCCAGGGTCACAAATTTCGTAAAAGCAATGATTAAGTGCTACGTTGCAAATTGAAAGCAAAAATTCATCTTAGATACTTATTTTCTTTGGATCCTAACTAAAGCAAACTTAAGGCACTTCATTAGTGATCATTAATTTTTTTTTTACGCAGTGAAATATTTATTTGGAAATATAATTTCTACTGAGCTTGTCAGTTGCATTTAACTTCGTTGGCAATGAATCCAGTAGGCAGACTGCCTGGCATGTTGGCTCTCCATTGTGAGTTTCATCCAATCCCATCGTGTATAGCTGGGCCACAGATATTGAACACAATATATCATTCAGTCACTAATAAACTAGAATCATTCCTTTTCCAGTTTTCTCCATTCCCCCACTGTCGATGAGTAATTTATCTCAAGCGGCAATATGCATACGTTGCCTTTGAAAATGAGGGACATGGCATTATTAGTCACTGCATGGATGCATTACAGCCAGTTCCATCATGGGAGAGAGCATATGATTACAATCAATAATCAATCAAAGAACTAGTGACAGTAATCATACATCATCTCCTACTGCGGAAGTTTCATTCAAAGCCTTATACAGCAAGATCCAATTTCTGGAAGCATTGGGCACTCTGCCATTAACCTGAGGCTGCTCTTGGAGGGGGGATGGGGGCTGGAATGTGGACCATCCACTTGGGCTCCCCCTTTGGGAACCATTAGAAACAGCAGAATTGGATATGAGAGAAGAAAATAGTTGCTCCTGTTGTTGCTGACCCCTCCCCATCACCGTACCCATCTCTTGTACAACTAAAGGCTGAATCCGGTGTGCACTTGCAATGCAGCTCTTTAATCAAGTTGATGCATTTGGGGAAACTTGTTGGCAGAGCTTCTATAACATGTTGAAAGCATGTCCAATAAAATATACTGTCCAATAAAAGGCATGGTCTCTGAAAACCCAGGATTAATTTGGGAAAATGGTCTAGGGGGTTTATTGGAAAGCAGATGCTTTTGAAAAATACTAAAACAGTTCAAATGGACACATTATAAAAACTACCAGAGCCTTGCCCAGCCTGAGCAGTGGTTGAACATTGACCTATGAACCAGGAGGTCAGGGTCTGGGTCTGATTCCGATTCCCGGTCAGGGCACATGCCCAGGTTGCAGGCTCACTCCCCAGTGGGAGGCATGCAGGAGGCAGCCAATCAATGATTCTCATCATTGATGTCTCTATCCCTCTCTTCCTCTATGAAATCAATAAAATTCTGTATTTTAAAAAGAATACAAAAGCCTTTCTATTTGAAATGACAGGACTACCCTGTGAAAATTGGCACACTGGATTTTGCTAGCTCAGTCATTCCACAAGCACTTGCTTAGCCTCTACTAAGCACAAGGACACTATGGTCCCCCTCCTTCAGGCCCAAAACACCTGGTGTAGGAAAACATCAATGACTCATGGACCATTGCAAAGTGTGTGGGTTGTATGAGCTCATGAAAGCGCTTTGGGAGCACAGAGGAGGTTCTGTAAGGCCCTGGGGAGTCTGGGCTCCTCCGGGAAAAGGTGGCTTTTAAGCTGGGAATTAGAAGAAGTGGGGACAGTCAAGCACGGGGGCAGAGGGGAGAACAGAAGACCCAGGCATTGCTGGCAGCATGGGAAGATCTGTGCTGTTGGCTGGCAGAGGAAGGGGCAGGGGCCTTGTAGGAGTAAGGATAGCATGTGGGAAAGAGGAGGGATGAGCCACACAGGTGTGCTTGGAACTTTTAGAAGCGCTCTGACCATAAAGTGGGAGAAAGACAAATGGAAGCTGGGTGGATGGACAAGGTAGCGGGCTGTCCTTTCGACGCAGGTCTCCTCACTGGAGCTGAGCTGCAGCTGTGGGCTTCCCCGGACCGTCTTCTCTTCCCCAGCTAAGGGGCTTCCGTTTTATCACTAGGAGGATTTTAATAAAGCTCAGGTTATCATATTAAAGCTTGAATATTCCGTGGGAGGAGATGGCTTCCATTCCAGACCTCTGACAAAGCCCCCAACCGTGTGTGTGTGCGTGTGTTTGTGTGTGTTCGTGGGGGGGTGGTTATTATGAAGTTGATTTGGGCCAAAACTGACAACAATTGCCAGGAGACAAGGTCTAAAAATGCTCCCAGAGCTCCCCATCTTAGAACAGCCAGAGGAATGTTGCTGTTTGATTTAACCACACACCTGAATCCTCTTCAGAAATGACTTTGGGAGTAACCCAAATTCTATGCAGCCCCTAGGGGGTGTCACCTTTCTTTCTAGTTAAAATGCTTTTGTTATTTTGTCACTGACTTCATTTTTATCTGAAGGATAATTGTAATGTTTTATAAAAAAATAAAAATAAATCCTTAATCCCCAAGAAGTCTAACGTTTTTAGAAGAGAAGCTTGCAGCTTTTTATATATATTAATGATTCTCTACAAAGAGGAAGGGAGAGGGATAGAGAGTTAGAAACATCAATGAGAGAGAAACATTGATCAGCAGCCTCTTGCACACCCCCCCCCCCCCACTGGGGACATGCCTTTGACCGGAATTGAACCTGGGATCTCTCAGTCTGCAGGCCTACACTCTATCCACTGAGCCAAACCAGCTAGGGCAGTTTGCAGATTTTGAAACAATCTCTTCTTTAATGTTCTGTGTTGCTGAGTGTCAGGCTGTCTTGGAGAACTGGGTCTGATTATTTCCTTCGTGAATGATGTAGTCTTAGTTCAGTACCTCTTATGTGAGTCATCCTTAACATGAGAGAAGCTTCCTATGAGGGGGCGCAGGCACTGGTGCCATTGGAGTGAGGGGTTATCTGATACTGGAGAATGTAATAGGGAACTCTGATATTTCTTCATCTGAGTTTCTCCCCCAGGTCCGTATTTTATCATGGGGAAACTAGCTTCAGTCTAGAGGACAAACACCAACTGGCAGCAATAAGTTCCCGTGATTTTGCTTCAGGAAAAAAGTGCAGTAATAAGTAAACACATAGATCAAGTCGTATTTAACATCTTCCTTATGATATATTTAGACTTGGGTTGCAAAACATAAACAAGAACCGGTTGGGTAGGATTTTGAAATTATTAGCTTTCAAAGGCTCTAAAATTAGGCTGCTGTGGGAGGGGCTTTAGGAAATCAGCTTTTGCAAAATGATGTTTTCCATTCAATGTTGGGAAGCAAACACAGCTACTGTTGAGGCTGCTGCCTGGAGGCAAATCCAAGTTATCTGGAATCTTCTTCCTGGGTATAAATATCTCCCTGGGTTTCTAATGTGGAGACTTAAGATGACAGTCTAGAGGAGGCAGCTGCAGTCCCCAGCATGGATGCATTTTTGGACCTCCTATAGCCAATTCCTCTTCCCAGATAGTACTTGTTTTGGAAAAATAATAAAGAAATGACAAGGAGAACAAAGATGTAGATTCCTAGAGACAATTTTCCCCATGGGAAACTGTAATGATGCCGTATGCTAGTTCCTCAAAGCCAGTCAGAGGTCTCCCCATGTTTGTACCCCCTCTTCCTGCCTTACAATCCCATGTTGCATCTCTGAAGAAGTATAGCTCTTACCCAGGAGTACTAAAATTGCCTGTCTTCTGCCCATCATTGCAAGATTACCCCTTTCTTTTCTTCTAAAACTCTAAATCTTAACTTCTGTGCAGGCTCTGGCTATGGCCACCTGAGCAAGCTTCCTGGCCTGGATTCAGTCTGTCTATGAACCATCACTAGGAGGGCCTTCCTGAAACAGAACTAAGCATCTCTTCCAGCACTCAAACCGCAGTTGGGTTTGGCAGGGATTCCTCCATGCCCAGCATAGCAGCCAACCTCCACACCTGTATCCCCGCCTGCCTTTCAGTAGCATCTGCTATTTTCCTCCCGCTCCCATCCCGCTACCTGGGCCCTGAAATCTGGTCACTTCCTTCCTTCCTGGTGCCTTTTCGCCTTGTTCATATTACTGAGCCACCTGAACTATTTCTTCATTGGTTATACTTTTCAAATCTCATGGATCATGATATCCTCTTCTCTCCCACAACACTGGCCTTACTTTTCTAAATCTCATCACATATTACCTTTACAATAAAAAATGCACATGCAGATATATACACTTTCACCAACACCTATGAAGTCTTCCCTAAATTAAGCTGTTTCTTTCTTCCTTTACTCTTCCAGCTATATTTTCTCCTATTTATTTTTAAAAATATATTTTTATTGATTTCAGAGAGGAAGGGAGAGGGAGAGAGAGATAGAAACATCAATGATGAGAGAGAATCATTGATCGGCTGCCTCCTGCACGCCCCCCACTAGGGATCATTCCCACAATCCACATATGTGCCCTTGACCAGAATCGAACCTGGGACTCTTCAGTCTTCAGGCTGACACTCTACCCACTGAGCAAGACTGGCTAGGGCTCCTGTTTAATTTTTTTATTACATAATAAATTCTGCCTTGTTTGTTGGCTTGTCTGTCTCCTTTCATCTCTTGGTACCTTAGACTGGAAAAAGTTTCAGAATGCCACTGCATCTTCCTCCCCTTTGTAGCTCCGGTGGCCCTTCCAGAAGGCACAGCTCATAGGGCGAGCTTTGTGAGACTAACTCCCCAGAGAGCTGCTTTCCTTCCTACAGTGTGTGCCTTGTCTTAATGTCATTTCTCTCTAGTGGTTTCTTATGAACTTTTTTAAAAATATATTTTTATTGATTTTTCACAGAGAGGAATAGAGGGATAGAGAGTTAGTAACATCAATGAGAGAGAATCATCAACCAGCTGCCTCCTCCATCCCCCTCCTGGGGATGTGACCGCAACCAAGGTACATGCCCTTGACCGGAATGGAACCTGGGACTCTTCAGTCCGCAGGCTGAGGCTCTATCCACTGAGCCAAACTGGTTTTGGCAGTTTCTTATAAACTTTTAACCTTGATTGTAAACTCCTCCTTGGCAATGGCCATCTGTTCTTTTGTGTTTTCCCCCAGAACCTTAAGCAGTATCAAATGCATGGTAGCTTTTGAATAAAGTGTATTGAGAGAACGAATGAATTAATTAATGGTGGATGGTATGGCTACTAAGGCTGATGGCTGGCCTGGGTTTGACAGACATATGTGTAAAAAATTAGCTGCTTGTTCTTTCCAGGTGGAAAGGAGTCTGGTTTCAGCAATTGTATGTTAATTAGTAATTGGGGTTTGGATGTTAGGATGTAAACTGATGTTGGGATTTCTCCAAGTCATGTCTCTGAATATGGTGAGTTCTTTAGTCCCAGATTTTGTGGGTATTGAATGAATCCTGGATACAAGTTCTCAGGATTCCTAAATAAAATATTCTCTGCAAAGGCCCAAGAGGAAGTTCATCATGAATCCATGGAAATAATCTTTGCTCAGGGTTCAGTGGGAAAGCCTGGTAACCCCAGGGAAATTGAGGTGCCAGAGATGGTGTGCACTTCTTTCTTGTGTCACATGATGTTTCATGACATGCTGTTGACTCAGTGGAAATATTCTTGTATCACAAGGTCCATTTTTTTTCCCCTAAAATGTACACACTATGCCATGGTCAGCAAACTGCTGCTCTCGAGCCACATTCGGCTCTTTGGCCCCTTGAGTATGGCTCTTTAACAAAATACCGTGGCCTGGAAGAGTCTGTTTTGAAGAAGTGGTGTTAGAAAAAGTTTAAGTTTAAAAAATGTGGCTCTCAAAAGAAATTTTAATCGTTGTTGATATTTGGTTCTGTTGACTAATGAGTTTGCTGACCACTGCATTAGGCAGTTAATGACCCTCCGGGTTTTAAAACCATATCATTCCTTTCCATTTGATATTAGCTTGTCTTCTTTTTAAAAAATATATTTTATTGATATTTTACAGTGAAGAAGGGAGAGAGATAGAGAACTAGAAACGTCAATGAGAGAGAAACATCGACCAGCTGCCTCTTGCACACCCCCTACCGGGGATGTGCCCACAACCAAGGTACATACCCTTGCCGGAATCGAACCCGGGACCTTTCAGTCCACAGACCTTCGCTCTACCACTGAGCCAAACAGGCTTTGGCTTGTCTTCTTTTTTAAAGGCCCTTCAATTTTGGTGACATCAGGGCATGTGGTCTTAAGTACGTGCAGTTACTGTTCTTTTTCTGAAGAAAAAAGAGCCATTCACAATAATATAGGTGTTTAACTTTGGTCTCTTAGTAGAGAGAGCAAGGTATACTGTGGCCTGAAACATACAATTATGTGGCAATGAGTTTCTGATAGGTTTACAGAATATTGCAAGAAGATACTTTATCTGAAGAAGAAATGTTAGGAGTTAATTATTTGAGAAAGGCTACCTTCCTTACTCTAATGTCACCCGTACCAAGGCAGGAATGTCATCATATTTCATTTGTCTTTTTTTTAATGCCAAACACAGGGACTTGTTCAATTGAATTGAATGTGTAATCATAGCATCATTTATTCTAAAAAGCAACATAACCCATAACACAAATGCACAGGATAAAAACTGGGGGAATATATAAAAAAAGTAAGAACTATGATTCCCTACTCTCTTACCTGTTGAGGAGGTAGCCATACATGTAGCAACTTTGGAGTGATACCAGGCAGTGTACGGCGAAATGCTTGGGGGAAACTGTCAACCAAATTAGTCATGGAGATTTTTACGGTTGAGAGAGAACATGCATTAAGACTGGAAGGAAGTGTAGAATTTGAATTAGTAGAATGGAAGAGGAAACATGCCTCTCATCTTTAATGTGTGGGATTGGAGGTAAATTTCTCATGCTGTGCTTCAGCAATTATCTGGAATATATTAGAGTCATCTTTATTCACGGACACTAGGATAACAGTTTTTGTAAATGAGAAAGCAACCAGGATTGAATTACTCAAGAATGTGTGTGTGTGTGTGTGTGTGTGTGTGTGTGTGTGTGTGTGAGTGTGTGTGTGTGAGAGAGAGAGAGAGAGAGAGAGAGAGAGAGAGAGAGAGAGAGAGAGAGAGAGGAGGGCCGGGGGTGGAGCAGGCATTTGAAGAGAGAGCCTCTGAGGAATTTGAGGAAGGAATTGCTCAGCAAAATCCCAGTGCTTTTGATTTGGGGCATGAAGTAAACAGGAAGAGAAAATAAAGATAGGGTAAAGCAGGAAGAAGAGCCCTGAAGGTTGTATCACTTTTCAGCTATATTTAGAAGGGTTGTGGTATCACTGAAGCAGGCATAGATGATGGGAAGCATGTCAGGTGGGGGTGTCAGGAAGGCTGTAAGACAAACTATTGCCACCTACTCCTTGATGTAAATCAATGTCACACATCCTCTTTCTGTTTTTTCATGCCCACAATGAGTTTTTGAGCTAGTCCTTATAGACTACTACCAGCCATATACGTTCTACAAATTGAATTGCTTTATTAGATTAGGCATGTTGTTCTGATTTCATTCTTTTTTATGAGATGTGTTAGTCTCATTTCCACAATGGAGTTATCATGGGATTCAGAAAACAGTGGTTGAATTTAATTGGTTTCTATGCCAATGTCTCTTGTGCCTTTTATTAAGAACACTGTTGTTATGCTAAAGATGAATGGTGGGAAAAGAGGAGCCTGATTTCTCATGTCAGAGAATAAGGGAAGGGCAGGCAAACTTCAAGTTGAGTTTTGGGGCTTGCCCAAAACTTAAATTAGAACCCATGAATGAGTTGTGGTATATGGGAATGTTAATGTGGCCTTCATGCTCTTGACTTGAGAATCTATTTTGGCTGTTAGAGATCCTTTGAACCATCTTGCATATAAATCTGTCATCTATTATATCAGCAAAATTATTCTTGATTATATTGCATTTTCAACCTATCACATTTTTCCCTTTTCTCTCTCTCTGTGTATGTGTGTGTGTGTGTGTGTGTGTGTGTGTGTGTGTGTGTGTAATGCTGATGGGCCCAAAATAATGAAAAACATTGCTTAAATATGAACAAGAGCCAACTTAAATCCTAAGCTTGTTATATCTAAAAACATCCCTTCACCACTATAGCTTAGTCATTCACATGCGAACTCTGCTCTGTAATTTATTATTCATCATTTGATTGGGTTTTGTTAATGTTCCACTAGCACTTCTTTAAGGAAAACTAAACTGGTGTCATATTCCTGTCATCAATCAGGATGTCTCCATGGAGATCCTCATCAGATTTTTTTTGTTGTTTTTGTTGCTATAAGGTAAACTTTGGTGCTATAAAGAGTATTTTTATTTTTAAATATTGATTATCTGTCATGATTTGGCACCAACTTGAGTTTTCATGTTCCCTGAAAAATCATCTTTCTTTTTCATGCTTCTGTTTTGTAAACTGCTGGCTGACCTGTCTTTAGGGCTAAGACCTACAAGGAGAGGTGAAGTCTACTTTCCTAGGAAAGAACATTTATTAAGGGACAATGTCTCTGGTAAAAAATTGAGTAGAAATTCTAGGAAGTCAGAAAAAAATGGAGCTAGGAGTATTTTCTTCTAGAAAGTTATGGGTAGCAGAAATTTGGAAGCAACAACCCACTCTTGAGCAGACATTTACTGTCCTAAATGTCTTTCCAAAGGCATTACCTCATTTGGTCCATGTGGTCACCCAATGAGCCAAGTAAAACAGATGACACTTACTCTACTTTATGGATGAGACTGTGGAAACTCTGTGTCTTGATGGAACTTAACCTGATAAGATGGCACACAAGGGGTGGACCCAAAGGTGGAGCTAGATCTTAATTATTCCAGTGCACTGCACTCCCTGCCACTCTTGGCCATCTCACTCATAATTTATTCCTGTTCAATATCCATATGGTATTCTCCTTCTGCTCTATCAAGCAAGAACAAGTGAGCTCAGAACTGTGAAGACAATTTTAATTATATCTTCACATTATCGTCAACACTGCTGATGATTCTCTGTAATGCCAAAAAAAATTCTTGGGTGGATTAAAAACACTAACCCTAATTTTCTACAAGTGATGTAGATAGTTTTCATAAACCTGAGAAGAATAAGATTGAATTCTGTTCTCATATCCTCTATGTTCTTTCTAACTATTACCTTTGGAAAGTCATTTTATTTTTGTGTTATTCTTAGAACTGGAGAATGAAGGGCATGAACAGATAAACACTAGAATTTCTTAAAAATATATTTTTGATTTTAGAGAGGAAGGAAGAGGGGCGGGGAGAGAGATAGAAACATCAATGTTGAGAGGGAATCATTAATTGGCTACCTTCTGCACACTCCACACTGGGGATCGAGCAGTAACTTGGGCATATGCCCTTGACTGGGAATCAAACTGAGAATCAAACTTTAAGATCACAGGCTGATGCTCTATCCACTGAGCCAAACCAGCTAGGGTAACATTATAATATTTTTTTAACTTTGGTATTTAATAAGGTTTGGACCCAAGTTTTGCTTTGTTTGTGGTGCAGAAGGGAGGATATCCTTTTATCTTAAAGCTTGCTAAGTAGTCAGGATATGGGCTTTAATTATTAATATTCTTGTTAAATATTGTCAGCAGCTCTCAAATCCATGCAATCTAATCATTCCTTACTTGTGTTCTTTATAAATGAGCCTATGGCTCTGGTACCCAGATTCTCTGGGAAGTTCCGAGTGTGTAATTTAGAAATGAGGGACTGGTTTAAAATATTTTGCTTCTAAAAAGATATTTTTATCATTATAAAGCTGAATTTTTATGTCTATTATAATACTAGAGGTCCAGTGCATGAAAATTCATGCACTAAAAGGGGGATCTCTCAGCCTGGCCTGCCCCCCTCACAGTCTGGGAGCCCTCAAGGGTAGGAGGTGAGCCAGTGATCAGGGGAAGGAGATGCCCCATCACACCCCAGCATAAGCCTTGGCTGGCCCTGGTTACCTGAGCTTCAGACAGGCCCTGGGTGGCTGGGGGGTTGAGGGGACTGGGGGACTCTGGTTGCAGGCATGCGGAGTGGCCAGGCCCACCTGGGAGCTGGCCCAGCATTGCCATGCACCTGTTGCCCCAGCAGGGCTGAGGGGACTGGGTGCTGCCATCTTGTGGCTGTGGGTGCCGCCATCTTTGAGGGTGGGACAGTCAATTAGCATATTCCCTCCTTTTTGGCTGTGGATGCTGCCATCTTTGTGATGGTGTGAGGATCAATTAGCATATCTCCTCTTTATTAGGTAGGATTACCCATATATTTCAAATATGGATATTGGGACCTTTATTGGTATGGTCAAATAGCTTCTGAAAAAAAATGTAATAATATGAATAGTTTTCATTATAGATTAATCCAGCTTTCATCTGAGGTGCTACCTCTGAATTTGAAAAACTTTAAAAATGTTTAATTCAATAGACTTTCCCCCCAAAAAGTATTGAAAACATAGTTTTAAGCATTTAACAAGGATATGTTTAGAGTACATGCTATATGCTCATTTGAAGCTTTTAGTAAATTTAAAAATTGAGTTAAATGTTAGTCAAAATACTTTAAATTAAGCCACAGAATCAAAACATATAACTATGACTATAGAAAATCACTTATGTTGTGGTACCACAGATATTGCAAAATTTCTGTTTAAGAAATACTCTCAAACATTCCAATGGATTGAAGGGGCAAGAGGTTATATTTCAAACTCTCCTCCAAAAAGACCAAAGAAAATTGAAGAGCATTCTGGAAGGAGATTTCAGACACAACAGGCGAGGGAGTTGAAGGTATTGTGAATGTTTATCCTGCAGAAATAATAGCAGCTATGTCTGCATTTGTGCCAGAGAGTTGGGCTCTACCTCCCTCTAGTTCCATGAGTTCAACCTAGCATTGGAGACAATGAAAAGAGACAGATTGCATCTGAACATAAAAAGTGGTTGTTTATTGATCAGGCTTTCAAAGGAACAGAGAGGGGAGGGGCAATCAAGTAGAGGCTGGATAGAATATTTCAGAGCAGCCCTGTCCAACAGAAATACAATGTGAGCCCAGCAACGTAGATAGTTTTTTAAGTTCTAGGGGCCATATTTTAAAACATAAAAATCACTGGTAATGTTAATATATTACTATTCTATTTGACCCAGCATCTTTAAAATTTTATAATTTTAACCTAAAATCAGTATGAAATCACTAATAGTAAATTATACAGTTTTCCTCCTTCCAATTCTTTAAAATCCAGGGTGCATTTTAGACTCATAGCTTATCTCAATTTGAACCAGTGACATTTCAATTCCTCCACAGCCATCCTGTGCTCCGCCCCACTGTCTTGGACAGCTCAGTTTAGAGTACTCGAGCCTAAGAACAAACTGTGAATTGCTACAACTCAATAAATAAAATATTCTTCCTTGAACAGCAAGGGGGAAGAATGGATACCATTTTCCCAGCAAAGGCATTTTGGGGTCATGGCACAGGTTTAGGCTAACTGGATAGGTACTTAGCCTTGGGGACCTTGGAGGAAGATAGGAAGAGTAATGGTCACTGTTAGCCCACACAGCAGCCATGTGAATTATGAAACAAAGGCCCCTCTGAGCAAGGAAAATACAACAAGGATCCCTTCAGCCTTGGCTACACCAGGGCAAAGCTTGAGGAGAGAGCAGAGCTGGATTTCATCCACTCTTGCCCCTTGGGCTGCAGACCCTCCTGGGCACTTCCTGGCCGCTGTGGCCGCCCTGGGAGCCAGTTCCTACAGTGACTGCTAAGTCCAGCTCAGCTGCGATTCAGAAACCTGTATAGATCCTAGGCCCCTACCAAAATGTATATATGTTTTTCTTTAAAGAGTGAAAATGCATAGGTATATAAAATACATCCGTAGATGAACACGATGGACCTTTAGTCCAGGCAAAATTGTCAAAAGATTCGCAGTGTCGATAGTCCATGGACTATCCTTTAAGGCAGTGTTTCCCAAAGTGTGGCAAGCGCACCCCCAGGGTACGGGAAGAGTTTGGTGGGGGTACGGGTTGCACTGGAGTTTGGTGGTGTTATGCACTGCACTGTGCTTAACTGTGCCTAATTCTACGTTCTCATGAGTCCAGTCAAGACAGTCTTGTGAGGCGTGAGAGGGTCAGATGTGCAAATAAATGTTATTTATAATATAACTTTTATTTATATTTTATTATGAATAATTTTATTTTTTGTTTATTATTTTGTGTATGTACCAAAAAATAAATATATTTTAATTGTTATTAAAATACATCCTTTTTTTTTTGACGAGTGGTACTCAGCTTTACGAAAATTATAGAAGGGGTACACATGTGTCAAACGTTTGGGAAACACTGCTTTAATGTATGGTCACTTATGAGTCTGTGAACCTGTGACTAAGAAACCTGGCCACAGTAACAGTTGCCCCTGTTTCTCCTGAAGACTCTCTTGCATCTGGGGCCTGAGAAAATGGGGACATGGGTGATGCATAGACATCCTTCTCTCTCTCCTGCCCCACACAGGCTTCATGGATGTGAACTGGAAGTCACCAGCTTATCTTATTTAGCTTGCCGAGTCATTGCTTTCTCTGGAGTGTGGGAGGGTTTTTCTGCTGCAGTCCCTGCGGTCCTCACCTCGTCATGCTGCGGGAAGGGAACCTGGTGGGAACTAGATTGAAGCACTGACTGTTCTGACACCAGCCAAGGAGCAAGCAGGTCACTGGGTCTATTTTTAACGTCGTCTCCATTGGCATGTCCTTCCTTTTCTTTTCTTGTGGCATCACAAGAAGCTCCTCCCCTGCTGCCTGCTTCCTGTCATGATAAATGCTCCTGGCCACACAGGTCTCCTCTGCTATCAAAAACAACTGGCTCAGCAGGCAGGGTCTTCGGTTCACTGGCTTAGGTCTCACTCTTTTCTGCTCTTCTATGGATGTAACGTTTTCAGAATAGCAAACAGAAAGAAAACTTGTGGGGTTTTAGTCTCTTGCAAAATAAGTCTCCATATCACCAGGAATTCATATACATATACACATGCACACACATACTCATGCAAATACACCTATAGCTATCTATTTTCACTCTTTAAAAAACATAAACATTTTTTTATTGATTTCAGAGAGGAAGGGAGAAGGAGAGGGAGACATAAGCATCAGTGTTGAGAGAATAATTGATTAGATACCTCCTGCACTCCCCTCACTGAGATGGAGCCTGCAGCCCAGGCATATGCCCTGGCCAGGAATGACACCATGACCTCCTGGTTCATAAGGCACGCTCAACCACTGAGCTACACCAGCTGAGCCATTTTCACTCTTTTATAGAATATCTTCCCTCTCAGATCAACTGAATGTTTTCTGGAAAACTTAAAAGGTTAGCAATAGGTAACAACTTTCTTTTTGGGCCTGTGTTATAACCATTACAACCACCGTTTAAACTTAATGAAAGTTAGGTTATTGAGAGTGGCACTGTGCTGGGTTTTTCCTTTGCAATTGCACTTGCAGCTCAAGTTGGAGACAGAACAATTAAGAACAGTTTTAAGAACGCTTAGCAGTTCAGAGGTGTGTGATCAGTGAAGGAGGAAAGAGAAGACATTCTGAGAAGCAGGCAGCCCATCCAATATGCAGGGAAGAGGATACACTGGACTAAATGGAAAGGAGCTCATATACCCGGAGGAGAAAGAACTTTGTGGGATTTTGTTATCGGGATTTGTGAGACAATGAGTCCAGCATGGAAGCTGCTGCCTGGGGAATCAGAGGCCTGGAGGGCAATGCCTGAGATTGCTTTTGAGAATGTAGGCTTGCCTACCTGAGCCAGGAGGGACGAGTTGCTGAAGGGAAAAGGACTTTTTACTGCCCTGACCCTCCCCTGCAGTGCTCCCCAGAGGCTGGCCAGTGGTCATGTTTGCTTGGCCGCTTTGTGCCTAGGAGGCAATGGCAGTATGATGTTTTTAAAAACTGAGGCATAGTTGACATATTACCCCAGTTTCAAGTATACAGCATAACTTCATGTGCATATATTGTGAAATAATTATCACAGTGAGACTTAGTTGACCTCCATTACCATGCATAGTTACAGATGTCTTTTCCTTGTGACAAGAACTTTTAAGATATATTGTATATCTGAACATTGCAAAGAGAGTATAATATTATTCCCTAAAGTCACCATGCTGGACATCACAACGCCATGACTGACTCATTTTGTAACTGGAAATTTGTATCTTTTGACCACTGTTACCCATAGAATTAGGTGCAGCTAAGCACCCCCTAACTCTCTGGCTCTGGCAACCACCAATCTGCCTTCTGTCTCTATGAGCTTGTTATTTTTTGTTGCTGCAGATTTCATGTACAAGTGAAATGCAGTATTTATCTTTTTCTGTCTCACTTATTTCACTTAGCGCAGTTCCCCCAAGGTCCATCCTTGTCACCCAAATGGCAGTATTTCCTTATTTTCTGTATGTGTATGAGTACATATACATATACATCTGTATATACATGCATGTGTGTATATGTGTGTAGACACACAAAGACATGCACTCATGCACACATGCCAAGTTTTCTTTATCCATTCACCTGTCCATGAACACCTAGGTTTTTGCATGTGTTGGCTGCTACTGCTGCAGAGAACATGGGTGCAGAGACATTTTCCTTGATGGGAAGCAACAAGGGCTGGGTTGGCCAGAGCTGATGCAGTAACTCACCCTGCTATTCTCAGACAAACCCACAGTCCCCTGGCAGCCCCTGGTGGGGACCCTCTCAGAAGGGCGTCCACCTCCCAGCACGGAACACGATGATAAAGTGCTCACACTGGACAGAGGGTGGGAGTCATATGGGCCTAGAGACTCTCATTTTGCAAACAGAGGAATGGAGGCACAGAGCAGGAAAGGGACTTGCTCAGAACAAGCCTAGCCTTGTAAATTAGGGGGGCAGGGCCCAGAGATCTTGTGACGTTCCAGAACTCTCTCTACCATTATTATTCTAAGGTTCAGTGGACACTTGGGCTATTACTTGGCCAATTCTCAGGCCCTATAATGCAGATGGGAACTGCAGGTAGCCGGGGAAAGAAAGCCAAAGGAAATTTGTCTCTACCGAATGGCTCACAACGGATCCAATTTAGAAGTCTGCCAGAATCTGAGCAGCTAATAGAGAGAGATACTTACGGCTCAGTTCGGCCTTCCAGGTCAGAATTGAAAAGACTACTGTGTCTAGGATAGGATGATTAGGTTTGAGATACTACTAACTAGGGTGCCTTGTGTGAGTCATTTTGTTATTCTAAAGTTTCTCATCAGTAAAATAATTAGGTAAATTTAGAATTCCTGTGAAATAATATAATAATAATAATAATGTTATTGCATTTAGGCAGAAGTGGCTATATTTTTGAGTTCTTACCCAAGACATCTGTTAACGAAAAAACCATTGAAACCTGTAAAGGAATTTTTTGTGAGTTTATTTGAGCCAAAAACTGTCGACAATTGCCGGGAAGCAGAACCTCAACGGATTGAGATTATGCTCTGGAGAATGGCGGTTACATTTCTGTATTTATACAAAGAAATCAAAGGAGGGACATAGGTGGGTTACATGAATATTCATTGGTGATGGAGTAAGGAAGCGGGAGAAAGCAAGCCGGTGGGAAAGCCCTGGGATTGGATAAAAAGTAAAATGATGGCTTCTTTTACAGAGTTTCTTTAACAGAGACAGACACAGGATACTCTAACGTAATTAACATATTACAATTAACTTGATAACAGTCACAATGAGAGAATGTCTCGGGGCCATTTGTTGTGCCCTGAGGGGTCCAGGGTAAGAAGGAAGTTACACAAGTTACCCAGACATCTCACAGATAGGTTATCTTAGAGGCAGGAAGGCAGATGGGCTCAGTAAAGATCAAAGCTGATCTTTGTCTGGGAAAGAGTGGCTTGGAAAATGACTGCCCACTATAACCTGTTTGTAGTTAGATATTTAATTTTCAAACCATCCTTTGTGGTTACTTCAGGTCTCTCAGTCTGCAAGACTGCCACGCAGGCCTTCCCTGAGCTCATCAGGTCAGCAAATGGCTGTTCTCGTTCACACATCTAACTATGAGCATAAACTGATTTTCTTTTCTTTTTTTAAATATATATTTTATTGATATTTCACAGAGAGGAAGGGAGAGAGATAGAGAGCTAGAAACGTCGATGAGAGAGAAACATCGACTAGCTGCCTCTTGCACACCCCCTACCGGGGAATGTGCCTGCAAGCAATGTACATGCCCTTGACCAGAATCGAACCCGGGACCTTTCAGTCCACAGACCAACACTCTTATCACTGAGCCAAACCGGTTTCGGCCAAACTGATTTTCTCAATCCTCTCTGGGCCAAATGGTAGGGCTACCTTAGGATCTGAATTACTGCTTACACCTGTAGCTGATGTTTTGTGAGCCTTTTTCATACTTGACCTAGTAAGTGACGATGAGCCTATCCTGCCTTGTCTATGGAATTCTTGCAAACTGGGAAGGGGAGGAAAGGAAGATGCTTGGAGATTCTTGCTGGACATACTTTGGTTTTGAGCCAAATGACTCAGTTTCCTTATTTATGCATGTCTGCATTCAACAGTACCTGTTGATACAGCATTTTGGAGATATAAGTACATAATTAAATTCTGCCCTCAAGGTATTAGTTGTTAAGGTGAACAAAGCCAGTTACCTGAAGAACTGTATATCATGAGCTACTATTCGGATATTTGAAGGGCGAGCGAAGACATTCTTCTAATTGGAGGTTTAGTAGGGTTCACAAGGAAAAAGGGGTTTGTAAGCTCCACTGAGCATGGTTCAATGTAAATTTGTGAAAATGAAAGGCATTTGAAGGTGAAGAAAAAGTGTGAGCAAAGGTAGAATGGCAGAGTTGTTAAGGGGTTCTGTGGGAAACCGTAAATTAGTTTTACTAGGACAAGAGTTGGTGAACATTTGGTAAGTATAATGGGCATTTTACATTGTACTGTCTCTGACACAATGACTGAGCTCTGGCACGTTTTGCAATAGCAGCCGCAGACAGTCCATAAGTGACTCTGAATGCCTATGTTCTGGCAAGACTGGACTTATGGAAACCAGCAGTAGGCTGGATTTCCTTCCTGCTGTAGTTTTCTGCTCTCTGAATGTGTGTATGGTGAGATGAAGCAGATGGAGTAAGCTGGAAGGGAGACTGGGTCACAAAATCTAAGGACTTCTACTACCTGTCCCCATTTTATTATCTTGTTTACCTAGCTTTGCTTTTGTAGACCTCTTGACTCAGATTTCATTTCATTCCTACCAAAGTATAATAGAATGCTAGAGTTATAAGTAAATAACTATGGTAGGGCCTTGGTTGGCAAACTGCAGCTCGTGAGCCGCATGCGGCTCTTTGGCCCCTTGAGTGTGGCTTGTCCACAAAATACCACAGCCTGGGCGAGTCTATTTTGAAGAAGTGGCATTAGAAGATGTTTAAGTTTTAAAAATTTGTCTCTCTAAAGAATTTTCAATCATTTTGCTGTTGATATTTGGCTCTGTTGACTGAGTTTGCCGACCACTGGTCTAGGGCATTCTGTGTTACATTAATTTCACCTTTGGTTAATAGCATTTTCTATTTTACCAAGCATTATTTTTTAAAATATATTTTATTGATTTTTTTACAGAGAGCAAGAGAGAGGGATAGAAAGTTAGAAACATCGATGAGAGAGAATCACTGACCAGCTGCCTCTTGCACACCCCCTACTGGGGATGTGCCTGCAACCAGGGTTCGTGCCCTTGACTGGAATCAAACCTGGGACCTCTCAGTCCGCAGGCTGACGCTCTATCCACTGAGCCAAACCGGTTTCGGCTTACCAAGCATTATTAACTAAGAACTGTATTTCTTACCATGCATGGCATTATCTGGTGTGTAAAATATAAACTGCGGTCGGTCTTTATGTCTGATGTTTATTTTATGCTCTGTTCCAGGCACTTAGGGTTTTCCATAGGTTACCTCATTAAATATTTAGAACAACCCCATACATTATTACTATAATCACCACTCTCATTTTATTTAAAACTGAGATTCAGGGAGCTTAAGTAACCCACCAAAACATTATATACCAACCAAAAGGCAGAGCTGTAGTTTGAATTCAGGCAGGTTAGTCCATGCTTCTAACTCTATACCAGTGGTCGGCAAACTGTGGTTCCCAAGCTGTGGCTTGCCGCTTCGTTAACTAATGAGTTTGCCGACCACTGCTAGACTAAATGTTGCTCTGTAGTTGGAAGCTGTGAGGATTAGGCAGTTGTGGCATATTGTGTGCAAAGAGGTAAAGGGTAGTACATGACAGTGGTCGGCAAACTCAGTCAACAGAGTGGAAAACCGTGGCTCAGGAGCCGTAGTTTGCCAACCACTGCTACTATGTGGTCTCCTAATTTAAATGTCACTACTCTGGGCCCTGGTCCTTTAAAATCCTCTAAGCCATATAGTATTTGGTATGAGCATTAGTTCCAATCATACCATCTGAAGAAGAAATTAAAATGTGAGATTTTAAAATACCAAAGTCCTCTTGAATTTCAAGGGAAAGAATTGCCTTATGTGAGTAAGGAATCATGATGTGAGTTTTTAAGTGTGAATGGTCACCCAGGAGTTTACACTGTTATAAATCAATGATGGAATACATAAGTGGGGGGTAAGAGACAAGTATCCCTTGCAGAATAATTTTAAATAATTTACATAGTGCCCTCTTTTTCAAACTAAGAAACAATCCTGCATAATACATCATAAAACAGGTCAAAGAAAAGAGTATTATGAAATTATCCAACAAGAAGAAAATGTGGTCAGTGGCAAAAGTACTAAAAGGGTGCCAATGATGGAGGTCAGGACAGAGCGGGCAGAACAGAGACTTGGCAGGAGTGTTCTCCTAATTGAAATGTCAGGTCTGTAGGGTACAATCTATGTAGCAGAGCTCAGAACAGAAAGAGAGGCAATGAGGTGGCATCATACTTCTGAAATATTAATAGTGGCAATGAACTTCAACTTGTCAATGAAATGGATAGCAGCGCATTTAGGAGAGGATACAGAAAAATTCAGAAGGAAAAACGATCCTTAGTGAAGCTCTACCCCACATTGCAATATTGATGTGATTATGTTTGACAAAAATACTTAAACTTTGGCTCACACAGCTGTGCTATTAAACAATGTAAGATTTAACAGATTTTTTAATCTGTTTTTCCTTTGACAAGACAATGCTCTTATCTAAGAGGGGGGATAGATGGATGTTCTCACTAAGTTTTGATAACTGAAGCTATCAATATTTACAAGCAGGTCTTGCATAATGAATGAGCTACTCAGACTCACAAAGTGATATTAGAACAACTTGTGAAATGTCATCCAGTCTCCGTTCCTTTTCCAACCCCTGTCCTCCCCCCATAAACTCTGCAGCAAGAATTCATAGACCTAATAGAAGAGCTGTAGAAAGAGCTGTAGAGTTCCATGGCCTGTCATGGAACTGAAGGATCCCAATAGATATGTCCCCTGGGTGTCAGATTCTGTTCCCAATGCCAAAGCTGCAGAGAAGCTGATATCTTCCTCTTATTGTAGTGGTAGGATATATACCTTGCTGCGGAGGGACTTCTGCTTTAATGTGAGAGATATTGGTGTATGTCACAGTAACAGAAGATGAAAGTGACCTTTCTGAGGTTTTATATATCATATCCCGGAGGCTTACAGAAATAAATCACTGAAACAAGGAAGGAAGTGAGAAACCAGCTCATCAAGTAGAGGGTCCATGCAGATATAGAGGTTACAAAGAGTGGTGGTTTTATAGGTAAGCACATGAAAATAGGTAGATATATGTGCTAAAGGTCAAACAAAGAAAAACTTGGCTTTCCATGTTAGGAGAATGGAGACCCATAGGAATGAGGAAGCTAAAGCAAATTGGCCAAAGTATCATTCAAGGCCACTTGAAGGATCTTACATCCAAGAAAAGGAGTGGCTATAACAGAAACTTCTTCTCTGATTCCTGCTACCATTCTTGAGATATAGGCATCCACGGCATGAGGTGAGGCTAGGTGTTAAAGGAAACTTAGATAATTGATTGGGGATTTTAGTAGATGTCAAGCTTGATGTTGGCCAACTATAATAGTTAGTGATTTCAATTACATAAGTAAAGATTAATCAGACTCAGAATGATAGAGGGGATGGCCTCAGGCTTCTGGGTTTTGGCCAGAACACATCTCCAATGACAAACCTAAAGCGAAATATATAGACAAATTAAACCAAATTCATAGGATTGTTGTCACAATGGTGAAGGAAGGTAATCTTCCAATTTCTGGAATGTAGTTAAGATCTGAGAAGGAAGAGACTAAGGAGACATAGTTTCTGTCCTTAATCATATGAAGAGTGGTCATGAAGAAAAGGACTTACATTGACTTTGGTAGAATCTGAGGGTAGACCTATGATGAGTAACTGAAAGGTGAATGTCATAATGGAGACTTGCCATAAGTCAAATGAGTTCAAAAGGCGAAAGGTGGGAGGTAGTGAGTTAGCTTCCAAGCATGGTCAGTCCAGTTGTACCAAGTGAAGACTTTGCAGAAGAAACTATTTTCAAGAAAGAGTTGAACTGCATGGCTCACATCTGAAAACCTCTGTGTGATCATTAATATGATTTTATTTTAAAAAATGGCAAGCCATTAAGAGTGAAGTCACTATGTGGACTGCAAGTCCAAGAAGGTTTAGACTAATATAAACTGAAGGAAGACTAACTAGGTTTCAAATGAACATCCACAGTCAGGAGCCTTTCAAGGATTGTGTGGGGCAGGAAACTACACACATAGGTGGAGGTCAGCTCAATTTTCCATTTATTAATGACCTGGAGGGATTAATAGCATGCACACTGAAGCCAATAGATGGTTCCTTATTCAGTGACTACAGACATACCAGCAGAAACCCAAGTGGTTTGGGTTTTTTTTCTTGTGCAATCCCAATAGAGCCTTATATGCTTAAAGAAGAATGAGCTAAGGCAGGGGTGGGCAAACTTTTTGACTCGAGGGCCACAATGGGTTCTTAAACTGGACCAGAGGGCCAGAACAAAAGCAACCTGACCATGCTGGCACTCTTATCTTGGCCTGCTGGTGAAGGAGTGGAGGGGAGAGCAAGAGAACCTTCCGCTCTTTAGGCTCCGCGGTCCAGATAGAGCAGCCAAATGGGCCGGATCTGGCCTTCGGGCCGTAGTTTGCCCTCGGCTGAGCTAGATGATCTATTTACTTCTCATTTGTGCATGTTAGATTATATAGCAACAAAGAGAATGCAGTGGGTGCTGGGAACTTGATTTTTGTTCCTATTAGTGCTGCACACATAAAGCACTCATTTTCAGGGTTACTTTCTGGTAGGAGAGATTCTGGTTTGGTAATTTGGCTCTAAGGAGACTGATATAAAAAATCATTATCATTTAATTATATCAAATAAAATGGAAGCATCTGGTTTTGAATTATTTAACGTTAATGGGAAAGAACAAGTCATTACTTAAAGAGTGTCTCATAGCCTGTGTTATTTCTAGTATTTTTAGAAATAATTTATTCCTCTTCAAGTTTATGTGCTATAATTATTCATTAATAATTCTTCTTGATGACTCTGGAGTCATCCCATTACCCACAGTCATTATGCATCGTTTGTGAATGTTTGTGATGATACGGAGATATCTATAGCTCATTGAGTCATTACATCCTTTGGTGTCTATCCTTATAGTGAAGAATTTTCAATTTATTCTGAAACAAATTTCATTGAAATATTTTGCAGGAACTTAAGCAACCACCTCTAGAAATTGAATACAGATACAACCCCTAGATATTAACTCCTAAACATCATATAGCAATTTTGACCTTGGCTAGTCAAAAATTCCATTCTTGTTTCTGGGCTGGTGTCCCAGAAGATACTGTGAATTCCCAAATTGAAACAGAAAGACACTCCATAGAATCATCATCATAACTATTTTATCCACTCACTGGTAACTTGTACTAGATCAGTTCCATTATGAATGGGCTCAATAGCCTTTAGTGAGAAGACATAGAAGCCTGATCGATAATGGCACTGTGTTGTAAGGTGAAACATTTAACACGGTAAGGATAATTTTTTTTTTGAGGTAGCATCATTTAAAGCTTTAAAATCCATTGTTATTTTTGTTGATTATCCTCCCCCCCCCCCAGATTAAGTCAAACTAGTAAACACACACACACAAAAAAACAAAAAAAAACAAAAACAAAAACAAAAAAACACTTTATGTTTATAAATAATTTATCCTATTTCTTAGAAAAAGCCAGGTATAAACTTCCTCAAGTCCAATGTATGATGGCAGTTTATAAAACAGATATGCTAGTGTTTGATTATTCACATCACAAAAGGTTCTTTAGTTGCAGGAGCTTAGGGTTCCTTTAAATGCAAAGCCTCATTATGCATTTAAAATGCCATTTAGATTATCTAAACCTTCAAGATAAATCTGTCTTGTGAAGTAACGTATACTTATATTACCTTAGTTATGATCTTGGGTGAAATAAATTATTCGGGAGGTGATTGACACAAGTCTGGAAGGAAGCCAGGAATGTGAAACTCGGGAATTTCTGATTTTTAAAAGCTGTTGTACAGTATTCCATTGGTCTCCATAAGAATACTTATGATTATTTTGTAATAATAATAATAATATTTATAGTGTAGTTTAAGAATAGAAAATATGAAACTTATTTTCACCAGTTAAATAGAAACTGTGGAGATATTTTTAAAGAATTCATTAATGCATTCAACAAATATCTGTTAAGTGCACACTATTTGCTTGGCAATGTTAAAGCAACAATTAAAATGTAATCATCATGAAGTGTTACTACTGTTTTAAATTATGCACTGTTTGTTGTTAGGTTTTTTTAAAGAATGATTATATTACTTCCAAGCAAAAGAAAAAAATAAGAACAAAAACTATTTTTGAAAAATACCCCCAATGCCTCTATCTAGAAACAACCATTTTAAAAATCCTGGTGAATAAAATTTTAAATATTTGTATGCTTTAGGTTTTTGCTTTATAAATAAAAGTATAAGCATATAATATATACGTACATATGTTTTACTGCTGTCTTTTAGGTTGTTTACTGAGCTTTTTATACAATGTTTTTATAAAGGTATTTACTGTTATCATTTTAAAAAATATATTTTATTGATTTTTTACAGAGAGGAAGAGAGATGGATAGAGAGAGTTAGAAACATCAATGAGAGAGAATCATTGATGAGCTGCTTCTTGCACACCCCCTACTGGGGATGTGCCCACAACCAAGGTACATGCCCTTGACCGGAATCAAACCTGGGACCTTTTGATCCGCAGGCCTATGCTCTATCCACTGAGCCAAACCGGTTTCGGCTACTATTATCATTTTTAATGATCACACATAAACTCAGCTAACCTAATCTCCAGTTTGATAGATGAGGAAACAGAGGATGAGAGAGATGTGGTTAGCTCAAGGCCAAGTAAGGAGTGAATGCAAAATTAGGAGCAAAGTTCTAGCTTCCTGATCACTAGCCTTTTAGCTGCCTCAAACAAGCTTCTGCTCCCCCCTTTAATCCATTTGTTAATACACTTCATTATTGAGATACATTAAAATATGTTATTCTGTCTTCATCAATTTATTGGAAATAGGATTTCTATAAAATAGATTTCCTTCTCATTTCTCATGCAAAAAGAATTTAGACAGCCATAAAGCCTGTCTCAGACTGCGACAAAATACACAAGATAATAAAAATCAAATTAAGTGATCAAAAGTGAAAACCAAGCGGCTGCAATAAGGAATAATGTAAATCCTACAGAGCAAACATACATATAATAGAAATTCCTGTTTCAGCCCAATTCTCCAACTCACTATTTATTTAGGTCACAAATAACTTTATCTTAGAAAAAAAAAAAAAAAAAAGGAGAGCCTCAAATTTGATTTATTTTCCCATCCTAGTAAATTTTAGGAGACTGCCAAAGCTTACCACATAAATCTCGAGTATCTTTCCATATTGCAGAGGAGAAAGAGAAAGAGAGAGAAGGAGCTTATTATTTATGAAGCTAATCAGATGGGTATAGGAAGAGTTAGCTTTTAACTTTTTCAGTTATGCTTTCTTAGGAGTTAATATTTTACAGAAAGTCAAACTTCAAATAATATCTTGGGCAGATTGGGAAGAAATACCTTGAGTATGTTTTACATTTTACATTTTTAGTTCATGATTACATGTATACTTAACCTCTTCCTCTATTTTTTTAAAGTCCCATTTTCTCCACTGCCTTCCCTTTGGCAACCTGGGAGAGAGACAAGCCACCTGCTCTATGGTCCTGGGTGCCTGCGGCTGCTGCCCAGGCAAAGCCACCTGCCCATAGTCCCCTGTGACTACAGCCAACCCAGGTAAAGCTGGCCTAGGTCCTGGGTGCTTGTGGTCAGCCAGAGAAAGGAAAGCCCAGGTCCTAGGTGTGGGATGAGGCAGGAGCGGTTAGGGACGATCAGGCCAGCAGAGGAGCAGTTAGAGGTAATCAGGCAGGTAGGCAGAGGTGGTTAGGGGCCATTAGGAAGTCATGCAGAGGTTAGGAGCCAGTGGTCCCAGACTGCCAGGGGGAGTCGGACATCCATCCCAGGGGTCCCAGATTAGAGAGGGTGCAGGCTGGGTGGGCTAAGGGATCCCCCCTCATACTAGAATTTTGTGCATAAGGCCACTAGTATATTGATATAATCAGGGGAAAAGTGAAGAGATAGATGTTGTCAAGTGTGAGAGAAAAAAAAAAACAGTACAAGGTTTGATTCTATCAAGATATATTAAAGAACAAGAAAAGGAGAGTGTTGATCATTTTCTTAAAACAAAAGCAGGAAAATGGAGTTCTAAAGTCAGCATCTGCCTTATGAATCCATCAGAGACTCACATTAAACTTTAGGATAGAATTCTGACATCTGTTGACCGGCTCGAACGCCAGTTTATGAAAAAGAAACTCATTGCCCTTCATTTAAGAAGTGGCAATCTTCATCACACCCTCAGTAATTGAAAAGCATCTGTGCATGATTGGAAAAGAAAAAGGGGGCAAAGCACAAATTAAGTCAAGTATAGTTATCTAAAACTGAGTGTATTTGCATAATCAAAACCACATGTAAATATAGGTTTTTAATGCCAACTTCTACTTTACAATAAATATTAAGTTCCCTTTAATTACAGACATTGGGGCTGTCAGCTCATTCAATTATTCCTCCTCACATGAATGTAGATTGAGAAGTCAAATCTTCATCTCCATGTTGTCAGAATCCATGAGTAAGAGAATATGTGCCCTGTCTTTTAAAAAAAAATTAATTGCCACTGGAGACAGTTTGCCAAGTTCCTGCTCAAGCATTTCATTCAGCCCAGAAGGAGGGGTGGTTTTGAATATTAGTGTAATCCCTGTGGTATCTTATATTACCAGGAGTATGTTTAAGCCATTCCTTCTTAAGCCGGCATATGCATATGAGGATGGGAAAGCTGACCTTGGGACATCAATTTTGGAGTCTTTAGGAACACTGAGTTTAATGTCAGTTATTCCCTGGTGAATATGCCTTGGATATGATAACTCTACATCTTTATATGTGGGTACAAAATAATGGCTGCATCATTAAGTAGGGCATGGATTGTTTTTATTGAGTTAGGTTTTACTCTGTATGTAGACTCTATCCTATCTTTATTTTTTAAATATATTTTATTGATATTTTACAGAGAGGAAGGGAGAGCACTAGAGATTCAGAAACATCAATGAGAGAGAAACATTGACCAGCCACCTCCTGCACACCCCCCACTGGGAATGTGCCCTCAACCAATGCACATGCCCCTAACTGGAAGCAAACCTGGGACCCTTTAGTCCACACACTGACACTATATCCACTGAGCCACACCGGTTTTGGCTCCATCCTATCTTTAAAACAATCTTTTCCGAAGATTTCTGCATCCTTTCCTGCTATCCATTGTTGCCCTTGTGGGTTCAACTTAGCACATTTAGTAATTGGGGTCTGGTCTCTGTCATTTAACCAGAGCCCCAGTGTCATTCAGTAGGGTTCTGTGCCCAAATCCCAAAGAGCACCCATCTTGCCTTGGCCATTGGACTTGCATCTGCAAAGCTCTGGGAAGTCAGGAGAGGAGATCAATGGTCTGATGCAACATAGTCCTAAGAGTTTAAAAAACACAGAGTCATGGTACAGATCGTTGTGTTTCATTTCCATTTCATCTGTTTGAAAATGTTACACTCTTTCCAGTTTCTTGTGACCTGCTTGAAATTAAAGCTGCTTAGCAATAGTATAGATTTTCTACACATTCTGGTTTCCTCCTTTTGTGCTTTCCCTCAAATAACATAGGGTTTCAAATGTACTAGGAAAAAAACTCACAAGAAACGCAGAAGTGAGGATTGGAGAATAGGTACTTCATTGATAAATTCATCCATGGTACTGATAAATTCATCCATGGTACTGCAGAAGTGAGGATTGGAGAATAGGTACTTCATTGATAAATTCATCCATGGTACTGGTTATGCACATTATTCTAGGCACGTTCCATGGGGAGGAAATGATAGTGAAATACATTTTCAAGCTAAGAATCCCTTCCTCTTAAAGTTCTTTAAATGTGTGTGGTCTTCTTGTTGAGATTCAAAATCCCTAAGTATGTATTAATTGTTATCTTTTTCTTCTTTAACGGTGGCAGTCCAAGTAATCTCACTATTTTGCCCTCCAGATTTTGAAACATTTTTAAAAATTATATGTGAGCTTTTATTTTTATTTCAAACAGAAATTCTAAGAATCAGTAATTTCGGTTACAAGAGGAAAAAATCTTCCAGATCGAGATGATTCTTTCATTGATCCGTATGTTTAGAGTATGGGGTATCTTATTTTAATATTTTTGATTTGAAGGATTTTGTTCAGTATTTCACAACAGTTAGACACACAGTCAAGGAAATGCATGTGCATAGAGGTATGTGAGGTGGGAGGGACTGCACAGAACCCATTAAGGCTATCCAGGACCAGTAGATATGCTCTTTGTAGTCCAGAGAGTGAGCATCTCCCAGTACGGACCAAAGCACAGATTGCTTAGGGGACTGTGTGTCCTTAGGTCACTGGGGATATGACTTCACTACGATGTTGAGTTCAGAAGAAGCTAAGCAGCTGAATTCTCACACTAAAGGAGGGAAGAATATCAGAATGAGAAGATAAATATAAATTTCATAAAGAGCAAGGAGTTTTTACCTGATTCAGTTGGACTGTTGCACAAGTTACCCAGCTAGTTAGAGAGACTGTAGTGCAAGACTTAGCTTCTAAGCTGGGCCTGGCTAAATTCTATGTACTTTTAGCCATTTCCCAGAATTACATGTGTCTGTTTTCAAAACATAAAAAAAATCCCATTATAAAACAGTCTCTGTTCTATTCCGGTGTAGTCAGGAATGCGATTGCAGCCATGGCAGCTCACAATGAAGCTTGGGAGGGGAAATCACATTTGTGAGCCCCAGGAAGGTCAAGCAGACAGGTCCGGAGTCCTGGAAAGTAACAGCAGAGAGAATTTACAGCTATGACCTCCCTGGGCAGGGCAGGGTACATTGGGATACAACCTGGCTCAGAGCTATTTGTCAGTGATGCCACCTGCCACAAAAAGAGATGAAGTTGTAAATGAACAGTACAATAAAACCGCTGGAAAGCCTAAATCCGTGTAATAGCATCACAGGGAAGCCCTGGGCTTTCCACGCCTTCAAATTTAGGAGTTGCCTTTTGTAATGATGTTAGCTTAAGAATATCATTAACTTCTATAAAACTCCCAGGACAGTAATACCTAAGTACGGATTGTTATTATAATTAGATTGGGCCCTCTACAATGGTTATAGTCCACTGTGTTTTTACTTAAAATTGTAATCTCATAAGGTTCCACTTAATATTACTTAAAAGAGCAGAGAGAGTTTTAATCACCTTTTTAAAATTTAAAAGTGTCTTATCTGCAAGTATTTTAAAAACGAATTTAATCTAGTCACTCAAATATTTATTAAGTGAATACATATAATTTTATCTATTAATAAAACACTCTGCCAGGCCACACTCTGTAGCAGTTATTGGAAGTGCTATGCAGTCTTGGGTGAATATGATCCGAAGGGAGGAGCCGCAGAGCATGGTGGGAAGGGACAGCCAGGACACCCATCCCGCCTCCATGGCTGAGCCGCTGCCTGAATTCTGGCTTAGACATTCCTGGGCATCTCTGTGCCTCAGATCACACATGTTTAAAAGATAGGTGTGTGAAGGTTTTTCTCTCTTTTCCACGTCCAGCACAGAAAAGGAACGAGTCCAATTCCTGAGTGGAGGAGCTGAGGATTAGGAAATAAAGAAAGACACAAGGCACAGAAATAGAAGCAAGCAGGGAGCTAGGTGGGACGCCATTCTCTCTGATGGAGAGGCAAGAACTCCCTGAGCCACACAGCACATTCTATACCCCCAATACCAAGAAGTAACACCAAAACCTAGCATCAGAGGAGCTTATTTGCATTCTTAAGTTGGCCAGAGCATTTCTGGAGGTTGACTGGATTGACATATCTAGACCCGCCCCTGCCAACACCTGGGCTGATATGAAGGCCTAGCTGATTACACTTTCCACCGTCTTCGGAAGTGTGTATCCGAGATATGGCTCTGCCAGTCGTCTCGGACTCAGCTGACAATTTAAAGAAATGCCCATGTGCCTTCCCAGGTGGCCCTCTACAGAGGTGAGGCAGTGGGTCCCTTCGCCGGGATGGGACAGGTCTGGGTCTTGACTGTGATGGTGGTGCCACATTCTATATGTGTGATCCAGTGTCACAGAGGTACATGCACACATGTACCAAGAGCAAGCAAGAGGGGGCACAGGCCAAAATGTGAAATTCGAGAAAGGGCTGTCGTTGATCAGATTGTTCAAATGTCAGTTTATTGATTGGAGTAACTTTGTGTTTTGATAATGATAATTCCATCAGCTGTTAGCACAAAACCTCTCTGTACTGTTTTTGCAATTTCCCATGAGTCTGTATTTCAAAATTAAAAGCTATAAAATGCATGTAATGTATGAGCCAGCAATCCAGCTCTTGGGTGTTTTCCTTGGAAGAATGAAATAACATGCTCACATGAAATTTGTACACAGTTGGGTAGAACTTCCCTAATTATAATCACTCCAAATGAGGAATAACAGAGATGCCCTTCAACAGATCGGTGGCTAAAAAAAATATGGCACATCCACACAGTCTAATGCTACTTAACAATTAAAAGGAAGAAATTATTAATAGAAGCAACAGTGCCCAAACCACAGAAAGTAGAGGTGAAAAGATGGAGTTGTTGCAATGATTAAGTGAGATTATATACACACATCATATTCTTAGAAAAAGAGCTGATTCATAGTACTTTGTAAGTGTTCAATATTATTATTTCCCAAATATAAAATAATCTGGACTTTTAATACATTTCACATTTTCTCCTAACTTTGACCATTAGTGAGCATTTATAATTCCATGTTTCATGTGTGTACTTTATATTTGGTGTGTATGAGCATAGTTCTCATAAAGATATATTCATATATACAAAGTATGGGTGAAGTGCTAGAATTCAGCAGTGAACATGCAAAATATGATCTTTCCACCTACTAAGCTTTAGGTCTAGAATGATATTTTTGAGGGGAGGGTGAAGGGAGGGTGGGGATGGAGTAAGAGATCAACCAAAGGACTTGTATGCATGCATATAAGCATAACCAATGGACACAGACACTGGGGGGTGTGGGAGTGGCCAGAGAGAGGTCAATGGGGGGAAAAGGAGACATATGTAATACTTTAATCAATAAAGAGTAAAAAAAAATAGAATGACATTTTTTAAATGTTTAAAATTTTCTAATGAATGTTTAAAATTCAAATTTAATTAAGGTTGAGAGAAATACTTATCGTGGAATTGTCTTATGCATGTGAACTGGTGTTACATCTGCCTGATGTGGAGCTACAGGATTAACATTTGCCATATGTGCTGACTGTGCGAAGTCAGACTTTCTGATGGAGCTGGTATATTTCGGAGAACATGCTTTGAATCATTTATAAGTCTGTGTAATAACAAGCTGTATCATAGCAGGATTTACTGGTCTTTTATTGCCACCTACACCCCCAACTAGTACTTATGTGTATGAAATGCTGAGATTGATAAAAGAGGAATAGGAGCTATTTGAGGCAAGGATTTTGGAGTAAGAGACACTTGCATTCAAATCCTAGCACTGTGATTTGCCAGGTCTGTGGATTTATAACATTTCCTTAATTTCTTCATTTATGAGATGAGTACAGTATAAATTATCAACCTCATAGAGTTACAGTGAGGTAAAAGATTTATCACAGGACCAGGTATAAATGTTTGCTATCATTCTTATGTATAATTATTTGGGAAAGCATGACTTAGAGGTTTAATGAGAAAAAATACAAGATGGTATAAAAACAGTCTATATTTCTATATAGAAACTGTTTAAGGGGAGTATCAAATATATACTAGGATAATTGCATTAAACTTTACTGGCAATGTTGAGCTTCCTCTCCATCAAATACATGCAGGTTTCTGATTGACACATTGTGGGAGGAAATGGATGTGTCTTAGTAGTGACTAAGATCCTAGCACGCTTAAGGGAGACAGTATGAGCAAAATGTAATCAAGAGAAGAAGATAGCGTGGGGGGATTTGGAAGAATAGGGTGCTGAGATTGACATTAACTATTTGTGTTATAGTTCATGAAAGCATTGCTGGCTATGAAAAAGAAGCAACAACTATTACTTGTCAGCACTATCTCAATACACAGGATCAAATGCAATTTTAATCACATATGAAATGCAATATATATATATATATATATATATATATATATATATATATATATATCATGTATTATTTATATTTTTATGTAATATATATTACTAGTGGCCTGGTACACAAAATTTATGTACAGGGGGGAGGGTTGGGTTCCCTCAGCCCAGCCTGCACCCTCTCTAATCAGGGATCCCTTGGGGGATATCTGACTTCTGGATTAGGCCTGATCCCTAAACCAGTGGCCAGGCATCCCTCTCACAGTCCGGGAGCCCTAGGAGGATGTCTTTAGTGCCACTGCTGCCACCTCTAGTGCATACCAGCCATGAGCCTGGCTTCTGGCTAAGCGGTTCTCCCCCTAGAAGCACACTGAGTTGAGTGTCTGACCCCTGGTGGTCAGTGCACATAATAGCTACCAGTTGTTATGCTGTTTGATCAATTTGCATATTAGCCTTTTATTATATAGGATTTGGAATTTCCCCCAATGTGCACCATTGGTGTTCATGTAATACAAGATGTTAGAAAGGTGTAGCCATTGTTTCACATACAATTTCTGTTCAATCTGCCTTTCCTAAAGCATAGAACTTAATAGGTTTCCTGGCAGCAGACACTAAACACTTTTAAGAGGCATTTAATGTGAAGCATTTGTTTACCTGTGGATTCATTATTAATGAAAAGCCGAGCGATGCACAGTTCCAATCAGGCAGACATTAAGTGGATCTGTCACCTGCATTATTAAAGTGTGCTCTGGGGAACAGGGATTCTTCTGCACATGCAATTATTCCTAATGGAGGGGGTTCCCCCCACCTATATCACTTCCCATAAGAAAGCTCGCTCTTCCCATTGACCTGTCTAAATGTATACACAAGCCATGATCCGCCTGGGCTCCAGGCCCCAATGAAGAGTTAGAGTTGGCACAGAGCACTGCTGAGCAGGCCTTGACCCCCCTCCACCTTAGCCTGTCTTCAAAGCAAAGCCCCATGGGTAATAACTCAGCTCAAAGCCCTTGACTGCAGGTCCCTTGACTACAGCAGGTCCAAAAGCTCCGACACAGGGAGCCCCTGGAGTCTGTATCTACATCGCCAGGAGCTGAATTCTGTCAGGGAACACGCTTTGACTGTCAACAGTTCAGACCTCAGAAATCAGGTAAAGACAGCCTGAGCCACCTTGAAATCTCGATTAGGCAGAGTGGGAAAAGCCGAGCGGTGAAAAATGACACAGGGCAGTGAAAAAACATCAGCTCTTCCTTTCCCTCTCCTCTGATTTCATAACCACCGGTTTCCACAGTGTGTCTCCCCACGTAGCTGATTTTTATAGTTGGCCGCCCACTTGTGCTCTGGTTGATTGTCACTGTTTATTGCCAGTCAGCCCTGATGTCTAGGTGGATTGTAAAAACCTAGAAAGCCCAATTTTTTTCCCCTATAGATTTTCGTCCACAGGACACACACACACAACCTGATGTCCATCCATTTATTTTCATGCTGCCAAAAATGTGAAAGCCTTCTAAATAATGCTTTATTACCTTTAAGCATTGTAACTTCTGGGTAACATCTATATGTTCTACGTGGATTTTTGACCTTGTCACTGGATTGCCCACTCAAGGGAACAAGTGAATGCATGTCACCGAGTCATTTAGACACCTCAACCCGATAGGCTGTGCATGCTGCCGGGTAGGCCGTAACTGTAGACAAATGGATGGAGTCAGTAAAGCTTCCAGTGATAGAGGTTTCCAAAGTGATCAGCCCGAGATGGCTTCCCAGCTTGGACCGCTTTCCAGGTTTGAAGCAGAGACTCTGGTATGGATCCACCTCAACTCACATACCTCATCACCCTCCCCTCCCCCATCTCCCTCTACCCGTTTTATGTTGATGGCCACAAAGAAAGGGTCGTGATGGGTACAGGACCTCTGATGGACAAGAGAGGCTCTTAGAGTCTGGGGCATGCTCGCTGGGGAGTAGTTCAAAGCCTACTGAGGGCTAAAATGCTGCAATGAAAATCCAGTGTGTGGTTACCGTTCATGCTCATGAAGCAGATGGAGTGAGGAGCTCCGAGGCTCTGGATTGGTTTTTCTTAGGCAGGTCGGGAAATAACACCAGGAAATGAGGAGGAGATCAGGGACACTTTGTCTTCCTGGATGAGCAGGTAACCATTAACAACATGAGTACTGAGCCGCGCATGCCCTTTTCTCTGGAAATTATCTGCAATCTATAAGGTGATTCCTCTGATATATTGGCTGCTCTCTAACACTGTCAGATCTCCCCACTCCTTCTCTTCTTTATCACATTCTCCCTCCTGAACACTTTGAATGTTCAAGTGGCACTCTGCACATTGAAGGTTGCGGAGCTGAGTCATGCTCCTTTCAGAGGGCTGTGTTCTTCAGCTCACCCTGTGTCCTTGAAAAAAGTCTATCTTTTTCTCAGAAGAGAGGAACTTTTTTCCTCAACCTTGCAACTAATCATAACATAAAAAGAAACTAAGAGTCAACAGAAGTACAGAGAACCTGAATTACAAGATATGCTTCTATAGATCTCCTTATTCTATACATCAACTCTCAGTATAGCACAGTACACTGAAAAAATATGTAATTAGCCTTATTCCCCAGAAACATTTTAATACAGCAATGGCCCTCAAACACTTAGATACTTACCTTGCCAAAATGCATAGTAAAGAAAGAGGAATGGTAATCAGCAAGATGATGACTTAAAAACAAAAACAGACAAACACAAGCTCATTTCTAAAAATTCTTTAAGAAACATCAATTTTGCCCTACCTGGTTTGGTTCAGTGGATAGAGAGCTGGCCTGCCTTCTGATCAAAGGCATGTACTTCAGTTGCAGGCTCAATTCCTGGCCCTAGTTGGAACCCAAAAGGGAGGCAACCAATATCTCTCTCTCTCTCTCTCTCTCTCTCTCTCTCTCTCTCTCTCTCTCTCT
Source organism: Vespertilio murinus (assembly GCA_963924515.1). Taxonomy (NCBI): domain Eukaryota; kingdom Metazoa; phylum Chordata; class Mammalia; order Chiroptera; family Vespertilionidae; genus Vespertilio; species Vespertilio murinus. The sequence goes on from OZ004709.1 coordinate 6,630,218, forward strand.
CTGCTTTCTCCTCCTCTCTCTTCTCTCTCGTTTTCCCTTCATTCCACACACACTCTCTCTAAAAAACAACAACAACAGTTTTATGTCACATATTAAATCAGACCACAGGGCCCTATCTCTGTGAGTTAAGTACTGTGAGAATAAATAGTTGCTTAAACTCAAATTTCTAAACACATTCCTAACGTCGTAATAAGATCAAAATGGCTTATACAAATGTGAAAATCATGTTAACCAGGTTGTTTTAACTTCTACCATACCTTAAAATTTATTGTTATTGCAACAGCATCACTAATAAGCCCAGGAACCATTTTGTTAAACTAAATGCATTTAAAATATATCCCTCCAGAAACAGGAGATACTCTATCTAGAGCTTAACATTAAAGTTTTATGCAAAACCAGCCAACTACAGGAACATTTCACAGCAAACTGATGTATTAAATTATTGGAGGAGGTCTTCCAAAATGCCTGACCATCAGCTGGCACAGAGCCTGATGGGGCCTTTCGGGTTCCTACCCCCACTCCACCCCCATCCTTGGGATGCGTGCTCTCTTGCCTTTCCTTTCCAAACTACGGCCTATGGGCCAGATCGGGCCTGTTTGGCTGTTCTGTCCGGCCCGCAGAACCTAAAGAGCAGAGGTTCTCTTGCTCTCCCCTCCGCTCCTTCACCAGCAGCTCAAGATGAGAGTGACAGCATGGTCAGGTTGCTTTTGTTCCGGCCCTCCGGTCCAGTTTAAGAACCCATTGTAGCCCTCGAGTCAAAAAGTTTGCCCACCTCTGGTCTAGATGCTGCTCTAAGATTTAGCCTTGAGATAGATGTGTGGTGTGGAGACTATCTGAACTGGGTACATGACATCACAGTTAAGGCCTCTTGTGCACATGACTGACATTAAGGTGGCTACAAACCAGGTGTATGGTTTAATAATGTGGATTTTGTAATCAAAGAAAGCATGATAATTTCAAGAGAAACAAAAAATGCTTTATTCAAAGTAATGTCCATCAGTAGCTACACCTTTCCCTCATCTTTCAGATAATTTGTGGATACTGTCCCAATAGAACTTTGTTTTGAGGCAAACTATTCAGAGACCTAGTGTTCCACTTCTTTGTACGTTTTCAAGTGCTGATCAGAAAGTGCGTGTGCCATCGATCAGAACAACCGGTAATCTGAGCACGATTTGGTGAATACAGTGGGTGGGTTAATTCTTCCCAGACAAGATATTTTAATGTGTCTTTTTAACTGGCTTTAAAGTGTGTGATGGTGTGTTACCATGAAGCAAAATTACTTTGCTGTGTCTTCTGGCACATTCTGATTGTTTTACAATCAAAGCATGGTTCAAATTGATTATTTGTTGTCAGTAGCGATCAGTATTAATGGTTTCACCTGCTTTTAGAAGCTCATCATACACCATACCTGCCTGATAATACACCACCAAACACAGGCATTGTCTTCTTTATGAATCGATTTGGCCTTGGAGTCAAAGTTAATTGTTGACCTGGATAAACCCATTATTTTGTGCATTTAGGATTCTCAAAATAAATCCACTTTTCATTGCCAGTCACAATTCAATGCAAAAAAGACTTCCATGTGTTGAAGCAACCTTTTACTGATGACTTCAGTTTTCCATTTGTCTTTCGTTCAGTTGATGTGGCATCCATTTTCCTTCCTTTAAAATATTTTCCATTGCTTGTAAATGCTCAGAAATTGTTTGCTGAGCAATGTTTAATCCTTCTGTGAATTGTTTTTGAGTTTGACACACATTTTCATCCAATAATGTTTGTAATTGTTGGTCTTCAAACTTTTTCGGTTGACCTGGACGTTTGTTGTCTTTCACATCGAAATCATCACTTAAAAGCGTTTAAACCAGCGTTCACAAGCATCTTGGGATGAAGCATGATCACCATAAGCTTCCCAAAGTATTTAGCAGCACTTTTCTTCAAAATCACCCATGTTTGTGATTGTGGGTGCACGTAAAATAAAAGTGCCTACTTCGGCATTGGCGACACAACAGAATTTGAGATGAGAGAATTCATAACATCTGTGGGAATTCTATGGCACCATCAATATTAGCAATATTTCTTTCCAACTACATGTTTTTTCCTTAAGGCCACTGCAGCATGATATTATAACCTTCATAAAGCTGTTCGATACAGCTATGGGATAGTTCTTTAGAACCAAAGGAAGAAGAATCCAGAATGGGGGATGTGAATTACAAGCCTGGACTGATTTTAGTATAAGATGAAATTACACTCAAATAAAGTCAACCTTCTCAGTCAGTGCAATCATAGGTTTGATGCAGTTGGAAAATGTTTGTAGGGTCAAGCCTTGAAAGTAAATAAATTCCCCTAAATAAATCTGTAGCCTTTTGGGGGGTGCTAGTGGTCATGGTTCACTGACTTGAAGTCACTCATTTTGTCCCTTTCTGTCAACATTGTATATTGATGTTTTTGTTCAGCACATCAGCTAATAACAAAGAGAATAAGCCCAGTGGGAGGGCAACATTCAATAACTTCTCAGATTTTAATAGACTTCTATAAAAATAAAGCACATTTTATGTGCTTAGAAATACTCCTCAACCTTCTGCATTCAGGTCGGCTACCCTACACTCACTATACATGTAAGTTTAAGGAAGTCATTTGAAGCCCCCAGGCTCTGATTTCTGGACTCTACACTGGGGATGAGAACAGCACCTCCCTTGTCGGGTTGTTATAAGCATTAAGGTCATAACTTTGCAAGACACCTGGGACTTAACAGCCTGTTCATGTGAGTTTCTGCTGTTGCTAATGTAAAAGCGGAAGGCTGAGAGCTTTACCGAGTTCTATCTTCCTGGACCAATTCTATTTTATTGCATTTACCAGAACCAGCTTCTAGCAATCTCCAATTTTTTTTTATAAAGAAACATACAACTTACTAGACAACTCTGGGTGTTTAGAAATATTAAATTACTAAAACACATTTACTTGGAATTGTGCATGTATTGAAGAGGCCAACCCAGGTGACAGAGAGAGAAGGTGCCAATGGCTAGAGATGCATTATGTTGCATTCAATAAGGAAAGATAGTACAAGGGTGTGGACCATTCACTTTCCCTGAGGCATCCACTTGGTCACAAATGTTCTGGAAATAAAATGTTTTGTTCTGTACCCAATTCATACTGTGTTTGCGTATCCACTGCAGCTTTCTTACTGTTTCCAGAGATCAATTACAGATTGGGAAACCATCATATATGGTTTCTAACTATTCTTTGACTATTTTAATTCATTTCTCAGTTGCTTTTTCCTCCCTTATCCTTTTAGAAAAATTACACTTGAGCAATTTTTTAGAAGGATAGTGATAACAGTAAATACCTATAAAATATAAAAAAAGCAAAGTAATTTATGGTTCCATAGTAATTCACATGCATTACACTAAGTGGTCCTCACAAATACGTTATAAAATGGAATTTTGGTTGTGGTTTATCTCTTTAGGTATATTTAGGAATATAAGAACAGAGTTATATATACCGTATTTCCCTGGTTCTGTGTACTCTTTGCCCCTGGTAGGTTGCTCATTGAAGAAATGTGCTGTGGTACTAGTAACACCAGGCAGAGAGAATACTTCTAGCAAAACATATGTTAAAAGTCAGCAATTAAAGGAGGCACCCATGATTTTCATCCAGGTGGATAAGTAAGATTTCCTCCTGAAATTCCTCATTATGGAGGCGGGATTATTATAGTGTCCACTGTTTACAGGCTTAACAACCTGGCCTCTTTTGGTTGTCCAAAAATTGTGTGACCTAAGGTTCAAACATATTAGTCTGTTATCTTCATGGTAGACAAATTCTGTTGAGGGGAAATATAATTGGGAGGGAATAATTTTTCACTTATTAGAAATCATTATGGACCATTAGAGAATAAACGGCCAATACAGAGAAGAAATGGCAGATCTCCACAATCCAAAAATACACTGAAATTAGAAATGACTCTGTACAAGAGGCAGCTGAATTCTAGTCTAGAAGTTTCCTCAGCCCTTTGCCACTGACCAGGGTGCTGAAGTACAAATGGTGCTGCATGACTTTTCCATTGGGCACCACAGCATACATGTAGGATAACATAAAGAGCACACCTATGCAAATGCCATCCAGGTCTGGAACGGAGGGCTGCCAGCTCCCCAGAACCACGCGTGTTCCCTCCCACCATGTACTTGCTACCTCTGGTTCATCTCGCAAAGAAAAACAAAAAGGTTTATCTTTGTCTGTGTTTATAACCAGGCTGTCTTTCTTTATATGTCCCTTGCACTTATTTCACTTAGCATTAATTACATTTGTGAGTTCCATCCATATTTTGTGTGCTTGTATTTAATTTTGTCTGCTGTATAATGCTCCATTTTCTGAATATACTATACGCAAGCTTTGGGTTTTTCCAGTTTAGCACTACCACGGACAGGGCTGCTCTGAACTTTTTCTGATCCGAATTAAGATACACTCAGGTGGGCCTTCTTGAGATTATATACTTAGGAGGCTCGTTGCTACTGCATAGAGTATGTACATCTTCAATTTTTATTTATTTATATTTTCATTGGCCCCGAATGAGTTTCATTTGGGGCTCATGCTAGCAGTCACTTGTGTTGTCAGACATTTTAATTTTTACCAATTTGGCAGATAGGTCATATCTCAAGGTGACTTTTAATTTACATCTTACTAACCACAAATGAGCTTGAACATCTTTTCACATGTTTATTAAGAGCTAGAATTTCTGCTTTTTATGATGTCTTCCAAGTATTATAACTATATTTTCCCATTGGATAAACAACATTGTTTGTAAAGAAAGAAAATATTGCTTGAGAGTTTCTCTTCTAACACTTGTAACAGGGAGTTTAAGCAGAAGCCCAAAGTTGAATCCTTAAGTTGATTGTTCAATAGTTATTTTTAACTGTCACATAACTGAAAACCTTTGTTCCTTCAAATTTCATTTTTCTTTTCAAGAGAGCATCTTGACAGGTTTTTTCCCTTATCTTCTTATTCATTACTTCCCCCAAACTCCCTCAAAAGAAGCAATATTAGATTTGTAATTCAGAGCCTAGACTCTATGCCCTAGAGCATTCTCGAAGGACAGGAGGAAAGGGGGAGGATTGTCCTTTGTCCTAAGCTCTAGGGAATCTCCCACTTTGCATTGGAAATGGGCATATTCTTGGCAGAGATTACTCTTGTGGGGCCATCTGCCTGGAGTTTAGGAAAGCGAACCTTCTGGAGATGCCAGGCATAATATTAAAATCACAGTTGGGCATTGACTGAGCAGGTATAAAGAAGATAATGACAGGTAAGGGGAAAAGAGGTGATTTCACCTACCAGTGCTAAAAATGTCGTTAGAATGATTTATAAGCCATCAATTCATTATACCCCTGACTCTCTCCAAGGATTACCAAGGCAACAAGGATGATTCTTCACACACGTCCCTCAGACTTGATCTCCCTCTTCTGAAGCAATGTTTGGATTCCTTCCAAATTGATGATTTACACATGGACGGCAGTATTTACATGGGACAAAGTGTGATGATGCTAGAGCCTCCCCACCTGTACAGATTGTACCTTACAAGTCATCCAACTCTGGTGAAAGCAACAGCGACTCCTCTGGTTGTGTTTATTGGGCACCATCATGGCAGACTATGGCAAAGAGTGTATTTTCAGACTACATAAAGTTGGATCCAGATATAATATAAATTAAGGAGCTGATGATGGATAAGGAACATTATTTATTTAGATATTTTTAGTTTTTAATTAATTCCTGTTGTATGTGTGTGAAATTCTCATCATTCATAGCTCTTATTATCTATGGTGCCTATCACTATTTTTTATTTTATTTTTAGTGTCCTTTATTCTCCCTCTTTCTTCCCGTCAGTTAGGTTGCTGTTGTCAAGAGGTCTGTGGCACTTGCATAATGAAACTATCCTCTTAAAGTAGACTGTAAGACAGACTTACTGTAATAGTGTATGGCAAAACAAACTAGGTCTAGTCAGCTGATTAAACAATTGAACTTGAGGTAACTTGGGCAGTTGTGTGTAAATGTGCAGATTATCTTGTAATGGTAACAAAACCAGTTCATATATTTGAAGTGAAATTAATTTCAGTCTTCACTCATTTCCTTAAAAAGGGGGGGGGTCAATGGATTTATTTTGTGTGTGGGAGCCAGGGTAATCATTATTTCATATTTGAACATGAGATGTTCCCATTTGTTTCCATGAGTATTTCAGCCCCCATAGCCTGTTTGAAAGTGTTTCTGTCATGAACTTTACCTTGCTTATCTAAGTTTAGAGGCTTAGGTCTCTCTGAAAGGAAGATAGGTCGATATTCATCTCCCTACCACCCACTCCCCTTTTCTGTCTGCTTGCCTGTGTCTTCCTAGCTGTCTCCAGACAGTGCTTTACAGAGGACATACCCATCTGAATGCAGTCCCCAGGCAGTCAGGGCAGAGTCCTGGCTTGGGGTGGGTTATGATGATGACTTTCCATTATTTTTATAATTATTTTACTAGGAGGATTTCAGTTATTATGGTAAAATATATAAAGTATTATCAAGAAGGCTCTTTTGGAATATGCAACTAGAGAGTCATTGAGTATTGTATCTGGAATGACTTTAAAGATTACTTTCTAACTTTCAAATATGACTTACACTAAATAGAATAAGTTACAGATCAGAGAATGGAACAGTAGTTTTTCTTTCTTCTTCCTCCTAGAATAGTAATAATAGTGATTTAACTTTTATTTCTCTTGTGTATAGGTATGTGTATGTGTGCTCCTTTGTGTGTGTATAATCTTTGCAACCATGTTGAAGTAGGCTGAACAAATAATAGGTATATGTATAATAATAATCAAGGAAACTAAGACTTGAGATTAAGAGCATAGTTTGAACTCAAATCTTCCAATAAAAATGCATTCACACACTTTTCCATATTCAACTGCTTCTAAGGAATTTGTGGATGGACATGTCTTGGAATTGTTGTGCATCAAAAATGTAAATTAAGTATGGTAATTACCAGAAGGAAAGAGGGAGGGAGTACAGTATAAAAATGATGTATTATAGAATTGTGCACATGACCCCTATATTATTTAATTAATCAATGACACCCCAATAAATGTAACAAAAAAAGAAGAAATGTGTAAATTAAAACTGGAAGCAATTAAATTAAAAAGGCACAACTGACTTGAGAAGAGAGAAATACAGGAGAGTATAAATATTTCTTCTGAGGGAAAATCATATAAAAACTAGAGGCCTGGTGCATGGATTCATGAACTGGTGAGGTCCCTCAGCCTGGTTTGCACCCTCTCGCAATCTGGGACCCCTTGGGAGATGTCAGACTACCAGCAGTCTGACTTCCCCTGAGGGATGCAGTAGTGCATGAGGTGTCAAGCATCCAGGGAGGAGCCCAAACCCCAGCCGGGCACAGCTCCGCTTCGCTCATTCCAGCCCCGCTACACAATGCCGCCACTGCTTGGTAGCTTGCTGCAGTGAAGGTGGGAGAGGCTTGCACTGCCTCAGCTGCACTCACCAGCCTTTGCCTGGCATCTGGCACCTGTCAATCAGCTGAGTGGCACTCCCACTGTGGAAGCGCACTGACCACCAGGGGGCAGCTCCTGCATTGAATGTCTGCTCCCTGGTGGTCAGTGTGTGTCATAGCGACTGGTCAAATGGTTGTGCAGTCATTCAGTTGTTTGGCTGTTTAGGCTTTTATATATACAGATTATTAATTTAGTACATGGATTAATTCCAAGAAATTTTACAGATTAGTAAAGGAGAGGAAGGTAGACAGTTTTCAATATATATCAGAAAAGAGCCCAGCTGGCATGGGTCATTGATTAAGTGTCTACCTATAAACCAGGAAGTCATGGTTTGATTCCTGGTCAGGATACATGCCCTGCTGTGGGCTCAATCCCCAGTGGGGATTGAGACAACTGATCAATGATTCTCTCTCATCATTGATATTTCCATCTTTCTCTCCCTCTCTCTTCCTCTCTGACATCAATAAAAAATATTTTAAAAAGGAAAGAAAATAATATTTCATTGATAACAACATAGACATGAATGTGTTAGGCATATGTTGTCTCACAGCCACCATTCACTCTTTTTGGAGGGAGAGGTAGAAAAACTGAGCTTTTCTCTGAGAAGCCAGGCCTCCCTACTCTGAGCTTCTGTGCATCAGGTTGGACTCTCTTCCCACTTGGGAGACAATGTGACCTGCCAGAGCCTTTCACAGCATCATCTCCTCCTGGCTCTAATGATTGGTTTAGGGCAGTGTTTCCCAAACTTTTGACATATGTGTACCCCTTCTATAATTAATTTTCGTAACGCTGAGTACCCCTCGTCAAAAAAAAAGGATGTATTTTAATAATAATCAAAATATATTTATTTTTTTCTTTTTTGGGGGGTTGCATACACAAAATAATAAATGAAAAATAAAATTATAATAAAATATAAATAAAATTTATACTATAAATAATATTTATTTGCACACCAGACCATCTCACGCCTCACAAGACTATCTTGACTTGACTCATGAGAACGTAGAATTAGGCACAGCTAAGCATGGTGCAGTGGGTACCCCCACCAAACTCTTACTGTATACCACACTTTGGGAAACACTGGTTTAGGGGATGGCTATATATGATCCAGTGAGAATTAGAGAAAAAAGAGACAGCTTTTAAACTTCTGGGAAATGGACTAGCTACTAAAAAGAGATGCTCCTGACATCTGTGTCTCTGAGGAATGTCCCTGCCTCAGAGGAAGAGACATGACCAGAGAAACATCATGATAGGCTCTTGGTTGCAGTCCCTGAGGTAAGCCACAGCTGAAGCCATCTCTACAAGTTTTCTGTGGAGATAAAGTAAGCTGAGACTGAACTTTACAGCCTGCAAAGTTCTCTACAATATAAAAGATGATGATTTTTTTTTTACCCATCGCAGCACTAATGCTCTGGATGTAGTTGGAACTCAATAAATTCAGCTTTTGAGGAAATGAATTCAGTGTAGGAATGAGTAACAGCCTAAATAATATTTAGTAAAATAAATGAGATACAGATGATACCCACCTCTCCATACATGGTTACTTTCCTTTTCCACCTTTGTTGCCACTCTTCACCTTTCCTATTGCATTTAATATTCATTTTTTCTTCACTCCTAAGGTTTCTCAGCAAACCCATGGGATATGTTGGAGGTGTGGCAGTGATTTTCTAGATTAACAGGCTGTTGATACTGAGATAGAGTTTGCAAATTATTTCTTACCAGGCATAAGGTTCAGGAACTATCGTTAGAAGATACCCGAATGCTTTCTGATCTGCAGGTTAGGTGCCCTTGCCCATAGAATGTACTCCTGTGGCCAGAAACTACTCACCAGACAGAAGCTGCTAAAGTAACTACTGGTGGCCATCAATGTACTTAATGTACACCAGAGAACAACACACAAACCAAGGCACCTCATCCCATTACCTCTGCCCTGTGAAGATTTTTATGCCTTTTTATAGTCCATCAGGATAATGTGCTGTAAATAATCTGCCAGATGAGGCAGCATCTAAGCGCTCTATTGATTCTCCAGAAACACACACATGTGATGGGGTTCAGCATGGTTATCATTTCTGAACTCCAGCTCCTTTAAGCTTCATTGTAATTCTTCAGCCCAATTTCCACCATGTCCAAGTCTGCGGTTTCCCAAAGGCAGCTGGTTAAGGAAGGATGTTTCTCATATCGGCCTCACCGTTCACGTGTTATCAGGCAATGGCCCTTCTGGGGTTTCCCCCTTTACTGGGGAGAGAGCTGCTTTTCAGTTGGGCACGCATCGTTTTCTCAGGCAAATGTGGACAGTAGATGGATGGTGAGGTTTAATGGCATTTAGAGCCTTTAAACTCCCCACTCTCTGTCATGCTGCTTATCCAGCCAGGGGGAGTTCTTGTTGAAGTAGGCAGCAACTTGATTTTTGGCTGCAAACCAATAAGCTGATAGACCTGCGTTTGCGGCGCCCCTGCCAAGGCTGTGCTGCGTGTCAGCTCTAAAGCTTCCCATCTGAGAGAGGGGCCTGTCCCTGGAAGAGGGTCAGCTTCCTTGGCATTTTCACTGCCTCATTCTCCACTGCTCTGTGGCTACTGGAAAGGCAAGGCAGGGCAGGACAGGGGCATTACGTCTCTGATGGCCTCACTAACTCAGAACAGGGCAGGCTTCTGTGTCAAGTTCCCCAGGTGGGGCTCTTTGCTTGCTAAGCACCAGCGGGGGCATTGCACTGGAGAGGAAGGCAGTGAGGAGGGCATTTCAGAGTGGCTCAGAGGGAGAAGGGAAGGAAGAGAAGGACACCTCTTCTTCATGACATATGTCACATTGTAATACCACGTGGTTCATGGTGGGACACGTGAGGTATAGGTGGCATGGTCCCAGGAAGCCTTGTAAGGGTCAGGTTCAAGTCCCGTGTACATGTTTCCAAACAACTGGCTTTCAGAAGATAACCAATGGCATCGCAGTCATCACCAAGCATGCGTGAGATGGGAAAGGCAATCTTTTGCGGATGGCTCTCACTCATCTTAAAAGTGGGCCTGAGACAAGCTCTTCTATAGGTGGACAATTATAGTGAGATCTGATGCTTTGGGAAGATCCATGAAGACACGACAGTTTATTCTCTGCTTTGTTCTCTCTTGCCACTCCAGTGCCCACAGTAGTTAGCATGAAATAGACACTTTGTAAATATGTGTTGTTCAGTTTTGCAATAAGAAACAGCTTCTTCCGTCTACAATGCACTTGGGGCAAAACTCCCAGAAATAAGTCTGTCTCTTCCATAGCAATCGTGTGAAGACTTACCAAAAAACAACGGGAATGAACTAACGGACATGAACAAGAATTCCTCTATTTTTTCACTTTTAAAGTGTAAAGAATTCTACAAATTTAAAAGTGTATATGTTAATGCATAGTTCTTTCTCTTCAAAGGATCACTTGCATTTTGACCCCTTTCTAAATGATGACTGAATAGTGAGCTTTTCTTGGCAGGATTTATCACTGTTAATCAGTTTGGTTTAACATAAATGTTGCACCTTACAATTCAATAATTTAGGATCATAGTTATAAGTCACAAAATTGAATGAAAAGTGAATAATACTTAATAGGAGTTAGTATTAATTGTGGTGGTTACAGGTCTCAGGTTTAACTGTATTATTATGGATTATGAGAGGAATGGTTTTGGAAAAATACTTTTCACTTGGCAAGGTTCCTCTCAATATAGCTCACCTTGCATAGAAATGCTCCATTTCCAAAGCCTTAACAGCTTTTTCTTTTTCTTTCACTCCCTCTCATCGCTATATTGCTAGAGTGTATTTTTCATCAAAGACCACCTACATACTACTGGGACTCTCAAAAAGCCCGTAGTGAATGTTTTCAAAATTTGTTTTTCTTGAAGCAGCATTTTTTTTTTTGTAGCTGAATTGTAATAACTTGAGAAATCTGAGGTATCCAACAATTGCAGTAAGTTCAACAAAGTGATCTGGCTTCATTTTTCCAGCCAAAATATCAACTCTACTATGAGGGCTCATTTTCTTCCTGTGATAAATCCTACATGGTCAAAGATAGGTCAGTGGAATACCAGGAAGGGGTACAGAGCACAGTTTTTAGCCCAGCACTTTGCTCTTGTTTCTATGCAGAGTTTTATCAGCACACCAGCACATCTTGGGAAGACTGTCCATTAGAAAGAGATTTAGATACAGATTGGAATCCAGCTTTTTACATTAATTAGATTAACTTGATCAGGATAAAGAGAGAGGGCAGTGCTAAGCTGGCAGAAGCAAAGGCAAATGGCTGTTAATTTTATTGTTGTTTTATTAATCCTCACCTGAGGATATTTTTCCATTGATTTTTAGGAGAGGGGAAGTCAGAGAGAAACATCAATGGGAAAGAAACTTATCGATTGGTTGCCTCCTGTATGAGCCCAACCAGGGCCCTGGCTGTGGAGGAGCCTGCAACCAAATATGTTCCCTTGACCAGAATCAAACCATAGACCCTTTGGTCCACAGACCAGTGCTCTATCCATTGAGCCAAACTGACTAGGGTTAAATGACTGTTAATTTGCTGGGACTATAAGGAACCTCTTTGCAATAGGCAGGATATGAGTGGGAAGTTGTTCCTTGTTGGGGGGCAGGGGGGGGGAGAGAGAGAGAGAGAGAGATTGATTTAGCAAAGTTCACCAAAGGTTTTTAAAGATGAGCTTATGGCTCAGGGAAGCCTGGTTCTCCCCCTAACTTGTAAGGACAACTACTCTCCTTCCTTCCATATGACACACCCCTGGGGTCTTTGTTGGAACCAGTCCCTTGGTCTGATCCAACTGGTGAATGTTGGCAGGCTCTATTGCTTGTAGACATACACTAGCAGGTGTTAAAAAATAAACAGCCATATTAAAAATGCTAAGAGATGGAGCAAAAATCTATTTGAGTTGGGTAGCATCCAAACTGGCACATAGAAAGGAGCTCTAAGGAATTGTACAAAATCAAAGACTCTTATAGGCCGAAGGGAGCAGGATCAGGGATGTTATACTAATAAAAAAAGGATGTTATTATGTTTTTCTAGGAAGAAAAGTGGGTTGGTTGTTACTGCAAAGATTTTTATGAAATGTTGGGCATCTATTAGGCAGGCTACTTGACTAGTGCTGATTGGGCAATTCTTGATTCGATGGTTTAAGATTCAATTTCTGGGAGAGCCAGACTGTAGTTGTCTGAGTTCCTGGTGTGGGCTTTGACATAAGCGGCTTTATTTTGGGTCTGTTGTTAGCAGTGGTATGAACCTAATAGCTTGCTTGACACCTTATCATCAGTCTTGCATAAGTAGTTTGCTGTTTGAGCAGTATGCTGACCTCAAGGCCTAACCACCTTGAGCTCACTCCATTTCACCCAGTGCCTCCATTCTTTGTAGCCTGTGTGTATTTCTAGGGGGAAAAGGAAGGTGACTTAAAACTGTGCCCATGGCCCCTCCTTGTAGATTAAGGACTGTTACCTTCCTTCTCCCTCCCTCGCGCTCCACACTGTTGTACTGGAGGACAGTTAACTAAGCTTTGCAACTCCCAAAGATCTCAAGGCTTTAGGGAAATTCATGTAAAACATGGTGAAGCTTATGCTTATGCTTTAGTTAAACTTATGCTTTAGTTCATCTAAAGACAAGCATATTCTTTGCAGGTTTAAGTTGTTCACTTGTGACTGGATCTTCTGAAAATAAAGAGCAAGAGTTATCTTGACTCTTTGCTGAACCAAACTCAGACCAAAGGTTTCAATGACTGTGCAGTGCCTGTTAGAATAGCCTGCCGATCTGCTTTGTGTTGATAGACTTAACTTACTGTCATCAAGAATCTTCTGCTCTTTTAGTCAGTCAGCCTGCGGACTGAAAGGTTCCAAGTTTGATTCTTGGACATGTACCTTGGTTGTGGGCGCATCTCCAGTAGGGGGTGTGCAGGAGGCAGCTGATCAATGATTCTCTCTTCATTGATGTTTCTAAATCTCTGTCCCTCTCTCTTCCTCTCTCTAAAAAATCAATCTAATATTAAAAAAAAAGAATCTTCTGCTCTTCTAATATCCTGCATAGAGGCCTCAGTCCGCTAATTCAGGCTAAAGACCAAAAGGACAAACATGCGGACTTGCCCCTTCTCCCCACTCTAGGATATCACAAGTTCTGAAACTCTATCAACTGTTTGGTCTGGTCACATTACCTGCGGTGTGTTCACCAAAGCAATCTCCCCTCCTAATCAAAGGATACCCCTATTGTTATTGTTTTCTTTTTGGATTGAGTTATTTGTGTTAATAAATTAATAAGTCCATTAATAAACATTATTAGTTAAGATGTTTACTATTTAAGGAAATTTATTAAATACATCAGGAACAAGAAAATGACAACAGAATAAAAGGTTCTGATAATTTCTCACACTATTGAAGACAAATTATTGATGAAGACATGAGACTCATGTATGTATAGCAGTTAAAGTTAGGGTTTTCTTTTTTTCAGGGTAAATTCTTTTTTTTTCTTTTCTCATTTATTTTTATTTCTTTATTGATTAAGATATTACATATGTGTCCTTATATCCCCATTGTCCTCTATCCCCCCCACTCATGCCCTCACCACCCTGTTGTCTGTGTCCATTGGTTAGGGTTATATGCATGCATTCAAGTCCTTTGGTGGATCTCTATCCCTTACCCCCACCTTCCCCTACTTTCCCGCTGAGGTTTGATGGTATGACCGATGCTTCTCAGTATCTGTTTTTGTTCATCAGTTTATGTTGTTCATTATATTCCATGAATGAATGAGATCATGTGATATTTATCTTTCTCTGACTGGCTTATTTCACTTAGCATAATGCTCTCCAGTTCTATCTATGTTGTTGCAAATGGTAAGTGTAGTATTCCAATGTGTAGATGTACCATGGTTTTTTAATCCACTCATCTGTTGATGGGCACTTAGGCTGTTTCCAAATCTTAGCTATGGTGAATTGTGCTGCTGTGAACATAGGGGTACATATATCCTTTCTGATTGGTGTTTCTAGTTCTTGAGATATATTCCTAGAAGTGGGATCACTGGGCCAAATAGGAGTTCCATTTTTAGTTTTTTGAGGAAAGTCCATACTGTTCTTCACAGTGGCTACACCAGTCTGCATTCCTACCAGCAGTGCACAAGGGTTCCTTTTTCTCTGCATCCTCGCCAGCATGTGTCATTTGTTGATTTGTTGATGATAGCCATTCTGACAGGTGTGAGATGGTACCGCGTTGTCATTGATTTGCATCTCTCGGATGATTAGTGACTTTGAGCATGTTTTTATATGTCTCTTGGCCTTCCTTCTGTTTTCTTTCAAAAAGCATCTATTTAGGTCTGTTGCCCATTTTTTGATTGGATTGTTTATCTTTCTTTTGTTAAGCTGTATGAGTTTCCTATAAATGTTAGAGATTAAACCTTTATCAGGGATAACATTAGCAAATATGTTCTCCCACGCAGTGGGCTTTCTTGTTGTTCTGTTGATGATTTCTTTTGCTGTGCAAAAGCTTTTTATTTCCTAACAGATAATTTAAAATTGTCTAAAATATATATAAAATTTTTATCTATGAACAATGATTCTTTTAGTATTTAGATATATCTGTACACATATAGTCACATACAAGTAAAAGATACACCAAGTTGAAGTTGAGTTCTCTATGTGAGGGTTTCAATGCAAATAGTGATGTGACATCAAAGAAAAAAATGTATGATAGGAAAAATAAATGTATGATAGGAAAAAATCCAACAGTAGGAATGGAAATGTCCCAATAAATTCAATAAAAACTTAATTAAAAAATAAATGTAATTGATTGGTAAGGTATATAAAAATGAAATTAATCCCATAGGCACTTAATCTTTTAATATATTTTTATTTATTTCAGAGAGGGAAAGATAGAAACATCAATGATGAGAGAGAATCATTGATCAGTTGCCTCCTGCACACCCCACACTGGGGATCCAGCCAGCAACTTGGGCAAGTGCCTTTGGGATCAAACCTGGGACCCTTCAGTCCACAGGCTGATACTCTGTCCACTGATCCAAACCTGCTAGGGCCATAGGCACTTTTTATCAAGTCACAGTGAGGCTGGTAAGCTCACTTAGTTCTAGACATATCTCTGTAAGTGCCTGTGCTGCCACACTTTTTCCCAATAATAATAAGTATCCGATGCATTAGAGCAAAAGAATAGCAAACCGTTCACAGTCTTAAGTTACCTAATGGTCTGTGTCCTTTAGAATGTCAGGAGAATGAGTAACTTATGGTCACTGGAGCCTACATCTTGCATATAATATATTTTTAATATCCGTTGGTGATTTAGAGTCCTTGTTATATACTAAGCTTTTTTGCTAAATACTTTGCAGATTTTCTGTTACCTGAAATAGGCATTATTATATACCCATTTTGAGCAGGCAAATACTAAGCTACAAAGGTTAATGACTCAAGCAATGTTACATCGCTGATACACATAGAGTGGAAATCCAACCTGAGGTTAACTTCATTCAGAAGTGCCCAGGCTAAGCCACTCTTCTAGGCAGGAGTCTGACTCATCTGGGACTGTACCTCACTGATGCTAGGGCATGAACCCAGGCTCCAGTCACATTCCCCTAGGAATGTTCTCAGTCGCACTCAGCATCAGCATGCAATGCATACTAACCCCTCAAAATTGCATTTGAGAATAAGTAGGTCTCTTTTCCAGAGAATGTCTTGAATAGCTAAGTGTCACTAAGATGGAATAGTTTACAAAGCACACACACTCACTGGAAAGCTGTTCACTTCATTTCCTGATGCTTAAAGAAGGCACTGAAACTCAGCTTTAAAAACATACCTTCACCCAGGCCTTCTCGGAAACCAGCACTGCACACAGACAAAGCGTACTTACTTTGAGTAGACAGTTGCATGCAGAATCAGGAATGTGTCGTGAATGTAGCCATGCCCTAGAGACCAGTATTTTTACATGGCCAGGCAGAAAGAGTAAGAATAAATCTTCCCCCTCACGTCCAGATAGAAATTTGCAACTGTAACATTTATTTTATTTTTTTTTAGAAAAAGCTAGGTAAGATAGGTGTAGGACAGAGCAGAAATAACCAAAGGTTTCTGTCTAAGTAGTACACATAATTAACACACTTTATACACATTAGGGTTTTTTCAACTTTCCCGTTGGAGTGGCCAGTTATTTCTGAGTTAAAAGGAGATCTTCAAGTAAGTGTCAGTAGGAAGTGCTCGCTATGATATCCTCTGACGTGACATGCTAGGCAAGTGAGTGAGTACGTTGGTACTCTTTGATGGACAGGAAGGTCTCAGTGGAAGGCAGTTATTCCCATCACCCTCACCCAATAATTTAAGTTGATAGTAGAGAGGAAAACAAAGCCCAGTCAGTTTCCTAAGTATTCTACTCTCCACAACCTGAACCAGCTTTAAGGTGGCCAAATTAGAATGCCAACATGATCACACCTTCCAGGGTCCAGCACATGGTAGATCAACACATTTTTATTCAATTGAATCTGAATAATTCAATATCAGCAGTAATGAAGAATGATGAACAGATTTAGTCTTTTCTTTCTGTTTTCATTTATATTCTCAATTGTAGTACTATCCTTCTACGGGATTTGAACTAAAAATCTCCTAGTTGTTGTTGTTGTTGTTTTACTCTATTTTTATTGTTGACACTATTACAGACGTCCCCATTTCCCCTCACCTTTTGCCCACCTCTATCCAGGCCCAGCCCCACCCCCCCCTGCCATCTGGCCATCACCACACTGTTGTCTGTGTCTGTGGGATATACATACATTTTCATTGACAAATCCCTTTACCTTCTTATAGCCAGTCATCCCTCCCCTGTCCAGTCTGACAGCTGTCAGTCCATTCCATGTGTCCTTGCCTCTATTTCTGTTTAGATGGTCAGTTTATTTTGTTCATTAGGTTCCACATATAAGTGAGATCATGTGATATTTGTCTTTCTTTGGCTGGCTTATTCCACTTAGCATAATAATCTAGTTTATTATGATTTATATTTCTATTCTTAGTAAAGAATGCCAATAAGCCTAAATCTTGTATGTATATATAATGTTTGCCTTCCATATCTTATAGCAAGAATTCAAATTCAATGAATATGTTTTAAGTAGATCTTTTATTCAAGGCATTGTAGGGCCACTCTGGCCTTTTATGATATCTCAGTTAACCGTTGCCAGTCAACATGGTAGTGATACATTCGAAACTAATGATTCCTGCTAGGCCACTTGACATCCTTTCTTCTTCAAAACTCACACAAGAGGCTTTTGATGATATCATTCTTGCACTTTAAAAAATGTTAATGTATTTTTATGATTTCAGAGAAAAGGGATGAGGAAGAGAGAAATAGAAACATCAATGAGAGAAAATCATTGATCAGATGCCTCCTTCACACCCCTTACTGGGGATTGAGCCCACAACCCGGGCATGTGCCCTGACTGGAAATTGAATCATGACCTGGTTCATAGGTTGACACTCCACCACGGAGCCACACCAACCCACCAACCAGGCCATTCTTGCATTTTTTTAAAGGAAACTCCTAAAGATCTAACGTTATCCAAGAGGAAGTTTTTCATGGGTTAAAATGTCTGTGGAAGACTGAAAGAACCCTGGGCTAAGAGGACCTTCATCTGCTGTGCTGAGAACAAGTTCTATGGGTTTGCTCTCCACCTTGGTCTAGTCTCATTTATTTATTCCACAGTTCTTTGTCATCATCATCTATTCCAGCTTTCCTTCTTGATAGTTTTCATCTTAAGATGAAGTCATTTGTTAGACAATGTGTCTTGTTTGTTGTGCTTATACAATGCTGAGAGTGTTCTACACTATGTTCCTAATACAGCTTTGAGAAAAGCTACAAAATGTTCACTTACTGTCTCCTATCATTTTCCATGTTCTCTAATGACAGAAAGGTGTTTTTCCAACTTCATGCACACCGGGCCACTCCGAGTGAATTTCTCCAGCTTTACCCAGGGGTCTGATGGGTTTATTGATGGGTCTATAGCTTTCGGGAAGGCTATAGGTTTTATTTCCTCTTGACTTGAACTGACTAAGTAAGGGTGCCTATAAGAGTTAATGAAAGATACTTTTATTCAATAATTCAATAATTCAATGAATGTTATTGAGTGAGTAGAAAATGGTAGCTATGCTGGATACTGGAAGTACACTAGTGGAAAAAAAATAAAAGTGCTGTCTACTCTTATTGTTTTTATAGTCTAGTGCAGGCATGGACAAACTACGGCCCGCGGGCCAGATCCGGCCCATTCGTCTGTTCTATCCGGCCCTCACGGAGCTGAAAGAGCGGGCCGTATCCTTTTATGTAATGATGTTTACTTTGACTTTATATTAGTTCACACAAACACTCCATCCATGCTTTTGTTCCAGCCCTCTGGTCCAGTTTAAGAACCCATTGTGGCTCTCAAGTCAAAAAGTTTGCCCACCCCTGGATTCTAGTGGGGAAAAGGGGTATAAACAAATAATTACATTAGTGAGTACTAGTTACAAACAGTGCTACTTCCCTGAAGGAAAGTAATATCATTGATGTTTCTCTCTCTCTCTCTCTCTCTCTCTCTCTCTCTCTCTCTCTCTCTCCCTTACTTTCTGAAATCAATAATATATATATACATATATATATATATATATATATATATATATATATATGTATATATATATTTATATTTGGAATTTTAAGGACAAATTTTTTCTGGGAGTGTTGTTTAAACTGAGATGACAATAACATTCCTTGGGGGTGGGGTGGCCCATACAAAAAAAAAAAAAACCAGAAAGGAAAACTTGTATAATAAAGAGCAGACAGAGGTGAAGGAAAATGAGGACACAAAGCTTTAGTGTTCTCTCCCTCTCCCTCTCCCTCTCCCTCTCCCTCTCCCTCTCCCTCTCCCTCTCCCTCTCCCTCTCCCCACCCAAGGTGTTTTGGAGCTTCCCAAGACTTTCATAAAGGTGCTCTCATCCATGAGGGATTATGAAAATTAATGTTCTTTGTGGGGAAGATGGTAGACAATTCTTATTCTGTGCCATGTTAATGATGTCACTCTAGAAACCTTGTCTTTATCGCCAAAGCCGTGAGAAACTATTAAAGGGTTTCATATAAAAGACAGAATCTCCTTAACCACTTTTACTTAGCAAAGACCCACATTTCTAAATTAACTTATTAATTAGGTAATCCCAGGTGATATAATTCTTGCTCATCCCTATATTAATTTAAATCTCCAGGACAGCAATTTGGGCACTGGGTTGACTTTGAAAATTGGATATTTGTGCAATGATGATCACAGTATCGGTGACTGGTGAGCCATGTCTGTTCCAAACTTCATATACTTTCTAGCAACTTACAGAAGGACATAGGACTTGGGAGTCAGTGAGATATATAGCAAAATAAAATATTGTACAAATATATGTATACTGACACGCCAGAGAAAATATGGGCTGCAACCACTTCTCATTAGACATGGAGCAATAACTTTATTCCAGAAAGAAAATGAGTGCAGAAACTCATTTTTATGATCACACAGTGAATGTAGTGTTCTATGACACACATGACAGATCTTCCCAAGAATGAAATGCCTTCTCAGCTCGTGGGTTAGGTGTCTAATTTCCCTGAAGCCTTTGGATGTTTTCTGGCAAGACTGCCCATGTGCTGTGTTTAGATATGTTCTCAAGCTGCATATGCACAGTCCTCATTTATGTCTTGTCAGTCTGCAACACAGGATGGGATGAGCTGACCCAGTGTTTCATCCTTAGAGAGTTTGGTCCAATCTTCTCCATTCTGCCTGATAACATGCTGATAACATTCTACTTAGTCTTGGAAGCTCAGAAAGAGAAGGACTGTATAAGCCTTTCTCTGTTTATAGTGCTAATCAGTTGGAACCTATAAGTAATTACTGATTAATTAATAACTCTTAGGGAAAACACAGAACTTCTTAGGGACTTATATGTGGAATTAAAGCAAGCTGCCTTAGTATAATTCTACATGGTAGGGCCAACATAGGTAAGACATGGTTCAATTTTTAAAAATTACTCCAGAGTAGTTTATAAGAGGAAAATACATAATACCTTCCTTGATTATTTGTTGATGACCTATTAATTTTATCTCTGGACTTCCAGCCATGCTTTTGGTAAAAATACAAAGCCTTTTTAATATATATGTATATATATTTCTAGAATAAAAGAGCATAGTGCTCTGATGTCAATTTAAAGATTATGCTTTATTAAAGAAAAATGAAAAGTAATATTGTGTTCCAGGATCAGTTTGTACAAAATTACTTCCTTCTATGTGTTGGCTTAAATATTATATAAGTTTTGTTTTGTATAAACACTACTTTTGGTTCTATTTTTTAAATTTAAGTTGTTTTTAATGTCATCACAAAGAAGTATAGCTCAGGACCTCAAGTAGGCTAAACAATGCTCACTGCAGCACTACTAGTATGTACAATAGCCAAGATATGGAAGCAACCTAAGGGTCCACCAAATACATAAGTAGATTTTTAAAAATCTGTGATGATGCACTCTCTCTCTCTCTCTCTCTCTCTCTCTCAAATATTAGCAACTATAAAAAAGAATGAATTTGCAATTTATAACAACATGGATGAACCTAAAGGATATTAATGCTGATTAAAAGTCAGACAAAGAGAAATACTCTATACAATTTTACTTATATGTGGAATCTAACAACAACAATACAATAACCAGAAGACTCATATATCTAGGAAGCAACAAACTGGTGGTTACCAGAGGGGTTAGGGATGGGGTCCATGGAAGATACAGGTGAAAGGGATTAAGAGGGGTTAAGGGAGTTTATAAAGGTGCATAGTTTCTTAAGTTTTGTTTTATTTTATATTAATTAAAAGCATGGAAGGCTAAAGACAGAAATGATTGTTGTACATATGCATGGCATTTAATTTGGTCATTTTATTATTTTTAATTAAATACATCTAAATTTTCCTATAATAAAATATATATCTCTTAAGAAAAATTATATCACAAAAACAAAATGTTATGACTTTATGATGTCATAGAAGCTTAGTAATAACTATGTTCAGTTTCTTGATAGAATCAATGCTTTTTATTTAATACAGCTAATTTGAAGCAATGGTAGACATTTTCTATGATTGAAAAGAAGAAATATTCTTTTGGCTGTTTGGCTAAAACTTTTAATGTTTTGATGATATAATTACAGAATATTTTTAATGCTAGCTAAATTGGATTCACTATTGATTTTAAAGAAACAGCCTGTTTGGAGACATTTATCTACTTGTAATCGACAGCATATAATCCATAACCCTAATGGCTTCATGATGTTTTAACCAGGGGGGAAAAGCAACTCTTAGGCTGTAAACTCCTCTTTGGTCACAGAGAAATGGCACAGACTCTGTGTATCTTGCTTGGTCGAGCTTAATTAAGCACAAGTATTTTTCAAGTATTCACCCTGTCCTCAGCACAGAGGTCAGGGCTACTGTCTGGGACACGAGAATCAGGGAACTGGCAGAGCCCCATGGATTGCTGATGGACACACCCATTCTGATGGCTCATGATGCATCACTGTTTAAATATTTCAAGAATCACAGTTGCAGCACTTCATCTCTACAAAGTCAGCACTTGTACCACTTAGAGAAAACATGAGGATTCGGACAAGCATATATGTTCAGTGCCAGGGAAGCTCCACAGATGCAAATTATATTTGACTTGCTCAAGAAATATTCCCTCACATAGACTGTCAATGTCTTGAGGCCAGGAAATTTGCTTATCTACCTTCTTCACCCCCTATAGTGTCTAGCTTTTGGCTGAGCATATGTGCTGTATCCCCTTATAAACATGCCCACTCTCTTCTGGAGTAACCCTGTTCATGGGAGTTAGCCTCTCCTAAATATAAGTTCTCACTTTATTTCTAATAGTGTTTCTGTTATAATTACCTGCAATCACATTTTATTGATCCTATTCCAGTTGGGATGAGGTTGTTTTTCAATCCACATATTTGTGAAGGAATGCATTTCTGAGGTGGATCTCTGAAAACACTGGATTTTACATAGATAGAAATATGTTAGCAAGAGGAAGGAGTATATAGGACCCATAGCTTCTGAGTTGCAAAGCTCAACCATAAGAAATCTCAGCGAAGAAATGTTTTCCTCTTTAAGTTCTTAATTTGAATTGTCTTTTAAAGACAGTAGATTTAATACCAGCATTTTGATCCATAGTAGGCAATTTAAAAGGGTTATAATCTGTACAGACTAGATAGAGCTTTTATATAATGGTACTAGTGACCTAGTGCATGAAATGTGTTCACATTAAAAGGGAATTAGAGGAAACATTTTAATATTGCTATTTGCCCTTTCTCTATAATACAAGTGTCAGAGATGAAAGAAAATGAGTAAAATGCATATGAAAAATCCTCCTCCTGTCAGAGTCTGAGGCACACCATGGGAACCAGAGTGAAGTCCCCACCCAACCACATGCACCTTGAAATTGCGAGAGACCTAGACCCAGACCAGGACCTGGCCAATCCCACCCCATTGGGCTAGATCCAGACGTGGCCAGTACCACCCCTATCAAGCTCTGCTGGGGGACATGGCCTGGGCCAGGGCAGGGGGCACACCTTGAGGTCCCCATCAAGCCCCACGGAGCAGGGGTGTGGCCTCAGGTCCCCTGCCGGGGCTGGGGTGGGTGATGTGCCTTGAGGTCCTCAATCAAGCCCTACAGGCGGGGGCACAGCCTGAGGTTCCCCAGTCTGGCACTGGGGAGGGGAGCATGGCTTTAGGTCCCCTGTCAAGCCCCACCAAGCAGAGGGCACAGCCTCTGGTCCCTGCTGATTGTTCCTTAAGGCTCGTTACAGGAACTCGGCCTCTGCTGTGGGCGCAGCCATTTTGTTATGGTGTGGTGGTCAATTTGCATGTTCCCTCTTTATTAGATAGGATATGTTTTATAACTTTTGGTTCTAATGTGTGTTACTCAGCAATTACCTTCTTTTGGGAATAGATATGGGAGGTACCAGTCTCTTGTTGACTACATTCATTTTCAGTGTTCACCTAATAATGAGCTGCTTCCCAGGGCAGCCTTCTACCCATAAGAACTTCCAAGTAATGGGAGTTACATTCTGCTATGGACTTACACTCTCACTCAGGAAGCGCATTTCAAATAGAATGTGTTGCAGTGAACCAATCTTCGTGTTGCTATTTCAAATGTTGATCTAAATTACAACAGCTCACCAGCAAGTCCAATGGTGTTCTTAGAGCACACTGACCCTGCAGAGAGTGTGGGACTCAGACTCGGTAGTTCTCCAAGTGTGATCCCAAGGCCCACAGTGCTGGCATCAGGAGGAGCTGGCTAGGAAGGCAAACTTCAGGGCCCTGCTACTCAGTCGGGGACTTGGGGGGTGGGACTATGCAGGCTATGTTTTAACGAGGCCTCCACAGGAGTCAAATACAGATTTGGAATCAATGCTCTAATTTACTCTTTTTATGGTTGAGAAACTGAAGCTGAGAGCAATAAAATGACTCGCGAAAAGACATAGCATCCAGTTGGTTAGTGGCAATAGCAGAATGGGAACAAATCCTAACCTGGTCTACAGCTGTCCTCTACTGCCAAGGAGGTTGCTCTCTTGCAGGAATGAAATCCTTTATTTTTCAACAGCTAATTGCTGAATTCCTCCTCCATGGCCACCTTGTGGGTTGATGTTAGTACTCTTCCCCTGCTCACCTCTGAACGCCATGAACCTTTTCCATGTTGTTTCTTTTCTCTTTGTGCTTTGCTTTCCCAGCTTGGATACTTAATTGAGCATCTAGTCAAGGACACTCCGCCACTTTTTAAAGGCACTAGCCCTTTGCATAGGAGCTTTTGGGTGGTGGTTGTTGGTGTTTTTGTTTTGTTTTTTCCAAGTGTTCCCCTTTTAAATCAAAGGTTTACAAACACCAGGAGAGACTTGGTGAAATTCTGTGTTTGCCAGAAAAGTCCTAGCTACATGCAGTCCCATCTCCTAGAGTCAATTTGCAGGAGGCGTCTTTGCAAGAGCCTATGACGTTGTGAGCAAATGAAGTCTCATCTCGCCGGTAACGAGGTCGCCTTGCCGAACCTGTCAGCACTGGGGCTGACCCTCTTGTGCTGTGCTGTCTGCTCAGCTGGCGCTATTGGCTGTTAATCAGAAGTGCTTTTCCTTTTTCAGTCTCACTTCATTTCCACCGGCCTGCTCCACTTGGTATTCAGAGCTGGTTTGTTACAGAGAATATTGTCGCAGCCCTGTCTTGACATCTTCCTGCCAACTGGCAGTGATGGGTCAATATTGCTTCTAACTACTTTTCACAAAGCAGAAAACATGCGATCACACCAATTAGGTGGTTTAAACATTTTTGTTTTCTAGCCAGCCTTCTTTTGGCTGCCTAAACTGGTCTGCAGACTGGAGGGGGAGAAAGGGAATGGTTAGAGACAGAACTTGGCTGAGGTGCCAAGGTTAGCTGGTGAGATAGCCTGGTCTTTAGGGGGCTGACATCAAATCCAGGCACCAGAGGAACCTGTGGCGCCTGTTCTCATCTGTGCATTGGCAACAAATGGAATAACGGATTGTGTGGACACTGTTTGTAGGAGCTCAGAACACATTATCATTGGTGGGTTGTACGTGGTACATTGAGAAAGATGCACCAGAGTCTGCTCAATATTCTGTTTAATGCTTGTGAGTTTTTATTAGTGTTGAGGGACCATGAAGATATTCCAGAATATATGAACTTGTTTGATTTCTGAGTCAGTGGGATGTTCTGGTCACCAGTCTAATTTCTCCTAATTCTTTAAAAAATATATATATTTGTTTCCTTGTTTTTGACATTTGTGATTATGCGGTCTGACCAACTTCATGCTAGGCAGCATGGCATTGGAAAAGGTGCATATGTTGGTGTCAGTGAGAATTTCGGATTCAGTGAAACTGGGCCTAAATGCCAGCTTCATTACTTTCATTAGCTTGTGTGGCCCTTAAACAAGATATTAAACTTCTCTAGGCCTGTTAATATCTGTAAATTTGTGATGAAACAAAAGGAGCGTTAATACCATTTAGTTATTATATCTTTTTTTCTATTTACTATGGTGCCAAGAACTGTGGTTAATGTTGAGGCTAAGTATCAATAAGAGGCAGCAAGAGGTTTCAGGGAGAAGAGGAAAAGGCCCCATATTTCCACCTAAGCACCACAATATAGCTTTTTTGGTGGAAATGAGATATCTGCTGAGTCTTGGTGAAGGATTGAGTTAGATAGGTAAATATATTGAGGAAGGCATTCCCAGAAAAATATAGAGTCCAATAATTGAGAGGAGGCCTGGAGATGCATGAAGAAAAAGCTGTGAATGCAGAGCTCTAAGCAGCTGACATAGGAAGCACAGAATGGGTGGTGGGCAGTGAGCGCTGGACAGAAAGAGCCTGGGGAGTCCATACAGGTCCTCCTGTGCATGTCAGAGAGCTCAGACTCCATCTCCTGTGATGTGCAGCTTACACAGCAACGTAAATATGGTTGGCTATGAAACTGGGGTTTGGAGGGATCACTTGAGTAGGAGTGCGCACAGTGCATTAGAAGAGTTCCCTCAGACCAGCTGGAGTGGCAGGCATGCGGCTCAGCTGGGCCTGCCCTACATGCCTGCCTCCAGAGTCCCTCAGTCTCCTCAACCCCCCAGCCACCACAGGTTGGCCCAAGGCACAAGCAAGCCTCAGATGGTTAATGTCCAGCTGCCCAGGGCCACCCGAAGCTCAGATAACCAGGGCCAGCCACAGCTTGAGCTGCTGGCAATGGCAGCAGCAGAGGTGTGATGGGGCATCACTTTCCCCTGATCACTGGATTGCCTCCTGCCCCTAAGAGCTCCCAGACTGTGAGAGGGGGCAGGCTGGGCTGAGGGACCCCCCCTCCAGTGCATGAATTTTCATGCACCAGGACTCTAGTACAAAAATAAGCAATGACTGCAGTTGTGTTGTGCATTGCTGCCCCTGACCTAAATGATTGTTGTGTTTTTCCTTATTTTCTCTAATAACCAGACCATTTTCTCTTCAGGCACTTAAAGCCCAGCCTTTAGACAATTTAATGGAGCTTTATTTTTCAACCTTAAAACAAAACAAAACATTTTTTTGCTTTTTTTCTTTGTTTATAAAACCTTTTTTCTTTCATTAAACATTTAGTTATTATATCAGTTATTTAGTTATTATATCAGTTATTAAACTGTTTTCCTATAGTTTACTTCTTTCCTTGAAGTTTGAAAGTTTTGTTCTTTACATTTAGATTTTTACTGGACCTGGAATGGGGTGTTGAATACAAGGTGAAATTTGAATCTGAGTTGCTGTTTGTTTGTTTTTCCCTCCTACACTGAGAACTAATTTTCCTGGCTCTATTTATTGAGATGACCATCTTTTCCCCACTGATCCACAATTATACTTTTGTCCTACATCAAATTTGCATATACATGTGAACCCACATCTGGATGTTTTTCTCCCTTGCAGTGGTCATGTTTTTCTCTATTGCATTCATTGGTCATTTGCATACTCTTTCACTAGTACCGTGATTTCTACATTATTATAGCTTAATTAGAAATCTCAATATTTGGGAGACTACATATTCCAAACTGTC
Organism: Vespertilio murinus; assembly: GCA_963924515.1. Lineage (NCBI taxonomy): Eukaryota > Metazoa > Chordata > Mammalia > Chiroptera > Vespertilionidae > Vespertilio > Vespertilio murinus. Next base: position 6,657,315 of record OZ004709.1, read on the forward strand.
TTTTTAATAGAATTGTTTTGAATTTAGTTAATTTGAAGACAGTCAACATCTTTATGAGACTGGTTCTTCTTATAGATGACCATTATATGTGTTACTTTGTATATTAGGTCTTCCTTCATCACTTTCAATAAAACTTAATAATTGTCTTCATAAAGATTTTTTGCACATTGTTGGTTATGGTTAGTTTTATTTTAACTGGGGAATTTGCTTCTTAGTTTTTAATTGGCATTTTGAAAATTATGAAATAATATCCTTCTGTTTTCACATTAGGCTTTTGTCACTTAAATAGAAATAATAATCATAGCTTGTAAAACATTCTTTGAATTTCAATATGTTAAGAATTCTTGCCCTCAGTGAATAAATTTGATTTTTTAATATAACCCCAAATGATGCAATATCAAGATTATGAAATGAGATCCCATTTTCATTAAAATGAAGGTGATTCAATAAAACTTCAGAAAGAGAAGTTTTACATGTGAGTCACGAATTGCTTCTGAGTAATATTTTAAAAAGGAAGTTAAGAGTGTCCTGATAATTGATGAAGTTATTCTCATTATCTTAGTAACTTTTAAAGAAACTACTACTCAATAGACATTATTGACTACTTATTTCCATACCTACACAAATCTCTTCTCATGCATGTTTATCACTTCATTTGTCATATCATGGATTCACATTTTTGACATTTATCTAAAATTATAATCAAACTTTGTAGTTCACAGCTTGCTTGCTCCTGTTTATAGATTTCTTTGCTGACCTGCCATTGCAAATACCCAATCTCTTGTTAGTTCACTTTCTTGGGCTGTCAATAATCCACGTTTATTTAGTTTTTCTCTGTTTATCCTGACTTCTAGTTCTGAAGCCTCTAATGACAAATATAAGGAGTTTATCATTTCATCTTTTCCCTTACTCTCAGTGCCACATATGTGCGAAATTTTCTTCTCTAAATGATTTGTGATTCCCTTAGATTTTCAGCTAATATTAGAGCTTGCCAAACTTCCACGGCATGCCAGAAACAGAACCCCCGGGCCTATATATTATCAATTGTCATTTTAAAACTTGTAGGGTTATTGTGGCATAAAGACTTGTATTTTTAGATCTTCCTGCATTTCCATATATATCATCATAAGTGTATTTATTGTTCTGGTCCCTATTTTGCTTACATCTTACCAAAATTAACTCTAGAACTTCTATATTCCATAGTCAGATAAACACATAAGTCCCTGAAATTCTCAGTGAATAATTTCTGTATAACTTCCACACTCTTTCCAGCTTCTCTCATAACAAATTATGATGTTATCACTTCTCCCAAGCACTAAACACTTGCTCTTCGGTGAATGTCCTTTACTTTGGATCAGTACTAATCATTGTAATTTTGCATAGAAATGAAAGGTAAGGGAGTTTCACATCTTATATGCAATACCTATGCACATGTGAGTCTACCCAATATATATTTTATTCTGAAGATGAAAGTATCCTCATATTTATGGCCCCAAGGGGAGATCTAATTCCTGGTGGACACAAAGTGTTAACTTGGATATTTGATAATTTGCTGACAGTCTCATTGGTTATATAAAGGATTTAAATACCTTTTTTAGGTACCATGGATAAAATAGCCTTGATTTACTAGGGCATTTTGTAAATGTATATTTCTATGCAACTTATCTTGTCAGTCACACAGGGCTTTCTACCTTATCTCTTAACTATTGTTAATTTTTCTCAAATGTCTGTCTGTTTCCACATAAGAGCAACTTATAATTTGTAAAAATGCAAATAGGTTTTAATTTTCAAAGTATTTTTAAGGGCTCATTTTCCTCTTCAACATTATGCTGACAATTTGAGTCATTGTCACATAGTAATCAGTGACACCTGGGAAGAATACACATTCTACTTGCCAGTAGTAATTCATAAATAAATTGTATACCTAAGAGAACCAGTTAAACTCTTTAAGTATATGTCTTTGATAAAATAATGCATGTTAAAGAATGAGTTGTCTTTTTTTCATATTAATACTAAGGAAGTTCGGTGCAAATCCAGAGATTTAACATTTTTTAAGGAGGCTTTAACAATTAAGATTTAATATGTTACTTACCTTTTGTCCATTATTTGCCATAATTTGTTTGCTTTGGCTATCAGCTCTTGACAAAGGAATACCTCCCTCCCATATGCCTTACACCTGTTTGTTCAGACCTGCTCTGCATAATCAGGAGGTGTGGCTTGTCAAAGTGAACCTGAAATGTTGCCTAAAGCTGGAAAGGGTGCTTCCTGACATTATACATATTATAGAGCATAGATGGGTCTTTTTCCTGCCTATTTTTTAGTAGATACTAACGGTAATACATGTTTGCTCTTTTTAAAATATGTTCTATTGATTTTAGAGAGAGAGGAAGGGAAAGGGAAATAGAGATAGAAACACACTGATGAGAGAAAAACATCGATTGGCTGCCTCCTGCCTGCTTCTTGTTGGGAATTGAGCCTGCAGCCCAGGGATGGATCCTGACCAGGAATTGAACCCATAATCTCTTGGTCCATGGGTCAATGTTCAACCACCGTGCCACACTGGCTGGGCCATACACTTTTGTTGACAAGAGAAGATCATCTAATGAATGTTTTAAGATGAGTCAAAGCTCAGTGCTTCTCAATATATAGCCCAAGGTCCCTGCTTCAAGTCCCCTGAAAAGCACATTTACAGTACAATTTTGGGACTAACTGCAGACCTGCTTGCTCAGAATCTCTAGGGATGGAGACTAGAGCAACCATGTGTAAAACTAGATGCCCAGTACATGAAATTCGTGCACAATAAAGATCCCTAGGCAATCAGGGCTTATCTGTGGGGTGACTGGCAGGGCGATTAGCGTGCCCCTCTCACCCCCTGCTCACTGATCACAACCACCTTGGCTGGCCTGTCACTGCCTGCTCTCAGGCCCCGCCTCCACGCCTCCCACCACCACCACCCATGGTCAGGGGCTGCAGGCTAGGGGCAGCTCATGCATTGAATGTCCCCTGGTGGTCAGTGCGTGTCATAGTGATTAGTCATTCCGGAATTCAGTCAATTTTCATATTAAGGTTTTATATAGATAGATAAGATTACTGGGGGTAAACCAACACCTGCTAAAATGTGAGACAAGTGTCTAAGTGGGAAGAACTTTTATGATTAGTGGTTTTGCAAGCCCTACTCCAGCTGACTAGAATTGGGACCTCGGGCCACTCATTCATCTAGCTTTGGGCCTCTGCTTTCTCATCCATTAGATCAAAAAGCAATAGTATGTAATCTCTAAATCGCCTCCAGCTCTAAAATTCTATAGACACAGCATTTTGAAAGACAATAAAAAGAGGGAGGGTAGGAAAACGATCAAGATGGGAAAACTAGATAGATATAACATATATTTAATAAAAGCCATTAAGGAAAAAAAAAGAAAATAGTTTTAAATAAAAAGCTGTTTTCTATGTTAGTTTATAAACCATAAAAACCTTTGAAAAACCCGGAAAAGATAGTGAAGTTAACACATATACAGAACTTATTCTCCTAACTTAAATCATAAATTGATAAAGCATTGCATATATCACAATAACACCTGCAAAAAAATCTAAAGTTAAATAAAAAAGAAAAACAGAGGAAAACAATATTACAAATATTAGACCTTAGGAGATAATATTTTTAAATCAATAAAGACCAAAACCCTAACAAAGATAGAAGCTAAGCTAGAGTATTTTGCATAAAAGAACTAAGTTTTTAATTTATGCAGATTTCCCTATTCATTTTTACCTTTCATTTTTTCTGTATGTTTAATTAAAACATTATAACTGTGATTTCTTCTGAATTTTTAACCTCAGCCATAATTTATATCAGGTCTGATCTTTCATTGTCAATAATTACTAGGCTTACAGTAGTGTTTAGAAATGTGTAAAAGTTAAAAAAAATAAGTAGAGGAGTTCTTAATTAATTATGGTAGCTTAGCCATCTTCATTCCCCACTGCTAGGCGACTTTTCTCAAAATGTGTTTTCTTCTTCCAAATCTGCAGTTCAAGGTCTAAAAGCCTCATGGTGGCATTTGAGGATATCAGTAACCTTGGTTCATTTCATCAACTCAACCACAGGTTTCATTCTTTATCCATTTCATTATCCTAACCCAGTCGGTCCATCTCCAGTGATCAGCCAGTCAGGAAGCTTCTTAGGGAACAGGGGAGGGGTGAGTATCTGATCCTTGGTATGTGTGTCAGTTACTGAATGAAACAGCAAGGACTCCATCAATGACTGGTGGTTTTCTCCCACCAGTGAGAGGTTTGGAAGAATGGAGATAATGGAATTACTTAAGCAATGTCTTTTAGCTCGTGTTTGAAAGAGTGGCACTTGCATTTTCTCATTATTTCTGAGTTCAAAGTAGGAAGATCGGGAACCGCTGAGGGTTGTATCATCTGTGCCTGTCCTTTCCTATTGGTAAGAGGAAGGCTTTACCAAACGTACCCCTCCCAGATTTCCACTTACATCTTACAGGGCTTTTCCCATATGACATATGTTATACCTCACCTGTATAATCACACCTACCACACATTATGGAGTTACACAATCCACGATCACTCACTTCTAGCTGCTGTGGAAGCTTGATAGTGAAGCATTGCCCATTTTATGGTCACTGTTCTAACTTTCCTTTGTCACCTTTTATGCAGTGCTGTTATACTTGCAATGTGCTCCTCATGATGGTGTCTCCTCAATGAAGTTACATACTTCCTCAAAGGGATTATCCCAAAGTGGACACCTAATAAATATTTCTTGGCACGTATTTAATACACATAGGTATCTGCTTTTAGGCAATATGGTTTGCTGTGAGGAGCTGAGGTTGTAGAATTTTAAAAACTGGAATTTGAGTCATTAATCTTCTATTTAATGGTTATATCATGGTTATTGCCTTGTCCTGTAACATCTCTGAGACTCATTTCCTTACCTGCAAAAATAGTGGAAAATAATAAAACTTATCTTATTAGGTTTGTTTGAGACATAAACATGAAAATTCATGAGAAAGCATATTACAAACAAACCCTCGGTTGCAAAAAAAATCACTATTCTTAATAGAATATTTCTAATATTCTGGAGTAAAAATAGGCTAAGTGACAAGTTTATAAGAGGCAGTGGAAGTGATTCTCCTAGTATTATATGACATTTCTTTTATAGTGGCGCAGCTACAGCAGAAAAGAGACAGCAATTACAACTAATAAGCTATTGCATTCGATTTGTTAGGCTTTCGCGACTGCTTTCCCACTCTCCAAGATTAGCTTGCCATTTGTTATGATATTATTGCCGCAGCAAGCAGCAGAAAAAGATGTCGCACTTTAGAAGAAATGTAGAACTCCAGAAAATATAGTCTAATCAGAAGTCCTGCTCAATGGGGAATAAAAAAAAAAAACCCTCAGAATGTGACAAATTTACATTTCTATGTAGACAGTAGCGTTCAGCAGTTCCCACTCAACCACGGTTTTGCCTTCCACAATCAATTTGGGTCCAAGAATATGAAATAAAAAAAAACCAAGAAGTAAACAATTCATGTGTTTTAAATTGCGCACTGTTCTGAGTAGCATGGTGGCATCCTGTACCAGCCAGCTCCATTCTGCTGGGTATGTGAATTAGCCCATTGTCCAGTATATTCACACTTTATACATTGGTTGCCATTAGTCACCGAGTAGCCCTCCTGATGATCAGATTGGTTGTTGTGGTATTGCCATGCTTGTGTTCAAGAAACCCTTATTTTACTTAGTAATGGCCCAAGACATGAAAATACTTTAAGTTTTATTATAGGTACATATGTATAGAGGGTGGGAGGGACAGGATACGGGTATATATGGTTTGGTACTACCCTCAGCTTCATCCATCCACTGAGGGATTTACAACATTATCCCCCTCACACAGGGGGAGTACTGCATCCGTGTTCTAATTAGATGCTAAATAGAGAATGGAGCTCGCCTCGTCTAATGGCAGCGGATGGTATTGCTATTCTCACCGTAGTTCTTCTCCGGTGCTACACTTAATGGCTGGATTAGGCTGGGCATGTCGGAGAGGGAAAGTTACCTGAGCTAGGACATATGTTACTGGTTAAGGATAAAGAAAGCAGTTACCTTTAATTTAGCACTCAGTCCACTGTTGCTTCCTTCTGAAGTCTGATCAATACTGATACCACCTGACCTGGATGCTATGTGGTCCAGGCTAGATGCATAACGTTTGAATCAATTAAAGAAACTGAACAAAATGTTACCGCTTATATTATTCTGATGCCTTATATTTTCATAATACAAAGAATGTAATTTCACCTGAACTAAAGGATTCCAGAAAATATTTCAATGTTGCTTATCCTGGACATTCTCCACAATTTTTTTCTGTCACCTGATTTTTCAAGAACAATATTAAAGCACCCTAAGTAACCACATTATCACAATAATATAACATTCTCATTAACCTCTTTGGTAGTCTAAAAGTTCTATCCTAGAATATATCATTAGAAATTCTAGGAGTCAGAACTTCCAATAGTGTGTGGCAGGTAGTAGGAGCTCCTTCTCACAAGTATTGATGAGCATCTTGTATGTGCAAAGCAAGGGGACTTGGAAATAAATACAACAGATCTTGTTTGCAGCGCCTGTAGGAGGCTGGCACCTATGCATAGGAACTAGATGCTAGTAGAGGGACCAAGGCAGAGAGGTCGGTGGGTTTGGTTTATGAGATCACTAAGGACTTGACCTTCCCAAGGAGAACAGAGAGACCTCCTGGAGAAGAAAATTCCTGAAGGAATCCTAAAGAAAGAGGAAGCCTGGTCAGCCTGGCTCAGGGGTTGAGCATCAATCTAAGAACCAGGAGGTCAAGGTTCATTCCTGGTCAGGTTCAATGCCCAGGTTGCAAGCTTGATTCCCAGTGTGAGGCATGAAGGAGGCAGCCAATCAATAGTTCTCTCTTGTCATTAATGTTTCTTTTTAAAAAATATATTTTATTGATATTTTACAGAGAGAGAGAGAGAGAGAGAGAGAGAGAGAGAGAGAGCTAGAAATGTCGATGAGAGAGAAACATCGACCAGCTGCCTCTTGCACACCCTCTACCTGGGATGTGCCCGCAACTAATGTACATGCCCTTGACTGGAATCAAACCCAGGACCTTTCAGTCCACAGACCGATGCTCTACCACAGAGCCAAACCGGTTTTGGCGTCATTAATGTTTCTATTTCTCTCTCCCTTCCTCTCTGAAATCAATAAAAATATATTTTTTAAAAGAAAGAGGAAGACTTAGCCACTTGAAGAATAGGAACTTATAGCCAGAGCGAGCTGTGTGAGTAAAGGCACAGAGATGTGAAAGCTTGCACTGTAATGTAATCCATCAGCCATTTGATGTCACTAGTGGGTCATTAAGAATTGGGGAGAAGCCGAAGCCAGTTTGGCTCAGTGGATGGAGTGTCGGCCTGCAGACTGGGGGGTCCTGGGTTCGATTCCAGTCAGGGTCATGTGCCTTGGTTGCGGGCACGTCCCCGGTAGAGGGTGTGCAGGAGGCAGCTGATCAATGTTTTTCTCTCATCGATATTTCTAGCTTTCTCTCCCTCTCCCTTCCTCTCTGTAAAAAAATCAATTATATATATATATATATATATATATATATATATATATATATATATTTATTTTAAAGAATCAGGGAGAAGAGAAAATTAGAAACCTGACATTGCCAAGTATCAAGTGTAAGTTAAGGAGCCTGCGTGTGATGGGGATAAAGATGTACTCTTCTGGCCTTTCTAGAAAGTAGCTACTTTTATCCTTCAACTGCACTCATGAGCCATCACGGGTAAGAATACGTTATTTGCCTGAATAGGAGGCAGTTTCTAAAACTTGCAGAGTCAAATATATAAAATCCCAACTCTACTCTTCTTTGTGTCGCCATCTGCCCTGAAGTGCACCTACAACTCACAGAACTTCCTGACTGTTACAGGCGAAGGTGCATCCTTCCTCTGACTGTGGATTCCTGAGAGTCTAGCAAGGCCCAGGGATTGCAGCAAGTGCTTGAAGCAAACCTCTCAGACTGAGATTCAGTGCAACATATTCCAATAAAATATGAATCCAGGCATGCACAGATTGAGACAGTCATTGCAAAAGTAAATAAATACAAAGGTGTGTGTTCCTGTTTTCTTGATGGGAAGGAATATTTGGTTCATATGTTTAATATGCTCTGCCTTTCTTGCAAGGGTACAGACTCAGGGAATACAATCCATCACACAAGAGAGTTTCAGGACAAGTTAAAAACAGAACTGCCAGTATGGATCACAGGGTGAAAGGCAAGGGAACAGACTAGGATGTATCCAAAGGGAGCATTGGCTGTGCTGATAATTTCAGGTGTGGGTTTGGAGGAGTGTCAGACGTGGTACTGAGGAGGAGTGGTCTTGATCTTATTTCATGGTAGCATCTAATTGGCTGGGTGGCTGAAGCAAACCACTCGCTCTGCTTGTAATGAACATTTAGTGAGCATCTCTGGTTTGGCTGTGATATTGAATTGGGTCTAGGCCAGGTAGCTCCATTGGATGAGGTCTGGTGTGAACAGGGCCAAGATTCTTTGCTTGGCACCTACAGTGATCAGCTTTCACCCAAGCCATAGTTTTGGGGGCATCGTGATTTTTAAACTTTCCTCTCTGTTGTTCCCTCTAAAACAACTTTGCTCCAGAATTTCCAATACATGATATGTCATAGAGCTCTGTACAAAAGTGCTGGAGGATGTAATGACTCAAATAAATTGGAATCTCTTTACAAGAACACAATCCATAAAACAAGTGCTATGTTCATCACATGCTAGTATGATCATCATTATATAAAAATAACTATCTTATTGTCCAAGTTTTAAAGGAATTTTTACCATAAAAAATGGCAAAAAAAACCACAAAAAACTCTGGCCTGTTTTTCTCAATGGTTAGAGCATCTGAGAACCAAGAGGTCTAGGGCTTGATTCCTGGATAAGGGCATGTACCTTGGTAGCAACCTCAATTCCCAACCCTGATCGGGTGTGGGGTGTGTGCAGGAAACAACCAACAGATGTGTGTCTGTCGCATCATTCATTCTCTCTCTCTCTCTCTCTCTCTCTCTCTCTCTCTCTCTCTCTCTTTCTTTCTTTCCCTCTCCCTCTCCTAGGAGACCCTACATGGTCGGGCCTCCACTGCCTCCCTAACCAGCCTAGCCCATAGATCTCCCTTGATCTCTTGATTCTAGACACACTGGTATTATTTCATTACTTGAATTAATCATATTTCTTCTGGCTCTAGAACTTGTGTTACTTTTGCACTGCGTGCCTAGTGCTTCCTTACATGTGTTTGATCTTGAAAATTTCCTTTCTCTTAAAAGTACACCCCCTTAAACACCTTGCTTCTGTGATCTCTTTTATAGCACGGGCTGGAGGTCTCAATGAGCCAATGACTGACCACTTCTGTTGTTGACAAACTAAAATGTTTATGAACTGTATATTGTTTTGGGGTGTCACCCATCTGATTCCTCAATGCCTGTTGATCATTCTGCTACTATTGCTACATGTACAGAGTATGAAACAATAGGTCCCTATCTGTGCAGTGTGTTGAGTGATAGAAGCTGTTATTTCCTCTATTCCTAGCCTTACATACCGGATAGACTTAGTGCTGGTCATAGTCTCTCTAGGATGCCTCCTCTGGGAACTGTCAGTAATAAGAATACTTCACTTTTATGGTTTTTAAAATTTGTTCTCACATAATGTATCTCATGGGATGATCCCAAATTGTTCTTACATAATGTATCTCATGAGATGATCCCAACAAAGTTATCTATATATATAAAAGCCTAAGCGACTTGCTGGTAGCTATGATTTGTACTGACCACCAGGGGGCAGATGCTTAATCCAGGAGCTGCTGAGCTGTGGTGACTTGGCAGCTGTGGTTCTTGGGTAACACATCTGGAACCAGAAAGGAGGGAGGCTGATTCCAGGGTACATCACTGGAGAACCACCCTCTCACAATCCTGGATCCCTGGGGGATGTCAGAGCACTGGTTTTAGCCCAGTCCCCACAGGCCAGGCCAAGGAACCCCACTGTTACATGAATCCATGCACCAGGCCTCTAGTGAGGTATATAAAAGAAGCCCTTTTCAAATGTTTTCTTTAAACTTTATTTAAAAACATGTGATGACACTTTTAAGGCATCTTCCTGGAGTGGTATGTAGAGGACACCAAACTCAGAATCAAGCAGGCTGTGAGCTGGTCTAACACCCTTTCGTTGGAACCCCTTATTCTTTCTTCGCTATTCTTCAAACAACCATGCCTTGTTCCTTAATTTGACAAAATCTATGTTCACCTCCAGGCGGAGGAGAGACTGTGTATCAGATAGGAGCTGCTTCCAGAGTACATGGACTCGTTATCCTAATTAGAACAGAAATATTGAGAAGCGTGTTGGTATTTGTGCCAGAAGGTTAAGCTCAGAGCAGATGCATTCCAGACTGTTCCAGAATAGATTATAGAGTACCAACACCTTCCAAATCGGTTTCCCTTGTTTCTCTGCCAGCCACAAAAGCTTTAGCAATCCTTGCTCGTATCATAGGCTGGCAGATTTCCTGTTTGTGGGATCGCTTCCCTGTATGTTTAAGAAATATAACTTAATTTTATTAAAAATAAAATGACGACTCTCAATTGCTGGGCAGGACAAGCTGTACTGTAGTACGAGTTACTCATAGTTCAGGTCTCTTTTGAAGGTGACATAAGCAATGCATGGCTTTCTATCAAAACTCCTGGGTACACCTTTCAAAACAGATGTGTGTCATTCTCCGAAGACCTCTAAGGAAGGAGATGGCTTGCATCCATCAGCATCCTGCTTTTGTGAGAGGAAAGAAAGGGATACCTAGTAATGCAATCCTTTCACTCAGAAGCAGCTAGAAATAGTGAGAAGTTACTTCTGAGGTTGACAGTGATGTTGGCAGTTTGTCTAATATCTGCATGATGGCATTTACCTTGATGGTAATACCTCAGCTTTACATTCCTTCAGATCTAAAGTCTTAACTCCCTCCCCCCTCTTTTCCTTTAAATATGTCAGGGGCCTGGCTGGTTTGGCTCAGTGGCTAGAGTGTTGGCCCGAGGACTGAAGGGTCCTGGGTATGATTCTGGTCAAGGGCACATGCCCAAGTTTTGGGCTTGATCCCCTGTGGGGAGTGTGCAGGAGGCAGCCAATCACTGATTCTCTCTCATCATTGTTTCTATCTCTCTCCTTTCCCTTAAATAAAAAATATGTTAAATATGTCAGGGAGAGGGGGAAAATGACAAAGGCAAACTGGCAAACATTTTCCTTATCAATAAGAAAAACAAGATCAGGCAGTCCACGGTGAATAAAACTCAGATGTAAAGCATGTTATATCTGCAAAGTCTCAAATTTTAACAGCATGTTGACATGAGTATCTCAATAATGATGGTATCAGGGGAATATAAGACATTTGAGAAAACAGTAAGATAAAAACAAATTTTGGGGCATACCATCTATAGTGGCAAAAATAGGGGCAGACATAGAAAATTGGGGGCCAGCTATAAGTGTAAGAAATACTAAACATGCTCTGTGAACCGTGATTGTTTTTATTCTGATTAAAGAAAGCCCCTGTAACCTGGCTGGGAGTTGCACCTGGGGCCTGGGAGCTCACCTGGAAATTCGACCCAACCTCCCCATGCGGGAGCCGCCTATGATCATGGCAAGATGAACAGCTTTGCTGCAGAAACCGTTGGAGACCTCAGCCTTTGCATACCCACAGGCCTTTGCAAATCTCCAGCCCACATCACCTGTAAACTGCCCATTTGGCCTGCCCTTTTGCCTGCTTCCCCATGTCATCTTTGTCCTTCTCCCCAATAGAAGCAGCCGGCTTATGGTGGGGGCAGAGCAGATGTCTGTGGATGACCTGCTGCTCTCCCACATACTGCCCTCAGCATTGGGATAAACGCTCATGGGATTCGCCTGTCTCTGCTTAACTGGCTCAAGTAGCGACAGGCAACCAGACCCATTGACGGTCCAGTTACAGCAACTCGGGGAATGCTATTTGTGGGCAAAAAGCTCTCTTTCCCCCTTCTTTTTCCATCTGTAACTGAGCATTGAATGGAAATAGAAAGAAAAGGAAATAATTTCCCTCCCCTTTTCATCAGAAAATGTCATGGAAATGTCAGAGTTCTTCCTCTGTGATCACAGCTCTTAAAAGTCGATAGCTGCAAATCATTGAAACACTAACTATGCTGGAAATAGGAATTCCAGGTAAAAGCAGAATTTCTGAGAGGTGTGAGCTACCTCTCAAGCTTTGGGAAGGTGCTTCTGAATGGAGGAGCAGCTGCAACCACCAGAATTCTTAGGCTGACCCTTAAATTCTGATGGCTGGATGTCAGTTACTGCCATATGTAAATGACTCTCTCTGTCCTGCCCTGGGGTCACGTCCTTTGAGGTCTCCACTCATTCCTAACTTCTCTGCCATTTAGACATACTTACTTGTAATTCTCTTTCCAAGATTCCAAGTGGTGGGATGCCCCCTTTTGAAAATGACATTCATAGATAAGAGCAGGAAAGATTAGGACACCTTGAGTAGCTGTTCATTTGTTCCCTGGCTGTAGGCAGAACTGATCTCATGTCATGCAAATCAGTAGCTCCTCTTGCTTTAAAGACCCCCCAGGGCAGTGTCTTGATCTTTTTGTATAACTAGGATCATAGTAAGTTTGTTATCAGAAAGTCTCTCTTCACTGGTGAACCCTGACCTCAAAATATATCAATTCACTCTCTATATGTAACAGGACAGTGAATGGGGCTTTTTTCATTTCCAAAGTAGTTTTAGTACAATCAGAGATGGGCTGTCTTAAAGTATTAAGGAGCCCCTGCTAAGAGCCCACAGGCATTATTGAAAGATAGCAAAAGTGGTCCAGGCAAGAGGAATGAATAGGGTAGAATTTAGAACTGGATGTAATATCACATTTTTTAAAAATTAAAAAAAATATTTTACTTTTAAATTAAAAATGATATGTTTTTCAAAACAAGGAAGCTGACATTGGTGCATTACTGCTAACAGTATTCCAAAGCAAAAAAGTAAACTCTTTCTGTTTAGAGTTCAAACTACAGCACCATATTTCACTCAGTTGTTTCGTCTCAGTCTTCACCGATCTGTGACAGTTTCTCATTCTTCCCCTGCTTTTTATGACCTTGAGGGAGCTGCCCAGGTATAAGATCTCACTTTTATTTAGGATGGACTGTCATAGTTTAATACCTGAAAGTGAATCATACCCGTCGACCTGAATTAGATTGTTTTTATAATTGGACGTGACCAGAAAGTGGAGATGCCATCAAGAGGAGGTTTCTAGGGGTCGGGGACAGGTGAGAGAGCAACTTAATAGGCACTGTTGGGAGAAAAATAAAGCATTTTCCTGTATGTACCCTTATTGGCTTGGCCAATTTGATAAACCAGTTGTATTTGCATTAGACAGGGAAAAAGAAATAACAGCTATCCCAAGTACCCCTCAACAAAGCCTTCCTGTCTTTTGAGTTTGTGATTATCAAGGTTAACCTTGGCTCACTTTAGTGTCTATTTGAACGAGAGACTATTGGACATTCAGAAGCAGCCCATCCCTCAAGGAGTTTGTAATCCATCAGAGGATATTACACACAAATCCATCTAATTCAAAATACAAACAGGGAAATACTAAGCAATTAGGGAAAATATGTTATTTGCCCTTGAAAGGAAGGAAAGAAGGGAATTCCTTGTATCACATGACCTCACGCGTCTAGGGGAAATAATGAACAACATAGACTGATGAACAGAAACAGACCTGGGGACAGAGAAGCAGCGATCAAACTGTAAAACCTCAGAGGGAAGGTAGGGGAGGGTGAAGGCAAAGGGGAGAGATCAACCAAAGGACTTGTGTGCATGCATATAAGCCTAACCAGTGGTTGTGGACAACAGGGGGAGGAGGGCATATGTGGGGAGGAGTTTGGGATGGGAATGGAGAGATGAGGAGAATTATGGGATACCATAATCAATAAAGAATTTTTTTTTAAAAAATGGGGAAGTTAAAGATGATGAAAAAGTACTCTAGACAGAAGTTGCCTGTGGATGGGATATGATTCTGAGTATGGGAGCAAGGGAACATTGGCTTATATTTGGAGGTGTGAAGGTGCACTGCAGAATCAGATGGGTAAAGTGATTTATAAGATAAACCAGAAAAGTAAATTGATTAGAGGTTGAATTGAGGGCTCCAAATACCAGGCTGGAGAAGAGAGAAACATTGATATGAGAGTCCAACACTGATCAGCTAATTGCTTAGCATTTACCTGTTTGTATTTTGAATTAGATGGATTTGTGTGTAATATCCTCTGATGAATTACAAACTAATGATTTTTTCAGGCAGTGTGTTGGCCTTTACAGAATTAGCCAAAGTGAATGTCTTGGTCATAGTTATACCTTAGGAAGAGGAATCTGGCAGGTGGCGTTGTGTGGCTTGAAGAAACAGATGAGTCCAGAGAAGAGACATTAAGGGAGACAAAAAATAACAAGGAGGATAGTGAATCTTACTAGTCCTCATTGCCTCCTTAGTTGAGGAGATGACACTATCTGTAGAAGGTGGAAATGGGGTTATGGAGTGCTTGAGTGAGATAATGCATGTTTAGCACAAGGGCTGTGAGGAATCTGACAAGGGCTCAATCAATCAGAGGTTTAAACATGAAAACTACTGAACCACATTGAGGATCCATGGAAGTAGAGATGAATGACATTTTAAGGGACCCAATAACAGTAGTTTTTGGCTCTTCACTGTCTTTTGAGTTTATGATTCCCAAGGTTAGCCTTGTCTCACTTTCCTCTGTACCTTGGAGACCATTTTTTAGAGTGGCCTCTTCCTTAATCCAGTTTAAAATGGAGACAAGGAGTGGTTTGCTTGAGGTTTTTGGTTTTTTTTTTTGTTTATTTTTTTGTCTAGTCTTTGCTTTCTAAACATGCTCTTATTTTTAAAAAATGCTACTGAGAAATGTGAGCTATTTTTTCCTAAAAAAATTACAAAGATAAACAGTGCTACAGTTAGCCAGTGAAGCATGAAAGGAAATGTATTTAGTTTGCTTACTGTTGGAAGCAGTGTCTGATCCTAAGATGTAATGGAGTTGTTTTTGAAAAGCTGACTGCCAGATCAAGCAACTTCTTATTCATCTCATCAGTTTATGTATAGCCTAAGGCCTCGCCCTGTGGTGTGACAAAATAACTAATATAGGAAATTTAATTGTATAACAATAAATCCGTGCAGGGTATCAGGCAAAGAATTATACAAAAATAATTTCAATGACTATGTTAAATATAAAACGATATAACCCCTTACATTAGAGATCCCTTAACCATTAAAGCATGTGCCCTGACTGGTGTGGCTCAGTTGGTTGGCATTGTCCTGTGCACCTAAGGGTTGCTGGCTCAATTCCTAGTGAGGGCACCTGCCTGGGTTTGGGCGATGTCCCTAGTAGGTTCAGGAGACAGCTGATCAGTGTTGGACTGTCATATCAATGTTTCTCTCTTATCCCTTTCTCTCTCTCTAAAATTCAGTAAACTATTCTTAAAACCAAAGTAGTAGGCTTGCTATTACTGTACATTTGTAAGCAAATATTATCACTGGCGTGATGCCGGGTAGAAGGAAAAATTTCCATCACTGCTACCAATCTTAAGAAAAGTTCTTTCTAGAATCATCAAACTGCAATGGAAGAAACTTTATAAACCACAGATTTCAATCTCCTGGTAAATCAGTAAAACTTTTTTTTTTTTTTAATTCATGGTCACTCCTGCATGACTATGCATGAGTGATACAGAATGAACTGGTAAAATAAAAACATTTAAAAAAAGAATAAACTACTTGTTTTGTATAACTCCTTCACTAGTTGAAGACTTCAATCTATAGCAATATCTTTGTTGTATTGAATCAAGAAATGCTCCCCTCTCACGCTTTCTTTTGGATATGTACAATTTAATAATCATCCCCAAAGCTTCTCATCAACTATTACAAAGAGTTCTTATTCATTTACCAGGATGGCTTTACAAGCTAAACAATATCATTTCTTTCATCAATTTCTCAGACAACACAGCCCTCTTTTTCTCACTATCCTTGTCAACTTCCTTGGAACCATATTTAATCTCTCAGGTTCCCTGTATGTGTTAAGTACTCAGTAATAACATAATTCTCCAGCTGTGTTGTAATATGTTTTATTCTCAATGTTGTGTTTTATTGATACAAGCTATTGTTTTACCTTCTTTCCCAAGGCTCGCTGAGACTTTTTTTCTATTTATGATTTTTTAAAATACATATTATTGATTTTTTATGGAGAGGAAAGAAGAGGTATAGGGAGTTAGAAACATCAGTGAGAGAGAATCCTGCATCCAAGCTACATGACTTTGACTGGAATTGAACCTGAGATCTTCCAATCCACAGGCCAACCCTCTATCCACCTAGCCAAACTGAATAGGGCTCCCTGAGACTTTTAATTCAGACAGAACTTTTGGTCTATAAATTCCCTAGATAGATTTCATTTCAACTACTGTCAAGACAAGATTCTCTTGGTTATATTTATCCAATTGATTTTGTTAAATCAAAGTAGGTCTTTAATATATCTCTACAATAGTTTATCTTATTTTTTCCAATGTTTTAATTTATTGAAAGATAGTCTTGAAAATTTTGGTTTTTTTTTCTAAATATGTTTGACAGTTTGTTTGGGATAAATTTTCAAACACGGTATTCAATGCTAGATATGCTAAAGCTGCTAGAGACCGTGTCATATTTTTTCTCTTTGCCATCCATCAATTTGACTATTTTTAAAATAAAAATCCTGAATTTGAACACAACAAAGACAGAGCTCTGCGTCACTAAAAATATTTCTGCATTTTTTTTCATTTTTTTCCTTTCCCATTGTAACATTTGGAGCTCACAGTGTTTGAAACTGTCTTCTTGAGTATTGGGGATTTCATTAACCAATATTATTTGGATTTAGTTGTTCAGCTTATAAATTCAACCAGCTGCACTTTAATGTTACCAATATTAGGCTATAAAATAAGACACTGTGCCCTGGATTGGTGGCTCAGTTGGTTGAAGCATCATCCATACATCAAAAGCTTATGGGTCTGATTCCCAGTTAGGGTAGGTGCCTTGATTAGTGGTTTCTTGGAGCATGTAAAGGAGGCAAATAGTTGATGTTTCTCTATTCTCTCTCTCTCTCTCTCTTTCTCTCTCTCTCTCTTTCCTCCCCTCCCTCCCTCTTTTATTTCCTCTTTCCAAAAAAAAGTCAATGGAATATATGCTAAGATATTGTTAAAACCTTTCAAAAATTAAAATTAGAAAAAAAGGTGTGTGTGTCACATTACTATTTCCCTGATCTACTATTTCATAAATTCTTATTTTTATTAAGAAGAAGGAATCTGTGTCACATAAGCCAGAAATAGCACTTGGATCAGTTTTCTGTAGACATGCTGTCACACTCATCTCTCTGATAACTGTTGTCTCTGAGAAGTCAGTTACCTCTCAGTGAGAAATGCAAAGGCCACAGTCACAAGTTAATGCCTAGGACTTAATTATTAAAACTTCCACCTAATGTGCTAGAAGGAAAATGCCAGGCACTAAAATGCTTTGATCACATGGCTACTTCTCACCAGAATCATAGAAGTAATCGAAGGGCCAAGGAATCCCCTAACCTTAATAGTATGCAAAGAAACAGAGATCCCCATTGGTTGTCAGGTTCACCAATCAGTTAAATGGCTAAGGCAATCCCAGGACTGGCTTCCAATTCCTGGCCCAGTGTTCTTTTGAAAGAACTCAAATTTGGAGGCTGAATTTACTTGTGGCTCTTATTTTATGGACATCTTCACCTCTCATGCACTTACTCTCCTTATCTATGAAGTGTAAAGGTTGGATAGTTTTGAAAAGTGCCTCTAAGTCCAAGTCCACCTTTCTATTACTTGGAGGAAGGGAGAAGGAAACTAAAATTATTGGAAAGTTTGACTTGAAATTTTTGATATTGCTGCTGAGGATAGCTTATTATAGGGGCCCTGAGATGCTGGCCCAGTTACTACAAAATGATGATGATGTGTTGACCGGTTAAATTAACCTACCCAAAGGGGTTTGTGGTAAAATTGCTGGTTAGCTAAATCTTCCCATAAGGCTATTTAAAAAACAAATATATTTTTATTGATTTCAGAGAGGAAGAGATAGAAGTATCAGTGATGAGAGAGAATCATTGATCATTGCCTCCTGCACATCCCACACTGGTGATCAAGCCCACAGCCTGGGCATTACTCTGATGGGGAATCAAACCGTGACCTCCTGGTTCATAGATTGACGCTCAACCACTGAGCCACACCTGCCGGGCTCTCTACAAGCCTACTTAATGTTATATATACAAGATAACAGAATTTCTTTTTCAAAATTTCTGTTACTGGTATGACTTGGCTCAGATTTTTAACTTTAGAGTGTTTTCATGTGTTTGTGTGTGTGTGGGGGGGTTGTATGCCCCCCCCTTTATTTGAACATTTTAAATTATTCTTCAGATATAGTAAACTTGAGTTCAATTAGGGTCATATTAAATTTTTTACTGATCCCTTTTGGCCATGTTTTCCCTCTGTTCTAAGTAGATTATTTGGATAAAAATAAAGAGCTATTTAATATGACCTCTGTGAGTACAACATAAATGAGTCATCATGTTTGATACTATTGTAAGGACTCCATGGAAAACGCACTAATCAAAAACTCCAAAGCATAGGATTTACATGGGTCTCTGTATTTATACCCCAGGCCCCTTACTTATTTTGAATTTCAAAGTGTACTTTTCTGACAAAGGGGACTGTTACTAGAATGACTGCTTCTCTCTCCTGGCTCTTTGCACCTAACTGGTGGTCAGAAGCAGGCTGGGTGAAGGGGTGGAGAAATAGCCGCCCTGGGTCAGGACTCTGTGGCCAGCCTTCGGGGTGGCTGTGTCTATGGATGAAATTCACAGCTCATGGCTTCCAGAGTCGGGAGCTACTTGCTCACTTAAGGTGTTTATGTTAACTCTGGCCCTTCTTTTGTTTAACTTCAGATAATATGTTTAGACACTGCTGGGGTCCAAATGCAGCAAATCCAGCCTCCTGCATTGATCGATTATCCTCTAATAGGATTGTTCTGCAGAAATGGATACCATCACACCATACTGGGTGATGCTTAATACACACCGAGAAATAACTATGCTGGGGATGACTGTGCAAAGAGGATTAGCCCTCCTTTCGGAAGGAGGCCAAAGGAGGAGGACTGGGGCAGGGTGTGGGTCTCAGGAAGGCTCTCTACATAAAAATCAAGTGAGGGAACCTTGCCTTTCAGCTCTACCTCCCTCCCCTGGGGCTCACTACTTTCTACTCAAACCTTACAACCACTCTCTGAGGGGCCTTCTGGGCCTTAGGGTTTGGCCACAGGCAGAGCAACTGAGTCATTGCAAAGGAGAGTGCCCTTTTGCGTGAAGGAAATCATGCCATCTGCCCAGCTTGCAGGGAGAAAGGATATTGTCCATTACACACCAGCTTCTGTTTATTAAATCTCGAGGTACAGTGTGGCACCTTATTCCCATCTGGACACAATTCAAAGTGTGAACTTGGATGTTTGCAGGTCTCTGTGCTTTTGACCAGGGTTGTCTTGGACTTGATAATTAAGCTTTCTCACACTTTTTTTTTTTTAAGAGATACTCATACTTCATGTTATGTATCCAGGATTACATGCATTGCCATAAAGGTGAAAAATAGCTCATTCACAGCAACACCCGATTTCAAACTTGTTAATTTTCGACTTAGACTAAAACATACTTTATTTTATGTAGTATGGATTTAATTCCCAAATTCTGTTATTCTTGCTTAACAATAAAACTCTTGTTTGCATTCCACTAACAGATAAGAGATTAGGCAGGAAGAAATCAGAAATTAGGTGCATGTGGAATGCAAAATTTGCCTCTGGCTAAAAATAATTTATAACCAGGGGTTCAAAATAATACTTTCTCACAGACTTTCTATCAGCATTTTGAGTTATCTCTCATTTTCTCTGACTGAAGTCCACCACTTCTCCACGGGGATGTCCATGATTCTAATAGTAGTTATTCTAGTTGTGCATGGATATTAGCAGCTAAGAGGGAGAGGAGACTCGCTAGAAGAGGAGGTGATTCTAAAATATGAGCGGGTATCAAGGCCATCTGGAGGGCATGTGGAAACAGATTTCTGAACCCCACCTCCTGTATTTTCCAGGAGCACCTGGTGGGTCCTGAGAATTTGCATTTGTTACAAGATCCTAGGCAATTCTTTGACCCTATTACTTGCTAAGAGATAAAGACCCATGGCCAGCATGAGCCTGGTGGTCCATGTGGAGAACTAGAAGCTTTCTCTTATTTTCCGTCATCACCTTTATTATACAGGTTTTCTCTACAATAACACGTTTTGTTTTAGGTGACAAAAAGTGACCAGAGCAGGAATATGTGTTCACCATTACTCTCACTTCCATGATTTCAGTATCCTGAGTGACAGACCAGACCCATGTTTTAATTTTATGAAGAACATGTACAGAAAAATACATTTCAAAATAACACACCGGGGCCCCAACTTCATCTAAGGTGCTCCTAACATTGGCTTCCACTTCTCTCATCTTCTAACCCAGGGCTCTGCACAATTAAGCCTGAAGGCTGGCCACTTGTTTTTATTAGTAAAGTTTTATTGGCACACAGCCACTCATGCATTTCTCTATTGCTTGTGGCTGAAATGGCAGATACCAGTAGTTGGCAACTACTAACAAAGAAAGCTTTGTGAGGTGAGACTGCAGGTGGGGATGAGGAAGAAAAACTAAAGGATAGTGTAACATTTTCATGTCACATTTTCTTAGTAAGAAAGGAAACTCTAGTTAATAGGCAATAATCAGCAGAATTTGTGTTTTCCTTTAAACATCCATATCATTCTCCCATCATAATAAAAAGATCCTTAGGAAATGAATGATGGCAGCCAATGCATTCTCTTGGAAGATATGCAACTGGGAGAGGCTGAAGTTTGGCATTTGCATGATCAGATCTTCCTTCCTAATTGTTTTATTTCCAAAGGGTGGGTAGAGAGAGGTGTGATATTATGATTATCCATTTATACTGCTTTCTTTGTTTTGTCCTTCCAACAAGCAACAGGCAACCATGTTTTCTTCTGTGGTTTAATCTCATTACACAGTTTCTCTGACTGTAGCCTTAAACTAACAGTTCCTAACAGGATTACATAGATTAGCTTATTTTCCACAATTTTCTAAGCAAGGTTGTTCAAGGGTACTTGCTTGGGTAGTATTTTTCCCCCTTAAGTTCTGTTTCCTTGACCTATGTTCAGGTCTTCCTCTCTTCATTTTTGCCTCACCTTCCTTTCCTTTGCTTCAAAACTCTGGTTTAAGAGATTTTGTACAAGAAAAGGTGATGCTCTTGCTCCCCTCTACAGCAGGATTGCTTTAAAGCTTATCATAATGTCAGCAAGGATTTGAGCATTAATCAGCAAGGCACATGTGTGCCTTGAATACACAGGGAAAGAGGTTTATGACAAGAAAGCCAAACAAGGATTCTTTTGAATCTGCTGCTTCCCTAAGAAATAGCAGGTTATATGATCGTGCGATGGATTCAACTTCAAGGGCACATAATATAAATCCTGTAGGCAGGCGAGATCCTTTAATAACGCATTTTCCCCCAAAGGCACTCTGTTAACCAAGTACATCCTCCTAAATTGAAACAAAAATTAAATTAATCACAGGCCTGCATCCTGTAATTAAAGTTCCATATAGAAATTAATTCAAATAAAAATATAAATTGATCTTCTATTTCGGCACTCACTTTCCATGAGAGTGTTGGTAGAAGTGTCTCTTTTTGTGACATAGCTTTGGAATGGAAAGACTCATTCTCTTTCAGTCATGCTGCTGAGAAATGGCGGCTACTTCGGCACTTTTATAATGAAGGTTGTGGACGTTCAATTATGGGGAAGAAATCTTAGCATTGATTGGGAGTTTATTTTTCTCCCTAAAGCCGAAGTGGCTTGTTATTTTGTATTCTCTGAGGCCTGCTTGTTTCTGCGGGGGAGCACGCTTGTGAGTAAATGAGAGGATTAGAAGCTAGTGGTTTCAGTGGTATTCGAATCGTATCTAGTGGTTTGGTGACTAAAGTGCATGTTTACAGTTGCTTGAGAACCACAGAGTGTTAGAACTAAAAGCAACAGCATTATTATTCATGGTAGCGTAGGGCAGGGCTTTGGAAAACAGACTCCAATTAATCAACAGCTATCTATTGAAGTTCTGCTATGCAGTGATGACTGAGCTGGGAGGCACAGGGGTGTAGTTGGCCTTTACTATCCCATTAAGGAGAAAGGATACCCATAGGCTCAGATGTATAACTAGGAAGACACAGAGACTTGCCAGTGACAACTGGCTTATGCTGAGTATTTTGTGAATTCATAGAAAGGTGAACTATGATGTGCAGCATTTTTTGAATGATGTAAACTTGACGCAATTTAATTATTCAGATTTCAGGAAAGCAGCTTGATATTACAGATATAGTCATTCCTTCATTCCCTCATTCCCTCAGGGACCATGGAGTAGCCATCATGTGCCCTTCCCATTTCCCCTCCCTTTCCTTCTGTTACAATGGAATCTGCGCCCTGCAACTGACGTAGGCCCATCTTCAGCTTGGAAGCTGTAGTTCTAACCCCTTTTGCCTTCTCTGGTGACTTCCTCCTGATAATTCTCATTCTCCCTGTACTGCATTTATTTCTTCTCTCTCCCCATTGCTCTTCTTCCTCCTCCTTCTCCTCCTTTAGCTAAGAAAGCTACCACTAAATCTATAGAGAAGTATGGGCATTACCAAGTTTTGGTCAGACAGAACTTGATGGGAGAGTCTCACAAATGATGTTAGAGGAGTCTAACAACCAACAGAGGATATGTGAGTGAAACCTATACAGTTATAAAAACAACACACTTATCCAAATATACCTTAGACACCTAGTCCGCTTTAATTAAAAGGAGACATAGTGAGTGCTTGGGAAGCCCAGAAGTTAATCCTGTAAGAGGCTCATACCCTGAGATGAGGAAAGTCTATGAGGTCAGGGGGTCCCATTTTTTAGGACTTGAATAATGTAGGTGTGAAATCCTAGGAAGCAAAGCCTCAGTCTTTCCACTTAGATTCTGGGATGGGCGATGAAATCTTAGGCAATCAACTTTATTGTACTGAGCCTCAATGTCCTCATTTGTAAATGGGGATAACAAACAGTATGGATGTGAAGTTTAATTAAGGTAATGCTTATGAAATTATGAATCACAGTGCCTAGTACATTGTAGTGGATGCCACAATGTCAGAAAATTAATGAAATCAAATGCAGTGTTGCTTGGATGAAACAGAATGAAGCTGATGTTGATTGGCTTTGAGGCAGATCTTTACGAAGGAGAAATCTTGGCATAAATCTCTGCGCACAGTTGTAATTCACTTAGTTCAGCAGTCGGCAAACTGCGGCTCTCGAGCCACATGCCGCTCTTTGGCCCCTTGAGTGTGGCTCTTCCTCAAAATAGCCCAAGTGGGCACGCACATACGGTGGGATTGAAACTTCGTGGCCCATGTGCAGAAGTCGGTTTCAGGCTCTCAAAAGAAATTTCAATAGTTGTACTGTTGATATTTGGCTCTGCTGACTAATGAGTTTGCCAACCACTGGGTTAGTTAATTCTCAGTAGCTTTAGAAAGAAGTTGCAAGAAGCAAAGACTTGGATCAGAAGATAAAGGCATTGCAGGGGGTGATGCTCCAGCATTATCCTCTGTTTCATGGGAGCTGACTACCCTGTACATAGCAAGTCACCCACACATAACGTTAAAAGGCTACTTACTCAACGTTCCAAGTAACCACTGAACAGTGCTCCTTTAGCAGTGTTCTAGAAACACCTACCTGGAAGGAGTTCCTGAAACCTAGAAACATTTGTATAATTGGGTTTTGTGTCCTTAGTATGCTAGTACTAGCTGCTTCATTCAGTTGATTCTCCCTAGTACAGACCCTATAGAA
This sequence comes from Vespertilio murinus, assembly GCA_963924515.1. Classification (NCBI taxonomy): domain Eukaryota; kingdom Metazoa; phylum Chordata; class Mammalia; order Chiroptera; family Vespertilionidae; genus Vespertilio; species Vespertilio murinus. Next base: position 6,681,365 of record OZ004709.1, read on the forward strand.
AAGGGCCTTCATACCCAGACCTCCCCTCTTCTTACTGCTATCAGGTATTTTAGGCCATTAGCTGCACTTACTTTAAGGACTTTTAAAAATAATTGTTTTCCTTCTGAAATATATATATATATATATATATATATATATATATATATATATTGATTTTAGAGAAAGGAAAGGAGAGACAGAGAAACAGAGACATGGATTTATTGTTCTACTTATTTATGCATTATTGGTTGGTTCTTGTATGTGCCCTGACTGGGGATCGAACCTTGGTATATCAGGATGATGCTCTAACCAACTGAGCTACCCAGCTAGGGCTCAGTCTTTGACCGGAGAAAAGAGAGTGCATTATATGTGTTCCAATAAAATGTTTTAAAAGTAAATGCATTTAGGGCACTGTTTTCTGTCATTTATTCTTGCTAATGTGTAGTTGTTATTAAATTGTATGTTTATAGTAAGCATTCTAATGACAGAACTGGTTGGTATCGCTCAGTTGGTTGGGTGTTGTCCTGTGCATTGGAAGGTTGCTGGATTGATACCTGGTTAGGGCACATGCCCGGGTTTTGAACTCAATCCCCAGTAATGGGCATGCAGGAGGCAGCCGCTCTATGTTTCATGCATGTCCTCTCCCTCTATCTCTCCCCCTCCCCCCTTCCTTCTCTCTTGCTAAAATTCAATAAGAATATTGGGAGAAAAATAACATTTCTCATGCCAGCAGGGTAGCAACAGCCTTGACTAATAAAGAGAGGGAGGGAGGAGGGAGGAAAGAAAGGAAGAAAGGAAGAAAGAGGAAGAAAGAGAAAGAAGTTTAGGGGAAGGATACATGAATAAATGGGGGAAAAATGGTTATCTGAAGAAGAGGTCTCCAAAATAAATAATTTCCAGAAAAGACTCCACCTTTCACAGCCAGTGGCTCTTTCTTGGCTCCCAACCAATTTATGCATTGGTAAGGTTTCACTCTTTTCTTCCCCAGCCTTAAAAGGTTAGGAAATCTTCCGTGTGCAGGTGGGGATGCTAGCTTTATTGTGAGAGGAGCCCTTTGCCTAATCTCATGATCTGGTGTCTGGCTGGCTGATTTCCTCAGAGCAGGAAGACTGCCCAGGGGATTGGTGTGCCTGGCTTGTCTGCCCTTTGGCTTCCAGTCTCGGGTTCAATTACACTATTTGGTCTCAGTTGGTGTGAAAGAGACGTAAGTTGGGTGACTTGTTTTTCAACTCAGTGCAAATTAGTTTATGCTTTAAAATTTGCTGATCTTCTCACCTCAATTGGGGAAATGTCTGACTATATTGATTGGTCAAATGAAGGACTCGGGGAGGTCAAGTGCTTTTTAGATGCTTCTTAAATTGTCCTCAATCACCCTTTCTTGGAAAGCTGAGTCTGTGACTATGGCATTAGGATAGGGAAACAGCCCTGACTGAGTCCTCTCTACCTCCAGGGAGTCCTTCGCTCAACCCAAGGCCTTTGCATATACAGTTTCCCCTGGAAGACTCTCCCATGCCAATCCTCCATGCAGCTCCCATTCAATTTGGGAGGAGTCATTCCCAAATTCCCAGTCTATTTATGCTGCTTTTCCTCTTTGAAAACAAATTACTCAATTTGGGGGAATACTTTCCTCAGGATGCTATTGTCCTGATTTGTTCCTGTTTCCCCAACTTCTATGTATTCTCCAAGAAAATAGGAACTGTATCAAATTTTGCTCATTGCTCTGCCCTCAGTGGTTAGCACAGTACTTGGCCCATACCACACAATCAACAAATGTGCTGAATTGACCATTTCTAACCAGTGTGCTGCAAGGATTTTTAAAACCTGCAATACCTGACTATTGAGTCAGGGGCACTAACCTCCTTCCCTTCCAGGGCTGGGCAAACTATGGCCCATGGGCCGGAACCGGTGAATAAAACTATTGAATTAAAAAAAAAAAACACCAAAAAGACCGTAACCTTTAATGTAATGATGTTTACTTTGAATTTATATTAGTTCACACAAACACTCCATCCATGCTTTTCTTACGGCCCTCCGGTCCAGTTTAAGAACCCATTGTGGCTCTCGAGTCAAAAAGTGTGCCCACCCCTGCCTTAGACAGTCAAGTAAAAAAATGACAACAGCCAACATATCACTAGCGATCAGGTGTAAATGAATAAAAATGATACCTATTTTTTGTCATATTAGCAAATATATATTTTGGTATGCCCCAGAACTTTAGTTATTAGTGTACGTGTGCCACGAGATGAAGGGGTTAATTAAAAATTGGGAGTGTCGAATGAATGAATCTGGTGTTCTACTACTGCACAGCCTACCACATATTTCATTGGAAACTGACTTGCATGAGGACTGAATGAGGAGCCAGAGGGAAGCTAGGCCCCGGAGCATGAGTGTGTCCATCTAGCAGCTGCCAGTGGATTTCTGGTTTACTATTGAGAGAGCGCCTTGGTCACCCACCACCTCAAAGCTGAAATCCCTGTCCCACTCAGGTAGCTACAACTTCAGGGAAAATAATGTCAACTAAAGTGGAACTGATTCATCATTTCAATAGTGGCCGCTCCCTCCTTCTGTGATCCTCCCCATGAATGTACCCTGCCTTCCCATGCCTTCAGTTTCCGCCTTCTGATTGGGAGCGTGCCTGGGGCTTCTCACTCCTGCTTATTCTCCTCTGTTAATGGACCTTACAATGATTAATACTTAATTGTATTTTTTGCCCAATCTTCTTTACTAGGTTGTTTAGATTTCTAAAAGCTTTGGATTGCGGCCCCTCTTCCTGCATTCATGCTACATTAAATCATCCCTGTTGCCCTTTTCATTTCTACATGTTGGCTGAGATGGATTTTAGTTTCACTTCTCAGGAACTGTTTCTGCACTAAGTTTTCCTTATTTCTGATCAGGATCTTCATCAGGGGTGGTTTTGATTTGTCAAATAATCAAAAGTTAGTCATCTTCCTGCAAGTAAAAATACATGAGTAAATGAAAACCAATATGGACTTTAGGACTTAAAATTTCAATATGGTCCCATCTACCTATCCCAACACATGTTTTGGAGCTTAGCCTATTTGGGGCTCATCCGTCAGGCCCACTCATTCTGTTTATCCTCCACATAGAAGCCTCTCTTCTCTAGTCCTTGGAAGAAAGCACCAGCAGGGGCCACAGGAGGTAGACCAGCACTTCAGATGCCAGATCCTTTCTTCTCCTTCTGCAGCAAAGCCAGTGTCATTGGCCAAAGAGCCTGGGCTGGGAAGAAGGAATTGCCACCTTGATTCTGCCACTGATGAGCTGTGTGCCCTCAGTCAAGTCACTCCCCCCTCTTTGCATCTTAGAGAACCCTCACACAGGCTAATGACTAACACAACCTGCGGACTTGTGATCTTTTTGCAGTTGAGTGAACCTTGATTCATTGGCAGCAATAGTCAGTGCTTTCCCTGGAAGAGTCAGTGTCTAAAGAAGGTAGCATCAATCCTCAGAAAGCTCTCTCCAGAGTTCAGCTCCCAACCCCGGCCCCACCCGTGACTACAGGGAGAGGGAGTGGCCCTGTCTCCTCTCACCTGACACCACTCACAGCAGCAGGCACTCCCATATGCTGGGAGGTGCAGCCACCAATCAGAAAGGCACCAGGTCACAGCAAACTTGGAATAAGATGGAGAGAAGGGCGTGTGTTGATGCTGGCTCAGCTTCTCACCTTCAAAGAGGACAGCCTGTCCGAGGAGAGACTGAGCCACAGAGAGCAGGGGCTCAGCAGCCCTGCCCCGCCAGCTGGCTGGAGCTGTGACCTTTTGCCAGGCATGATCTCCATGGAGATGACAGCGTAGTACCCAGGGGGATTCCTTTGTTTGGAAGAGTTACTCTCCCCGGCATTAAACATCTCATTACGTGTCTTCCTTCATTTTAGTGATGTCCAGAAGCTTTCAGGGATAATCTGAGCAGCCGGTGAACTGCTGTGTCTTCGGGCGTGAATAGCAGAGATCCGTCCCTGTCCGCCCTGGGTCTATCAGCAGCAATAAATTTTAATCGGTGAGGCACTTTTCAAGCATTGTTTGCCAAACACTATTTTTGGCAGGCATCTGCAACAAAGCCTAATGCATTATGCATATTACTTCCACCGTATTTTATTGTATTAGCACATGTAGTATTTGTAGGGAGTTTGGGCAAATTCATTACCAAAGTCTTTTCACATTAATGACTGGTTTAAAAAGTATTAGGAAAAATATTAATATTCATAGAGAGTGTGCATCCTATGTTAAGGAAACGGGGATAAGCTACTCTCATTTGAAATTCAGGGCAATATTTGCATGTGCATGAGAAAAATAACTTATAAAAGTAGCCAGCAAATGTGAAAACAATTAAAGTCTTGAATTACTTTGATGGTTCCTTAAAGATTGAATGTTCAGTTTCAGAATTGTAATCACAATCATTATCACAGATTAAATTACAGTGAGAGATTAGTTTTGCTTAACAGCACAAGGTAGTGGTGGAGACCTGGAAAACGTATTTCACTTCTCTGTGTCATATCCCTTTGCTGTCCTGACCTGCTACATGACTTCTCACTTATTCTACAGCTTTCCTTGCAGCAAGGAGGGCTTTAGACCTTTGAACCACCTTCAACTCCTTTTCTTGCTCTTTGCTTAGAATGGGGAAGTGCGATGCCCTGGTAAAATTCTCTGTCTCCACCGGAAGCTGTTCCCCTAATTCAGTTCTCCAGGGAAGTGTAAGGACTCAGCTCTATTGAATGTATCTTGGCAATGCTCTGACTCTTCTTATAACACAGGGCCATGGAAATTAGTAATCAATTATTTTCTCCACCGTACTGGAGATCATCGTGTTCCCAGTGGTTCCTAGCACCTTGATTTGTCCTGCTTCTCTAAATTTGACAATTCACATCCAGAGCACTCTTCCCTTTAGAAACTATTTTACAACAAAATAGTTTCTCGGTGTCAGAAAAATGCTGTAGCTCTTCTTTTCACAGGTTTTGATTTAGATAACACCTCTCCAAGAATCTAAAACATCTCCACAGGTATTGCTTTCCATCGCTTCACAACACCCCTTTGATGTAGGGCAATTTATTCTGACTGCTATTAAAAAGAGGAACAACTTTCTCCCAACACAGCACTGAGATAGGTTAAAAAGTGACTGAGGAATGCTGAGTTTACTATCTAGAATTATAAACCACCTGGCTGGTGTAGCTCAGTGGTTGAGCATCAACCAAGGAACCAGGAGGTCCTAGTTAGAGCACATGCCCAGATTGTGAGTTCAGTCTCCAGTGTGGGGCATGCAGGAGGCAGCCAATCAGTGTTCTCTCTCATTGTTGATATTTCTATCTCTCCTATATTTTTCCTCTCTGAAGTAAATAAAAATATATTTTTAAAAATAAACCCAAGGACATCCTATTTGAATAGGCAGAAAGATGAAATGCACCTACTCTCTCTATAAAATTACTGTAAAATTTCAATTGGAAGAAATATTAATTATTTTAAGTGGAGACAATACATTTATAAGGATAATTAATTTTTAAAAATACAATTTGTCCATATTTTTGTTGACTATAAAATCTGTCTTTATTCCATTCCATTTATAGCTGCATAGCCAGGGCAATCCCCCCCCCCAAAAAAATATTTCTATATACATCCTCCTTTCTGACCCATGTTCCATTCTGACTGCCAAAAATATCAATGAGACCTTGACTTTGCTGCTCCCATATTTCATGTGCTAGTTCTTAACTAGAACCAAACTAGCACTGGACAAAGACCATTACTATCTTACACCACTTTCCCCAAAACTCCAAGTAATATACTGTGGCACTTAACAGACATTTCTTGCCCATTTTGTTCTTAATTTTTGTAGTTGATTGAAAAATAAAATCCTAATTTTAATAAAATTCATGAGCACTTTTCTCAAACTATTTTCCTTTGAGAACAAGGGAAGTTAGATTATTCAATGAGAAATTGAAAATGGCAAACCCCTCAAATAGTGTATTTTAGAAATACATGAAGGGGACTGTAAGTTAAAAAGAGGAATACTCTATAGATGGATGAAAGCCCCTTAAAAAGGAGCACGGGGTGCCCTCTGAGGAGAGATGCGTGGGCTAAAATGGTTCAGACAGAAGATCCTCTCCTCCCCAGCTTTCCAGCTGTTGACAGGTGACCACAGGTGCCCGGGATGCAGGATAGCTCAGACCTGTTCAAGGAAACATTTGTGGTTTTGAGTCAGAAAAGATCATACTTATATTTTTCCTATAATTTTATTCTCAGAGAGAGAAGAGTAGAATAAATGATGCAATGTTAGAGTTAGGGGTAATTCATCATTTTCAGCAACACTCATTGAAACCTATCTGATGTTTGTTCTAAAACCCTAGTCACCATCTAAGTGTGGCTCCTGCTCTAGTCTTCCCGATGGTGTAGAGATATAAGAAAACAGGTGCAGGATGAGCAGGCCACGGCCATGGCCATAGCACAGTTTTCCTCTCCTTGCAAATTTGGAACTGGATCAAAGAAATGTGGGGACAGGAGGGGACGGGGCCCTTCTTCTCATGATGTATCCCCCCCCATTCCACCTCTAGGAATATCCAAAGTCTCCATCTTGATCGTCCTGATATGGATGATTGTCTTCTAACTTTTGGCCCTTGCTGTGCTAAACGGAGAAAATCATGCAGAGGAGATTTCTATGGAAAAAAAATATCTTAATTCTTTTTCTGCAAGTATGTATTTTTGACCATAACAAAGGAGGGGGGAAAGGGATGGAGTTTGTATGAGGAACTAACTTATATGATGTAGTATAATGTGTGTTCCCAGGAAGTCATTTGCTCTAGGCTGTATTAGGGTCATAACTTGTGCCCATTTGGGTTGTACTAGGCAGAAGTATCTGTTATACAGCTGAGCGCACGAGCATCCCTGGACCCCGTGGGTTGCATTGATATCAATTTCTAGGCTTACATGTGCAGCCAGAGGCATTAAACTTCTTAAGCAGCCATGTCCCTTGAAAACTAGTGGAAGTATTGGTGGAATGTGGTTGAGAGAGTTGACAGATTGCTCTGAAAACCAAACTCATTTCGCTGACGGCACAGATGGCAGGTTTGCAAAGGAGTGGCATCTCCTTGGAATACCATTTTATCATCTATTTAGAAAAAAACAAAGAAGTGTTTCGTTGTTGCTGTTGCTCTGTGTTCATTTGCTTTTGTAAGGAGACAATTTACCCATTGATTTTGCACTAACATTGAGTTTTCTTGAGACATTTTATTTGCGTTTCTTTCTGGTGTGTATAGATAAGAGTAGGGTTGACTAAATTTGATGTAGATTCATGTGGGCACCTGTGTGATGAATGTCAGGGAGCTTTAAACCCGAGTCGCTCACTGCAGCTCCCTGGACTGGAAAATGCACATGGCCTAGATCTCTGTGGAAGGAATCACAGTAACTAACTCTCAGTACAGAAAGGGTATGGGATGTTCTGGCATCCTTGAATTAAATATTCCCTTTCACATAAACTACCCAACCAGTCGATTTTGCTTTACAACTAACTTTTGCTTCTGTGGTATTTGTCTTATGCCCAGAGATGTCCTGAATGATTTCTTCATAATCTTCCAAAAAGTGCATAAGATAACTGGCTATCACTAGTAGAATTGAAAACTTATAAAACAATAGTAAACACATATGCAAACAAACCGAAAAGTCAATAAGTAACAGGTCATCCTCCACTGATAACATTTTTACCCCCATTTCAAAGGAGAGAGGAAAGTCCCAGGTGCATCATAGGAGTTATGCAGAATAAAATCTAAAGCTTTTGGCCCATTTTCCCTCTTCTGCCCTAAGTATATGTCTATGAGGGTCCCGCACTAGATCTCCAGGTGACAGATTGCATGTTCAGTGAGCTCCTGATGGAGAAAGAGCTATAGCAAGAAAAAAGGATCTGGACTCACCATGTTGTACTCGTCACTAAAATAGCAGCACTATTTGAAAATATATGAGGCTTGACTATAACAGACCTTCCTTTTTTATCATAGTCAGGAACTACTTCCACATGAGCGGTATATCTCAAATTATTTACCTTTGGAAGGTAGGTGCTTACTCTTTCAGAATTGGCTTCAGATTTATGTGAGCTACAGGAGAACAGGGACAGCTGTGTTTGAGAGCCATGGTTTTGCTCTGGTTTGCATGATGACATAGTGGAAAGGGATCGGGGGTTTTAGTTCCAACAGTCCTGGTAATGATTTGCCACACAGTAACTTATCTGGCCTTGGGCAAGTCCCTCACCTCTCTGCGCCTCAGTTTCCTGAGTAAGAGTCACTAGTTAATAAGTTAGCACAGTAACCCAGCATGCATTGCTTTATTCTGATAATACAATCTCAGCCAGCTTTGTAATCATTCTAAGGGGTCTTTTGAAGTTTCGTGGAATGGTCATTTCACATGCACTCATTTAAAAAATATATATGTTATTCTGAATACAGTCCAAAATAGCAACCTCCCACAGTAGGCAATTTGTCATTCCTGGCAAAGCCAGACACTGTCTTCCATGTTCCCTCTTGGCTCTTGGGCACGCCAGGCTGTGGTCCTAGTTCTTGCAGGCTTCTGGCCTCCAGCTGCACCTTGTCAGCGTTTAGCCCCGAGGCAAACACTTTGTGTATGTGTCGGGGTTCCTTCTGCCTGTCCAGCCTGCATGCTGATTACTGCTGCTCACCCCACCACTACAGCGCCGAGAAAGGGTTCTGTCCTCATTCCCAGGGGTCTAGCTTCCTCGCCAGGAGACTGGATACCCTCGAGGCTGTGTTGTAAGTCCTGTCTTACCATCTGGTGGTAACTGGATCTCACTGGTGTGGCTGATCTCACATCCAGTGGCAAGCCCAGCTTTCACAGGTGGAGCTGGAGCAGGAGAAGCACACAAGTGGGTCTAGAACCCCATGCTGCTGGGCCACTCCCACTCCCATTCTATCCTTAATGCCTGCATCAGCCCCTTTGGAACTACCATTGCTCTAGTTCAGTTCTAGGTCTAGATTTTTATCTGGCACAAATGAATTAGTAAGAATATAAACATGAACACTGTCCTATTTGAGGGTCTTCTCAGGTTGGGGGGGAGTACTTGTTGATAAGACTTTGCACTGTTTCTCAAAGTGGTTTGTTACTCACTTAGTCAACGAACAGTGATCTAACTCCTGCTGTGCTGCCTGGGTTTGGCTGTGGACCAGCAGAGGGTGGAGCACAGGGCTCGTGCTGGGGAACCAGAAACAGGGCAGAAGCAGGTTGTTCGACTAATATCAGGGGAGACAATGGAGTAAGAGTTTCCTGGAGATGGTATTCAGAGAGAACCGACTCCCATGGAAAAGACCCTGCAGACGCTGTGGGAGCATTGCCATGAAGGCTGCATCTTGAGTTATGAGTAGGGATGGGATGAGATGTGCAGAGAGAAGAGCAAGACTTCCAGCTTCTGTGAATGTGTGAGTGAACGTGTGCAGGCAGGGACACCTGTGCTGTCACTGACAGAAAGCTGGAGTAGGGGCGTGCTGGAGCCAGCCCCCCTCAGCTCGCAAGACTCAACTGTGCCCCCCTCCTCTGGCTTGGCATTCAGTGACGTCATGTTTGCAGCCTGAGCTGATAGATATCAATGATTTGGGGCACTCCATTCCACGTCTTTGAAAATGTATATGTTTTCTAATCTCTATTGTTTCTAGCAATATTGGAATTTGGGTCATAGCTTAGGAAGCAATGGGGTTGGGCGGGATGAATTCCTAGTAGCCCCAAAGGAAGGCTCACACACCAGGCTGGGTTTTGAATCCACAACGGAAAGGTCTTACCTGGTAGAGACAACTCTTCCAGGCACGTAGGAAGTGCACTGATCTTCTGGGAGCTGCACCTTCCATGCCGCTTCTGGAAGATACTAGTTGGTCCATGGGGGCAGTTAAATGTAAATGAGTATCTGGTCACACACCGCAGCAGGGCGATATTGATTAATAAGGCCCTGCTGGCCCTGTAAGTCTGTAGCCCTACAAATTTGGCTGTGAGACTCTCATAAAGCTGATAGAGGAAGCCATCAGTGAAATATTCCTGATAATCAGGGAGGGAGAAGACAGAAAAGCCAGTCAAGTGTCACAGTGATACAACAGCTAAGGGTTGGAGCCTGGAGCCCAGCAGACCTTGGTTTGATGCTTTCTCTCCTTTATGCACTTGTACAATATTGGAATACTAGTTGATGTGAGGACTGAAAAATAAGGAAGTCATCATATGTAAAGAACCCAACACAGTTCTGGGCTCTTAGAGAATACTTAAAAATGGCCATAGTTAAAGTTTAAGAATTATAGTTATGGTAATAATAAACATGATTATCATTCACCATAAGCCGATTCAGAGAGTCCCTAGATTTCTCTCTCTCTCTCCCACCCTGCTTCCTCTGTCTTCCTCTCTTCTTCCTTTTCTTTCTTGCCCTTTTGTCCTGTTCCAGTGTCCCCATTACCACCAGCATCCTCTGAAACCCTTCACTGTTCCCTCTCCTCAGCACCCTTTCTGCTGCTTCCACGTCTCTATGCAGAAAAACAGACCGTTCTATCTGCATGTGCTTCCAGGAGGTCATTAGTCATTTGTTCAAAGTAAGTGGAGGAACTTTGGCTAAAGATTCATTTAATCAAATACTATATTAATTAAATATATCCTTAAATGGCTGAGAAAGCACAGGATTGTCTGTATGTTTTTATTCAACTAGTGCTTAATTGAGAACCAACGTAGATACATGAGCTGAGGATGAAAAGCAAATAGAATTTCATGTAGCGTTCCATCCACTCAAAGACAATGCCAGCCTGAAAGTACCATTGAATTCCAAAATTAGGTAATAATTTGTTCCTTTTTTTTAATCTTAGCAAAATAGATGTCCCATGCATTCAAGAGATGAGAAATCTGTTTTAACTTTAAAATTTAAAAACATAAGAAGTCTAAAGAATAATGTAACAAACACATATTCCTATCACCCTGAGTTAACAAGTATATTGCTTTCAGTTAAAAAAAAAATGAAAACACAGAAAAAGATAAAATTCTCACCATCTCCTATTTTATTCTTTTTCCTGACCCCAGGCAATCATTATCACCAATTTTATATGATATAACAAGTTATGAGTTTGAAGCCTATTGACCCTTTTTATCTGTTGTGGAATATTGCATCACATCAGATAATGTATTTTGTTTATCTATTTAATAAATTACAAAGCAAATTCATTAATTTATTCTTTTCAACAGCACTCAACAAGTGCTTATGGAGTCCCAGGGAAGGGGGCTGAGTCAGTAATTTAAGGATCACTTGCTATTGTGTTGGATAAAATAGGAAGATGGAAAACAAGGGGAGGAGTTAGCTGGCTTCAGATTGGAAGTACCAAGGGCCACATCAGTAAAGGTTTTGCAAATATGATAGCCTAGAAAATGGTGTTCAGAAGGAATGTGAGCAAGATCAGATTGGAAAAAAAAGAGCTATTGACTCAGAGAAGTGAGATTTGAAAGTTCAGATGAGGCAAGAAGGAGGAGAGCTGAGAGTTTAGGAAGATTTTCCAGACAAGATCATAAGATCTAGGGAGTTGAAGTATGAGTAGTTTTCCAGGTAAGAAAGAGCATTCCAGACATTGAAAGTTTACCTTTATTACCCTTGTTTAACTTCGTCCCCATAGGCCAGTTGCTCCAGGTCCTTCACCTTGACACTAATAATAATGTAAGGGCTGATTATTGCTTTCTGCCTCTCGGTTTAAGCCTACAGATATCTCACCAGGTAGTTTTATCCCTCTTTTATGCTTAGAAGACTACCTAGAGCAGCTAGATTTTAATTTATTGCATTTTAATTTGTCCTTTAAGGTTTAGAGCTCAAGCCTGCATTCTTTCTCTTTAGGTGATAGATAAAATCTAATCTGCATTTTCGAAGGGATACATTATGCCAGCCCTTTTCCTGGCTTACTTCCATAGGACTCCTCCTGCTGGGTGAATTATCCCTCTACTTTTCCAGAGGCTAAAGTGTTTTGTTTTGTTTTATATTTGGAATCATTGAAATTAGTCTCAGTGTTCACTGTTAAAGTATCAAGTTTACCACATCCTATATAATAAAAGCCTAATATGCTAAGTGTCTGGCTGTTCTTTCAACTGTTCAACTAATCATTATGATGTGTACTGACTGCCAGGAGGCAGATGTTCCTACTGGTAGGTTAGCTTGCTGCTGGGGTCCAGCAGATGGGAACTGGGCAAGATGGACCAGACATACCTTGGAGCCCTCCCACAGCCCCTCCCTGGCCCTGATTGTGCACCAGTGGGGTCCCTCAGGGGATGTCTACAGGCCCTGGCTTATACCCTCTCGCAATTTGGCAGGGGATGTCCACAGGCCAGGCTGAAGGACCCCACTGGTGTACGAATCCATGCACCGGAACTCTAGTATTTTTCATAAGATAGTGCAAATTAATTATTGCCACCAGAGCCCATGAAAGGTATTGTGGCCTGCAGTTGTTGACAGTCTGATCAGGGAGAGAGCATCTAATCACAAGAGCCAAGAGCGGTAATGAAGCAGTAAAGGGTGTGAGGTGCAGTGACTAATCCAAGTTCTTAGTTTAGCGATGAATGACTGGGAGCCGGTATGAAACCGTTACTCTGAACAAGGGTCATGCAGGACTGAACAGCAAAGAGTCACCATTCTCCCAATCTTAGTTTGCTATGGGTAACAGAATTTCTGTGCAAATAACAGCAATTCATCTTCTCACAGTAATGGAGGCTGGGAGTCCAAGATCAGGGTGCTGGCTGGTTTGGTTTCTTTGGGAGCCACTTGCAGGGCCTGCCGTCTCCTAGTGCCTCTTTCCCCTGTGCACACACAGGCCGGTGTGTCCCCTCTGTGTCCAGATTCCATCTTCTCACACTGACAGCAGTCAGATTGAACTAGGTCCAAGCCTTGTGGTTCATTTTAGCACCTGTGTAAAGACTTTCCCTCCAGATAGTCATGGTCCAAGATACTAAGCCAGGGGTGAGCAAACTTTTTGACTCAAGGGCCACAATGGGTTCTTAAACTGGACCGGAGGGCCGGAACAAAAGCAACCTGACCATGCTGGCACTCTCATCTTGGGCTGCTGGTGAAGGAGTGAAGGGGAGAGCAAGAGAACCCTCTGCTCTTTCGACTCCGCGGGCTGGATAGAACAGCCAAACGGGCCGGATCTGGCCCACGGGCCGTAGTTTGCCCACAGCTGGGTTAGGGCTTCAACATATGGATGTCGGGGGACACAGTTCAGCCCATAGCACACCTCCTTTTCTCTTCAGGCTTACCTTGGAAACCCTAAGTCTGAGAGACCCCAAGCTTTACACACCAGGGGTGAACATTACTTCACCCCTGTCAAATTGTCACCATGTCAAAATGCCTCATGTTGCTTCCGAACTTAGGACTTCCCCCTTCTCCCCGCCTCCAGCAGATGAGTCTGTTTCCCCTGCTTCACTCACTGGCTTTTATTGTTTACCTGCAGCTGCTGTAAATATAAGCCACCCAGCCTTCAGTCCTCCAGGCGCTACTGCAGAAGCAAAGCCACCCCTGCTGAGAGGAGAGCCAAGTGCTCCTAAAGGGGAGTGGGCCATAGTGGACCGCTGAAGCTGCACCTTTCCCATTAACCACTGATCGCCTTCACCTTTAAACACCCACCGGCCTTTATGTAGATAGCCCCCTCCCCATTTTAAAGGGGAGGAGGATGAACATAGACCCGGAACGGTAAATTAAAGTTCATTCAAGCACAGTTGCTGTTGATGGCAAACACAGTTCTGCTTGGCTGCAATGAGACACCGGGGGCTTGTTAAGCCCACTTGTCATGGCGAGCACTGAGTCGGGCAGTCTGACAAGGAGGTGAAAGCCATCTTATGTAATGCATTGACAAATTAATAATCAAGCTGTAGCGTGCCTCACTTTTACTGAAAACGATGTGATCCACGTGGGGCCTTTGAACCAAAAAGGCTGGCTCTTTTCCTATGACCTTGAACAAATGGACAAAGAGTTTCTGCAGCATAACTCGGTGTGGTTTTGTGTTCAAGCCATGAAGGAATGATACGGTTTCATTTTTGCCTGTGATAGAAAACTTTCAGTATAGAAAAATACCCATTGTTTTTTTTAAGGTGTTATACATTTGTTTTATATGCAGATTCATACTCCCCTCATCGTGCAGCCTCCACTTCAGACAGATAGTGTATTGCATTGAATCCCCTTCTTCCAGACTTACCTATACTTTAATGACTTTTAATTCTTTTGGTTCATAATTTCTCTTCTTCCCTCCCATTTACTTAAAATTATATTCGAACGTAAGCTCTGACTCATGAACCACCTCTTCCATGAGACTTTTCAGATGGTCCTCTGGATAAAGTTGTCTCTGTTTTAATGTCCTACGGAAATGTTGTCCGTACTATCCAGGTGGGCATTTACAGGCTTGCTAATGTAATGCAGGTATGACCCAGTCATACCCACTGGGTGGGTGCAAATGGTGTCAGGGAAGAATTCTATAGTATTTTATCTGATGTCATTGTATATATCTGGGGTATTTATGTTCATGGGAGCAGGCAGCTACCACCTATGTAAGTGAAGGATCCTAAGGCATTGATTTCTGTAGTTCCCCAAGGTGACCTCGGACACCTTCAGGAGCAAGGTTCCTCATGGACGTCCTTGGCCACTGCTGGGAGGCATCTCACCACTTGCCAAGGTGCCTGCTGTGAATGTCCTCATCTTGTGAGACTGAAAATCAAAAAGATAAGGTGGCTGCTTCACTGCCATCCTCTGGTGACATAAAGACTTGACTGTTGCAAGTTTGCCTCCCATGGGTGTCCCCTTCACCCCTTCATCAAATATATATATATATATATATATATATATATATATATATATATATATATATATATATTTGTGTTGTTTTCAAAGGGGGACAAAAATTAATGGTGAAAGAAAAATCATTGATCAGCTTCCTCCTGCATGCCCCCAGCCCACAACCTGGACAAGCACCCTGACCAGGAATCGAACCACAACCTCCTGGTTCATAGGTCTACGTTCAACCACTGAGCAATACCAGCCAGGCCAATGGACTCTTTTTCACAAAAACATTTTATAAATAGGGACAGGGCCTTGACTTGGATACACATATGGTCTATTTTTTTCCTTCGTCTTTTCTATCTGTTTTACCATCATTTACCCTAAGAGACCCCCAAAGAGATTGTGAGAGAGTGACATTCTAAGTACAAATCTATCCTTACTACTAGAAAAAAGTAAATAAATCCGCACACATATCTCTACACACAATCAGCGGAAATGTCCTCTTCAGATTTCTAGAACAGCACAGCATCCTATTGTGATTCTCTTCAGGGGAGATATTTAAAAACTCTGTTCTGTGCCCATCGTATTTATAGAAGGCAACATGTGGCCACATCGGGGTTTGTCTCTTTCCCTTATGTGCTGATGGAGGAACTGCAGTGGGGGGGAATACAGTGCGTGACCCAGGACTGTACGGCAAGATAGAGTCCATGCTGAGACCAAAACCAAGGTGTTCTCTGAGCCAGCGCTTGAGCCACTGAGCCACACTCTCTCTGCGGTTCCCCACAGTGCTTGTGAAGTGAGTGCCGAGTGCAGTTTTCCAGTCTGCACCAATGCTCCGATTGGCTGTGTCCCTTCTCCTGGCGTCTGTGGTCCCAGGATTGCCATGGAAGCTGTGATGCCGGGCTGTGCCATGTGGTAGCAGCTCCCTTCCAGTGTTGGCTGGGCATGTTTCCTGGAGTTCTCAGCTGGGAGCGGTTTGCAGAAGGCCCCCCTCAGTGTCTCTTCAGTGCAGGTGATCACGGCATGGTGTTAATAGTGGGCACTTCCTTTTTATAGTCAGGGCTCCAGCACTTTCCATGGATGCCTGCACCGTGCCTGGAGTGCTATTAAGTGTTTGTTCACTGCAGTCCGCCTGTCTTGCTTCAAACAGGTCCGATCCACTTGGGGCCACGTCAGTGTGTTACAGACAGCTGGGCAGAGGTAACCGCCACTGATAAACCAGGAGATGCTTGTCACCCTCCTGTCTTGGCGGGAGGGCCTGCATTAACCTCTATATTTGTTCCTGGATTTCTCCATGGGATAGTGACCACCGCGTGAGCCCGGACTGTGTCTTCTTCCTTATTGCTCAACACTTTCCAGGCTCATAATTATTGTGTTTGATGAACTGCATTGAGCCAGCTCCAATCCCTTCCATATCACTTAACCTGTCTAGATCTCCACTCTTACCATGAGAAATGATGAAAGAACCAATTAATCATCACATTTGCAGCATGAGCATCCTGCACACCTACTAGTTTGTATTTGATTGACTGGAGGAAGCTCTTGTTTCAGCTTTCAGCCAATTAAAAGAGGGATCTATTTCTCTCTCTTAGTTGTATTATAAGGAGGTGCAGCCACTCGCCATGTACATTTTTATGTTCAGGATGTGATTAGTGTGGTTTTGAGTTGTCCATCACAAAGGGAAGTAAGCGGAGTATTTTTAGTGTCACTCACCCAACTTGTGAGGGAGGTGGGAGTGTTAATTCAGATGACCTTTCTCCCAGCCAGCTGCCCCGCCTCGCTCATGGGCAGAAAAGGTGAGGAGGTTCCTCTTCAGAGTTTGCATTCTAGTCGTGATTAATTCTCAAAAAGGCTCCCCTTCATGAAAAGCTGCATCGGCTTAGGTTTTTTAATAGATGATCAAATCATCTCACTCTTGTACCAGCTCTTCCATCGTTACATGAAGCCTTTTATCTAAATAACCCTGGGCACATTATGGACCCCATTTACCATCTCTTATTTAGAAGCCTGAGTGATCACATCTAGAGGTTAAATACTTTCCATTTGTGTCAGCGACCCAGAACTTAAAAGGGATGGATCTTCTCTTCATCTTCTACTTAGACACTGTCATGATTACAATACACTGATGCCTAATTAATCTGAGAAGCATGGTGAGGTGAAAGGGCACCTCTCATGACTTCAGTTCTATGCCTCATCAAGTAAGTGGATTCCACTTGGTGAGAAGTAGAGTTTTTTGTTCTTTTTGCTTGTTTGTTCATTTGTTGTTGTTTTTTTACAAGTGTTTTCTTTATAGTAACTGGGCATGAAAGGTAAAAAGATTACCTGGCTTACCCATTCTGGATGAGGCTGATTGTTGCTTCAGAGTATATTTCAGTTGATATTTGAATATCTAAGAGCAGTTTATAGACTGGAAAATTATTCTCCTTCTAATTGTCTTGACCAGAGACCTTTGATCCCTATGGAAGTTAAATCAGCATTTGTTATTCAGTAGAATCCATTACTCACCCTTCAAAAGTAAGTGAGTGTCTGCTTGAAAGTTGAAAAAAAATACCTTGATGATAATCTCTAAACTGGAGGAAGTTCTCTGAGAGGGCACTTCTTTAGCCTTTGGCCATCATTCACTCTCCACAAATGACCCAGCATGTTGGCACTGGCCAGAGCAGTTTCATGTGCCTTTGTCTGCCACCAGGTCAGAAGGTAAGGCCAGGATGATTAAACTCAGTCAAGTGTCCAGACCACAGTCAAATACTAGATTTGTCCATGGAGCAACTACAAGTTAGCGAATTGATATTCATGGGTTAGACATAAATATCTCACTGGTGGAGTGAATGATAATCCAAATTCCATGTTATCCCCAGGACTCTACACAAAGGGCAGAAATGGGGTCAAGTACCCTAAGTGTTTCATTGCCTGGAGGAAGCTGCTGATGGCCTTTCTTAGATCAGGCCCACGGGCTGAATCTCATAGCCTAGTGGTGTCTAAGTTCACTTGTATTCTCAAATGCAACTATTATGTCTTTTTGTTTGTTTGTTTATTGTGTGTGTGTGTGTGTGTGTGTGTGTGTGTGTGTGTGTGTGTTATGTAACGCTTTACTGACTTAAGCTATTTAAATTTTTAATCTAGAAAATCATCCTGATAAGAGCTCATATAGTCAGGAACCAGGCCAAGACAAGTGTGCCTGTTGGACATGCGCCCTGAGCTGTGGTATGCATTAAATAAGTTTGCTTCTCAGTTATGTTGCACTTACATTGTCACAAATGCTCCACAAAATGCTTTTGAACCACTGAACCCAATACACTTCTTGTTTTAGAAGAAAATTTTAAAGTTAAATTATAGTTAAAAAAAATAAAAGCATGGATGGGAGAGGTGACCCCAAAGCTTGCAACAACACACCTGTGTCCTTGTCAGCATAGGCAGTGATCAGAAATGCATACTAAGGAATATCAACATGTGGATCATGAAAATCACATGAAGAATTTATCTGGTATTTTTTAGTCTGTCACCCTCGTTTTATAGGTAAGACCATGGGCATCCACACACTAAGGGATTTGCCGGAGTCTAACCATTTCAGGAAGAATTGGAACTTGAAAATGATCCAGACGACCTCTCTTTCTAAGTATTGGCTATCCAGTCCATGGCAGGAAAAAAATAGGACCTGGTTCTCTAGAGTCCCACCTCAGCGTTCTTTATCCTATATTATGCCACACATTTACTTGATCATTAGATGTATTAGTAGGCTTACGTTTAAATGTAGAAGTGAAGGATGGTCTTGTCAATTATTTTGCCTCGTCTCTTCCCACTATTGCTGAGTTAATCCATATTGTCCTGGCATCAAAAGGAATTCCCATGAATCTACTGCTCTAGGGTACATGCTTCTCTCCCAATTCCTCTCCTCCTTTTCCTGCAATTGGATGTTGTGAAAGGAAGACTCCATGCAGAGACCAAGTGATAATCAATTCAAGTCCACACAACCAGGACAGAACATAAAGCAGATACACTCTCTAATTGCCTGTTTCTGGGAAGCAACACGACTGCCTCTATCAGATCACCCATGCAGCTGCATTTCTCTGATTCGGGTTCACAGTACATTGGAGTCAAACAAAAAGAGACTGAGATGAATCTGAGTGTCTTCCCTGGGGTCAAGATGGCAGAGCTGTGACTACAACCACATATTAAAGGAGAAAACTTTTAGTATTTCCTAGAGGTCTTTCTTAGCCGGCACATTTCAGATTTATGTTTGTGTGGCTTGGTGTGTACTCAAGCTGAGGGAACAAGCTCCTTTGTCCATTGGGCTGTCATTATTTTCACAGACTTGTTGGCACCCATGACAATCAAGTTGCCCAGGGTTCCACTTCCCCATCAAAATAAATGTGCCTCTTGCTGGAGACCAGTGCCCTTCCTCCCCAGCCCACTGCCACCAGGCCAGCGCTTCTGGAATACAGTGCATCTCAGCCATATTTCCAGGATTGCCCTCCACAGATTTTCCCCAGTATTACTAGGGCTTCTGGGTGATGTCATGAACTGACACATAAGGGTGGTTCTACTTTGGCAGTGCTAACATGCCAGAATGGGATACAGATGGGATAAAGCCCAAGGACAGCAAAAGGGCCTGGAGAGGAGAGAGAGGAGGAGAAGACAAAAACATGTTGGAAGCTGAAAAGCAGATGGGTGAATTGTAGCTTTGTTAGAATGGTGGGAAGCAACTGACTACAACATCATGTTAAACAGGTCTGCGCTGGCTGCAGAACCCCCAAGTGACTTTGATGGCAGGGGTGCAGGAACCACGCAGAATGATGGGGATTATACATGAGACATTATACCTACAGACCCTCACAGATCCCACAGACTTCTCTGAATGCAGCAAAAAAGAGGATATGCAGTTTATAAAGAGATTAAATAAGAAAGGATAAACTTTTAAAGATCCCAGAAACAGAGGGGAGTGAGGATGAGAAATTGTTCTGAAAATAAGGAGATTAAGTAAAAGATTTTCAAACTGAATGTTGAGATCCTACAGTCCTCTTCACCTGGAAAACGCTTTTCAAACTGACAGGCAGAATGTTGGGAGAACTCTTCTCTGGGGAAATTGTCTTCCCAAAGGAAATGCCCACAGATGCCGACCTTCAGGATCATCTCCCCAACAGCTAGAGGGAAGCCTGCAACTAACAAAACCTCCTGTGCAACTACATTTCTCTTTCTCCTCCCTTTTTTTGATATTCAAGGATCAATATACCTATAGAGACTTCTAAAATAAGGGAGATAAATCAAACTCAAATCTGTTTCTCTTAGATTTCTGAATCTAAGAGAAACAGATTTGAGTTTGATTGTCCTTCTCTTAGATTTCTGAATCTAAGAGAAACAGAACCCATAGAGGAAACAGAAGAAATCTTAAAACAGTGGCATACAATTTAAATGGATGTTCTAAGAGAAAGAGAAAGAGAGAGAGAGAGAGAGAGAGAGAGAGAGAGAGAGAGAGAGAGAGAGAGGAGAGAGAGAGAGAAAACAACTGTAAAGCAAGAACAGAAATTTATAAAATAAGAAGGACAGCTTTTCTAAGAATAAAAAAAAATGTGTTCAAAAATCGGGTATTCCTGATAGAAGGAGAGAAAACACAATAAAAGGAGTAGAGTATCATGTTGCAGAAAAATAGATTTTAAAAAAAAGGTGGGAGCAAGCAAATTAGATGATCAGTGTACATCAGCGGTTCTGTAACTTGACTTGCATTGGATTCACCAGGAACCACAGATTGCTGGGCCCACCCCTGGAGGTTCTGATTCAGAAGATCTGGGGTGCTGCCTGAGAACACACATTTCTAACGTCTCGGGTGAGGCAGACTCTGCAAGTCCAGGGTCTAAACCTTGAGAAGCGCTGCTCTAGGAGAGACAACACCCGAATAAGAGCATTTTCTGACAGAAAAAAAAAAAAAAAAGCAAAGAGGGAGGACATGACTCTTAAAATGTTTCAGGGACATGATCATCCAGTTTGAAAGGGCATGCCAAGTGCTGGCACTATAAAATAAAAAGACTCACCCCAAGAGACATAGTGATGACATTTCTGAACTTTAGAGATAAGTACTTCAAGATAAATATATCCAGAAAGGGGGTGGGGAAAGTTCACATACAAAGAATAAGGAATCAGAGTGGACTCAGACTTTTCCATATCAACACTGAAAAAGAGAATGAACGGATGCATTCACTGAATCATTAGCAGAAGTGATTTTCAAAGTAACATTGTGTGTGCAACCAAAATTCAAGCTACTCCCTGGAGGCACACAAGCACTTCTGGGGGGAGGATATATTTTTAAATCCGATATATGCTCCATACATAAGTTCTATGGCCCAAATGTCACAAAGCAAAAATTCTAACAATTCTATCTCTTTGCTATTATAACCATAACTATATGATGCTATTATAACCATAACTATATGATGCTACTATAACCCATAACTATATGATGCTAGTCTAAGGGAGCCAGGCACAGCAGCCTCTCTGATGGTGAGCCTCCATCACCACCTCATCAAACCCCTGGCCCTAAGAAAGTTGGCTGAAGGCAGTTGTATTGGCCCCATTGGGATATGGCTATATGTTGAGCCTTCTTTTCAAGGACCTCTTGGTAATTGGCTGTGTTTGCAAAGTTGTGAGAATGGCCATCTAGTGGTTGGGCCTTCCTGTCGCCTTTTCAGCTTCTCACAGGCTGAAGGCAAGGCCATTAGTGTTCCAGGGTATATGTGCTTTTGCAGGCTCGTTTCTGACATAATTGAAGGCTGATGGCTGGCGACTTAGAACGCTTGGTTTTGTGCCACTCCTTGTTGAAGTAGCAGGGACACTTCTGGGTGTGGATTGCTACTATAGGCAGAGCCGTGCTGGGCCTCAGAAAAGCTATTTGTTGATGAAACACTAATTGTAAAATAGGTACCTCAGAGAGAACCCGAATGTAATTACATTAAGTTTAATTACATATCATTAATTATATAAAATATTTAAATGGTTGTGTTGAATTGTGCTGCACTCGCTGCTGTACGTTTTGCTCGTGCGTGGAGCAGATGTGCTTGAAGAGTTTGGACGTCATCCAGAAGTTTGTGAATTGTGACTGCTCAGATGATTGGAGGCGGATGTATAGCATCTATTGAAAAACAATAGCTACCTATTTTCCCCGAGGCAGCCTTTTCCAGCACAGGGTGGAAGCAGCTTATGCCTAGGTGACATTCTGGTAATTACCACTTGCTATAAACTTTAAATTTAATCAGCCAGATATAAGGAAGCCAACAGCCTAATTTCTCATGTAAATCAGCAGCAGCTAAACAAGCACTTCTTGTTTATATTGGGAGAGAGCCATTCCTCTCCTTGCTAAGAAGCTGGAGCTCTATTTAGAATACCTGAGTCATCAGAGGTGTCCAGAGTTAAATCGTCTGCCTTGTTCCTCAGATGGCTGCTTATTGAAAGGAAGTCACCAGTAATTGGAAAGTTGTCTATGTACTTCACTTGCATCCAGTTTTCTTACTCGATTGAAAGTGTGGTGGAGTTTACAGATAGAGAGAATAGGAAATAATAGTCATAGAGACTAACAGTAGACTTTTGCTTTTCCAGTATGTGACTAGTACTTGTCAGAGCTGACACGAAAGGCAATGACTGATCTTCAGTTTTGGTGAATAAACAGCAGTACTGGAATTTGTTCTCCTAAGGGGTTTGCTTGTATATGTACATCCATTTAGAGTAAAACTAGGCAGAAAAGTAGAAATTGAAATTCTGCAGAAAGGAAAACATATATATTTATGACGCATGTTTTTGCCAGTCAAATATTTAGTGCAATTTAAATATAAATTTTATTTTTGTCTATGTAAATGCCATAGCCTGTTAACATTGCCATTGCTCAATGCAACTGGTTTTAACAAAATTTGGGAAAAAAAGAAAACTTGTTAGTACCTGGCTAGCCATATATCATGACCTGTCACTTCCAGCACCTTTGGAGAAGATCTGCTCTACAGAAGTGAATTTTAAGGGTGACTTATGCTTATAACTTGAAGGGCAGCAAAGAAAATACTTTTTAAAAGAGAGAACATCTAAGGATTTTGATGAAAAAATTTTAAAATTATACCACAGATGATTGTGTATATATGTATGGGTATACATTTGGTTGTGTGGTGGGTCATTTAATAAGAAAATAATCGACTCCTATATAAATGATATCAACTTTTGCCATACAATCCCATCTGAGTGTCAAAATTGGGGTGAGGGGCAAAGAGGAATTTCAGATACAAAGTAGAGTATGGAATAGAGCAGATACTTGTTCACACTTAAGAGAAACTTCAGAAGGCTTTTGTTCAGGAAGACCTGAAGAAGCTGTTTCAGTCACTCCAGCTTCCCAGCTTCCCAGGCCTAAAGGTAGCTGGTGGTAGTAGGGGCTGGTGTGCCTCAACCCCACCAGTTAATGGAGTTCCTGTTAAGCATGCATGCTATACTTGTTACTGAATCCAGGGTTGGCTCTCTGCCACTCAAAAGCCAACACTTGGGAAGCAAGGTCTGATGAAAGGAAAGAAGGTTTATTCAAGAACCAGCAGCCTGAGAAGATGGAAATCGCTAGTCTCAAAAACCATCTACATCTCAGCGCAGGCAGGGGATTTCATGAGGGGTTTTTATGGAAGGAAGAGAGAAGGAAAACTGAGGGAGTTGCAGGCTCTGTTGAGGGTGCTATGTGCAAGTCAGCAGTCTGCCCCGAAAACCAGACCATCTCTTAGGTGGTCAAGTGATGGTCTGGTTTTCCTCAAAGGTGAGCACCTCTCCAGGAGCTGAAATGCCTAATGGCTTAAATCTGTTTCCTTGGAGATTAGTTCTTAGAAACCTTGAAGCAAACAGACTCTTTATCAGTAGCTACATGTGAATTCACAAGTTATTTGCAAATATCTGTGAAAGAATAGTGGGGGCTTTACATAATGTCCTCCAAGCAGCCTCAGGGCAAATACTTCAGGTGATTTATGACGTTTGTTATTATTGATAGAGGTTGTCTTATCTTTTGTGTAAAATATATGTTTATTGATTGAAGAGAGGAAGGGAGAAGGAGAGATGGAAACATCAATGATGAGAATCACTGATTGGCTGCCTTCTGCACTGGAGATCCAGCCTGTAACCCGGGCATTGTGCCCTCACCAGGAATGGAGCCATGACCTCCTGGTTCATAGGTTGACACTCAACCACTGAGCCATGCTGCCCGGACTTACTTATTTTCATTGGAACTTGTTTTCTCAC
This sequence comes from Vespertilio murinus, assembly GCA_963924515.1. Taxonomy (NCBI): domain Eukaryota; kingdom Metazoa; phylum Chordata; class Mammalia; order Chiroptera; family Vespertilionidae; genus Vespertilio; species Vespertilio murinus. Next base: position 6,705,350 of record OZ004709.1, read on the forward strand.
CACAATGCCAGTTGTATTTTATTTTATTTTATTTTCTCAAGTCCTGCTAGAAGTTTCTGCTCATTGTAAGCCAATTCCTTGGTCAGACCTCGCAGGAGACCTGCAGGACTCTGTGTCTTCAAGGAGTAACAGGGATGTCAGAGCTCATCTTAGAATCACCCTCCCCTGCCCCTCCTTTTTTCTTTCTTTCTATGACAGTTTCAGGAAATAAGAACAATTTATCCCTGACAGTGCTAGAAACACTATCAACTGATTTATGCACTATTTTCCCTCCCATCACTGGGATCCAGACATGCTCTGCGTAACAGCTTGACTTTGGAAGGGTCCAGGCTTACCAACTGCTACCCCTGGAGGAGGAAGAGCCAGAGGGTGAGCAGATTGTGTCTTATTAAAAAAAAAAAATAGGGATGGCAAGGATGCTGGGAGACAAAGGGGGAAGCATTTGATAGGTCATCTGTCAGTAGGCCTTGAGAGAGGCTGGTGGGAGAACAATGGCAAACCACTTCAAAGTGAACAATGCCACGCTGAGTGTGTGCCAGTTTAATGGAGCAAAAAGAAAGAAGGCATGTCAGCTCTTAAACACATTTATTAAGGGGTGTCTTTTTAACCCCTTGGTTTTCCCCCACTGTTTTTCTCTCCTGAATGGGTGGGGAAAATGAATGAGCCCATCAAAGCAGGAGGGAGGTGTAAGGTTGCCAACTTTCTGGAAAGTCAAGCGGGAATGTTTGTATTAATTAAATATTTATTGTTGGAATAGAGGTTGTACAGATAGTGAAAAACAGGTAAAATTCTTGATGGTATCAAGGGATCTCACATTTGAATGGACCCCCTCCTTCCCCAATCCCTTTTGTTTTAACTTCCATTTATATCCCACATAAAGCAGGATCAAATGCTGTATTTGAAATTTAGGAGGATAAAAACAGATTTGTAATTTTAAAGCTATATTTTCTGGATAAGAGTTAAAGAACAAAAAAGGGCTTTTTTCACACCTATTTTTGTGGTAAGTAGGAAAGAGAAAAATTAATTGTTGTTAGTTCACAAAATGATCTCTCATCTTGAAAGTGTCTGATGCTATGAATTTAGAGATGAAAGAATAAATAACAAAGTGAAATAAGAACATCAGACTTCATGAAATTTTGTGCGAGTTTAGAGCAATAAACTACCCAGCCTTAAATTTTGTCTTTGACAGTAGGGCAGAATATGACCTTTTCTCTGTGATTTCTCAAGAAAAAAATGGTAGATTTGATTAAAACTATTATCTGCAATATCTGATCAGTTGTTGCAGATTCTTACTGAAAGCTTATTTTTCCGTAAGTTAAGGACAATTTATCTTTCTGCTGCCAGTTGGTTTGGTTCAAAGAAGATGTAGAGCTGACAAATTAGTTTGTGCTCTGCTCTTGTCTCTTCAACTTGATATAAGTGCCTTGTCAATATGACCCATGTTTCACCTCCTCCAGACTGAGGAATTTTTGGTACATAAGCTGGCTTTTTGTTTACTCATTTATTTGCTTACTCATTTACTTTAAAATTACAAATATTTGTTGAGTCCTTACTGTGCCAGGCATAGTTCTTGGTGCTGATCATTCAGCAGAAAATAGAACAGCTAAAACCCCACCTCCATAGATTTATTATTCTAGATGGGGATCATAGATAGTTAATATCAAATAAACCCAGAAGATAACATTAAGTATTGACAGTGCTTTGAAGGAAAGCAAAGTAGGATAAGGGAATGGGAGTTTGGGAGTGTTCTTTAGGTCTGGTGGTCAGGGAGGGACTCGGGAAATAACAGTTGGGAGACAATGAAATGAGATGATGGAGCTATCTGCCCAAATGTCTGTGGGAAGAGTGTTATGGGGAAAGTGCTTGATGTGTTCTTTCAAGATCAAAGAACCAGACTCATTGAGTGTAAAGAGCAGAGTGAAGGTAGCAGAGGCTAAACCTTGCAGAGCCTCTTAGATCCTGATAAAAAAACCTCAGGTTCATTGGCTGACAAGATGACACCGCCCCTATTGTCCACTATCATCCTTTACATTTTAGAAACTTTTTAAGGGCTGATTTCAAGTCAACTGTATTTTCAAGTAAAAGATCTCAGTCCTTCATTCTTAAGAATATTGATGTAATTTATTTGAAGCCACAAACCTTTCTAGGGCCAGGGAATATAGCATGTATGGGGATATAATGTTATAGAAGACTGGAGAAAAACCAAACAGTGCTTAGAGAGAGGGGAGTTACATTTTATTATAATTATGGGTAGGCCCAGAGAAAAATGTGTCTTTCAAATTCTGAGTGCCCGACTCCCACACACATATACACACACACATACATGAAGGAAGCTTTCCCTATTTATACTTTTCCTTGTTCTTTGTCTCCCAAATTTGGAATGAGACTTCCAGACCTTCTGAGAAAGAAGGCCTATGTGCTGGGAAGGGGATATGAGACCATATCTCACAGCCTGGCCTGCACTGACAACTCTGTCTGGGGCATAGTTTATGGCCTCTCTGGAATGGGGCTAGTCTTATTTTTATTATTTAAGCAAGCAAGCATTTACAGAAGCCAATATAGCAGTGTTAAAATTTCAAACAGCAGTTTTTATATAAGATGGATGCTTCAGTAGTACCACAACAAGGTGACCAATGTCCCCTCTGGAGATGAAGACTGACTTAAGTGAGGAGGTCTAAATAAAATCAAGGTATACCTAAATAGAATGCTGTTTCCTTTATTACATTCAAATTATCCTATATCATAAAAGGCTAACATACAAATTGACCGAATGACAGAACAACCGGTTGCTATCACATACACTGACCACCAGGGTGCAGATGCTCAATGCATGAGCTGCTCCCTGCTGGTCAGTGCACTCCCTCAGGGAGAGTGCCACTCAGCCAGAAGCAAGTGCTGTGCGGTGGTGGGAGCCTCCCTAGCCTCCAGCAGGCAGGTATCCCCTGAGGAATCCTGGACTGTGAGAGGGTGTGGGCCGGGCTAAGGTACTCCCCTGCTCCTCTCAGTGCACATATGCCATGCACCAGCTCTCTAATTTAAGTAAAATCCTTGTTGGAAAACCATTAATTATCCATCATTAGGCCTCTTTGTTGTACATTTGAATAGTACGCCAAATGCATGTGTATATAATTCTAAAGGTAGCAGGCTGTAAATGTCTTCTCTGTAAACTCTACACTAGAATGCATCTATTATATTTTGACTCTCTATGGAAAATACTGTCACTTTTGCTGAGAAATATTTTGTTTTCATCCAAAGCTTCCTCAATAGCATTTTTTATATTATTTATATTTCCCTCCCATCTTGTCAATGGGAACAGTGGTGCCGTATTATGACAGAACTTATATTTATCATTAGCTTAGTGACCTCTGCTGGGAAGCTTAAGATAATGGTCCCTAAATTCAAAGGTGGGGTTTCAGCAACATAGATGCTTAGGCCCCACACATGAGTTGTTCATGATCCAGGACAATCGATTTTGCACATAGATCACCATGTGCATCACTGGAAGCTGATCCTTCCCTGGAAGGGACTTGCCCTGGTCATAGGAGTAAGCATGTGACCAGTTCTCCAAATGACGTGTTTGGAATTAGCATGAACCTCCTGGCTGTCTGCCGCTGTTTCTTCACGTTGTCAGTTCTGTTATATGCTATTAGCTGAGGGGCACTCCCTGAAATCTTTCCAAGATGCTTGGACAAAAAAGTCAAAAGACACAGATGATGTCATTGTCCATCAGAATCCTTTTTCTCTCTTCACAATAGCAGTAGTCAGTCGCAATATTCAATATCATATGCCAACCTTTTACCACCACATTTGAAGCACTGAACTCTTGAAAAGGGAGTCAACATCCCACAGAGCAGAGGCCTTATGGTCTTATTTTCATGAATATTTAAAGAGCCAGGTGCTCTTTTGTCCAAGGGTAAGCTTTTATTCATGTGCAGTTCTTTAGATCCCATCTAACTCCATCCTAGACCATGTTGTCATAGCAAATCAGTTTTGATAAACTAGTATGAATAGTTGTGTGAAAGAAGAAAGCAGTAATACCGCAGCTATGTTTATGCTTCAGGATAACTAAGGATAAGTACAGGCTATGGACATGAAAAGATCTGTGACTTGTCAAAACTGACCTAAGCATATTTAATGGTGAAATTTAAAAATGAATATTTCTGTAAAATAATTTTATTTAAAATGTGCTATTGTCAGTGTATACACTTTAATTTATAGGCTATCATCATAATATGTCGATAGGTAAAGACTAGAATCCAACTTTGACTCTTTCAATTAACTCTGCAGTAAGTGGTTTTTCTCTATGTTCTCCAATTTTCATGAGAAGTGGGTCCAGCGGGGAGATGGAACCAAATGACATAAGCACAAAATCTCTTTACCTCCCTCCCTGCCCTAATTTTTAACTTTTTGTCCTTCCTTTGAAGAAGGACTTTGATTCAATAACAATTCCACTTAATGCAGTGTATTCTGGGTCTGGATGCATAATAAAATCTTGCTATTCAGTGTGGACAATGTGCAGAAATCCTCTCCTTTGAGTGAATAATATATTTTAATATATTTTTTTAAAATTTTTAAAAATATGCATTTTATTGATTTTTTACAGAGAGGAAGAGAGAGGGATAGAGAGTTAGAAACATCGATGAGAGAGAATCATCGATCAGCTGCCTCTTGCACACCCCCTACTGGGGATGTGCCAACCAAGGAAATAAACCAAAAAGTTTATTTCCCTTGACCGGAAATAAACTTTTTGGGAAGAGAGTCACTTAATCTAGCTCATCCTGTTTAAAACATTGGACATGTAGCCTGATGGGGTAGAAAGGAGTGCATGGATAAAAATAAGCTATGTACACATATAATACCTTAATAAATTTTTTAAAAAGAATTAAAAAAAAAAGCTATAGGTAGTCACTGCTAATATTTCACTAAAGACTGACGACATGAAAGAGGACACATTGTCCTCTTGAAAGTGGATGGACCACATGGGGCCAAAACCCTTCTACCTTGAGTTATTAATCTTCATCCTAGCTGGCAGTGCCCCCATTAGGTTCCGGGCTCCACAGCTGAGGACTGAGCTCAGCTGCAATGGCAGTGGCTGGGCACCTCTCTCCTGTGAGCTTTCAAGTAAGTGACATTAGAATGGGCTTTCACAGTGCAAGCAGGGGTATCTCCAGTGTAGAAGCCTTGTCGTGTTACACTTGCTGATGCACCATTTGCCAAAGCAAATCCTATCCAAGTCCAAAGGTGATACAAGGTAATGAATAACCAGATGTGTGAATCCCTGAGAACCTTCTATGACAGTCTACACAGCTGCACAGCAAATATCTAGTTAAGTTGAGAATAAAAAACAAATAAATCCTACCTCAGTACCTTCTCCACTGAAGCATATTGAAGCCAATAAATGTATTTTCTTCTATTTTATTTTCTAAAGCAATAAATCTAACTCATAGTTTAGATTTTTCAGTAACAAAGATTGACATAGAAAGAGCTTTCTGCTTAATCTGTTAGATAATTAGCATATTTGGCGAACCATATTCTTTCCTTTGAGGTACTGAAGGGGAAACAGAGGACTGGAATAGGAATAAGAATCAGTCTGCCTGGTACCATATCTAGTTTTAACTATATACATGGGTAACTTTCAGCAATTTATTTACCTAAGGATGTACACTGGCCTTTAAAGATGATTCAACTCTAGAACGCTGGAGTTGAATATGTTCTTTATTTTTAATTCATATCTTTTTTTTATCAACATTTATTGTTTAGCAGGATGAGCTAGATACACAGGTCTAGAGCTGGATCCAAGAATAGAATGGTTAGCAAAGGAGTCTAGATTGGTGGTTACCAGCAGGGGGCCTCTTATCAGAGGCAGAAATGGATTCAAATACTGGCTCTAGCACCTGCAGAGTTTGAGGTCTCAGGTTTAACCACTCTGTGTTTGTCTGTGTGTGGTAATAGTTACAGGTACCTCACAGAGGTTGAGAGGATTAAATTGAATTAGATAAATTAGTGGGTAAAGAATCCATCATATGGTAAGTGCTTTATAAATGGTGTTTACTGCTCTTTTAGGATAACTACTGTTGATAGTAATAGCAAATTGGACAAATACATACTTTATCTCATAGCATCATAGACTGTATTCTCTACTAATCTGTAAATGATCTGTGCCCATAGTGTCTGACTAGTGTCTTCTGATCAAGTTTTACAAACCAGACCTTGCTCCTAGGAGGGAGGTTTATTGGGATGTTTTAGTTCATTTTACTAATACAGATGGCTAAATGGATGCCAGGATAAGTCTTGGTTCTGTGGTGGGCACCCCGAGAAGGAACAAAGTGAAATATGACCAGGGTCCCGAGCAAAGTCTAATGTTACATTGAGTGGCAGATGAGTTTTTAGCTTTTTCTTTCTTTCCCCAGGCTTTGGTTTCTTTCAGGAGCTGTTGGGCCTTAATCCATGCAGCGCAGGGCATGGAGAGCGACCTGTTCTCCTCGCTCAACAGGCCTTTCCCAGAGATCGATTTCCTCCCGCCTTAAATCGAAATCATTTGGGGGTTATCAATTTTATTTCCTTAACTAGATTATAGATGCCTTGCGGATGGAGGAAACATTTTTTATAACTTGGTTTTTCCCAAGCACTTGCTACAGAAACATGAGCACAGTGCATCCTCAAGTTAGTTTCTTAATGTAGCCCTTTGAGCTCTGAGGAATGGTGACATTGAACAGCAAATACATTCAGCCAACATTCTGTGACAGGCATGACATCATGCGTTGAATTGATGAGATAAGTTTTAATTCTTATCTGTTAACACCAGGGTTTTACATTTCTGCCTTTGAATAACTTCTTTAATCACAATTATTGCCCATCCTTTTATCCAGAGGGCATATATTGGTATCACTGGAGCTCATCAGGCAATGCTAAAACTCTTTGTCCTGTAATTATGGGGAACTAAATGTGCATATGTTAAATAAGCAACAATAAAGACTTAAATATTAAAGTGCCTGTTCTTCAGCCTCTTCTGAGGCTCCTGGGACTTGGAAGAGTTTTCAGGAGCTGTACAGCAATAAGTTATTATAGCTGATTCTATGCTGTATTCTTCTGCCATTCTTGCTTCTATTCTGTTCTTATTATTGTTGCTACCTTGTTTCCCCGAAAATAAGACAGTGTCATATATTAATGTTTGCTCCCAAAGATGCGCTAGGTCTTATTTTCAGGGGATGTATTATGTTTCCATGAAGTAGGTCTTATTTTCAGAGGATGTCTTATTTTCGGGGAAACACGGTACTCTCTTCATCCTCATCATTACCATCATCTTCTTGATTTGACTCATAAAAACATCTGTCCTGCCCAGTTTTGACAAACAGAAGTCATCTCTTACTGGGAAAGAAGGAAGGCATGCCTCTCTTTGGAGATGAAACCCTTGACAACTTATAAGGCTAGATGGCCGAATGAAATGTCCGTGACAGATTCATTCGCTCTTTCTCTCTCTCACATTTGCTTTCTCACAAAATGGAAAAGGGGGGTGGGGGAGTCTCTATCTCCAGACACTGCCGCACTCTTGTTGTTTTTGATTTTCCACATGAAAGGATTCTATTTAAGCATGGAGCGTCTAGGAATACTGGCTTCGTGTTGAGCGAGTGTATTAATACTTTTGCTCCTACAACTGCTAGCCTGATCAACTGCAATTATTTCTGAAGACACAATGCCCAGGATCCTGAAAACAAGCTCAAGCAAATGTTTTTTAATGTGAAAGCTAAGGCTAAATACAGAACAAACAAAAGGAAGGTACTAGTGGATGCATTATCTTCTCATGTGAGTGAGTATAAACTGCTCAGATGGGCAGAAAAGAATAGCAGGGCTGGAGATCCCGAGTCTTTCATTGAATGGACTGTGTTCTTGATGATTCTCATCAGCGTTTGCCCTTTCCACTGACATCAGAAACTGCACACTCTCTCCCTGCGCCCCAACATGCCCGGGGCTGCTGGAATCTGTGCGACAGCGTGAAGATTAACCTTAAGAAACACACAAAAGGCAGGAAACAAATAGCATCGCTGCCATCTTATTGGCTGGCATCCTCCTGGGATGATCTGTAATCATTTCTCCAGCTTAGAAATCAGCCCCGTGGTCTTTGGAGTAGGACTGAAGCTCCCCAGCCCTGTGGATTTTTGTCTCTTCTATTGTTTAGAAGAGTTCATTCCTTTTGCCATGCATTTTAATAGAGACACAAGGTTTGCTTTCTGTGTTGCTGGTTTTAAATTTTGGAGAAAATAGATCAGAACAATGAAATGAGAACCAATTCTGGCTCCTAAGATTTATTTGCAAGTCAGCAGTGTTAAATTTCTTCCCACTCGACTTGTAAGAGGCTTTAAAAAAACAAATCATTGTCCTTTAAAAAAAAAAAACCAACATGCGCTGAAGCATCAGTGTAAAGGGATGTTGGAAGAGAATCATTATCATCTCTGTGTGTTTACAAAGAACACACGTGGATATATACACACGCAGTCGGAAAAGTGGTTCTTTAAGAATTCCGTGCCACGGAAGATTTAATTAACCTTTTCACTAGGAAACCAATTCTGCTGGCTGCCTTCATTATTTCTTCTTTCAGCTTCCACCCCATGGCTCTCACACTTTATTCCTTGCCTCTTCTTTTGTCCCCCACTCCTTGTGACCCATTCTTTCATCAATGATCCCATTGTTCCGTCTGCCAGCTGATGTGGGAGTCTCTTCTTCCTCACCACTTCAGACAGCAGCAACCTTTCTTTCTTAGCTTTTGCTGTTACCTACCTTATTGCATCCTCTTTTCCTTTTCCATTTTTAATTGTGTGTGGGATGGGGGGACCTGTATTGACCGCAGGAGTATAAGCTCAGTGGAAAACTTTGACAGAGTGCAAGGAATAAAGCTGGGAAATATTGTTCTCACAGGGCATGGCAATTTGTCTTAAGTGAATGTTGTTGTTGGAAATAAAACCAAAGGAAATCTTTTAAAAAATATTTAATGGTGATAGGAAAGGGTTTTTGATTATAATTAGCAATGTAATTTTACTATTATGCTTTTTTGTGTGTGTTTTTGTGGTTCTTTTGTTGTTTTTGCTATTTTTATTTCTATGCTTTTAAGTTTTATATATTAAAACAAATGCAGGAACACAGGAAGTATGGCCTTCTGCAATCACTGAGGGAGATATTTAAATTATATGCAAATCAGTGTTGCATGTTTGATAGTGTGCTCATTCTCAAGAAAACTTTTAGAAGTTATTTTTTGTTGTTCATGTATAGCTGCTTTCCCCACTGTGTTTCCTCCTATCTGTTGTTATAAGAGAGTAAGGATGTATATTCATAGAGCTCCCATGCTCCTAATGCCTAGACATATAGGTTGCTAGGTAACAGAATACTAAGAGGGAAGCAGGACCCATGGTGTGTACTAGTATCTCTAATCTAGCAGAAATGCAGAAAACTTCACAGGAGAGAAGTCCTCTGCATTTCCTTGCATTTTTGCTGAGGCAGAAGTATTATTGTATGACAAAGTACCACTTACCCTTAGTTTCCGTTTAACCATTGCTGCAGAGAAACCCTAAGTCGTGCTTGGTTATTTCTACAAGATTGTGTGTTGGGTTTACTTCCTGGATCAAAACTTGATTTGTTATGGGTCTTGTTCCCTTTGATTTTTTTTTTTTAGGTTAAAGTTCATTTCGCCAGTTATTTGAACTGAGGTGTAGCTTCTGATGTCTTGTATTCTTTAAAAAAATGTTTAAACCTTGCATTAAGCAATACTATCGCTAGAATACGAAGTCAAATAATCAGTTAAAATTGCTCAGAATTCCACCACTGTGAAAAATGGAAACAAAACCTACCTACTCTTTAAAAAAACCTTCATTCTTAATTAAAACAAATGGGTAACTTAAGTAGCAAGTGTAAGGCATCATGACAAGGTCAGAGAGGTGAAGATTCATTCTTTTTAAAAATATATATTTTATTGATTTTTTATAGAGAGAAAGGTAGAGGGACAGAGCGCTAGAAACATCAATGAGAGAGAGACATCGATCAGCCACCTCCTGCACACCCCCCACTGGGGATCAAGGCACATGCCCTTGACTGGAATCAAACCTGGGACCTCTCAGTCCGCAGACCGACGCTCTATCCCCTGAGCCAAACCGGTTTCGGCTGTAGATTCATTCTTAAAACTTGTCCTGGGTGCCCACTGTGCACTTGGGCACTGAGCACTGAACATGAGACAGTGCCCTGGCCTCACAATGAATGTGAGGAGACATGCATGCAAAGCATTAATTACATTGTAGGGAACCTCCAAGCAGAGCATGAGTAGAATATTTTTGGAAAATAGAGGGGAAGCAGCCAATGAGGCTTGGGGGAATCAGAGCTTCAAGATGCTGTATCTTAAAAACAAAGGGTTTCCCAGGGAAAGGACAGTGACCTATTCTGGGTTTCCCAGTGTGTGCCCACGCACCCATCAACATAAACCACTGCTCCACAGGGAAGCCTTCCTGGACTTCTCTGTCCCATTGCGATTCCTTCATCATATATTCTCTCAGCTCCTCGCTCCCTTCCTTCCCAGGGCTTGTCTTAGTTTTTAATATTGTATGGGATAGTCCTATATAGTGCTTTAGGAGAAATTACTACCTTTCTCCATCCTTGGTCTCTTTGCTCCCTCAAGAAGGGTCACAGCAGCTGTACTCACATTATCCCCAGGGACCAACACAGTGCTTTGCACGTAGTACAAACTTGGTAAGTGTTGAATGAATGAGTGAGTGGACCTGCAGATCAGATCATTTAGATAGCTGCCTTCCCTGATTTTATTATGTGGGTGATTGAAGCCACATTCCCTGTCTTTGATGTTCCTATAAAAATAGTCTTAGTACACTACCCTTCATAAATCTACCATACATATTTTACCATAAATCTAAGTCTACCAATCTATAGTCCTAGTATATGTAGCTGGAAGAAGATCACTATTAGATGACTTATGGGTAATTAAAACACAGAGAAAGATATTACTGGTTAATTCTTACATTGACCCAACAGTGCCTGAAATCCTCCCAGAGTCTACTCATAAATTACATTGAGATGGGGGTTGATATTTACTAATTACTTACTTTATGTCAAACTTCATATTATCCCCTGAACCCATATAATCACACTTAATTTCTACACAACAATACAACTAAGATTCTATTATTATCATTTTACAATGAATGAGACTGATGTCTAGAAAGTTAAATGGTGGTTTCTAAGATCACAGGAAGCACGTAGCAGAACTGATTGCCAACACCAGTCAGTTTGACCTTAAAGCCATTTTCTTTCCTTTATCCTCACTCCTCTACCCACTAGCCTTTGCTATCTGAATCCAGAAACCTGATCTTTATATACAAACTATTTTCAAAGTACAGACATACCAATTGATTTCCAGGATATCAGAGAAATAATGGTCCATTGAAAATACAAAAGTATCTTAAGAATACCCATCTCTTTGATTGACACCAGTGGAATTCTTTCTTCTCCCTAATGATAGCATTAGACAAAAATATTTCAGAAGTGGAAGACTTATTCTCTATGTATTTATGTATTTATTATCTATATGTTTGTTTATGGATAAATCATGTGCTGCTGCCTCCAAAACAGGAAGATTTTATTATCGGTCCCCTTTGTTAGCATACATTAAATATTGAAAAGTTGCTGCTAATTCCGAATTTGTTTGGGGGCTGGCACAGGTGGTTGCATAGTGGATGAGTTAGAATAAAGCCTTCTTTTTAGCCATCTCATTCAGCCTTCTGAGGAGTGGATAATTGGAGGAGTCTGTTCTATTCGCATCGGAAGGGAGGACTAAGTGGCTCCTTTTGGTAGTTTCTAGCATGAAAATGTAACTTTCATGGTGTTTGAATGGTGTCCTTCCCTTCATAAGAAGCCCCCTTAATTATGATGCTTTAAATATTTCAAGTCTAATTTTGTCTCACTTTAATTTAGAGGGTTAATAAATGCTTTCAATTTGGTTTATGTTAGAAGCTATGAGAATCTTTAAGTTAATTTCCACTAAAAGCATTTGACTTTGTGAAAGCCACTCCAAACTCACCATTACTAACTACGCAAATGGAGAGGGCAATTTGCTAATGGGGTTGCGTTTGTGGCAGTCTATGGACTTCCTAACGTTACCCAAGTTACCAAGGCACTTCCGAATATGAACCGGTTAATGTGAAACATCAATGGATTGTAATTCCATATAACACATCACCCATTTAGACGTCAGTAAGTAGGAACATCATATCAAAGTGGCATTTCCTCTACAGCCAGTTACTGGTGACACAAAAGTGAGCAAGACAGCAGCAGCAACAGCAAAATCCTGCTATGATGAAACATAAGCGAGTAGGAGAAATAAGCATTAAGTAAGGAATTTGGAGGCAAATTCATCCCATACTTAAGAAGACAAAGGGTAGGAGGAATCCTCAGCATTGGAGGAATGTGAAGGAGGGTAGTGGGAGAACTAAGAGCAGGAGATAATGCTGTGAGGGGATCAGGAGGTGGTAGATCGTGCAGGGCTTTGCTTTGGTCTGGATGCTTGCTGTTTGTGCTCCCCACCCCCAAATTCATATGTGGAAAGCCTTCCACTCAATAAAATGGTATTCAGAGGTGAGGTCTGGGGGAGATGCCTAGGCCATGAGGATGGAGCTCTCATAAATGGGATTAGTGCTCTTATAAAAGAGACCCCACAGAGCTCCCTAGCCCCCTTTCACTAAGAGCAATGGTCTACAATCTGGAGGACAAATCTCACCAGAACCTGACCGTGTTGGCACTCATACTCCTGGCATATAGAACTGTGGAAAGATGTTTCTAGTTTTTATAAGCACCCAGATGGTGGTATTCTGCTATAGCAGCCAGACAAAGACAGAATTTATCTATTTGCTATGAGTACTATTCTGGAGATAAAGAAGTGAATGAAATGGATGAATCCCTGGAAAGACAGGTGCTTAGCAATGAAACCCATGAACATAGAGTATGTTGAAGGGTTAGTGTTATGAAGCAAACTAAAGCAGGTGATAGGGACAGAGAGTGACTGGGTAGGAGGGTTACTAGTTTAGAAAGAGTAGTTGGGAGGGTAAGTTGTCATTTGAATAGAGACCTAAAGGAAGGAGACTATATTAAGGTCTCTGTTTTTCTAAGAGCAAGTCTTGCATCATTGAAGGGTTTTAAGTAGAGAGGTGACATGATCCAAGCATCATTCTAAAGGTTCGACCTGGCTGTAGAGTACACAAAAGATGAGAAGAAGGAAGAGTAGAAGAAGGGGACCTGTAAGGGAATAACTGCAGTTGGTGAGATGATGGGGTTCAGACCATGTAGGCATAGGGGTGGTGGCTGAAGGTGGATGGTTTTCATCATTGGATCTGGCTCTTAATCCCACATGGCCTGAAATTGGCAATGCTGGTTTTGAAAGAAGTTCTAAACTAAGGGTAAGGAATGATTTCCAGTCCATACTCTGTTCCACCTTGAGCTATGTTTCTGCTTTATACCCTCTTTATGCTTTTGTAAAGGACAGACATATAAAAAAGACAAACTATGGAAAGTACGGTAGCATATGCAGGGTAAGCCATTGTTAGTCTATAGTGGGTGGTTGAACACTATGGGTACTGTTTTCAGTTTGTAGGACCTGCAGCTTTTTTATTTGTCTGAGTTTTTGGAGTGAACACATAAGTAATACAAAGAAACCCATCATGTAAATTTTATATATACATTGCAATTTAGATAATATGTGCATATGATTTAATATTAATTGACATTGAAGTCAACTGGTAAAATGTCTATATTTCAATAATTTCTAAACCATGGCCTGTGTTCAAATCTAAGTTTAGGAATCGAGTTAAGTTTTCTGATCCATTCCCAGGTATCGGGCTGCCCAGCCTGTCACAGACCTTGTGCAGTGCGTCTCCACGTGTCAAGGCCCCTCCAGTTTAGAATCCTAGTACCATCCCTTTGCAGACCCTGAGATTCAAAACTTCTCCCTCCTCTGTGTCAGGAACTAGCAAGGTTCTTGCCTTATAAATATTTATGTAAAATATGCATGCAAACTTTGGTGAGAAAAACAACCAACAGAATTCCTATATGTATAGTACATGAATTCATTTGAATAAAATTGGACTATTTACTTCTCTTAGATGTTAATAATCTAATTTTCAGCTTGATACGAAGCATATGCAATTCTCATCTATACCCCATTGTTTGGCTTCTAGCAGGTGTCATGCCACTGAGGTGTTGATTTTAATGGCACTCAAAATAAGTAAATAACTAAAATCCCATTTCATTTGTTTGCTTTGTCAATAGGTGTTCTTCTAACTACCTCTGCCTATTCATTAAAATAAACATTTTGGACAGGTCATTCCATTAGTTTTGCAGCGAGGTTATGGTCTATGGCTATCTGACCTTTGCTGATTATTGTGTGGCCAAATGAAAGAAAGCACATGCACTGAAGCCATGAATAAGATCTGAGGTTAGCGAGTTTGATGGAATCACAACCAGCAATTTTAAAATGTGACTGAATTCTTCCCACAATTAAAATCTCTCATTATGCTACTTCAAAGCTAATTTCTTTCTTGTTTTTCTGAATAGTTGCTTCCATTAATCTCACTCTAGGTAATGATGGTAATGATACAATTATATGTAATCATTGCCCGAATTCAATGTGCAACACATCAGTCCCTTTGTGTGCTGATTGTGCCGCTCTCTACAATCTTCGTATTTGGAAGGTTTCCATCATGTCATGCCAAGATCAGATTCAAAAGTCCCTGACACTTTGCATAACATCAGTCAAGAAGGGTGTTCCAACTGTCCCTGGTAATGACTGGACAGACTCATCATCTGGCAGGTGCCAGTTGAAGCTCGGGGTGCAGGCATGAGGCAGGCTAAGCAGGGCTTGCTGCTTACATAGTTTCCAAAGCGCTTAACATATTCAGGGGGGAAAATTAGAACAAGAACTTTGAAAAACCCTTCGTTGTGCAGGTGCTAATCTGCTTAAACTACTAACGATACAAATCATGATCTCTGTTAATTTATTGTCTTTATACAAAGTGAATATCGATTTCAAAAATTATGAATCTGCTTTCCTGGCAGTTGCAGCTATAACTTTTTCCTCAGAGTGCTAATAGGTATATGTGTGATTCCAAATATAATTTTTTTTGGTACATAGATGCAAACTTGCTTATTTCTGAAGACAGACTTTGCTCCAACACTTGCTTGTTCATTTTCCTTAGGACACTATTTGTATGTTCTGACACAATAAGATTAATATGCCCACATCTTCGAAGGGTTAACTAATGAAACATGCAGGTGGCCATCAGGGATTCGCTCACTTTAGTCCATGCTTACATTTTTAACCTTGCCTTTCTTTTTCTCGTCTCTCTTTCTCAGGATAAGGACAAGGCATTTCTTGGCCTCTAATAAGTATTTACCATTGATAATTTTTCCCTGGCCTATTAATTTGATTAACTGATAATTTTTTGAAGGTCAGTGTCAAGATGAGTGTGGTGAGTGGGATGACAGTCACTTTAACCCCAAACCTAAAATGAGCTTTTTACTACTATCTATCCCCTTTAACAACTCTAAATAGATCTGCTCTTTAGTTCTGGAACAAACGTTTGACCTCTTATTATCAGCTAGATAAATAGCATGTGCTGGTTTTAAAGATATATTAGGTTTCACTTTACCAAAATGGGAAACTTGTGAATTTCCCTCTCAAATTGAACCTTCCTGGTTCTTACTCATATATGTAAACAGACACCACTATCTACTAGCTCCTATAAAAATAATAGGAGCTTCCTGTTTCCTCTCTTTTCTCCATCTCCCCATCCCAGATATAGGCAAGTCCCAGAAGGTCGACATCCAAAATGTACACTGCACCTGTTCCCACTTAAAAAAAATTGTGTGTGTGTGTGTGTGTGTGTGTGTGTGTGTGTGTGTGTGTTGATTTCAGAGAGGAAGGGAAAGGGAGAGAGCGATAGAAACATTAATGATGAGAAAGAATCATTGATTGACTGCCTCCTGCATGCTCCTCACTGGATATCAAGCCCACCACCCTGCATGTGCCCTAGACTGGAATCAAATTTGGGACTGACCATTCAGGCTGTAGGCTGATGCTGTATCAACTGAGCCAAACCAGCTACGGCCTGTTCCCACTTCTGATCTCTACCACCACCTTCTACACACCACTGTCATCTCTCCCCTGGACTACTGAAATAATCCTGTAATGGATGTCTTTGATTTCATCTTTCCTTAATAATCTATTTACACTAATCTTTAAAACCATAATTCATATTGTGCCCTCCCCTTCTGTAAGCTGGGAATAAAATCCAAACATGGCAAACTGTCATTTAAGGATGATCTACCCACTCTTGCTTCTTTGGCCCACCTTGCCCCACTCTCCTCATTTTTTTACTCTTCTCCAGCCCTATTGTTCTCGTTTGGATGTCTTTTTTTGAACGTTTGGAAGATGCCTTTGCATTAGGACCTTTGCATTTTCCATTTCCCCT
Source organism: Vespertilio murinus (assembly GCA_963924515.1). Classification (NCBI taxonomy): domain Eukaryota; kingdom Metazoa; phylum Chordata; class Mammalia; order Chiroptera; family Vespertilionidae; genus Vespertilio; species Vespertilio murinus. The sequence continues at coordinate 6,721,861 of OZ004709.1, forward strand.
GTCTGAGAATCCCCTTTCTAGATTATCAGAGGCCTTTTCTGATCTCAAGTAACTGTCTGTCATACCACCTTATGTTAATTTTCTGCAGAGTTTTCATATTTTCCTTGATTGATGTCTTTCTTTTGATCTGCTTCTAGATGAGGGCTGGTCACCAAAAAGATCAAGCTATGGTTGGAAGCTTGAGATTTTCATCCCCTACCTCCATTCTCCAGAGAGGGCAAGGGGATAGAAATGGAGTTAGTGGTCCATCATGCCCATGTGATGAAGCATTCATGAATATCCCAAAAGTAGGGGGTCCAGAGAGCTTCCAGAGTTGGTGAATGTATAAAGATGGGGCTCAGAGCATAGAAGTTCTGTGCCTTTTTTCTAGATACCTTTTCCTATGTATTTCTTCAGTCTGGCTGTTCCTGAGTAATGTCCTTTTGTAATAAACTGGTAATCTAGTTAAGTAAACTGTTCTCCTGAGTTCTGTGAACCAGTCTAGCAAAATAACTGAACCTGAGGGATCTGGTCATGGAAATTTATGATACATAGCTAGTCACATCCTGGACTTGTGATTGATGTCTGAAAAGTGTGGTGGGGGAAGAGGGTCAGTATTGTTAGGCTAATCCTTTAGCCTGTGTGGTCTGGTGCTCTGAACAGGTAGATAGTTTCAGAATTGAGTTAAACTATAGATTTCCACATGATGGTGACAAGAATTGTCAGATGTAAAGTGTTCTAAGTGAGTAGTAAAGGAGAGACACATAGGTGTGAGTTTTCCCAAATAGGTGTGTAGAATGGAGAAAATGTTACCTCTGCTTTGTCCACCAACATTTTCAAAAACAGTGTTCAAAATTCAGAAATACCCAGTTAAGATCCCCAATAAGAATCCTATCAGAACCCATGAGATCTAGAGCCCCATTAGATCAACAGATTATCACCTTTGTTCTTTCCTGTCAGCTGTGCAAGTTACTTGAGTAGAATGAATAAGTTCAGTGTGATCTATGAATCCCTTGACACATTATTTGAAGAATGTCCTCAGTCTAACTGGGTAAATTAAGAGGATTAAGGATAAATCAACTACTGTTTGAGGCTGAGTTCCTAGCTCTAAGCTTCCCCACTGAGAACTTTTCTTGATCATGTTTCTGCCAATCTTCCTGACCTCTCTAATTTCTCATTAAGAGCATAAGGGTTTGGATTAATCTGTGGAATCTGACTCCTTGCCATTCTCATCAGACCCATTACATGGGTCATCTTGCCGACTCTGGGTAATTTTTTTCCAAATTTCTTTCTAGTGGTGGTTCTACTCATCAGCTCAACCACCATCTTCCTTTATTCATCTTAGCCTAGACCCATGGTAGGCAAACTGCAGCTCGTGAGCCACATGTGGCTCTTTGGTCCCTTGAGTGTGGCCCTTCCAAAAAAATACCATAGCTTGAGTGAATTTATTTTGAAGAAGTGGCTTTAGGAAAAGTTTAAATTTTAAAAAATTGGCTCTCAAAAGAAACTTCAGTCATTGTACTGTTGATATTTGGCTCTGTTGACTAATGAGTTTGCTGACCACTGGCCTAGATTGGAATTAAATTGGGACTCATGCCTGCTGACCCACAACCCAGCAACTTTTCACTTTAAACCTCTTCTAAAAAATGATTCTAAAATATACTTTGAATCAGTTTATTTGCTCAAAAAATATGGAGACAGCTTGACTTTCTCTCTGGATATTAACTATTTTAAAATATGTGGGTTTTTTTTCAAATGAGTTTAAGTAACCTATATACATACAAGTTAGAAATATATAGTTTGTGATTGTTATTAATTCTAACCCGAGGGTATTTTTCCATTGATTTTTTTTAAGAGAGAGTGAAAGGGAGGGGGAGAGATACAAAGAGAGAAACATCAATTGGTTGCCTCTCTTAGGCATCCCAACCTGGACTGAGGACAAAGCCTGCAATTAAGGTACATGCCCTTGACCAGTATCAAACCCTGGACCCTCCAGTCCACAGGCCTATGCTCTATCCACTGAGACAAACTAGGGCTTAGAACACATCTTAAGATAATTTTTCAATACAAATATTTCTCAAACAAAAAGTAGTTCTAAAATTCAAAGCCAGATATTACTAAAGCGTTTCATGAGAATTGGCAATGACAATTAAAATCTAAATGGCTTTAGAAATCTACAGGCATTGTGGGTGGGGTACAGATGTACAATGTGGAAAGCATGTGACTGTTCAAATAAAGACTAGACTGGCAATCCAGATAACTATGGATTATTGCAAAGGAAAATGATGAACAAAAACTACAGAGAACAATGCTTTTATTTTCATTGTTCTTCGATTATCTTTGACTACTTTTTTTTCTCAGCTTTTCTGCTTTGTAAGTGTCTGTGACTCAAGGTTATTTCATGATCTACTGAAAGCTGAGGAAACTCTGGGTCTAAATTGCCCATCATTTCCTGAGTGCATTGTCATATTTGCTCATCAATGGGCATTTATTTGTTTAGTAAAGAAGTGTTTGAAAATGTCAGTAATTTTGTTTGTTTGTTTTTGTTTGTTTGTTTTGGTGTACTGGGTGGTTAGCAATAAATTTTCTTCCTTGAGTCAATATAGTTCGAATATTTCCTAAAGAAATTATAAAATGAGTAGAAGTGGTGTAGGCACAGCTAGGTCCCAGGCCAGCTGATTTAGTTATATCATTGTAGTCTTCCCAATAGCTCTGAAAAACAAATATTAATATCCTCATTGTATGAATGAGAAAATGGAAGCTTACAGTATTGCCATTTTCCATACAGTAATGTTAGAATTTCACTTAACCAACTCTGACTCTCCAATCTTCCTAAGACCTTAGGCTCTTCTAGGTAATCTAAAGGAATGCTGCAAATAATAGGTAGCTGTTTTGCATAGTTATGAAAAATATGGACTATTTAACATTCCCATTGCTAAGCTTCCCCACTAAGCAATAGTAACCTATTAATCTCTCCAATAAGTTCCAAGTACAGAAAAGATTAAGACGTTGTGCATTTATTTTGATTAAAATAATTTATGTAAATTTTAATTCAAATTGGTCTCAGCTTTAGGCACCTAGAATATTAATTCGGAAACTATTATTAGTTCAGATTCCAATGCACAGAGTTTTGGTCAAGGACATGGAAGCAAACACTTTATCTTTATTAGCCATCCATTGGCAAGCATTGGGGGCAGCCTGAATGTTAAGGAGATTGCCATCTATTACAGCAACATGACTAAATCACTTGGAGAAATTTGGAAAAGAAGCAAGGTAGTTTATAATTAAGTGCTAATTTGCTATAGAAATTAAAGGAAGCAGAAGTTTATTAAAAGCACAGGTTTTCCCTAGCTGGATTCGCTTAGTGGTCAGAGCATCAGCCTGCAAACTGGAGAGTTATGAGTTTGATTCTGGTCAAGGGGACATACCTTGATTGCAGGCTCAATCACCAGATTCCATCCCAGGCCCCAGTTTGGGTGCTTACAGTAGGCAACCAATGGATGTGTGTCTCTCTCTCACATTAATGTTTCTCTCTATTTCCCCTTCCCTTCCACTCTCTCTAAAAATCAATGGGGGGAAATATACCCTCCCATGAGGATTACAAATAATAACAAAAAGCACAGGTTCGTTGAAAATGTTATGAAGGAAATTCCATGTTGGGTAGCCTTAAAAAATGTGGTGAAGCTTTGGGTAAACAGAGAGAAACATGAAGACATTGATAGGCAATAGTGAGTTCTTAGATTTGTCTTGTGGAATAGTGAATGAGGCTGGATACACCTTGTGTCAGATTCCAGAGACTGCTTGTATAGTGTGTGTTGCTTGTCCTCTTGTAAACTGAGTAAGGCAGCGCTTTTTGCCGCTTCCTCACCTTCTATCTCAAGCAGTGTCAGCATGTTTTAGGGTTGTAATAAATGCAGAGCGACCATTCACTGTAAGAAGGCAAAGGGGTCTGGGTTTGGTGTAGTAGTAAACGGAAAATATAAATGTCAATTGCCATCTTATTGCAGTTAACATGTACTGAAGATTTCATTGCTGTCACTTTGCTAAAGAGATTCTGTTAATTCTAGGTAAAAGTCCATTCAATCGCTTATGTGTACATGATAGCGGAGGTGAGGGTAGAACACACAGTGGTTGAATAATTCATTTTGCTTTAGGCTTCTTTATCGTATAGCATCATGTTGAGTCAATCAGGGGTTAATGATTGCTTTGCATTTGCATTCCTGAGCACACTTTAGCAAAAGGGAAGTAAAGTATGTGTTGACTGGAAGAACAAAAGTCCCAGTGGAAAGTAAACTAAGGATAAATATGACACATCCATTCTATCAGCCAGTCACAGTGGTAACCAGCCTCCAATGCGAGACTACTACCTCCCTGCCTCCTGGCATTCACACTCTCATACAGGTCTTTCCTGTTGACCATGAGTTGGACCTTGTGACTCATTTCTAATGAGTAAAATAAAACAAAAAATGATAGTTGGGGACTTGGAGATTAGTTCATAAAAAGAAGTGTGCCCCCCCCCCACAGTCTCTGACATTCTCCAGATGCCAAGCTGTGAGCCGCCTTATAGATAGGCCCATATGGCAATAAATTGAGGCTCCCTGCCAATGGCCATGTGAGTGAGCTAGGGAACAGACTGTGTATCTCAGCCAGGCCTTTAGATAACTACAGCCTTAAGGGACACTGGACTGCAGCCTCATGAGGGAGTTAGGGGAGCTCCGAACTTGACTTAGTGCAAAGGTGGGGCAATCTCTCAAGTGGATATTTGTATTAGCAAAACACAGATGTCACTACCATGCACCTGAGAATATTCTGTTGGCAAAACCAGCCCATTCATTCCCGGTAGGCAGGCATTCAAGGATGCTTCCTGATGCCCTTGTGAAGAGAGTTGACTAAGTTAACTTAGGCTTCGGGATGGGGGGGGGGGGAAGAGAGGGGATATTGAAGCACTGTTTTTGTCTTTAGAGATCATCTTGCTAGCCCCCTGATCAAGATTTACTCATCCAAAAATAGAAACGTACTTGTATAACTCTCTGTATTTGTTTTCTAGGGCTGGGTTTACAAAGTACCATAAGATAAGTGGCTTAAACACACACACACAAACAACAACAACACACATATAGAAATTTGCTCTGGCTGATGTGAGTCAGTTGGTTGGAGTGTCATCCCATGCACCAAAAGTGGTGGGTTTGATTCCTGGTCAGGCACATACTCAAGTTGTGGGTTCAGTCCCCAGGGATTAATCTTCCTCCCTCTCCCCCTCTCTCTCTCCCTCTCTCCCTCTCTTTCTCTTTCCTTCTCCTGTCCCTCTTCTCTCTCCCTCTCCCTTCCTCTCTCTCTCTCTCTCTCAAAAATTAATAGAAGTATATGTTTGGGTGAGCATTAAGAACAAAACAAACCCGCCAGTGTTGAAAAAGAAATACTGAGAAACTATCACGGACCAGTGGAGACGGAGGCGGCGCAAGAGCCTCCGTTGGGTTCTGAGGTAGAAAAGGGGCATTAGTGTAAAGACTGTGAACTCCAAATTACAGAGTTTAATTAGAATGTTAAAAAGGGAAGAATTGGGCCAGATTATTCAGTGCTTTCTTGCCATAGAATTTTCTAGTGTGTTACGAGTAAGGTTAACTAAGGAGATGTTTTAGAGGAGGTGTTGAAATTAAAGTCTCGGCATTATTTTTTTTTCATTTTTTTTAAACTCTATTTTTAAAATGCTTCTTCCTGCATATGTTCTTCCCATGCTTAAAGAGAGAGAGAGTTGCAGTAGGCTTTGCTCTAGATAAGGGAACCATGTGGCCACACAGAGCAAGAATGAGAGACAGCAGAGCTGAGTAAAGGGTGCTAGTCAGTAGACCTCAGGGGGATGGCCTTCTGGTCCTGACAATCTAGGCACGGGGATTGTGCAAGTCACATTCCTGTGCCTCAATTTCTTTATAAACTAAGAAATTCTGTTGGAAAATATCTAAATTTTGAATCATAAGAGTCCATAACTCTACGAGCTCTCTTATATCTGCAAGTGGTAGAAGTCTGAAGAATAGCGCAATTTCTGGGGCAGATACACGTTCTTTCCCACGCCACAGTGACACCTGCTGGGGGACTCAAAGGCTACCTCCCTGCATTGGTTGTCTTGGAAAAGCCAGGTCCTCTGTGAGCCAAGAACCATGTGGACTGAGTTCGGGCAAGAACTGTAAACTCTGATAAAGCAGGGTGAAAAGAATGCTTTCTGCTGGGCTCTTTCTTGCCTCCTCTTCTTGCAGACATCACCGATCTTAGTTCTGACACTGCCCAAAATTAACTGTGACATCTTAAGCAAATTACTTAACCTCCATGAGCCTCCATTTCTTCAGCTATAAAATGGAGATTAAAAATAACCACTTTGCATCGCTTTCATGAGAATGAATTGAGCAAATTCAGTTCCAAGGCTGCAGTGTGTTATATGATTCCTTATTTAAGTGGATCATGTTTGAACTTTGCTAGCCTCTTGATGCTCATCACGTATTCGATGACAGTAGTCTGTTTGTGTCAGATGGTAGAGAAAGTCAAGTAGTAGAATCCCTCTGCTCCTGTCTTTGAAAAAAAAAACACACCCAGAATTACATCAAGAGGATAGGTTTAATCTTCCTAATATGAAGTTAAAAGATTTGGAAAGATGGTTTTAAAGCAGTAGCTTGCTGCATTCGATTTATGGTGATATTCATACATCAGAATATAACCATATTTATACTCATATATCAGGACGTACCAGGCACTAGTGGATTTTCTCCTGGGGGTGCCTCAGCAGTGGGGGAGGAGCATGGGAGTGGGGATGGCCAGCATTCAATAAGAGTCTTAGTAGAAGATTGATAACTTGGGAATATTTTCAACTTATGTGGGTTTATGTTTAATAGGTTTCCAACAAAGGCTGCTCTCCGGCAGGCACTTTACACTGGCACGTGCCCTTCTTTTCTTGTAAATGGGATTTTTCAGTGCTAAGTCCCTCAGTTCTTCCTTCTGCACATCTGTCCTCTTCTTCATGGCCATGGGAGGCTAGGATCAGCTGCAGGGGCCCCTGGGATTTGGGCTTCTGGCAGAGCAACTGGTCCCAGGAGGGATCTGGCCCCATTTGCATATTTTAAAAATACATATTTTGAAATGGGGTTGGAAATAGGATTATTTCCCTAGAATCCAGGAGTCAGGAAGTATTCCCTGGAAACACTTAACTAAATATGCCTTTGATATAATACTGGGTTGTACATATGCCGTGTAATATTTTGAAGTTCTTTACTCTTTCTTGTGACACTCGCCAGATCCTTTGATACTTTGTAGGTATTATTACTGTGCCCTCATATAGGAGGAAACTGAGTCACAGAGAGTTTAATTTGACCAAGTTAGTGACAGAGACAAGAGCCCTCTAGCCTCCTCTAACCCCTAGATAGGTAACTCACCCTATACTCCCCAGTGACCATATCATTGTCAGATAGGAAAGCAGAAGTTATTATTATTAGAATCATCAATAATCATTTTTGCTGCTATGGTAACCTTCCTGGTTGCGTGTGTCTTTGTATTATCTTCTTTTACTCAGAAGTCTTCATCCCTAAGTTCATAAATTGGTATTCAGATGTTCTTCAGGATAAGGGTATTAAGAAATATAGGCATACCTTGTTTCATTGTGCTCCATACATGTTGCTTTATTTATTTATTTATTTATTTATTTATTTATTTATTTATTTTTACAAACTGAAGGCAAGACTCTCCCCCAGTAAAAAGATTATAACTTACTTTATTGTGATGTTCACTTTATTGCAGTGGTTGGGAACCCAACCTACAATGTTTCCAAGTCATAAATACTTTATATATTTCCAAGCCGAGATATTATGACTTTGCCAAATATTTTTCTAAAGTCAAAAAACATGAAATAGAGTAATTAAGAACCTCTATTATTTTAAAATATATATTTTAATTGATTTCAGAGAGGAAGGGAGAGGGAGAGGAAGAAAGAGGGAGAGAAACATCAGTGATGAGAGAGAATCATTGATCGGCTGCCTCCTGCATGCTCCACACTGGACTGAACCCACTACCTGGGCATGTACCCTGACCAGGAATCAAACCATGACCTCCTGGTTCAAGGTTGATGCTCAACCACTGAGCTATGCTGGCTAGGCAGAACCCCTATTCTTAATTCAATCAAACCCAGATTCTGTGGACTTCCAACACTCTTTTGGGGCTGAAGAAAACTGCCTTTTTAATGTGGCCTTACTTATCCTAATTCCTATCTTAGAGGTTAAATCTCAGTCTTAATTGTGCAGCAGATTCCTGGCCCCACCCTTCACTAAAGGAATTAGAAAGTTACAGAAGCAAAAGTTTTGAGCGGCTTCCCAAATATTTCCAATGCAGCGAGCCCATGAGTTGACATTAGTGGACCCTCACAGTCCCAGGTGGTCTGCTTTATTCAAACATGGCTTTCCTTGGTGGGCCCTCATAACCTGATATTATCATTCTGCCTGATCCTGCCAAATACTGCTTCTATTTCAGGAGCCAGGTCCAGTCCCCTGTCATTCTTGCAGCTTTGGCTAATTCTTTCCATTGCAAATAAGTCTCCTTATTTGTCCCCCATGGAATACCTGCGGGCTTTTGTTTAGCTCTAGATACTTGGGTGTCTTGTCCCTCATGAGAGAAGATGCAGGGTCAGTCCCGAAGGCCACAGAGCACATGGTTCTAACTGAATGCTGAGTCTATTGGATGAGTAGCGTCAGAGCAGAGATTGGTGTTATCTTATGCTGGAGATGAAACAATGTTGTTTAGGTCTTTCTGTCTCACCATTGGCCTCTGAGTTTGGGTTTAACTCTTTTGGATTCCATTTACCTCTCTTACGTGGCTCCAGATGTCCAGTTCTGCTGTGCTACCATCTGGCAGCCTAATTTTTTGTTATTTATTGAGGTAACATTGGTTATTTACATTGTGTAAATTGCAGGTGTACAACATTATAATATCCTCTATTGCCTGCAAACCACCCACGGTCTAGTTTCCTTCCATTACCATACATTTGACTCCCTTTACCCACTTCATCCTCCCCATACACCCTTCCTCTCTGGTAACCACCATCCTGTTTTCTGTATTTATGGGTTAGTTTTTATTTGTTTTGTTTGTTTGTTCGTTACTTTTTGTTTTATATTCCACAGTCTGGAATTTGATTGAAGAGAAGTGAAGGAAGAGGAATAGACCATATTATAGTAAGGAATTCTCTGGGCAATTATCTTATTTAGATTAATAGATGAATAGTAAAACAGAAAGGTCCAATGTCCCTGTATAATCTCACATGTTTATTCTTTATTAGATATATGCATATAATTTTGAAGACCATATTTATTAATTTCTGATAATTTTAAGTTATACATGTAAAGATTCTTCAGTTTGCGTATTTATCAAGATACTGCATTTTTGTTTTAATTTGTTTAAAGCTTTTATCCAAAAGTCCTTCCATATCATCACCAATATATTCATTCAGTGTTCAGAATAAGGATTTTGACTACAAGGTTTAAAAGTATCTAGTGTTATGAGTGCACTGTTCAATAAGGAAAATTGCAAATGCCATCCTACTAAACATAAAATTGAATATGAAATATAATAGTTGATCCAAGAGATTTCATTGAAGAACATCTGTGTAAACCTTCTGGAATACATTTTTGGAGCTATGATTAAGAATCTATTTTAGATGTAACAGGCACCTTCTTATATTTTCTTAAATTTTTTCTTCATTATAATTAAAGAATATCATCTGCTCTTGGTTTTGAGTTTAACTTGAATTCATTACAATAAGATTGTCTCCCTTATATAGCTCTGTGAAATTGAAACTAATTTTGGAAGAAAGGTAGAAATCAAAGCCTAGGTACCACTCCTAAACTTTAAAAAGGACTAGGTTGAATTGTCTTGTGCTTTGCCACTCTGTTCTACCAAGCAATGAATCCAATGAAATCATTAGGAAAGAATAAAGTGGTTAGAAATCAAGGGCAAGGATCAGCTGAGAGGGAGGAAGCATTATCCTTAAGCAGCAACAAATCATGACTGACTTTATCATAACCTTATCATTGACCTGGAATAAACATAAGGTCTTCTCACAACACAAAACAAAAGAGAATATTTACAATTTTTTCTTGATCTAGAATTTTAGCACAGCTCTCTCCAAATCCCAAGGACAATTAGACATTTGAAAAATATCCATTTTAGGGGATCAGTAAATTTCCTTTACTCCCTAAAGTTAACCAAATTATTCAAAATACTTCAGCCTAGGTATAATAGCCCACTTTTTAACAATGTGAAGCAACTTCAGTGTTCAAAAAACCCCTGGCATTTGTACTTGATTCATTAATGTTGAGCTTCTTGGGAATTGCTTGCTCTTAAGTAAATTATTATATATTTCATATAATATAATAAATCATTATATATATATATATATATATATATATATATATATATATATATATATATTCATATTCAAAGGAAAGGGGGAAAGGGAGAGGGAGATAGAAACATCCATGATGAGAGAGAATAATTGGTTGTCTGCCTCCTGTACACTCTACAACGGTGACTGAGTCCACACCCAGAGTATGTACCCTGGTGAGGAATGGAACCATGGCTTCCCGGTTCATAGGCTCAACCACTGAGCCATGCCAGCTGGGCCTCTCTTTCATTCTTTAACTCTTGGAAGTACATTAATTCATTTCTGCCTCATTAAAAAATGTATCAGTATCAGAGCTGACCTATTACAAGAAAGAATATCCAATGGGGAGGAGGGATACATGAGATTTTCGCGCTTTTCCTTTTTTTTAATCTAATGAGGCCCCCAACTTTCTCTTGGAGTATCTTGATTATCAGATGATGATCTATAGAGTTCGTCCTTTTTTCCAATTCCACTGGCAACTCTTCTCCCTCTTGTTTTACCATTGTCCCAGGGTTCTTAAAAATACAGAGTATCAATTACATGAAAGATGAGGGTCTTTAAAAGGGACTCTTCCAGAACATAGGAAATAGAGTGGCATGACCATCCTTAGGACAGGACCAAGTCATGTGGAGATTGTCACGTGTGTTTGGATAAATGAATGAATAACCAAATGAATGGATGTTCTTCCCGGTGGATCAACTATGAAAGGAAAGTAAGTTCACAAAATTAGAACATAGTGTTGAGTAAAATTGTCTGTGTGTGTATATAGAATGAGGAAATGTGAGTTTTAAAACTCGATGAAGAGGGCAGGGTGTGATATTTATGGGCAAATTTTATAGCTGTGGGTTTCAGAGATCTTAGAGTATAAGCTGTCTAGAGTACAAGCTGACCTCCCCTCAACCAGCTGTGCAGCCACCAGGCTAGGAATGACTTCCTGCTGGGGATCATGTATGGAAATCCCGTGTGGCCATGGAGCTCTGTGCAGTAATTTTCTCGGAGACAGCTGACGATCAGGATCCTACCCTTCTCTTACCCATGGTTTGACTGTGATGGCAGCAATGATGACAAGTCAGATGCTATCACTATAATTATCCCAGCCCCTTTAGGAGAAAGAACTGGAAAATAATTGTTACTCATGCTTAGGTATTTTTGATCATTCATAAATCCACTAATCAAAATGTCAGTGGTTTAGGGAAAATGACAAATGAAATATAGCTTCTTTGTTGGTGGTGAATTCCTCAAACTCTGTGAGCAGACACAGTGGTACATACTAGTATTCGGTGGTGTCTGAGAGATAAAGATCAGCATCCTGAAGTCTGAGGCAGTGCAAAAGTTCATGTGTTTTTAAATTTTGCTATTTAGTATCATGATTTGATTGAGATATTGCTTTTTTCTCTGACTTGGAATTCACCAGATACATTCTAGTCCCATGTTCCCAGTTGCATCTTTTTCTTTTTGAACAGCTTTATTGAGATATAATTCACATGCCATACAAGTCACCCATTTCACATATACAGTTCAGTGTTTTTTAGTATGTTCACAGAGTTGTCAATTCTGTTCCTTGAAGTGTCTCTATCACTTCAGATATATTTGAGTGTTTCCTCATGTGTAAATTAAGTGTGGAGAAATCTACTTTTCAGTTTTCCTTTTATTGATAAGTCTATAATTTTAAGCTTTACAGTAATCTGTTTATGCAAAAAAAACCAAAAACAAACAAACAAAGAAAGAAAAACCAATGCAGAGACTGGTTTGGCTCAGTGGATAGAGTGCCGGCCTACAGACTGAAAGGTCATGGGTTCGATTCCAGTCAAGGGCATGTACCTTGGTTGCAGGCACATCCCCAGTACGGGTGGTGCAGGAGGTGGCTGTTCGATGATTCTCTCTCATCGATGTTTCTAACTCTCTATCCTTCTCTCTTCCTCTCTGTGAAAAAAAAATCAATAAAATATATTTTAAAAAACCAACAAAACAAAACACACACACATCATCAGATATAGTGAGTGTTCTGTAAGTTACTGTTTCACATTATTCTCTTTCTGAGAGAATACACACATACACACACGTACACATTTCTTCCCTCTATAGTTTTCAAATCAAATTTTCTCTTATGCCTCATCCAGTTTATGTCTCACCTTCTCTACTTTCTACATGAAAATTTCCCCCACTTGCCTCTGCTGTATTTTTTTTTCCTATCATGTACAAAGATTGTCTCATAGATATGGGCTGTCTAATATAGTTTCATAGGAATATATTTTTCCCATGAGCAAGAGTATAAACTTGACTGTTTCTATCCTACACATCACTTTCTACCCAATCTCAATGAGTAGTTGTTGAGTCTCTCATATAAAATTACCAAGAAATATAGTTGGTATCTTAAGACATAGATGAATTCTTCCTGTGCCAACAGCCAGCATCAGCTTCTGAAAGCTCAAAGATTCTGAAAATGGAAGCACTTTAGGAGTTGCCAGGGAAGAGAGTAATTGTGCAGCTGCATTCCTTAAAGTACAGGCATGGTGACCCTGAGCAGTACATAATATTGATTGACCAGCATTGCAAGTGCACAATTATATATTGCTCCAGTGGGATTTAATAAATAACCCGCACAAATCTCTTTATAACAAAGACTTTGTCATGGTAAAGTTCATTGGCCATGGTGTGTTGTATCTATGATAGCCTCTGATCAATGCCTAGCATTGTTTTGGAGATTTTCTAGTTAAGCAACATATGGGAACTTCTGATAAGGACTTATCTCGATGGCGGAAATCCATTTTGCAATACAATAATGTACATCTGTATTGTATTTAAACATCTTTCCAAGTGTTTTCACCCTGACTTTGCTAATAAGAGTTAGCAGTTTCTTTTTATTATTATTTTTATTTAACAGAATCTAGTGCTCCTTATTGCTGCCAGAGCTATGGTAGCCTCACGACTTGAAATGGTACCGATCCTGAAAGAGCAGAGCAAATAAGGGCTCAGAAAATAGCTGTGTTTCTATTAACTGGGCTGAAAGGCCATAGCCCCGAGCTTCTTTCTCCCCCTTCTCACAGGGACAACTATCAGCACGCAGAAATGCAGGCATAAGCTGTGCAAGGGTCCTTCCTCCTACCCAGTAAGCAGCATAAGAAAATGGACGACACCACCGGAGTGAACTATGGTAACACAATGTGTGATGAAGCATGTTTCCCCTCTTCACACTAGGTTACATGTTTTCACTTAGGAAGGAAGAGAAGCAACTAATCCTCACAAAATGTTGCTGAGACTAAGGGCCTTCCGCCTCTTGGTTTCCATGTGATGGAACATCGTGCCTTCCCAGTGGTTGCTTCCCGGGCTTCTAGTCCCCAAATTCTAGGAGGCACAGGGTTATTGCATTATCCTTATTCTTTTCAGATCTTCATGGTTTCTTGCCAATCTCAATGTTTCCAGCTCAATCCATCCCCCTTTCTTTGATGTTTCTACTACGTTTCTTATTGTTTAGTCCCCTCTTACAATACTGATATTCTATGATCCTATAAAAATAGGTCTAGCCCTAGCCAGTTTGGCTCAGTGGATAGAGCTTCAGCCTGTTGACTGAAGGGTCCCAGGTTCAATTCTGGTCAAGAGCACAGGCCCGAGTTGCAGGCTCCATCCCCAGTGTGGGACATGCAGGAGGCAGCTGATCAATTATTCTTTCTCATTATTGATGTTCCTATTTCTCTCTCTCCCTAACCCTTCTCCTCTGAAATTAATATTTTTTAACAAATAAAGTAGGTCTAAAGTATTTCACAGGCAAGAGAGAGTTGTATAACTGTAATGAGATATTTCAAGTTTCTGTTAAGTCTACATGAACCCTCCACCCTTGTGCATGACAAAATTCAAATGTAATAATTATTTGTCATCTTAACAACAAAGAAACATTTTATTTTTTACATAATGCAGTTCATTATCTGCTGTGTGCCCTTATAACATGGATAGCCCATTTGTAAAAAAAAATATATATTTGATGACAGCTGACAATTTGTTTACTTACAAATTGGGGTCCTGACTTAACAAATGAATGTTGAGGCTTTCCAACACTCTCAATTATTTTTCTACACATAGTCACTTTTCTTTAAAAAGAAAAGCCACTTTTTAAAGAAAATTACATAGAGACTATTTCCAATTATATTTGGCATGTAAGTGAGGTCCTTCTCACGTCCTGAAAGTTGAGATTTTATTCACTGGTGATGGCGATTGAAGGCTTCTGCTCAGGAGCGGAGCTGGTTTGGCAGCACAGGGAGGTGCTGAGGCCACGTGGGGAATGGAGGAAACACCCTGCTCTCTCTACCTGCGAACAACCCCCGCCATCACCATCAGGGCTAGACCGGGACCAGGGTAGTGCTGTGAAACAGGCTGCCCTGTGCCTTTCTTTGCCACACTAACCTCCTTTATGCTTCTTTAGGTCCTGAATGTCCCAGGCACAAGTCTTCTTGGTTTTGCTCATGACTTTTCACCCTTTGTGTCTATTGCATAGGAGACATTGGGAATGCTTTTTCAATCTTCTTCACTTGTCTTTTTTATTATTATTATTGTTTTCATTGATTAAGGCAGTGGTTGGCAAACTCATTAATCAACAGAGCCAATATCAACAGTACAAAGATTGAAATTTCTCTTGAGAGTCAGATTTTTTAAACTTAAACTCTATAGGTAAGTACATTGTTATTAACTTAATTACTGTACTACTAAGCTGGCCTTTGCTAAAAACTCAAGGGTCCAAAGAGCTGCATGTGGCTCGTGAGCTGCAGTTTGCCAACCACTGGATTAAGGTATTATAAGTATACATATCTTCCCATTGACACCCCCCCTTTTTTGTTGTTGTTGTTGAGCTGGGGGATCTGTAGCAGCCTGGCCATTTCCATTCTGGCCCTAATTTTTGACTAATCACGCCTCTAGCCTCCTTCATGCATCTCAATATGAAGCTTGGGGCACTTGATTCCCAGGTGGTGACATTATCCTGGGCTTTGTATCCACAGCTGTGCCCCTGCCATGCTCTCCTACAATCCCCATAAGTAATTATGATATGCAAAGTGGGAATATAAAATGACCAGACTGAGGTTCCTACACCATGCATAAATACCCGTCTCACTGCTTTCTTATGACGTTCCATATCTACCTCTCTCTCAGGGGTAGGAGTGGACAGTGCTCAGATGAAGATGGTTATTTCATGTGAATTTTGATCCCTGAAAATTCCTGCTTTGCAAACCGGTTAATTAAAGTTGTCAGCGACCCCCCAAAATGGATTTCTGGGAAAATGAATCAAGGAGGCTAGAGGGCTAGAGGAGAGTTAGAAATGCTGATGCTTCTTAAATCTGGCTCTGGGGTTTTGTACTTGAAAGGCAGCTGACTTGGTGGAAAGGATCCTTGCTGCTGGTGGTAAAACTTGTTTCCCTCCCTGAACACAGCAGTCAATTAGATGTGCATGCTGATGACATTCACACGGAAAGGGTGGGGCTTCTGTCAAATGCTTCTTGCTCATGTACAGGGTTGATCTGGAAAACTCATTCTCAGAGAGTTTAACTAACTAGTCCCAGCTCACATATACTGGGACTAATGAAATCACAGTACACTGCATAATCATTACTTGAGGTCTGTTCAAGTCCAAGATCATGTTTGAATGTGTAGTGCTACTTGTTGTCCAGAAAGACTGATTGTCTAAATCCCAGATCGCTGCCTGGTTAAAGTGTGTTTGAAAAGTAATACTAGAAATAAGAATGGGTACTGAAAGTGGAGGGGTGCCAACAGGAGAGAAATGGAGAGATCAAAGGCAGGTCCCAGGGGACAGTTCTGCTCAGGGGAGTGCAGAGGCCCAGAGGCCAAGGCCAGTGGGCAGGGAGACCGCCTGCAGCAGGAAGGGAGCCCTCCTGGTGCCACGGTCACTGTGCCAGGCATAGTCACTTCCGCTCTCACTTTCCGTTTCATCCCAGGGGTGACCCCGCAGCACCATCTCTGACTCTCCCGGCACCAGATGTTTCTACAGAGCACGTGCCCTGATCACTTGATTTTAAACTCCGGGGTCAGCCAGTTAAATATGTTCCCAAGATGAATACCGCCAATGAATAACTGAACGACCCTTATCCAGCAAAACTGTTATACAATGAATTAAAAAATAAATTGAAAAGCCATTAAAAATCGGTCAAATTTTATGTGCATTTTACTATTCACAGGAAAGAAACCATATGAATGAATAATACATAGAGGCTTTTTCAATTCAGTGGATTAAAAAATTAATAAGATTTTTAATATCAGTGAGGTAGGTTTTTAAAAATAAAAAAAACTGTTGAAATAACAATTAAAGAGGAATAATGCATGTGTGCTCTTGAGAATGTAGTGGAGCAGGCATTCTTGGACTCGGCTGGTGGGATTATTGTTCCCTGGGCAAGTTTCTGGAATCAATTTGGCAATTTTATCAAAGGTCTTAAAAATGTTTGTTACCCTCACCCTTGATCCAGTATTTCTCACTGGAATCTATTTTAAGGAAATAATTAAATATTTGAAATATATGCTATTGCAGGTGCATTTTTAACAACAGTGAAAATTTGGGAGTAGTTTAGGGTGCCACCCATATGGAACTGACTGATTAAAGAAGTATGGTATAATTATATGAGAGAACATTATGTGCCTAAAATATCCTCAAAGTATTTTGTTGTACCAGAGAATATACTTGTGATGTAATGTTAAGTGAAAAAATGTAACATAAAATCCATCATGTGCAGTATGAACGTGTGTGTGTGTGTGTGTGTGTGTGTGTGTGAGAGAGAGAGAGAGAGAGAGAGAGAGAGAGGGGGAGGTTGGGGCGGGGGAAAGATCGATCCACCAAAACACCAAGGGAACACACCAAGGTTTTAATTGCAGTCTTCTTGCTGCATGAGGTTGTGATTTTAAATTTCTTCTTCATACTTTACTATGATTTTCCACATTTTCTACCATAAACAAATATTTGGTTGAGCACATGGAAAAGAGAAGCTACTTTGGTGTGACCTTAGATATGACTTAAATACACATTTTACTCCCAGGGGCACCTTCTCTGTCCCATCCCAATATCCTGGAGTGGAGGAAGGGGGAGAGGATTTTGCCTGAGAATAAGGGTTTACAGAGGAGGGAAGCTTGTCTCTAGGAGACTTTATGTGATTGGTTAGGAAATACTCTTTGGTCTCTAACAGAATCCCAATTACCAAATGTTCTGTCAGTGAGCACATGGAAGCTAAAATCTCGATTGTATGACAGATGGAAAACTGCCCCATCTAAAATAGACACTCACACCCCTGTGCCAGCCATCCCATACTGTGACCTTATCTATACTAATAATAGCCTAGGTGGCATCACGCTCTCACATAGTCACAAGATGGGCATCACAAGATGGTTGCATGTGCAGGGGAAATGGGACCCAGTAGCTGCTATGTGCTGTGAGGCATGGGGTACCAGGGCTCTGTGTGGCATGGAGGAGGCCACTCCCGGCATCTCTGCCACCTCGCGCGGAGGAGGTGGGTCCCGGTGGAGGAGGTGGATGACCACAGGGGAGGGCAGTTGTGGGCGATCAGGCTGGCAAGTGAGGGGAGTTGGGGGTGATCAGGCCTGCAGGGGGACAGTTAGGTATCAATCAGGTCAGCAGGCGAGCAATTAGGGGGTGATCAGGCTGGTAGGCAGAAGCTGTTAGGGGCAATCAGGCAGGCAGGCAAGCTTTTAGGAGCCAGCAGTCCCAGATTGTGAGAGGAATATCTTACTGCTAGTTTAGGCCCGATCCCTGCAGGCCTGGGAGAGGAAAATTTGCATGCCCCATGGTCCCCAGGATCCCAGTGGGATCGGGCCTGAACTGGCAGTCAGACATCCCTTGAGGGGTCCCAGATTGGAGAGGGTACAGGCTGGGCTGAGGGACATCCCCCCCCCCCCGTGCACAAATTTCAGTTATAAGGCCTCTAGTCCTATATGATAAAGAGCTAATATGCAAATGGTCATCATGACCTCATGCTGTCACACTGTAATGGCTCAGACACTCAGCACTAGGGAGTGATAAATGGGGAGCCAGGCACAAATAAGCTCTCCAGAGAGGAATGGGACCAGCCAGGGTGTGGCCCAGGAGAGGAACAAGCTGCACACCCTGTGGTCCTGGGCACCAGTGGCTGCATCTGCACCTGCAGCCCGGAAGAGGGTCAAGCCACCTGCCCCGTGGTCCCGGGTGCCTGAGGCTGTGGTCTGGGTAAAGCTGCCCACCCATGGTCCCCTGCAGTTGTGGCCAGCCTGAGTCCTGGGTGCCTGTGGCTGACCAAAGGGAGGAAATCCTGGGTCCTGGGTACAGGGTAAAGCAGAGGCAGTTAGGGGCAATCAGGCCAGCAGGGGAGCAGTTAGGGGTGATTAGGCTGGTAGGGAAGCAGTTAGGGGCAATCAGGCAGGCAGGCAGAGGGGTTAGGGGCAATCCAGCAGGGAGGAAGGTGTTCATTTAGGAGCCAGCAGTCCGGGATTGTGAGAGGCAGTCAGACATCACTCAAGGGGTCCCAAATTGGAGAGGGTGCAAGCTGGGCTGAGGGATACCCCACCCCGTGCATGAATTTTGTGCAAGGGGCCCCTAGAATTAATTTATATAACACAGAACTTTCAGTTATGTTATAATCCTGTTTTCTTGGGGTTGTCTGTTTTCCCCCTTTAGACTATGAGGAACAGAGGGCCAATGCCTTGTCTGTTTTCATCTCTGCTTAACACGGAGAGCAGGACCTGGCACACAGAAGGCTCTGGATATGCATGTGTTGAGTGGGAAATGAAATAACTGGTTCACTACAAATCTGTCCTAGGACTTCACCTCTAGTCTTTGAAGCTTAAATTAGACTCACCAAGGCAGTTGGTGTCCCTTCAGACTTTAAACTGCCTGCAGGTTTAGAAGCTGAGAAGGAAGTGGAGGGCTCTAAGAATCAGAACTCCTTGATTTTGCTGCCTTTATTTAGGAGGTGATGGAGGTACCCCTGTCCCACCACACTGGAGGACACATGTGGGATCCCGTGTGGCATAGCCTGTGTCCCACTCAAGGCTGTTTGGTTTATACCTAGTTTGGGAAATCCCTGGATTTTCTATGTGTCTGAGTTACTAAATACAAGCATATTTTACATATTTAAATGCCAATGCACCAGTAAGTCTTGCACACACCTAGGAGGATTTTTAAGGCATCCAAGTCAAATAAAGTACTTTTGCACCTGCTTAATTTTTAAAATGACCCTGTTAGGTAACAGGATTTAACATACTGTTACATATGTGAAATATAATATTATTTTATCTAATTGTACTTCTATTATCATTAGCAATCATTTGTAAAAAAATATCACTTTGATGCTGGCACTATATTAAATCATTTACATACATTCCCTACTCAGCCTTTATCATAACTCTAGGAAATATAGGTCATCATCCCAACTTAAAGATGGAAAAAAGTGAGTTACTATGATGCAGGAGGGCTGATCTCAAAGAAGGTATTACTCTACCCATGTTCCAAGTAATGATCCTGAAATATGTACATACATATCCTCTGTAGGCCACAAGTACTCAGGGCTGGATCTGGAAGCAACAGATATAGGAAGTAACAGTCACAGTGAGAAGCTTCATTTTCTGAAACACTCACACTGGCACCCTTAATTTTCATACCCCAGTATTCCAGTGTTACCAGCTTGCCTTTCATTCATAGGTTATTGGATATCCTACTTGGTCTGCTTTAAACCAGGAGGCAAACTGCTTTGCAAAGGCAAAGGGGAGATCTGTGAGGACCCTTTCGTTTAGAAGGCTGGAGTGTTGAGGTGCTGAGCCTATGGAAGTTCCTCAGGTGTCACACTCTTGCCTATAATGCCATTACTGTCATCATCATCCTCATCTTCATCATCAGAATGAAAGTGGTCGCCCTCTGAAATGTATTTCCATGGCTGTTCTTGACTCAGCCAACTCTCATTCTTTGTCTTGTAAGGGAAAACAGAGCTCACTCTAGTCCATCTTTTTGACTTTTGAATTAATTTTCCTACTTGGTAGAGAGAGGCCATTGAGGCATAGCATTATGTCTGTGCCTCGCCAGGAAGTTTCTGAAAGCTCTGTCAGCAGAGAGGCCGGGGCCGGTGGGAGTTGATGCCCAAGTCTTCGGGCTTCTCTGAGTCAGGTCTTTCCCTGGGGATGCCTTCTCTGTAACTTATCTGACTCAGCTCCACTAGAAACTAGGCAGGGGGAGAAGAATGCTTAGCTTCCACTTGCAGGGCTCACAGTGCTGGCTTACAAAACAAGACTGGGGGTGGGGGTTCAAAGCCAAGTCCTCCAGAAAACCATGGAAACCAGTGACCTGTTCAGAACTGAACTTTCATTACCACAAGAAAGAGAGAACAGAAGAAAGAGCATCCAAAACCCCTAAAGAACAGAGGACAAAGCTTTAAGACACCCACCTGGCCACCGGGGCAGCCCTGAGAATCTGGGGTGCTGAATGGCCTGTTACTCTTGAAGCATCATCTGCAGCGAGAAGGCAGAAAACACTCCCCAGGGCAGCCCCAAGCACTTGATGGATCTTTCCCGTTCAGCTTCCCGCAGGGAAGTGTTTAATTGCAACTGTGATTGAGATGAATATTTTTATTGTGTTCGGCCCAGAGCCAGGGAGAGATGGCCCCTCCTGTGGCAAGTTTTGAATTTCAGGTTATTTTTCATCTCTTTGCCATTACCAGCGGTGCTTTACTGTCATCATCATTATCATCAGAATGGAAGTGGTAAGCCTGTTAATTGCACGTGGCACGGTGCTGCGTGCAATGCAAGTAGGCGCAGGGTCCTTGCTGGCCAGATGTGCATAATCAAAGATCACTCTACGCCAGGGCAGGCCGACACTGCAAGCTCATGGGGAAAGAAAAGCTGAAAATAGTGACTAGGTCGGCCGGTCATATGAGGATTTGACAGCCTGGACTCTAGGACTGCAGACTACCACCTGGCGACTTTCAGTCTGTTTAAGTCTTACCTCTAAACACTACGATGTCCTGGCACAGTCCTATGCACCTTATATGTGTCCTATGCGATCCTTGCAATGGATGAACCTGGTAAATGCCATGATCGCTCCCAGCCCACTTACCAGATGGCAACACTGAGGACACATCGCTAGTAAGAGGCAGAGCAGAGATGCTAGACCAATCTGTCTGAGCTCAGGGTCCATGCAAGGGAGCACTTACACTCCTCGGGGACCACTGCCACTTCTTATGGAAAATACACCTCTGGGAGAGAATTCAACCAGGTTGCATTACTATTTGACAATTTCAGGGAGTGTCACATTTATAACTACATAAAAGCCAGTTGATAACTATATAAAACCCAGCTGAGCAGACAAAGCCAGAAAGGGAGCAAGCAAGGAAGAACACAGTTGATTTAGGGTAGCAAAGTTTTAAGATTAGCTCCATAACTTTTTGTTGAATATCGCAATGCCTACAGCCTGTTTAGAAATGAAAGAGGGCTTGAATGGGTACGCGTCTCCTCTGCTTAATTTCTGATTATTTGTGGGCACACTCATTTCTGAGTCTCCTGCTGCATTACTGACTACTGGTTAGGTCCCAGTCATTCCATTAGAGGGACTCAATGATTATGAGTTACTTAAGGACTCTTTCCAAGTTGATACTGTGTTGATGGAAATTCTATTCCTCCCGCCCTTCCTCCTTCCTCCATACTTTCCCTGTCTCGTACTCTGTCATAATTGCTCTCTATTTTTTTGGGGGGGGAGGGGGTGAGGCAAAGATGGATAGAAGGGAGAAACACATCATTTAACCCCTTCTTCCTTCAGTTTCAACTTTCCTTTCATAAGAATAAGAGTTATTTCTTGTGTGAAATCCTCTGATTCTGCATTTTGTTAGAGCATGTAGACCATGTGAATGATGAGACAAACCATTTCCATCATGGGAAATACTATCATGGAACCGTGCTGTGTAAAGGCTTGATCTGGAGGCCACAGAAAACCCCTGCCATCCTAGACCTCAATTACAACGCCCTCCTCACTGGGGGCTGCTGCAGGCCATTGTGTTGGCCATGCCTAGGTTCTGTGCCCTTTCCCACAGAATCCACATGACGTCTGCAATGCACTGTCCCCACCCAGCCACCCACTGGCTTTCTGTACTGATTCACACTTGAGAGAGCTGCTTTTTCTGGATCTGAAGACTCTAAGAGTAAGAGAAGGAGTCCTGACTTCTGGGTTTTCCTGGTAGCCCTGGGGATATGCAGATCTGGACCGGACCCATGTAAGTTTCCCTCCAATGCCTTTGCTTCCTCATCGGGGAAGAAGAAAGGGTGTCATAGCCATCTCACAGTCCTTTCCCTCTCTGGGACTCCATGATCCCTGACAGAACCGGAGGCCAGGTGCTGGGCTGGGGCATCAGCTGCTCTGGGGTCACTATTTACTGAATCACCCCTCCCCAGGGGCCCATGCTTGCCCCATGCCCGCGGGCTATGCCTGCCTGCTGCAGAGCCCCGAGATCCCAGGAGGCCCCTCTTTCCCTCCCTCCTTTACATATGAAGCCAGCAATCTGTCATGTTGACAATCAGCTGCACCTGTGAACCCCGGCTTCCTTGGGCTCTGCCATCTGACGCTGTCCTCCTGCTCACCTGTCATGCTGTGATGGACAGTGAGGGGGCGGGGGGTGTGCCTGACATCACGGGTGGACAGGAAGGAAGCTCCTGAAGACATAATGGGACACGGCGGTGGCAGCTGCTCGGTGACACCTCTGTAGTCACACACTCGGCTTATGATTGAGGGTGGGAGTTTTGTGCTTGGCGAGGTCCTTTGTGTGCGGGATGGCGAAGATAAATAAGTATGATGCCCAATTAAGAGCCCCAGGAAATTGCCCTTGTCCCTGCGGCCCCGTGGCTGTCAGGAACAGGCCGCACCGGCAGGCAGGAGGGATGAGGACGGGGTTTGCTACAGGGCTGTCCTGGCAAAGATGTCACCATGTCTTCTGTGCTTGCACAGTCCTCACGAAGGCCATGTCCTGGCTCCCCATCATCCTCTTCACTTGTGGTGTGATCCTACCTCCTTCCGTGTCTCAGGGCACTCTGTTTGGAGTCCGAGGCAGTCCTTTCTCCATCTTAAAGCTTCCTAGCCTTGATGCTTCCCGATCCTTCTTTAAAGAAAGTATCGAGGTGTCAAAACCAGAGCAGAGAATGGGCTCACAGATGGGAATTTGAGCAAGATGACAGGTGACAGAGAACCGGCGTATTACACTGCTGTCCCCACCCTGCAGTTCTGTCTGTGTCAAACCACAGAGATGGAGCCTGGCCCTGGTGAGAACTGACCACAAGGGGGCTCCAGGGAGCAGAAGTCAATGGAGCTTGGGAAGGTGGGCCAAGAGTTGTGTAGATTTGCAAAGGAAACAGCAAGGCTATTTCCCAGCCGTGGGCAGCTGGCAGCGGGCACTGCAGTATTGAGTAGAACAGGGCCCACAGAGCCACATAACGATGTTTCCTATCAGGTCATTGAGCTGCATGTCACATAACCTTTGGAACAGCCCCCAGCAGTCCCTGGCACGGTTTCCGGGGCAGCTTGTATTTCAGCGACACTGTGATGATCACAGGTGAGGCAAGGGTCAGTCCTTACTTTTTCTGGTTTCAACTAAGAATCCCACACCTTGTTTGTTCCAGAAACGGAAGGTCCGTCCACGTCTGGGCTCCTGTAGTCTCCAGCGCAGCAAGCTGGCAGCCACCATGCCCCTCTCAGTTGCTTCTGCGAAAGCTCAGAAACCACAGGCCCTGACACGGCCACGGAGGGCAGGTGGTCGCCTAGGGAGTCATCGGAGAAGACCCGCTACACTCAGGTGTAATGGGCAGCAACGCAGTGTCTCCAGGGCCTTAACCCCTAAGCCCCGTGTGGGAGTGGCTCTGTGCTGTCCTCTGGTGGACAAAATATGTGCAAAGACGTGCACTTACTGTCTTTTCAGAAGCAGCATGATATAAATGGAAGAAACCACACACCAAAGCGCAGTATCCTTATGTATGGCTCCCTGTGTACCAAATCCCCAAACAGGAGGACCTCTTAATGCCCCTGCATTGTACATTTTAAGATGATGAGGATGGCAAGTTTTATGATTTATAGATTCTTTTTTTAAAATTTATTAAGGTATTATATGTGTACATAGCTTACCATTGCCCCCCCCTCCCATACATGCCCTCTCTCCCCAGAGTTTTGTGTCCATTGGTTGTACTTATATGCATGTATACCAGTCCTTCGGTTGATCTCTTATCTCCCCCAGAGCTCCCTACCCTCCTCCCCCTCTGAGACCTGTAGGGGTTCTGCCTCTCCCAGCTTTGGGGGCTCCTGGCACTCCTTAGCATCCCTTGGCTTGTGGCTGCATCACTCCAGTGTCTGCCTCCACCTTTTTTGCACCCTTCTCCCTTGTGTGTGTGTCTCTCTGGGTCCTCTCCTCTAGTTACTGTATATAGGGCCTACCTGAAACCCAGGATGATGGCCTCTTAAGATCCTTAATTACATTTGCAAATATCCTATTTCCAAATAAAGTTACAGTCTGAGGTTCCAGAACGATATAAATTTTGGTAAGGATATTACTATTCAACCCACTACATACACTTTCTGGAAAAGAAAAATTTAACATTTAAAAAATGCCTGGTTGCCAAAACCGGTTTGGCTCAGTGGATAGAGCATCAGCCTGCAGACTGAAAGGTCCCAGGTTCGATTCTTGGTGCACCATGACCTTGTCCATGAAGCACATGGTCCTCACAGCAGAAGGCCTCTCTTCAAGAGGATGGCGAATGCCATGTATACATATCCCACCCCACCCTGAGTTCCTCCGGCCCCATTGAAGAGGCGTGTCATCCGTGCAGAGTCTGTAAAAAGGGGTCTGGGTGCCAGAGGCAGAGAGGGGCGCAGAGATGGCCTTGGCAGAGGGCCCCAGCACCGCTGCCCCATCTGCATAGCGTTATCCACATGAGTGGCCGCCTCCATCGAAATCAACAAAGCCGTATGGCAGTGTTCGGATCTGAAATTATTTCAAACGGGCTCCTGTGTAGTTACAACTCTGTACTTGCCATCTTTGTGATTTCAATTTGGAAAGTCATTCAAGTGAATAATTTAATGTTGGGCTGTTCCTTCTGTTTTCCCGTCAAGCTCCCAAAATTCTAAAAATAATGTTGTTATGAGCAAGCGTTGTGGTTAACAGGACAGTGGGGGGTTACAGATCTGTTGGCTCCCAGTATAGAAGGTCAGGTCATTTTTTATTTTTATTTTTTTTGCCTTATCCGCTTGGCACTGGGCTTTGTGGAGACAAGCCCTCGTTGTGTGAAATCACCTTCTAACTCTCAGATGCTGTCTCACCTAGAGACACGCATGCTGGGCTGTCTGTAAGCATGGAGCTGGCCCCGGCCCCAAGGCAAGCAGGGGGTCTTTTTCACTAAGGAAAAATATCATCACAGAGATCCTCCTCATCCGTGCCTCTTAACCCTGATTCTTCATGTCCGCTGCTCCTCAGCCTTAGAACACCTCACATCACTTATTAGAATCAGGTCTCATTGTTTTGCATTAATTTGTACCAAAGTTGCGATTTAAACAACCCATGTATGTGGAGTTATGCAAGACTTTTTATTAAAAGCATTATTCCCTTACTCTCGCCACCCCCATGGTTCTTCCCTTCCCAGAAGTTACCACACTGAATTCCTCTAGCTGCTTCTTAAGGACTTCTTCCTTATATCTGTAAGTGCATACTTATATTGCTTCTTTTAGATTTTTCAATGTTAAGCCTCATCTACTGACATCCTGCTGTGACATGTAGTGAGCAGACTTTCTTTTGTACCCCTCCACCCATTCCTCTACCGCGTGTGTGCCTGTCCTCAGTCTCCTGATAAAGTGACGTCTTCATGTTGAATAGCTCAGTATTCAGTGTTCACAACGATTAATCAGAGTACACTATGTGTACTTTTG
Organism: Vespertilio murinus; assembly: GCA_963924515.1. Classification (NCBI taxonomy): domain Eukaryota; kingdom Metazoa; phylum Chordata; class Mammalia; order Chiroptera; family Vespertilionidae; genus Vespertilio; species Vespertilio murinus. The sequence continues at coordinate 6,748,170 of OZ004709.1, forward strand.
CTTTCCAGTACAATATTCCTCTCCAGGAGTTAATAACTGTCTTTTATACACTTTGGTTTTGTTTCCTTAGTTTTAATGTGCTTATCTCTTCATTACAAACTTCAATCTCCCAATTATTGACATAACTGTCAATCGTTTCTTCCTGGTGCACTGTCTCCAAGAGACTCTTACTGAAGCAAATTTTATTGGCAATAGTTTTGAAATATGTTGACAGCAACACACTCTTCAAAGGAAGTCATCCTTCCCAGAGACTCTCTAACACATGGGGTGCTGCTGTGCCCCGGGGCCTCCTTTCACCACCAGGCTGAGATTCCCTCCTCCCCTCTGCATTGCAGCATCACTTACCTGGAGCTCATGTTTTATAGCTCTCTGAACCACAGGTTACTCATCTGTGAAATGGGGATAATGGGAGCCACTACATCGTAGGTCAGATTTGAGGAATATTCTAGACAATGTATAATGGATATTTCACATAATTAGCAGCAGATTAAAAAGGACTCCATAATAGAAGTTGCTATTAGGGTTATTAACATTAGCAATGTTGACGATTATGAAAGGAAAATTGCCAACTTTGGGAAATATCCCACCCTCGGAGTTTTTCTTGCTTAGGAAATCCCTGGCTGTTTTCTAAGGATCTAATACATTGGAGTCTCTTCCATGTAACTCAAGATAAAATGTATATTCATCTGTTTTTAGAGAAACCACCTCTTGGTTATGATACTAAAAGCAGTAGGGTTGTTGCGGCAATAATAGATTGCACTATCAGAAGTAAACAGTGAGAAATGAACATCCACAGTGCTTAGTTGTGGAAATTAAAATGTTCTTGTCTCTAATCTGTGGGCAGGTGATATTTTTCAGCCTCTTACGATTACTGGATGATAAAAAGAGCGTGATTCTTTTGATGTTACCTTTGGCTGACCAACGTTTCTTCATGAGGCCAACGGAACATCTCTTATTTGTCTGAAACTACTGTGCTCACAAATGGTTGGGATAAGGACTTAGAAAGGTGACATCCACCTCCAACACGGCGCCCACAGTGTAATGAGTAACAGTTCCAGGACCCTGCCACTGTGTTTGCTTTTCCTCCTATTTGCTTTGTTCACCTCAGACAGAGAGAGGATCCACGTTTGTAATATCGCCTAATCCCACTGTCGGACATTAAACATTTATTTTAAGCATTAAAATTTCTGAGCTGGTGGGTTGATGACCCAGGGACCATTTTATTTATTTATTTTTAAATTTTAATTTCTTTATGTTGAAATTGCCAAATCCACTGAGTGGAAAGAAAATGAGAATCGGAAGCTGTGACTTTTCATGAAGTGTGACGGAATATAGCCCGTCCAGGAGAGCTCGGGAGGGGCCCCTTGCTGGTTGTGCTGCTGGGAAGGGCAGGGCCCACGTGTACACATTTGTTATTGAATGCTATGTGGTCTGCTTATGTTTGGAGGATGTTTTTTTCTTAAAGACATCTTTGGGTTTTGAAAACCCAGAACAATGTATTCATAACCCATGGCCCATCAGTTTTATCGTGGCTTTCATTTTGTGGAGAAAGAATGGCTTTGCATTTGCGATGAATTAGCTGTTTATTTTCCCAACTGCCCCATTTCATTATAGTGACTCAGTTTACCCACCTAATAGGAAACACCTTTTCCCCCAACTCCTGGTCAGCGCTTGGCTCAGGCAAGAGGGGTTTTACTTTCAGTGTTGGTGTATAGACGGAACAGTATAGCCATTGTATGCATGAGGACTTGGTTCCTGGGATTCATAAGTGTCTTTCCTGTGTGATTATGACTGTGGGCTCTGCCCTTCTCTCTTTTTTAATGAATCAAATGGGGAATTATTGTGAAGATACCATAAGCTACTAAAAAAAAAAAAACCTCCGTAATTGTTACTGACAGAAATTGTTTGGTGCCCGTGCCCTTAGAAATAACGTTATTTTTCTTACTAGAGGCAGCTAAGTACAGTGACACTTAGCAGCTGCCTCACTAAGTGTGCACACTAAGGATTTTTCTGTGTAGTGCTACTGCTTAGCTGCTCCATTTCTTAGGGCAAGCCAGTTTGCCTTTCTTCTCCCAAGATTTTTACGTATGAAAATATAAACATCATTAGATTTGGATGCATCTTCTAGGATGTTGAGAGGCAGTAAAGAGAGACAGGTGCAACCTATATAAAGACGATTTTCTCAACATTTTGTTCAGATAAATGCATTGTAAATGGAACATGCTATAGGATATTGGCAAGAAGGGCAGTCGAGTCTCTGGGTGTAGAGAATTATAACGTTGTGTCTCTGTCGTGTTATTTCACTTTGTCCTCACATGAGCTATTGCAGGGATGCACAAGCTAGCATATCAGTTGTGAAAGGGCCCAAGTGAGGGCCTATGGATGGATGAGTCTCAATAGCCAAGAGTTGACAGGGCTGAGAGTCCTGAACGGTGATTTCATTGACTTGTTGCATCTTTCATGCAAACAAGGATTCGACAGCTGCCAAAAAGGCAGATTGGTCTCTGGACTCTCCAGGGATCTCTGTGACCAGCGTGTATTTGGAGAAGTGATTACAAATATTAATGGGCTCTGAGCACCACAAAACAGAAATCCTGTGCTTCCGAGACCTCATTGCTCATAGGGTCAAATTCAGGAAAATTGGATTTTTAACAATTGCATGTATTTATTTTCCCCCCTCATAAATATAGTTTCTATCTTGACTAAAACTGTTATATTGGAGAAGGAAAAGCTTTAACACAATACATATGCTAGTATTAGAGCTCAGTTCAGTAGCCTATTTTGTTGTTTATTTGCTAACTTTGTGATCATACCTGTCTTTAAGGAAATGCTAATTATTGCCCTGTAGATGTTTCTGTCACTTTAAATACATGGAAACAAAACACCCCCATCTTTGCCAAGCTACATATTCATATTTTAGTGCATGCACTGTTTCCTTCCTGTGACATTCAAATTTTGCACTATGCTAAAGTCAGTGAGAAATATTTATTGCTCTTAGAAAGGGATGGTTGAATGAAGAACCACCCACACTGGATGGGATGCTTGGGAGGCAGGTTATGGGTCCTAGTTAAAGAGCTCATCCATATGAGTCAACTCTCCTCAGTTAGAAGCATAGAAGTTAGACCTGGCATGATCCAAGCCTTTCACTTGACAGGAGAAGAAAGTAATATCTCATAAAAAGAAGAGGATCAATTGCCCAAGACCATGCAGTCAGAATGGAATCGGCTTCTTGGATTTCTGTGTTCTATAAATGCCTTCAAGTATTTACTTAAAAGCTGAGTAACTGGGCCGGTGTAGCTCAGTGCTTGAGCATCAACACATGCTCAGGTTGCAGGTTCAATCCCCAGTGGGGGGCATGCAGGAGGCAACCGATCAATGGTTCTGTCCCATCATTGATGTTTCCCTCTCTGCCTCTCCATTCTTCTCTGAAATCAATAAAAATATATTTTTTAAAAAGGCAAGTAAATCCTTATTTCAAAAACGATTCAATAAAGTTTTTCTAGAAATATAATTTTGCAGTTTGCTTAAGATACTTAAACAAAATTATACTTGATTCTTGTACAGAAGAGCAGAGGGCAGTGTTCTCAACTAGAGATGCTTCTGCTTGTCCCCCTCCCTCAACACTAATGCCTGGGGACATTTTTTAATGTTTTATTGTCAGGTCTGGAAGGGAAGTGACAAGAGTACTGGTTTCTAGTGAGTAGAGACCAGCTATGCTGTTAAACTTCCTGCAATGCCCAGGTCAGCTCCTGAAAGCAAAGACTTGTCTAGTCATCCAGACCAAAATGCCAATAGTGCCATCGTTGAGAAACCATGGCCTGGAGGAAAGCTACAGTGTATCTTGTCCTTTTTTAATTTATCAATCCTCAATGGTTCTAAGAAGTAATCCAACAAGAACTAGATTTCTATGGACCCAATTACATATATAATGATGGTGGATAGTTGGCAAAAACCTCTTGAAAAGTATGTGAGATACTGAAGCTGTCCGCTGGTGCTGGGTTCCGAACATGGCACCCTTGTGGGTTGAGTTTTGTATAATTCACAGCTGGAACAGCTCAGCAGCCATCAGGGAGAGCTGTTGCTGGCTGTAAGCATGCAGCGTGGCCCTCCAGGCAAGCCCTGGCAGAATTCAGACCTTCTTAAGGAGAGGGACACCTATTTGTGGAGAGAGGCCAGGAGGTCCAACTAAAATCAAGAAAGGTGAGAAGGCAGATGTGTGGGGGACTTGGTCCCCTTCTCTCATTCAGATGAACTCTCAGTTTCTTGAGGGAAATCGGATAATTCATAGAATTCCCCTAGGAATTCGGCATTTTCCAACCCCTTGGTTTGCTAGAGCCTTCTGCTTAATCTTTATCCCCCCTTGCAAACAAACCACTAGACGGGCAATACCTCCCAACAAAAGAATAAAATTTGTCCATCTATCATTAAGATAATTGTTATTGATTAGACTCCTTGTAATTTTCTGCTCTTTGTTTTCAGATGCTGGTTATAAATCACACCCACAACAGGCACCGAGACTGTGTTTGTGTCTATTATGTGGTCCTGATAAGGCGAGGCAGTGTTTTTCACCTTCCTGATGCGAGTTATTGAGATTGATTGAAGCGCTTTGCTTGTCCTAGCCTAGACACTGCGTAATTAATGTTTCATTATGTTAATACATGCAAATGGGAGAGTGTGCATTTGATTGGGAGGTGAGAGAACAAAAAGGATTAAGGAGTTCACTCCAAAGTACAAATTAATTTATTGCATTGCTAACTGGCCTCTGAGGAAGGGGGTGGGGGGTGGGCTTTGAAATGCAAGAAAACATACACAATAAGCCAGAGCTGTGGCATGCCTGTGTCTCTCGAAGGCGGTGGAGTTAGCATGTACAGGAAGGGTATTCATGCAGGGACAGAGGCCTTGTCTGTGCTGTGCTTTCTCCCTCTGCAGTGAAGAGTTTCAGATGAGGAGGCCACAGACTCTCTCCTCTGTATGTACCAGCATCGGGCCATACACGGGGAACTGAGGCACTCATGCAGTATCCTAGTCTTCCCTTTGCAATCAGTGGTTGACTTCATGATATTATTTGAAGCGTAAGAGGAAAGGAATTTTACCCCCAAACAAATCATCCACTGATCTACCACAATGATTTGCTTATTTTCATGTTTCTCCCTGGTCTTCATGGTGATGGTTTTGATTATTTCCTAAGATACCTTTGTCTTCGTGTTTTGTGACTTACCCACCTAGTTCCTTAATATTAGACAGTTAATATGTTTCTATTTAGCTGTATTTACTCTAATATCAAATGTTGTAATTAACTTGTGTGGTTTTTTGTTTGTTTTTTGTCTAGACAGTAATTTTTATTGCATTCATTTAAAAAATTTTGGGGGGGGAGGTAGCTTCTTAGGAGTGGATTTACTGGAACCTAAATCTGTTTATGGCTCATATGTTTCTTTGTTAAGAAACATTCCCACTCCCAACATCTAGCATAGAGATTTAATAAATGGTTGCTGTATTTAGTTAAACATGGGCCATTATTAAACTACAATTTTTTTAAACAACAATAATTATTAAAGGTTGCCATATTAAGCTGTTTTAGCTAGCCATTCCTTAATATGGGTAAAACAAACAAACAAACAAACACAATTAATTAATTTCCCCCTCCAGTAGGTGATGCTATTTTGAGAATGTTTTAGAAATGGGAAGCTAGAGAAAGAAGGATTTAGAATGTAAGATTCAGCCAGGAAGGGCCCAGCTGAATGGCATTTCGAGAAGGGAGTCCTTATGCAGGGAAGCACTGGGTGCCCAGTGGGTGGGAGGCGGGGTAGGGTTTTGAAAGAGGCTAGGAAGGCCAAAATAAACTATTTTTCTATCCAGGATTTATTTCCTGGAAGTATTATAGGAGCACGATTTAAGATATTCTTAATTGCGGATGGTTACTTAGGAGTGGGGGTGAAGTGGGGGGGGGGGGGAATCTGGCCACACTCATTTCTGTTCATACTGTGTATGGCTGCTTTCCTGCTACATTGGTGGAATTGAGTAGTTGCTCCACATATTCTAAAGTATTTACTATCTGGTCCTTTGTAGAAAAAAAATCAACGTAATGATGATCATTTTATCTAACAGTTGAAAATGAAATCATGCAATGGATAAGCTTTGGTCCTTCTTTTCTTCCTTCCTACAAAGGAAGAGTTTCAAAAATATGATTAAAGTTTATGTTGATCTAGTAGTTACCCTGCTATGATGTGGTCGATGGAAGATCCATTAGCCCTATGTGAATTTATTTTTAACATGTATGTTTACAGATTAATAACTAATGCAACCAAAATTACCAAGTCAGTCTCCTGTAAATGTCCCCTGCTTTTAGCCATGGCCAGAGTAAGCTGTTAGCTTGCTGATGTCAACATATTTATCAACATATGTATCTCAGTCAAAGCATGGCGCCCACCACCATCAAGCAAAAGGGCACTGTGTTGTGAGTCACTGAGTGTGCTGGAGCAGGGCGCTCCCCTCCGAACCCAACCCTCCTGCCTCTTTCTGCCACTATTCTTTCTGGTCAAAGCAAATGGAGTTCATAGTGACCACTGAGTAGCTGCCATTCTCTTGAGCATGTGTCCTGGGTCATGTCTCATAGTCACTTTGCTGACTGACGGGAGATGTGATACATTTTGGTCCCTAGTCCCCTTCGCTCAGACACATCACATTTACAATCACTTGGTTTTCATGTATCTCTGGCTCTATGCCCATATGAGAATCCTTTCCGCTTCCATCAGGAGGTACAGCAGCAAACGCTGGCCTTTTATCTACACCCAAAGAAATGTCTTTTGATGAGGAGCCAACATTTAGATGAAACTGAAGCAATAATTCTCTTTAAATCCAAATGTGACTAACAGCCAGAAGCATGCCAGGTATGACCATTTCAGAAATAGAAATGTGTAATTATATATAATGAATTCTGAATGCTTCTAGTACCTGGCAAGATTTCTCACTATCAGATAAAAATAAACAGATATCTAAAATCATATAAAAATGCTATTGTGGACATCTGCATCATCTTTAAAACAGTGATGGTTTGAGGCCATGCATCCCAGGACAAGCATAAATTTGAATTTATGCTTGTCCTGGCATAATTATAAATGAAGTCCCCTTAAGTCTCAAAAGTATCTGATTTATACAAAAAATTAATGATTATCTTAGTGATCACCCTAGTGATTTAACTTGAAATTAGTCAAAAGCAAAATGCACAATATCATAATTAGCCAGTCCTCTTGTCATATATATATATTTTTTGTTAAATTTTACTTTATTTTACTTTCATTGACAATAAAATGATTGACAGACTCAAGTTCAACAGTAATCCCATGTAAAAGCTACTTTTAAGACCTTCACCAACTGCGCTTCTGACCTTTACCTTGGAGATGCCCGGGTGCACATCTGTGAGTGCCTTCAATCTGTAGAGCCCAGTTAGAGGTTTTCAGGGGCCCGCTTGCCCTGAAGTAAGGGATGACAACTGAGCCTGCAGCTAGTGAACTAAACTTTGGGCCTAGTGAAGAATAATTGTTAACGGAGGCTCAGAATGTTCACTCTTTTTCCTTTCCTCCCCTGCGGTTCCTGGAACACATTAAAAATGGCAAGATAGTCTCCTGACTTGAGACTAACAACCCTGAGCACCATTTTTTTCCTTTTTACTATTATCTGGGATGTGTGTATCAGTGCTAAGAGCAAACAGGGAAGGCGCTTTAATGGAATTTTAGGCATAATTGCATAGTTCTTGACCTTGAAAGTAGTCATTCAGATGTTAAGGTATAAGGTAGGTGAATACTAGCTTTTTGGACTAAATCAAAAGTGGAGAGGTATGAGCATTATAAATTCTGATGACCAAATATCTCATTCATAGAATCAGTTAGTACATGGAGTATATTCAGACCTGTTTGTGTGTGTGTGTGTGTGTGTGTGAGTGTGTATGTGTGTGTGTGTGTGTGTGTGTGTGTGAGAGAGAGAGAGAGAGAGAGAGAGAGAGAGAGAGAGAGAGAGAGAGAGATTTAGGAACAACCCCGAGGAGAAAAGTAAGTTGGCAAAGTTTCTAATAGGGCCCTGCCCCCACAGCCTTCATCCCCATGCCCAGGTGCCCAGCCACGTGGGGCTCCTGAGCTTCCATTCGTTGCTAGACGTGCAGAGTGACTGTATCCTGAGGGTCCTGCCTGGGAAAGCCACCGCCTCCCGCTGGGCTCACTGTGTAACTCCAGGTGCATCCTTCTGGGCCCACGGGGTCTAGTCTTAGAAGTCATTTTTTACCATGTGGTTTTGGATATCATAGGAGTATTGCTTTAGTCCCTCTTCCCAGATTACGTATTCATGTGACCAAAGGTTTCAGCGCCTAAGTCCTGCTTGATGCATTTTCTGGAATCACAGCAGTTAGCAGGGGATCTGTATCCAATATTTTAATCAGTACTGTGAATTTTTATAAATTTCGCCTCTGAGCTGTTTGGCCCCGCTTGGCTGTGTATTATAGTTTTTATATAGTCTGAGAAAAACAAAGAGCGTGGATGAGAAGCAGACACGTGATAAAGAATGAGTCTTAGACTAGAATGAAGACAATAGTAGATTTTATGACTAGATCCACTTCTGAGCTGTGTGATGTTGGTCAAATGGTTAACCTCTCTGAGCCTTTTATCTACCGATAAATAAAGTTAATAGTCTCCACCTGATCAACAGAATCAAATGAGACTGCCATGTAAACTCTAAGTAGATCACTAAAAATGTAAGGAAAAATAAATGGAGAAAGTGATTACACAGTGTCTGGAAGGTGCAGCACAAGCCTTTAGCAAACCTTAATGCAACACTGCCCTGTGAAGGAAGGTGGTGAATAACACTCAGCCCCAAACCCGGACCACCCTATGCACAGGAGGATGAATCTGCCTGTGGCTTTGACCATTATTACTTCTTTCATGTCTATATTCATCCCCTCGTATGCAACAGCAGGGACATTTTCTCATGCTTTTAAGCTGGAGAGAAAAAGAATTGGAAAGGGAAGAGTATATTTTATTACATATAAAACAATAATAAAAGGTTTGGTTAAAATGACTTAAATATATACTAATTATGATTTTTAAAATTACAGTTCTGTCATATAGCATACATATCAAAGTGTCATGTAACCAAAAGTAACCCCCCTTTTCTTGCTCTGTGACATTTATTGAGCAGCTGGCTTTACTGATCTTGAGGTAATGTTAGGTTAAAAGAGTTAAAAGGCATTATGTGAGAACCCAAAGGGGAGGGGGGCAGAATAAGAGAGGAAGCGGATGTGTTTGTCTGGGCTCATGGGTTTTGGGGGAGTGTCTCCAGTTGAATCATGGGGAAGCCCACATTTGAGATACAGCCCTATAAAGTGCACTCGGTAAACTCAGCACATTCTCTGCTCTTTTTTTTTGTTTTTTTGTCTGAGAATTGTGTATAAATTTACTTCTCGCTGTTTTATGATAATACTGGGACCTTGAGGTAGAATTAGAGTTTCTGTCATTCAAGGGAACCTGCTATTTATTATCTAGATACATAGCGGGCTGTTACTTTTCTAAGGTGATTCCACAGAAGATCATTTATTTGCTGTGAATCTTACTGATTTTATTTTTTAATTAGAGCCAGTGTGAAAGGAATCTGTTGAAAGTCACATACGTGCATGAAAAGGTCTTGGATAAAAAGCTTATCCAGGAATGGTAAAACATGGTTAACCCACCTCAGGGACCCAACAAGGCACCATGGGCGATGCTGTAGTCCCTGGCTCTTCAGGACTGTGAGGTACCCATTTTAAAAATCGCTTTATTGGCCTGTGATTGGCATACAAAAAGCTGTACTATTTAATATTCCATCCACCCTTTTTATTTTTCTAAATGTTTGTGGTTAAAAAGCATTTAACCTAAGGTTTAAGTAAACCCTACATATTGTTGAATGCAGGCACGGGGCTGTTCAGTAGACCTCCAGTTACTCATCAGATCTCACTGGAGCTCTGTGACCTTCTTAATTGCAATAAGAAAACAAAAGAACAGCTTCCCCTTCATGTAAGATGAAGAAAGCTAATAAGACTATTTTCCCCCTCTCTGGGGCTTTCTAGTAAATGATGCTATGATAACAGCATGCTTTTGATATGTCATCAGCAATGAGGAGAATGCATTACCCACAGCATCCCGCACCCCTCTGTCTGCTGAGCTCCCAGAATATGGACAGCAGGCAGCGGGGCATTGGACAGGACAAGGAGTGTCCATGGGCAGCGAGGAGCGAGGAGAAAATGGAATAATCTCGGTCTGTGGACTTGAACTAGAGAGTTATTGGAAGGAACATGGTGTCTGGGGAGGTACTTAGGATTGAATAGATGTTTAATGATGTGTGAGAATAAATGGAAGATTATAGCAAAAAAAAAAAAAGTTTCCCTGGGTGCATAGCCTATAGATACAGTATCTTTGTGAAAACTCCTGTGTTAAGTCCGTTCCCAAGAGGAATGCCTGTGGAGTTAAGGATAGTGAGTCAAGCCAGGGTAGCAACTTCAAACCTTAATTCCCCGCACTGTGAACCCGCAGTGCCTCTTCTGCGGACAGGGCCGTATTTGGCTCTCTGCCTGTTTTTCTTTAATAATGGTTTCTACCCATATAATATATCAAAATTTGCTTCTTAGCCCACAAAGCTGTAAAGATAATTACTCTCTTGCCCTTAACAGAAAAAAAAATTGGCCAACCCTGTCTCAGAACATGCAAGGAAATGTTATCAATATAGATATTGAAAATTGTTATTTATATTGACAGTAATATTGAGTAATCTCTTACTCAACAGCCACATTAGTGAAATTAGGTTCCTATTCCTTCCACCTATGTTACGATTTTCTTTCTGAGACTTAGATAGTTTTCCTAAATTATTCATGGTTTTGCCTGTATATGTTTATTTATTCAATAGATGTTAATTAAATACCTCTGAGATAGGTAAGGGCCACTAAGGGCTGAGCCGGATGGAGAGAGAGATCTGATTCATTTCTGCTGCCTTGGAGTTTGCAGTGTTGGAGAGAAGAAATTCTCACCAACCTGCTGTGTGACAGGAAGACGAGAGCCCCGGGAGAGGGAGCAGAAAGAGCTGTCCCCGCTGAGAGCCAGGCCTGTCATTGCTGTTCAGGGAGACTTTCCATCTCTGCACAGGCTTGTGTCCCACTTTTCCATTTGGCAAAATGAGAACCCGATGAGAATGAATGTTTATTATTTAATTTGGTTAAGAACTACGACTAGTTCTGAGATATTATTGGAAGTCACACCACATGGCAATATATTGAAGACAGCTCCCAGAGAACCTTTTGCCCTATGCTTTGATGTCTGTAGTAGGACTTGGCCAACAAAGGCTTTTATTAAATATTCAGTCTACCCCTAGCCAGTTTATCTCAGTGGATAGAGCATCATCCCTTAGACTGAAGGACCCCAGGTTCGATTCCAGTCAAAGGCACATGCCCGGGTTGTGGGCTTGATCTCCAGTAGAAGGCCTGCAAGAAGCAGCTGATTTATGATTCTCTCTCATCATAGATGTTTCTTTTTTAATCTTTTTTATTTCAGAGAGGAAGGAAGACAACAGAGAGATAGAATCATCCATGATGAGAGAGAATCATGGATCGGCTTGCATCCTGCAAGTTCCCCACTGGGGATTGAGCCCACAACCTGGGCATGTGACCTTGACCAGAATGGAACCTGGGACCTTTCAAGTCACAGGCCGACACTCTATCCACTGAACCAAATCAGCTAGGGCTCATCATTGATGTTTCTTTCTCTCCCTCCCTTTCCCTTCCTCTCTGAAATCAATAAAAATATATTTTTAAAATATTCAATGTAGAAAGCTTTGAAGGTTCCATTCAGCTATTCAAGGTGTCAACATTGTTTTATTTATTTGAATAGTACAGTTTTTGAAATACAGTCATAGTAATAGTAGGGTTACTCCTTGTCCCACTATGTTCCACTCTGAACCACTGTGTGGGCACAAAGTGCCTTTATTATCGGCTCCCTCCTGCTACTATGGTCGGTCCAACGTGGTAACCATTGACTCCTGGGAACTTCTAAGTAGGATTAGGTCTATAAATTGAAACAACCAACTCATGCATGCGGTAAGCACTTTTTGAATGAGAAGTACACATGTCTTTCTTTATCTTCTGGTTTCCTTTGGTGAAAGCCCCATAAATAGTAGCTTCACCTTGACATTAACATAGATTGTGCATATGTTGCATGTATAGGGTTAAGAAATCCTACCATGCTCTGATCCTCTAAAGAGACATCATCCTTGCTCTCCGAGCCATATCCTGTTGAACCTAAATCACCATCGAATCAGACAAGTTGTGTATGAGGCTCCTTTAATAAATTCCAACTTCCTGAACAACTGGAAGCTCACTGGCTCTCAATTCCAAAGTTGATATTTCTCTTATCATTGTGAGTTTTCCTTCTCGGTGTCATGCATGGACTAAGTAGGAAAATATCACCTTTCTGCTGGGACAAGATACAGTAAATATCACGACAAAATGAATGGCAGCATTTTAATGAAAAGCACTGTTTGCCCTCCATTTTGAGAAAATTGGACTCTGGTAACACAGATATTTTATCAGTATGGGTCCCCGCATCAGACTCGATACCATAATATCAGCCCTGAAGTTTGCTGAATATCTAAGGCTTTCCCTGGACCTGTCAGACCTTTATGGAATTAATCCTTCATATTTGTAACAGCAGTTTCCACAAGATGAGTACTTCATTTTTCATGAATCATAATAAGCAGCTCGTGCTTTGCTGTCGGAGTGACCTCTGCAGTCTTTTATCTTCAAGTAAAAAAAAGTAGAATGTCTTTCTGTTTTATGGGGAATGAGGCGGGTTCTTGGTCTCTTGGCACCTTCAGTAACTGCACCTCTTTGTGGTCCCATGTAAGTCTGTGATGAACTGATCACAGGTGATTATAGCAAATCTCTTCATCAAACAAATGTCCTCCTAAATTGAGGGTGATTCCATAAGTAGAAAATTTAATAGATGTGAACTCAGAGTCCTCTATGATATTCAACTGAAGACTCCTAGAAGTTATCTACCCAACTCCTTGTTTTATTGATGAGTACTTGATCCCAAGAGGCATGGCCCACCCTTACAGGGCCAGTGAGGGACACAGTTAGACAAAGAACTCAGGTATCCTGACCCCTTGTGAAAGCTTTCTTTGTGACCCCTTTTGCATATAAATTACATAAGTTGCTCTATTGATCTACTTGGAATCACCTGGAACTATTTTCTCTTTTGAAAAAGCACATCTAATCTCTCAGCAACCCCATTAACTCTGCCTTCAATGAGGATTCTGAATATGACCATTTCTCACCACTTTCACTGCAGTGTTTTAGTCCAAGTTGTATCATCTCTTACTTAGTCTGTGGAACCAGACTCCTAACTGGCTTCCCTCCTTCTTTCAATGATCCCTTTTCCCAGCACAGCAACCAGAGTGATTCTTCTACTACATGGGTTTCCAACCTCAGCACTATTGATGTTTTGGGCTGGATAATTCTCTGTCTTAGAATGTACAGCAGCCTGGCCTCTTCCCAGTAGATGTCAGAACCCTTGTTTCCAATTGTGACCAGCAAAAACGACTCCAGACATTGCCAAATGTCTCCCAGGGGTCAAAATCAATTCTTATTGAGAATTACTCTTTTAAAATGTAAGTTGGACCTTTTCACTCATATGATTGAAACCTCCCAATAGGTTTCCATCTTCCTCAGTGTTCAAGCAATGTTATTTTGCTTGTCTAAATGATCCTACAACCTCCCTATAATCCCTGGACCTTATCTCCTTGAACTCCCTGTCCAAGTAGAGTATATAGGGCATTATCCAAGGTGACCCTTGAAATAAACTTAACTGTGCAGGTGTTCAGACATTAAGTAGTTGGTAGCAAAGAGACTACTCTAAGCAAACAGGACCAAGGGGAGGCATTATCATCTGACCCTATATTAATATAGTTAAGACTGCCAGATGAATTTTGTCACACAAAAATATGCAGTTGCAAATCACACAGCACACTTTATTACTAACAAGGTTCCTGATGCCATGGGCTCAGGCTTAACAGGGACCCCAGAGAAGAGCAGTGTCCTCTGCAGGCAGCAACAGATCTGTATTTGGATGACTGGCCATCTGGTTGGTTAGAGTGAGCAACTGAAGTCTCACAATTGGAGGTCCGTCATGGAGCAAGGCAGTGTGGAGTGCAGGTCATGAGGATGATTGATGTCTGAAGTGGGGGACCAATTTTTAAAAAATATATATTTTATTGATATTTTACAGAGAGGAAGGGAGAGAACTAGAGAGCTAGAAACGTTGATGAGAGAGAAACATTGACCAGCTGCTTCTTGCACACCCCCTACTGGAGATGCGCCCACGACCAATGTACATGCCCTTGAGCAGAATTGAACCTGGGACCTTTCAGTCTGCAGACCGACTCTCTACCACTGAGCCAAACCGATTTTGGCTGGGGACCAATTTTTTAAGTCTGTTCTGACCCATGGCAATCCAGTGGTTATCTGTAGCATATGTCATCACACAAGTGTTAATCAAAATACAAACTGGTTATCAATCACAGTGTCACTCAGAAGGTGTCTATCAAGTTTACGTACATCATTCCTAAGGGTAGCTTTCAGCTATGGTCTTATCTACATGGTGCACCTAGGGCTTGGCCAGAGTGGTCATTCCTTGTGCTCTTTAATATTACTCTTTAATATTTCACACAAGTGTTTCACAAAAAAATAATTTTTCTATAAATTAATTTGTTACTAAGAAACTCTCCCCTCTCCCTCAGTCTAACCCTGCAGCTCCTACAAAAGGTCACGCAGGTTTCTTACTCAGAACCTTAGGACTTTTAAGTCTCCCTAACAGTGCCCTAGATACTTGGTCTATATCTGTTATGGACTAATCTAGAGGCCCCGTGTACAGATTGTGCACATTGAAAAGAAATTATATACAAGATGGGTGGCAGGGTGGGACTGGGAGAGAAGGGCTGCACTGGCCATGGAGCCAACCTCCCAAGGTCCCTCCCTGGCCTTCCATGTCTGGGGTGGCACCAGTGCTTGAAGGGCATCTGCAGAGTGAGCAGGGTCCCTCCAGCAGGTGAGGTCTCCTGGCCTTTCCTATGGGAATTGGATCAAAACCGGCAGTCTGACATCCCCCGAGGGGTCCCAGAGTGTGAGAGGGCACTCTGCAAAGTTGCTATCACTCAGCAGCTCTAGTGTGGAGAGTATTTCCCCTGGTGGTCAGTGCACATCACACCTACTGGCCGACTGGTTGGCTGGTTGCTTAGCCATATATATATATATATATATATATATATATATATATATATATATATAATGTTTCTGTTCCCTCAAAATTTATAAGTCAAAGCATCTAAAGTGTGTGTTTAAAGGTAGAACCTTTGAAAGGTAATTGGGTTTAGATGGGGTCAAGGGAGCAGGACCCATTGATGAGATTAATATTTATAATAACAGGAAGAAAAGCAAGAGAAGGGATTATCTCTCTTTTTCTTTCTCTCTCTCTAGTGGCTATCATCAAGTGAATAAGATTATGAGCAATTATTATGACATTTGGGTTTATGTCCATATTTTCTTATTTGGGTATACTATATGCTTACTTTAACAATGGATATCAATTAATCTGGTTTTGAAAGTAAGTCAGTTGGTCTCTTCACAATGAACAGCATCTCCAATGCTTGCCCACTCTTCACTGCCATCCGATGGAGATTGTCCTATACACTGGGCATTCTTCAGATCATACTTTGTCTTAGTATGGGTAACCTTCCTCAGTGTCCCGGTGCACAGCTGTGCACTTATAAAAAGACATGCGTCCCCCTGTGTTGAGAAAGGCTGCTGAAAAACAAAGGGAGGAGGAAACCAGCTTACATGTTACCCAAATGGGGGTGGGGAAGGCTCAAACCTAGGGCAGATTAAGCAGCACAACAGAGTTTCTCGTTTAGTGTTAATTTTGCATGAAGCCTGGGAAGGGATCATCGGGATGTCAGGCTGCTGTTGGTTACTTGTTGAGCTGAACAACAATCTCATTATAATCTGTCCAGTTTCTCACAGCAAAAGCAAGTTGTCCTTTTCAGGTTAGTCTCCTGGAGCTACAAAGGGGTGTGGAAGCCATTCCCCCATTCTAATGGGGCCCTTATCATTTTCTCCACCATTGGATTTAGCCAGAGGACACTCGGGCAGTTGCCTGGGGCACACATTTCGTGCCCTATAGAAACATCAGATGGCCTCAGAACTTGGAAGGTGCCCTGTGTTCAGAATGTCTGATGGGGAACCTCTGGGTAGCCGCACTAAGATTTCTGCGGGGACAGTTGCTTTTTGAACTCCACAGATGGTATTTCTATTTCTGAAGTCAGCTCCCTGGCTTGTAAAGGAACAGGAAAAGAAGAATCACTTTGTGGGGAACTTATCAGGTTCGGCATCTGGTGGGTATTTGGTGTGTTGTTCTGGGTCAGCACATTAAAATCACTTTTCCTGATTCAATCAGGGAAACTTCCCTAGAGTTCCCTCTTCTCTGTCAGAGCTGAATGGAGTAGTATGAACTCATAAATTGTATGCTTACTTTTGCCCGGGTCTGAAGGAAGCCATTTCCTGGGGTCGCCCTGTGAAATACGGAATTCTCAGTAAAATGTGAGTTTCTGGTAAACACTAAATAATGTTTCAGTACAAGTGTGTCCTATGCAATATTTATTTGATGTAACTATGTAGGACATGATTGTATTAAAACTTTATTTGTTGTTTATCTGAAATTATCATATATTACTGATGTCCTTAATTTTTAAATTTAAATCTGGCAACTATAATGGGAGAGGAAACTTGAATTATCTTCTAAGATTTTTCATTTATATTTTCATCCAAATCTTCCCTACATTTTAATGATACTTAATAAATCCCCATAGTAAAACGAACCTATGTTTCTTTCTGGAAAGTCTTCCTTGCATCATTTAAATTCAGGAAGAAATTCCACAAAACCTAATTCATTTTTGTATTTCCCCTTGCTAGTAATGAAAAACTTGTCTTAAAGTGAAACAGCTTTAAAATATGTTCATATCTAGCAAAAACTGGAATGCACACAATCTTTTAAAGAGATAACCACACCTTTTGACAACTATTTTTAGTATATATCTTATCAAATAAAACAAACAAACAACACACACTGACACTTCGCAGAAGTCCCAGTGTTATTGGTTCTGGTGCTTTGGTGAGCTACACTTGCTCACTCTGGTCTGGCTGAAGTTCAAGTCTTCCTTTAAGATGAAGCACATAAAGTGCTATTCTGGTTTTATGCATCTAAAGCCCAAACTGCAAGGGCAAGTTAGCAGGATGAGTTTCTCAAGTGCCAATATTTTAAAAGGCTCCAATGGACCTAGAGAGCTAAAATATAATGAAAGAAATGCAACCTGAGAAAGAATATTATATTTAAAAACACTCACACAAAAACCCCCTGGCCAGGTGGGTGTGGCTCGGTTGGGTGTCCACCAGTGCACTGAAAGGTTGTTGGTTCGACTCCTGGTCAGGGCAGATGACCTGGGTTGCTTGCTCAATCCCGGTAGGGGGCATGTAGGAGGTAGCAGATCAGTGTTCCACTCTCACATCAACATTTCCCTCTCTCACTTTCCCTTCCTCTCTCTCTAAAAATCAATTTAAAATCTTAGAAAAATAAAGGTAATACATTTACTGAAACTTCTTTTGGGAGAGGACTGTAGCTTTTAAAGTTGATCACAAGAAATATTTTGATAGCTCCTTGTGTGAAGAGCCAAGAATATTCTCAGGAGCTTTCTAAATGTCCAATAGATGATGGCATTTTATTTTTGTTTAAAGGACATCTATTTGGGGGTCCAAACAGAGTGCTGGTTACAGTGGAGGAAAGATGAGGTATTGTCAACAACAGCCCACTTTCTTTGCCCTTTCTCCACTGCAGCCTCTCAGAGAACATACAACAAATTATAGTAAGATATATGTGGAAATGGTGTTCCATTAGATAACCATCCATTGTTCATGTAAAGATACTCAAATCGGTAAAGAACTTTTGTGAGTTTAATTGAGCAAAACTGCCAACAATTGTCAGGAAGCAAGCACCTCAACATATGGGGACAGCGCTCCAGAGAATGGCAGTTTTTCACTTTGTTTTATACAATACAATCAAAAGAGGAGACATAAGTGGGAAGCATGAAATCCATTGGTGATAGATTATGGAGGCAGGAGAGAGTAAAGAGCGGAAAACTGATGGGATTGGATTAAAAAGTAAAATAATAGACCCAAAACTGATGGGATTGGATTAAAAAGTAAAATGATAGACCCAGACTTCTTTTACTTAGGTGGGTGCGGGATTAGTTAACAGTCAACTATGAACATGACAACAGTAACAATGGAGGCATTTGTGGTCTCATTCTGGTGCCCAGGGCATTTGGTTGTGCCCAAAGGGGTCTGGCAAAAGGAAGGTCACAAGTTACCCTGACATTTCAATGACATGTTCTCTTAGATGCAAAAACACAACGTGCTCAGTAAAGATCAAAGGTGATCTTTGTCAGGTAAGATACTGGCCTAGGACATGGCTACCCTCCATAACTGTTTTTTAATGAAAGGTTTTTAATTTCAGACCAACCTTTGTGGTTGCTTTAGGTCTCTTAAGTTTGCAAGGTTGCACAGAGGCTTTCTTGAGTTAGCATCTGGCCCTTTTTTTCATCCACAGCAAGCTTTATATCTCCCTACTGAAAAGAAAAATTGAGCCATATTTTACAAATTCTCCAAATATGGAAGGTTACAATGAGATTGTCTGAAGAATACAAGAATCCTCAGGATCTGGTTAGGCCACCAGATGTTTCTCAAGCTTCAGTGAATGTCAGACTCTCCTAGAAGGCTAATTACAGCATAAATTAATTAGTTAATTAAAACTATCTAATTTTGTGGGATTCCACCTCCAGAGTTGCTGGTTTGTAGGGCTGAGCAGGGAGGGGCCTGAGACCATGCCTTCCTAACAAGTTCTCAGACAGTGTTGCTTTGTGCATTGGAAACCATAGTTTGGAAAAGACTGTTTCAGAATTTATATTTTGACTAGAGGTCTAGTGCATAAAATTTGTGCATGGTGGTGATAGTGGGGGGGTGTCTTTCAGCCCAACCTGCATGCTCTCCAATCTATGACCCCTTTCACAAGCCACAGGCCTGTGACTCCCAATCTCTCACCTGCCTCCCTGCCCGATTGCCCCTAACTGCTTCTGACTGCCAGCCTGATCACCCCTTAACCGATCCCCTGCCAGCATGATTGATGCCTAACTGCTCCCTGCTGGCCCAATTGCCCCCAACTGCCCTTCCCTGCTGTCCTGTTTGCCCCCAATTTCCCTCCCCTGCAAGCCTGGTCACCCCTAACTATCCTCCCCTGTAGGCTTGGTCACCCCCAACTGCCCTCCCCTTCTGGCCCAGTCACCCCTAACTTCCTTCCTCTGCCAGCCTGATCCCCCTCAACTGTCCTCCCCTGCTGGCTTGGCCACCCCCAACGGCCCTCCTCTGCAGGCCCGATCGCCCCCAACTGCCCACCCTTGCAGGCCATCTTATGGTGGCCATCTTGTGCATTGGATTGATGGTCAATTTTCATATTCCCTCTTTATTATATTATATAGGATGTTCTAAACCCAGCAAGGTTGGTGTATAGTTAGGATTTCTCTTATTTCAGGTTGTTTGTGTTTTGTGGTTTATTTTTAAATCCCACTTCATTGCAAAGCCTCATAAGTATTATTGGCTTTTGCTGGGGCAGAAGTCCAGAGTTACAATACATCTGTGATTGGTGTTCAATGAGTTGAAAAGTAATGCTATTCCATCATCCATAGAATAAATTTCCTTCCATGGAGATAGATCTCTTTATTTTATCATGAGATAAGCCTCTATTTCTAAGAAATAATGATGGCAAAGTTTTCTGGGTTGATCACAAGATTTTGGGAATCATCAAAATCTCCCAGCAGTGCCAAGTGTAAGTTTGTGTAATTTGAAAGAGAAAATTATGCCTAGCAAGTTCAGTGGGGATTCATATGACATTATTTAATCTTAAAATCTTTGCAGGAGCCTCTTTTTACTTTCATGTTACTTTTCATAAGTTTCAGTTTTAGCTTTTATCACTTTAACCAAAAGCTTTTACGTTTTAGACTTGGAAAGAAATTTCTCGCTCCGTGGGGCATTGTTTCTCACAATTTTTAACAATGTTTGATACTGTAGATAAAGTGTCAGACCTTAGAAAAACCATTTAAGATAGTCTGCCTGTCTGACCGTAAGGTCTTTGAAATTAACAAGAGTACCATAAAGAGAGCAAGCACAAAGGGAATTAAGCTTGCAGAAATATTTCTAACAGTTGTTTGATCGTTTTGGTGAGTTCCTAAAATACACTAAATATATTTTCTGTCTCTGGGTAATTAATATAAACTCAGAATATCCCTGGCAATGTAATCTCTGATGCTTATGTCTGACAACACAAAAGCAAATACATGTTAACATTTCTGCTTTGGGTCACCCTAAGACTCTACAAGAGTAAGCCCTTCTCTGTATCCTCATTCAGAAAATACTGAAGCTTTCAGTAAGGTCCTACTTGCCTTTAAACTGCTGTCTTTCAAAAAAAGAAGAAAACAAGGAAGTGTCCAATTATGATATGACATTTTATGATTCAGATTAAGAAAATATACCAATTAGTCAAATGCATATAATACTGTATGCCTAAATACTGAAGATTTAGAAATCTTGCCAAGACAAATGATTAGAGGGAGAGGGCGCTGGAGACTCACTCGCTCTAATCACGGGCTCTGGTGTCAGATTCAGTTATGCATGTTTCTTAGTGGATGGCATTTTGGTACTCCCGTGTAAATTGCCCAGGATACACTATCTATGTCATTTTATAGCAGGCTCAAAGAAAAGGAATCTTTTATTAACCTGGGTCAATCTGGGGGAAAAATAATGAAGTGTCATATCATAATGGGACCCTTTTCCTTTCTTTTATGCAGCAAGGCTGGGAAATGTTACTATTTGAGGGTTCAACAGAATGCCCACTGGCATCTTACAAATAAAACCATAACAGAGCAAAACAAAAACTTAACCAAAAGGCTTTCCTTTGGATGAAATTCCTACCATCGCCACTCTAATGTCAAATCCTCTGTAAAATTGTAAAGCAGCTCCATCTTGACCTTTCAAAAGCATTCTGCTATTGCTTTGCAACTTGTTTTCTTGCACCCACTTCCCGAGAAACCTCTACCATCATCAAAGCTACTAATGCTCAAATTCCAGCCACAGCTTTTTGATCTGCAAGCTCTACTTCTTTGTCATCTTCAGTTTTATCATCTCTTTCTCTGTTCGTACAAATTAAATTAGTGTAGTTGATTTCTGATTGATTCTTGGATGAAACCATTTGATATAGTCATTTCATATTAAGATATGTATACTGGTCGGCAAAATGCCGCCAAGGAAAACTCTACCTTGGAGTCAGTGTAATGTATTAGGGTTACAGAATTTACCCGGTGACAGAAGAACACACAGGGGTACTTGGAGACACAGGAAAAACCCATTTATTTTCAGACGTTTCACATGTACCGGTACAGTGACTCAGGGAAGACTGTTTTTCTCAAAACCCTGAGCAAACCAGTATGGAGGAAGCTTTTCCTTTATACCCTGTGGTTTCTTTGTCCCCCAAATAGTTATCATACTTCTGGACCTTTCACGGGCTCTGAATAAAGCCCCGTGTGTTGGGATGGGGGTTGTGAGACCACACCTCAAGGCCTGGCCTGGTGCCAGTGCTGATAGCCCTGTCCGGGTGGCTGTGTATTGTACATAGTTTATGGCCTCTCTGAAATGGGGGTAGTACTTAGGTAAACAGGTCTTACAGGACCAGATAATTATAAAGGGGCAGTGACTAGATCAGGGGTGGGCAAACTTTTTGACTCAAAGGCCACAATGGGTTCTTAAACTGGACCGGAGGGAGGTTCTGGAACAAAAGCAACCTGACCATGCTGGCACTCTCATCATGGGCTTCTGGTGAAGGAGCGGAGGGGAGAGCAAGAGAACCCTTGGCTCTTTCGGCTCCGCGAGCTGGATAGAACAGCCAAATGGGCTGGATTTGGCCCGCGGGCAGTAGTTTGCCCACGGCTGGCCTAGACTATAGGCTAATATGCATTAGCTTCCTGGCATCAATTCAGATTGCCAGCCCCCCAAAAATGTCTCATTTTCCCCATCATTATTGGGATGTTTTGGAAAGACCTCCACAGGGAGTGGAGACAGCTTGTGTCTAACATGGCTGACTCTTTGAAAGGGGAATAATTGGAGGCATATCTGTTATTTCCCAACAGATTCTATTTGCTTGGGTCCATCTTTGCTAAGAACTAAGTAATTCTTGTCACTCAAAGCAGCAAGGTATCTTTATTCCAGAGCCATATCTTCAAAATGTAATTGTTGAAGAGTACACAGCTCATCCTACCAGCCAACTGCAAGGGTAATTGTACTGAAGAAAAGTTAATCTTTACTTAACTTGCCTAAATTATGACTCACAGCACTGAAAACTGTCATAGCCTCCTTGTTTCAGATGGAGTGGAGTTTTTATTTGTGATAATGGGCACAGATGCTCATTACCATGCTGTCATAAACAGCTGCGTTAAATGAATTTCGTGTTCTCCGACATAAATAAGGTGTTCAATATGAGCTTGTTGTTGAAGATATAGTCCCCAGGAAGAGCAAAGGAGTAGTAAATGCTTCTCGAACAGTTGCCTGGTCTTGAATTCGAGATTTATTTCTACCCTATGAAGGCTATTTGTACAGAAATTGCAAGTATTGATCTAGTAAAATGCCTTGACATTCAATGTCACTAGAACTTCTTTCTGTTTTCCTGTCCTTGGTGTATCTCAACCTAGGCTCTAGGCATTTAGCTACCTTGTTTCTCTTCTTATAAATGAAATATCATATGGACATGGGGGAGGCATTCACAGTAAACTCAGCCTGCATCCCAGTCACCTTAGAGCTGGGTTCATTTGATGAATGCCATTAACCAAGCCTGGTTGTTGGGTTGTTGTCCAAACTGGACGTTGAATTTAGAATTCAGGGACATTATTTTATAGATGAAGGATCTAATGTTATGAGGACTTAAAAGGTATATTTGGATCCCAGATCTTAAGTAATAAATAGAGGACCAAGTGCTAAACACTCAGTCTCCTAATTTCCTACTTTTCACTAGAATGGATGGTAAAACCTGGATGAGCTACACTCTCAGGGTCTGTGGGGAGGAGGAGCTCATTGGCCAGTCAGGGAGCCAGGCTGTATCTTTTGGGATAGTTACCAATATCATTTATTGTGTTACAGAAAACTGGAGAAGAACCAAGCAACACTTATAGAGATGGAGTTACATTTATTATTATTGTTATTATTATTATGCATGGAGAAAAATGTTTCTCAAATTCTGGGTCCCAGCATGGAGGAACTGTCCCTATTTATATGTTTTTACCTTCTTTGTCTCCCAAATATGGGGTGTTTCTGGACCCCTTTGCAAGTTTTTAAAGAGTCCCTATATGCTAGGGCCTTGAGACCTCAACCAGGCCTGGCCTGGTGCCAGCACTGATAACTTTGTCTGGGGAAGGTTTAATGGCCTCTCTGAAGTGAGAGTAGTCTTATTTTCCTTATTATTTAGGCAAGCAAGCATTTACAGAAACCAAATAGCAGGGTTAAAATTTTAAACGACAGTTTTTATATAAGATGGATGCTTCAATGGTAGACTTACATGTTCACTGTTACTTTGCAATTGATGTTAATTTGACCCAAGTTCAGCTGCATTCTTTGGGTGAATGGCCTCATTGGATGCAATGAGTGTATGAGGATGAATAATGCGGTTTATTGAGGAAGGCTCAACAGAAGGAGTAAAAAACCAGCCTTCAGATATACGGGGTTAGGAACATTTGGTGTGCAAGAGCATGCCATGGAGGACCAGTGAGAAGCTGTTTAGACTTATCTTCACTGGGAAGGGTGGTATACAAAGTGAGGAGTACTTCTGTCCAATAGAACTAGTATGGGTCAAACCCTTATGGGAGTATTGATTATAGGCAGTTTAGATGCCTGCCTTAAATGATAGAAAAATAAAAAGTTTATACAAAGTACGACAAAAAAATTATTCCCGTGATAGAAAAATTATGGAAACTAGTGAAGTTGGATTGTTATTCTGGAGGGGGGGGGGGGGGGGAGAAGACTAAAATATATTTTAGTGGGTATTTTAAAAATTAAATTAAATGCCTCTTCAAAATTATAAAGGGCTCTTACAAAGAAATGTCTAGCTCCTCTGCATTTTCACACTAAGTGATTCAGAGGGGAAATGGGATTAAGTAGAATCAAGAAAATTCAGTTAGAGTCTAGGAATGATTAAATATTGAAGACAAGATACCAAGGGACACTGTAGAATCCCCTGCCTCCGGAGATGGTTAAAAATGAAATGGAAAGTAATTTAACTTGCATGATTTAGGTATACACATGCCTGAGCCCAATGACCCCCTGAAACATCCTCGAAGTCTTTGATTCACCAAACAAGCATTCTGCCGAATGCCATGCTGTCAGCCTGAAAATAACGTTCTTTAATTATACTGGTTCTACCCCCTCAGGATTCTTACCTGACTTTCCATTCCTCCTGTTGGTTTCTTATGCTCACTTATGTTTATGGGGGGAATTCCAACTATACTATTCACTTAGGTTTTCTGGCTTCGAACATTTGGATAGAAATTAGGATGCATCGGGGACTTGTGATTTAGGCAGTAGTTTTATTGACTTGTTTCTGCACGCGGGATTACTTAACTGTTTTAAAACCCACTGAAGCTTTGTTCTAAATAACATTTCCCACTCTGCTCAGAGTTTTTTGTTGTTGTTGTTGTTTGTTTGTTTTGTTGTTGTTATAAATAAAATACTCTGTCTGAGTATATATTTTAAAACGAATGGATACTATAATCAGAATGAAGAGATAGGAATAGTATCCGGAATCTAAGCTACTGTACTATTACCCATTGCTACCTTAACATACCTAGATTTGCTTGGAAAATTTTAGTTGATTCTGCCTAAATTTTCAAGTACTGACTGATATGTGATGATGCCCATGTCTAGATTAGTATAAATTATTAACTTTTCATATTATTAGACTTTGGGCAAATTCTTTCATTACTTGTGGTTACTTTAATTGGCTACTTTTTTGCTTCTTTAATACCAAATCCTTGATTTTAAGTTTAATTTATTCAGGGATGTTTTTCAAAGAGTTTTAGAAAGAAAAAGCAGGGAAGCCCTATCCACTTTGACTCAGTGGCAGAACATCTGCACAGGGACTGAAGGGTCCCAGGTTCAATTCCTGGTCAAGGTTACCTACCTCAGTTGCAAGCTCAGTCCCTGGCATGGGTTAGGATGCATGGGGAAGACAACCAATCAATCTTTCTCTCTCACATTGATGTTTCTCTTGTCTCTCCCCCACCCTTCCACTCTTTCTAAAAAAATCAATGGGAAAATATCCTTGGGTGATGATTCACAACAGCAACAGAAAGGCAGGGCATTTAAACTGGAAATCTCTTTGCTTACATGAACTTCTTTCCCTGGTCTTCCTTGTTCCAGGTTTCCAGATCAAGGCTTTCACATCCCTCCACTTCCTGTCGGAGCCTTCGGATGCCATCACCATGCGGGGAGGAAATGTCCTCCTGAACTGCTCTGCGGAGTCAGACCGAGGAGTCCCGGCCATCAAGTGGAAGAAGGATGGCATTCCCCTGGCCTTGGGCATGGATGAGAGGAAGCAGCAGCTGCCCAATGGGTCTCTGCTGATACAGAACATCCTGCACTCCCGGCACCATAAGCCGGACGAGGGGCTGTACCAGTGCGAGGCGTCTCTCGGAGATGCTGGGTCCATCATCAGTCGGACAGCAAAAGTCGCAGTAGCAGGTGAGCGTGTTCTTCCTTCTCCTCCTCTTCTTCCCCCATCTCTTCTTGTTCCTTATTGTTGAGATAATAAAACGATCTTAGTAGAAACGATGTATATTTTTAAGAAAAAGGAAATATGTACATGTACCGCCTAGTCTTGCTCTTATTTTTTTTGTAAATTAATTTGAAAAGCAGTAGAAGGATCTCAACAATCAATGTAGCTTTCTGAGTCTCCCCCCCCCACCCCCAAATAACAATGTCAGGCTCAAAATGATTTAATATTTATGTGTACTAGAGGACATCTACTAATATAAAAATATTAGAAGAATAATTTTCCAATTAATTATGTTTAATACCATCATTAATGCTCCAATTTTGCAGATTTCTGTTGTTTTTCCTTCAGAATTTTATTTTAATGATGATGGCTTTAGTTACAACACATAGATCTTCCAACTAATTTTCCAATTAATTATGTTTTATACCCTCATTAATGCTTCAGTTTTGCAGATTTCTGTTGTTTTTCCTTTAGAATTTTATTTTAATGATGATGGCTTTAGTTACAACATATAGATCTTCAAATATAAAAACTTTCATTAGTGCTTCCAAATATCTTGATGCTTGGTAATGTATTGGCTCAATAACTGTGATTAGATGAATGGCATTTTTTAAAAAATTTATTCTAGATATTTTAAAGTAGTGTAGACAAAACAACAACAACAACAATAAGAACCCAAAGAACCCAATACTGAATGTACTAGAATCTATAGATATTGGTATTTCTGTACCTCTTATTTTGGTTAGATGGCAGCTCATAATTATTTCTTTTGGCCTTTGCTGTGTTAGACCTAAAAAAAAAAAAAAAAAAAAAAAGAAGAATCAAATTTTTACTCACTTCTATAAAGACTTGGCTAAAAATTAAGTTTTGGTTTAAAAAAAAATATATGAGATATATAGCCAGGCAACTTAATTTTAGCTGAAATAAATTTAGTGTTGAGGCTCTTGTTCCAGCACTAAGAATGGTTCTGAAATCTGGAGAAAGTATGTGCATAGATTAAGTAGGGGTCCAGAGATTAAAAATAATTTTGAATGGCATTGGGGGTCAGAGGAGCCTAGCTGAAGGAGCTAAGTTCTCCTTGTCTCAGGACCCCTTGCTTTTTATTAACACAAATGGTCCTAAGAGATAAACACTTCAAAAGGTAGGGTTTCATACAGAAGCATTGTCAGATTGGGGAATAGTCTATGGCTGTTCAGGTGTTTGGCTAGTAGGAAGCAATAACATGTAGATTAAGATGCTCTGAGCTGTCTGGCAGCAAACAATCATTCTATTCAGGTTTGAGGAAAATGCCTTTAGCCATTCCCAACAGGTGACAGCATATGTGATGCAGCCCTTGTTGCATCCCCAAGTTCCATCAACCTTTTGATGAAATTCTTGCAATTATAACATGCTGGAACTGGCTTCTGGCAGTTTAGGTCTTCAAATGGATAAACAGGTTTGAAGGTTCACTTTCAAGCTTAATCTTTACTTATTGATAAAAAATTAAACCAATAAGCTATTATTTGGTCATTTTTTTGTGGGTTTCCTTTCTCAGGTCCAATTTAGTCTACAACCTGGAATACTTATGAGAATAAGGACTCATTTTCAGCAATAACATGTACTGGGGCAATCAGGCAGGAACAAGGCCTTCCCCAGGCACTCTTCTAGTGAAGGTGTGATGAAGTTGGAATCTGAAGGTGGTGATTTTGTCAGGTATAAAAATCTAGATTTCATAGAATACAATCAGTCCACAAATCCAGCTTTATGACACTTTTTTGTGGCTTCCTTTCCCCATGAAACGCTCTATTTCATATTCAGTTAAACCAGATTAAACTTGGGTGAAGGTGATCTGGTGGGCAGGGTTCTCACCAAGGGATATAGTAGCTAACTATCCTGATTTAACCCCAACTGACCTGGATTTAGCACATGAAAGTCCCATGCCTGAGAACCTCTTATTCCGGGTCAACCTACCTAGTGATATACCACTTGTTAAAACAGGGACAGACTGAAGCATGGATTCACATCATCCCCTTTACTCAGGAGACACAGAGGTGGCATCCTGACCATGGAAACTAAGGCTGTCAGCCACCTGGGACCTTTGAGGGAATCGATGTCTGAAATTTGATTGGTGGGCATCAAGTGTGGAGGAGACTGAGTTTATGTGAAGTATAGTTGATTAAAAGGAGCAAGTACAGCAGTGCTGAGAGCTGCTTTCTTCCCAGGGTTTTCCAAGTGCAGTGGGAAAGGTGCATCTGATATTCCCTCATCTGAAAATCCCGGGCCTCTCAGATCCCACCCAGCAGTCACTCACAATGCTAAGGGGACCCTGCCTCATTGAATGAATTGGACTGGCGTTTTGATGCCCTATTCCAAAAGGCTGATGCATCTGTGTGTTGATGAAAAGGCCTGATATGTTGTGGTTTCCGTTTTTGTGCAATCTAGATTTACGTTTAACACATTCTCTATTTCAGTGTTGAAATGAAGGACAATTTCTTCCCTGTGAGATATTAAAATAAAGTGGCTTTGGCTTTCATATTCTGTACCAGGATAGGCTGGCAGGTTCAGTCACTGAGTTACAATCTAATATTAGATTGTATCATTTCCAGGCAATAAGACTGTTCACGGTGTTTTAGACACTTACCGTGTTGTTTGGCAGTACAGCATACATCAATGTTATGTCTGCTGAGCTTAAAATTGCCAAACTGCTGGAATGCAAAAGGGGCATATATCTTCCTCATAATAAATACCACAGGCTTGATTTAATGTCATTTTTAAAGCATTAGCAGTCAGTAACTAGTCACCACTAAAGGGTGAAAAAAAGAAAAAGAAAAAAAAAACAAAAAACACCTGTTCTCTACCTTCAGGTGCAATGTAGACTTTATTTAATATAGTGCCCCTCTTTCATGTTTCTCTCCAAGTGTCTTTTGATTTAAAAAAATGGCAAATTAAATCTGTTTGTAATCAGTCAACACTTTTTATGTGGTGATCTTGCCCTGCACCATTCATCTTATTTCCTAGGAACACACAAAGTGCTCTTTAAACCAGAGTGCACACTTGGCTCAAGGCAGAGGGAGAGTAGGAAAGAAAAAGGAAGGGCTTCCACCCCATCCAACATCTTGTTATCTATCTCAATGGTAACAGGCTATGGACTATTGGTGTTCCTGGTAACTGAGAGTTCTATCAACCAGAAATGCCAGAACTATTAAATCTCATGTGCAAGCAAGTTGGCCAATCCTGGCTGGAACTTGGGATTTTATTTGTATCTAATTTAACTCTTATAGAAGACTAGAGGCCTGCTGCATGAAATTCATACATCAGGGGAGAGGGAGGAGAACCTCAGGCCAGCCTGCACCCTCTCCAATCTGGGACATTGCTCTCTGGATCTGGGACCACTGGCTCCTAACCACTCACCTTCCTGCCTGCCTGATCACCCCTAATGTCTCTGCTTCCCAGCCTGATTTCCCCTAACTACACTTCCCTGATAGCCTGATCATCCCTAACCACCCTTCCCTGATGGCCTGATCGTCCCTAACCACCCTTCCCTGCCAGTCTGATTGCCCCTAACTGCTCCCCTGCCAGTTTGATCACCCTGACAGCCTCTGCCTCTGCCCCTGCCACCATGGCTTTGTCCAGAAGAAGGACTGGACAACTGGAAGATGTCTGGTTGACCTGGTCTAATTAGCATATTGCTCTTTTATTAGTATATATGGTACAGCATTTCTCTGCTTAGCCCTCTATATGAAGAACAGCTTGAGGAGAGAGGCAGGGTGGGACTGTATAAAGTCCCACTACTACTAGAAAGTCCCACTATTCTCCTACTACTCTGTCCACCTAGCAAGGCATCAGGAATGTAGTTGTTCAATAGGCTTTGTCCTACAGGTGAAGACATGTGTTTTGGGATTATATGCCATAAATGGAGAGGTTTTTTGTTTTTTTGTTTTTTTATCAATGTCATATTCTTTTCCCTCATTCCTCTCCTCCTCCTCCACTTCTTCTATTTTTTAAAAAAATATATTTTTATTGATTTCAGAGAGGAAGGCAGAGGGAGAGAGAGATTGAAACATTAATGATGACAGGGAGTCATTGATTGGCTGCCTTCTGAACAACCCCAGCTGGAATCGAGCCCATAACCGGGGCATGTACCCTTGATCAGAATCAGACCTGGGACCATTAAGACTGTAGGCTGACACTCTTATCCACTGAGACAAACCAGATAGGGCTTCTCCTTTTTTAACAAACTTGATGAAGTTAAATTTACCTGTTTGTGCCCCTCTAAATATAATTTCCATGGACTGAGTTGGAATACTTTAATTTATATCTCAGTAGTCTACAAATTATGAATTATTGAGGTCCCCAGAATTGGAAGATGGCTGTGCTAGAATATTTATATGCTACTTTCAAAAAGGCATGTGCCAATTCCTATTAATTCCTAATTCGCAATATCAAGATGAGCTTGCATCTGCCAAGCACATCTTCCCTTCTCCAGATACTGCCAACTTTTTCAGCCTCTGGATTCTCTTATATAAAACAGACATAATAATAACCTACCTCCTGAGGCTGTGGTGATTTTTAAATAATATCTGGGCTGTAAAACTTAGCACATTAGATTGCCAAGCAATGACAACAGTAGTACAGACAGACATAATAATAGTTATTATTGTGTTATTACACTTATTCAGAAATGACAACTTTTAATATTTTCATGTGATGGTGTGAAACATTTCTCTGGAATAAAACATATAGGCTGCACATCATGATCCATAAATATTGTCACTTTGCCTCAGATATCTGCCTGTGTAATCTGTGAACACAACCCGCAAACCTGACTTCAGTTCTCAAAGTAGAGTCTATGCAGTGTGTTGGCAAGCAGTGCCAAAATCCATGTGACTGAAAGATTCATTTTTCGCAAATTGACCTATTATATTGGAGCCAATATAACTTGCACTGGTCAGACCAAGAGTTCTAGATCAAGCAAGTGCTGCTATCATTTCAGAAAGAAAAAAAAAAATGCTGAGAAGTATTCTCAACTGGATCTCCTTAATGCCTTTCAAATGAATGATTTATGAAAGCTGAGGTCTTGGGACTTAGTTGGTCTAGACTAGGAATGTAACATACCCCCGCTCCGCCAGGACAAGAAAAAGAGAAGAAAAGAAAAGCAATGCCAGTGTGTAAGAAAACTAGGTTAATTCAAAGCTACTCTGAATAGTCAAGACAGTACCATCTCATTCAATTTTATCATCACTCATTCGCAATCTATCATAGGTAGGTTCTTATTGTGTTAATTTGTAAGCATTTAAATCTGGGATATTAAAACCAATGACTTGATTTTTTAAATAGCAATTTCCTCTTTGCACAGTACAGTCACATGCATTATCTCTTAATATTAAAAAAAAACAAAAAACTCGGTGATATAGGTACCCTAATTGACAGAGAACAAACTGAAGAAAGGTATATAGTGATATTCTACAGGCGGAGACAGGAAAGCAAGTGTTCTAACTCTGGCACATTCTTATTCCCTTATCACTTAGCTTCTCAATCTAAGGACATGATTTAAAGACACCGAATACTTTCCCACAGTCTTTTATTTTTAAGCAATTGAACTCTCTGAAATGTAAAACTAAGGGAAAATAAAAAACTACACTAATAAAAGAGAAAATGCTAATTCACCATACCTTCACTATGCCTAGAGCCAATCAGAGTGAGTATGCAAATTAACCCAATGAATATGGTGGTTAATTTGCATATGCTGAGGGAAGGAGGAGTGAAGACAGCATAGAAGGAAGAGGGAGGGAAAGCAGAAAGCAAGGTGGCTGCCAGAGGGAAAGCATGGGCCGGGTGGGTGGCCCTGGTGGCGGAATCTTCCTGCAATGGGCCCCTAAGTAAATAATAGTGATAATAATAATAATAATAATAATAATGATATATTTTATTCATTTATTTAGTTCCATGAAAATATCACCTTTTATTAAAATAAGCTTATAAATAGGTGTAGGGGAGGACAATATTTTCTTTCATTCTTCTAGGTTCTTTGGCTGATCTAATAATTAAATTGACATAATACAAATTAGCAGAAGAAAAACAAATTTAATTTCGTATGTAAGGAAGGCCCATAAAAATTTGAAACCTCAGGATAGCCAGGCAATTGAGATTAGTGTGCCATTTATGCTAAAGAATAAGATAAGGATCTGAGGCTTCAAAGGTGAGGAGAGTAATTCACAAGATGATAAGAAAAGCAGAAATTTGGTAATTGGATGTCTGCCTTGCCAAACAGATAGGTCATTCAGATAAAAAGTTATCTTTGATAATAGCTCTCTTTCTGGGCCACAAACCCTATCAAAATTCTTTCAAGTGGTTAAGGAAGAAGTAAACTTTCTTCTTATTTACCTTCAGCTCAAAATAATCCACTGGCCACTGTGGCACATTTTGGGGTTTACAAATTCTGATCCTGTTCATAGTCTTTCTAAGGCAAGATTTCAATTTTCTTTTTATTTGTGTTTTTTATAATCAAGGCCACTTTTGCATTTTTTTCCATTTATTTCTTGAAAATCAAGAAGATAAAAGGCCAACTAAATTGCCTTTACTTGAGTTGCTATTTTATTCAGCAGCGTATTTTTTCTTCCCTATTACAATAGATGTTTCAAGATGCAAATTGTCGCATTCTGCTTTTAAATAACACAGGCGTTATAATTAAAATTCCCTTGTGCTTTAAAAAAAATAATTAGTTACTTGAGGAGTTGTTTCAATGCATTTCCTTCCCGAATGCATGCATTTCCTTCCAGAATGCCTCCCATTCAAATGAGTTATGAAATAATTAGCAAAAGCATACTATGGTGAGAGAAGCTGCCGGAGTGGCCTCAGTAGATTGGAGCATTTTGTGAAATGATAACCTGACCTTTACGTTTTTACTTAAAAGGAACCTGAAAAACAAGCTTGTATTAAGAGAAGGGAGAATAAACTACACTGCCTCGGGTCACTCAAATGTTATACAGTGTAAAGGAAACAGCAGGAAAAATGTTCATATCCCTTTTCTCTACAAGAACAAATATGAGAATCTCGCCTAGAAGGTCAAGTTCACCCAGGGAAGCAGCTTGGAAAATGTATCCCAGGGCCCTTGAATATTCTCAGCATTCTGTTTTGGGAAGGTACTGCTACAGAGCAAAGCTTTTCATTTTAAACAGATAGGGATATTATTTATCCTCAAACAATAAGCAAGAATTTAACAATTTTTTTTATTTAACATTTCAATATAAATGGTTCTGTCTCCATAATTCTTAATGGTCTTAATTATCTCCACTTTGCTAAATGTTCCTATTGTTTTGTAGTTAAAACACGAGAAAGAAGCTGTGAAAAAAAAATGCGGTGTTATAAGTAATGCATACGTGTTTTAATCTTATAATTTTTATTTAATATGATTGTCAAATAAAACTGAGATAATCACTAATATTACCCCAATGCCCACTTACCTGCACACTCCCACACCCTCAAGTTAAAGAACTGCATTTTGAAAAGTAGGCTTTTAGTTGCCCCCTTCCTAAGTCAATTAACCCTGCAGTAAAAATTAACATAGAAATATATTCCTAAAAATAATGCAGAGTGAAGAGACATCTACATTATAAAAATTGCAGAAGAGAACTTGACAGGGCTTTTTATAGTGGAAACATCAACAAAATAACTTTAAAAAAAATCTTTCAACCTTTCATTTCCTTTTCTTTGTTATGAATTCTAATTTATGTGGCAATGGAAATAGGTAATTACTCACTCTAAAAAAAAATCAGTATTTTAAAAGCAGCATTCTTTTGTTCAACCCTCCAGTGTGATTTTTGCAGGTACTGTAATTTAAATGGAGTAGCCAAAAACTCTCTTGAATTTTAGAAGATCCCTTTGGAATACAAAAGCTTGATTTTTTTTTTTATAAGTGCCAGGCTAACAAAGACTTAAATCAGAATAAGGAGATAGATCAGGTGACATAATTATAAATCTCTGATGAAAGTATGACTGCTAATAAATTTAATAATTCATTTTTCCTTTTAGGAACCGGTCTCTGGTACTGACTTTTCCTATTATTATGTTTTTTATTTAAAAAGTTTATGCTAAAATTTATTAGTTAAGTTTAATATTGCCTAAAGACCTTTGAATTAAGACATTTATGTCATGTACAACATTTTCCTATAAAGCAAGTGCTAAGGAAAAAAAACAAACATTGAAACCTGTAAAGAATTTTTATGAGTTTATTTGAGCCAAACTGTGGACAATTGCCAGGAAGCAGAACCTCAATGGATTGAGATAATGCTCCAGAGAATAGCAGGTTATGTTTCTATATTTATACATTGCAATCAAAGGAGGGACATAGGTGGGTTACATGAAATTCATTGGTGATGGAGTAAGGAGGCGGGACAGAGCGAAGTGGGGAAACCTCTGGGATAGGGTAAAAGGTGAAATGATGGACAGGAGCTTCTTTTACAGAGATGGCTATTGGACACTCCAAAGCAATTAACAGTTGACAATTAACTTGATAACAATAACAATGAAGGAATGTCTCAGGGCCATTGGTTGTGCCCACAGGGGTCTGTGGTAATGAGGAAGCTACAAGTTACTCAGACTTCTCACAGATAGGTTATCTTAGAGGCTGGAAGGCAAAGGGGCTCAGTGAAGATCAAAGTTGATCTTTGGGAAAATATTGGCCTAGAAAATGACTGCCCACTATAACCTGTTGGTAGTAAGATATTTAATTTTCAAACCATCCTTTGTGGTTACTTTAGGTCTCTGAGTTTGCAAGACTGCCATGCAGGCCTTCCCTGAGCTTATCTGGTCAGCATGTGGCTCTTTTTGTTCACACAAGGAAACATTTACGTGTAGGGGATATTCTAGAAAGTAAGTTAGAATGAGAAGGCAAGTGGAGAGCAGATAAACCCCCTCTGGGCTGCACCACTGTAACCACACCCCTGGCTTCTGTCATCTCCCTGGCTTCTTGGCAGATTGGCAGTGAGAAGCAGGGGAGGGGGGGAGCTATCTGTGTGCTCACTGGGCACTCTGCCTCATTTCCGCCATAACAAGAAGAAATCATGGGAAATCTCATGTATATAGTCCCTATATCATAAAACTTTCTCTGTCAGGATCAATAGTCTAGTTTTATACTTATAATGGATATCTATATCTTTGATAAAAAGCAATGTCATATATTTGGTCACTTCTCCCATAATGGCTAATTAAATATGTCTACTGTTAAAAATCAAAATTTAGCTGAGTAAATTTGAGGACCTAGTGCTTCATTCAAAGATTCAGAACGGATGAACATCATAGCTAGCAAAGAAAAGGAGCTCCAAGGAGCTGCACTAAATGCAGGGTTTTATAGAGAAAGGGGGTGGAGCATGCAGCCAGAGGTAGACACACATCCTACTCCCCTAGGAGGAGGTAGGGAGTCTTTATCAGAAGATGACCTCCCTAGTGCTGACCAGGAAATTCCCTTCCTCTGGCTAAAGGTTATATTCCTGGGAGAGGCTGACACTGCAGTTACTTTAGATATGAAGTGTTGGTTGTGTTGGATTGTTGACTTGGGGCTTAGCATAAGTGACTCCATTTGGGCTTTGTTTTTTTTTAATACTATTATTCTGAAGAGGTGAGAATTAAAATAAATCAGAGTTGATTCCATTGAGATACATGAAGGAGCCAAATATTCTTGATGTAGAAAATAACTTTGTTTTGAACCTTGAGTCATGAGTTTAGCATAAAACAACAATGAAACATGTTTTGGATACCACATAAATAATCACAGTAGGTCTCAAAGCTATTGCCTCATTTTACAGTATAATAAGATATAGATTAGAGGCCCAGTGCAGGCAGGACATTTGTGCATTAGTGGGGAGAGGGGGTCCCTCAGCCCAGCCTGAGCCCTCTCACAGTTCAGGAGCCCTCAGGGAATGGGCCAGGCTCAGGGCTTCTGGCTGAGCAGTGTTCTTCCTGTGGGAGCACACTGACCACCAGGGGGCAGCTCCTGTGTTGAGCATCTGCCCCCTGGTGGTCAGTGTGCATCATAGCAACCGATTGTTCCACTGTTCAGTCGATTTGCATATTAGGGTTTTATTATATAGGATATATATATATATATATATATATATAATTTTCTATATATAGTCCTTTGAAGACTTTTATTTAAAAGACAAAACCTAATGCCTTAGCCCTAGAGGACAAAGCCACATTGGAAAACCATCCAAAACATCCTAGAAGCAGCCCTTTTGTGTCCACAGTCCATCACAGATTCTTAACTGGGGCTTGTTTTTAAATGCTACGCAGATATGGGAATGCCTGCTCTAACTAGACCTTATAGAGCTTCAGGAATCTGATATTGTGATTTATAATAAGAAATATATATGGTATATAGTTTTCATTCTATTTCTGGCATGGAGCTCCTAAAACCCTTGGAATTTCTGAGAGTGATAAGGTGTCTGTTGTTAATTAGGTGACCTTTGGACCCCATTGAAGAATCGGGGGGGAGGGTAGTTGCCAGGGGAAACAACCATGTGATTAAAGGGCAGGGACTTTCAGGCCACCCATGACCTCCATCAAGGTTCAAGGGGAAAGAGGTTGTATCAATCACCAGTATTCAATAATATCATTAATCATGTCTTTGTAATGAAACCCCCATAAAGAAAGCCAAAAAAGGGGGTGGGGATGGGAAGGGGATAGGCAGAGCTTCCTGTCAATGAATCAGTGGAGGCTCTGGGAGAGAACTGTGCCTGAACCCAAGGTGCATTCCTTGCTCTTTGCAGCTCTTCCATCTGCTCTTCCTGAGCTGTATCATTTTATAATAAACCAGTGACGTAATAAGTAAAATGTTTCTCTAAATTCTGTGATCCGCCCTAGCGAATTAGTCAAACTCAAGGAGTACATGGGAACCAGTTGGTCAGAAGTGCTGGGGGTGTGATGGGGGAGGCAGTCCCATGGGACTGAGCCCTTACCCTGTGGGATCTGCTGATTGTTAGGATAGAGTTGAATTGTGAGGAGACACAGTTAGTGGGCAGAGGATTGTTGCTGGTGTCGAATCCTCTTCTATCATACTTGTGAATTGGGTCCAGTAAGCCAGAATAGGGGCTCTCATTTAGGGAGAGTGGTGAAGTGCTGAGGTGCTATGCATAACTCAGAATTTAGGGAGCTCAGGTCAGAGCAATTGCATGTAACTAGTGTATTCGATATAGGCAGATGTGGTCTCTCTCTGTGTGTGTGTGTGTGTGTGTGTGTGTGTGTGTGTGCGCGTGTGTGTGTAAGAGAATCTGTATTCTATTGCTGCGTATTTCCCATTTTGTTCTTCAAACAATTGGATATACATTATTTCTATATACTAACCACGTCACCCACAGATATTTAGACATAAATACAGAGCATGCACACACACACGCAAGCACACATTTCTCAGACACCTTTCCTTTAGATGACTTTTTAAGCCTCTAGGTCTTAAATCTGATGAAGAATAACACTGTCATAAAAAATCTACTGTTTGATTTGTAACCCTTTTACTTTTCTTGTTATATTATACACGTTGTTAAAAATTGGGGAAAAAAGATACAAAAAAATTTGGTTCTATTGTAAGCCTGAAGCTTTACCACCTTTAAAAGGGGCTGCACACGAGGTTTCATTTGCTAATATTTCACCTGGAGGATTTCACCAACTAGGAGTCTAGTTAAGAAAGTGTGTTGAAGATTAATAAAGCCTGTACAGCTTCCACCATTAAGTTTCAGTGCTGGTTGATTTTATTGGATGGGATTTTTGTGGTCCTTCTTGTGAGGAGAAGTCATCTCTGAAGACAGAAACATGACATAAAACATAATTAGTGTGGGCAACCTTTGTGTCCCATGGGACATTGGGAACTTCATGTGTAGTATTGTAGCTATTTCTCTAAAGTTATTCTCATTGACTATCAGCCCAGGGGGAGCTTGGGCTTGAAAGATGTAGCTCCAGATAAAGTTAATATTCTCTTTAACCTCGCACCCCCCCTTCACCCCCCATAAAGATGCACATTGCACTTACCTGGGATTTGTCTATTGGTTTTTTATTAAGAAATAGTTCACCTACTGTTAAAAATCACCCTTTGAAAGTGTATCATCAACTCAGTATATTCATAAAATCATCACATTTTAACTCAAATATTTTTGTCACTTCCTTTCTCTTCTACCCTTATGCCCTGGCAACTGCTAATCTACTTTCTGTCTTTATTGTTTATTTGTCTTTTTCTTTTCTTTTCACTATTGATTTTCAGAGAGAGCAGAAGGGGGTTGGGGAAGAGAGAGAAATATCAACGTGAGAGAGACACACCAACTGGTTGCTTCCCATACACATACCCATTGGGGCTGGGAACCAAGGTATGTGCCCTGACTCGGCAACAAACCCATGACCCTTTGGTCTATGGGTTTACATTCTAACTACTGAGCCCAGCCAGGGCATTTATTTTTTATTTTTAATATAAATAATACTATATGATTATCCTGTGGATATTCTGTAGCTTGCTTTTGCACTTCATAATATAACTTTAAAAATGTTTTTACTATTTGTTCTTATAAATTTGTTTCATATTTTAAATAGTATAATATTTTATAGCTTACATTCATATATTTATAGATATTTAATTTGTGTCTTTTATTTTTCTTTTGTTAAGAATGCCTTAATATATCTTCCTGTATATAGCGGATATTCTTTTGTGTTTATCTTCCACAAGTTCTCTTAGACCTAATAATGTAATCACTAATTCAAAGAGTTCCAGTACTTTATTTTTTTTAAATCTTTATTGTTCAGATTATTATAATTGTTCCTCCTTTTTCACCCCATAGCTCCCCTCCACCCAGTTCCCACCCCACCCTCTGCCCTTACCCCGCACGTCTGCATCCATAGGTATATGATTTTTGTCCAGGCTCTTCCTGCACCCTACACACCCTTTTCTCCCCAAGAATTGTCACCCCACTTCCTTTCTATGCCCCTGATTCTATTACCTTCATCAGTTTATTCTGTTCATTAGACTTCCTATTCACTTGATTCCTAGATTCACTTATTGATAATTATGTATTTGTTGTTCATAAATTTTATCTTTGCCTTTTTCTTCTTCTACCTCTTCTTAAAGAATACCTTTCACCATTTCATATAGTACTGGTTTGACAGTGATGAACTAGTTTAGCTTTTTCTTATGTTTGAAGCTCTTTAGTTGACCTTCAATTTTGGATGATAGCTTTGCTGGGTAGAATAATCTTGGTTGTAGTTTCTTGCTACTCATCACTTTGAATATTTCTTGCCACTCCCTTCTGGCCTGCATAGTTTCTGTTGAGAAATCAGCTGACATTCCTATGAGTACTCCCTTGTAGGTAACTAACTGTTTTTCTCTTGCTGCTTTTAAGATTCTCTTTGTCTTTTGCCCTTGGCATTTTAATTATGTCTTGGTCTGGTCTTCTTTGGGTTCCTTTTGTTCAGGGTTCTCTGTGCTTCCTGGATTTGTAAGTCTATTTCTTTCACCAGGTGGGGGAAGTTTTCTGTCATTTCTTCAAATAGGTTTTCGATATCTTGCTCTCTCTCTTCTTCTGGTATCCCCATAATTCAGATGTTGGTATGCTCGAAGTTGTCCCAGAGGCTCCTTACACTGTCTTCAGATTTTTGGATTCTTTTTTTCTTTTCTGGTTAGGTGTTTTTCGCTTCTTTGTATTTCAAATCTTTGACTTGATTCTTACAATCCTCTAGTCTTCTGCTGGATCTCTGTATATTATTCTTTATTTCAGTCAGTGTATGCTTAATTTCTAGTTGGTCCTTTTTCATATCCTCAAGGGTCTCATTAAATTTATTGGCGGTTTCTAGAAAATTATTGAAAAACATTATAATCATGCTTTTGAACTCTATTTCCAGTCATTTGCTTTCCTCCATTTTTATCATTTGTGACCTGTTTCTTTGTCTCCACATTTTGGCTTCTTCCCTGTGTTGTTAGAGTGGCTTTGTGTGCTAGGTGTCCTACAGGGCCCAGTGGCTCAGCCTCCCCAGTTACCTGAGGTGGACTCTCTTGGTGTACCCCTTTATGGGCTGTGTGCACAGTCTTTTTGTAGTTAAGCCTTGATTGTTGTTAGTATCACTGGGAGGAATTGACCTCTAGGCCAATTGGCGGTGAGAATCAGCTCTGTCTAGGATGGGAGAACTTCTGTGCTGGAGACACCCTTATGGGGCAAGACTTGCTTCAGTGGGGCTTTGGTGTTCACTGAGTGTATCCCTTATGGATCTGAGGAGTTGTAATCTGGATAGTCTCACTCTGACAACTGGGTTCCCTGGGAGTTTCAGTACTTTAATAGACACTAGTAGATTTAAGAACATAAAGTTAGCCTAGTCCTAAACCTCAATGTCAGCATTTGATTTACTGTCATTGACCAAGCAAATAGATCTGACTTCTTAGCTTATAATATCACTGAAGTGTATTGCTTATTCCAATAGAGTAGTAATGAGTTGACATTGTTAATAAACAGCCACTGTGTTTGCCTCGCTTGAAAGAATCTTATATACAGAAGCCTAGAAGGAAACATCTCACATGTTCTAGAATTTCTTTGTATTGATATGTGTTTCCTGCTTTCCATGGAAGGAGGCTTCTAAGAAGTAGGTGTCACTGTCACTTCATGAAATAACTTACAGTTGATGTCACCCTTAAGTCCAAATCAAGTCCTCCCAGATGTTAGATATAGTATACTATCAAAATGGCATTTGGGCCCAGCCAGTGTGGCTCAGTTGGTTGAGTGGCATCCCATGCACCAAGAGGTCACCAGTTTAATTCCCATGCAGGGCACATGTCTAGGTTGTAGGCTCCATCCTTAGTAGAGGGGTGCAGGAGACAACCTGCGAATTAACAAAACAACAACAAAAAAACAATTAAAAAGTGAAAAAAATGGTGGAGATAATCAAGTCATGCTTAGCAGAGGGCCTGAGACTTAGAAATAGCTCATTAAATGAAAAATAAGAGAACTAAGGCAGTATTAAAGACATCTGCCTAACCATGTAATTGCACAAAGTATATCTGAATTCTACAAGTTAAGAAGAAGCCAGAGCTAGGAACCCTGTAAGCAAACAGTAAGAGCAGCCCATGAAAAAGCCCTTTTTTTCCCTTGGTGGGAACATATGTCTTCATGCCCTGTAAGTTCTGTGACTGTCTGGGCTGTTTCCCACCCAGAGTCTTGTCTTCCACATCAGATATCCTCGTGCAAACATGTGAGATTGTTTGTGCCTGCTTAAAGCTCTTAGCACCAACACTGTAGAATCAGCACCCCTTCCTAAAGGATCAATAATGACTGCACTAAAAGTATCTAGGTCATATTCGGGGACTTGGTTTTATTTTATTTTTTATGATAATTATTTTAATTCTCACTTAAAACAAGTCTGAATAGCATTTGTTGTGGTTTTGAAGGGCTTTCTCTGGACCAGCAAACCTTAGGACTCTTCCTTCTTTTGCTGGGAAGGCATGTGAACACAGATTGGCCAGTTACCCCAGTTGATCTTCAGCATATCATGAATGTAAATGGTCATTAAAGATACAGAACATGTCACTGAGGTTAAGAGAGTTATGTTAATGATCTGTCTTGGATTAACAGCTATGCTTTCATATAGATCTTGAATGTTTATAATAGATTTAGATAGTTACCCTCCATTTCATGCTTGCTGCTTCCTTCCATTCAGAAAAGTGGTCATACTATTTTGCCAGAGACTTTAAATGTTTCCTTCAACAGTAACCTATTTTTCTAAGTCTTTGCCCCTCCCTCATTTGTATAAATAGCTTTTGTATAAATAGCTACAGTAGGAGTGTTCCTCTTTAACAGAGAAAAAAAAAACAAAACACACACACACACAAAAAAAAAAACACCAAAAACCTCTTTTTGAAAGGCTCTCAGAAGATATTTTAATGACCAGCATTATTTAGGCAATCTTAATCCTCTCTCCATCAGAACGTGTGCAACTGAACATGTCTTTCAAAAACATGAATAAGGTTACAATATAATGCCGCCACCATTATCATGGCCGTGCTTTGGGAAGGGAAGGTGAGTGTGAAGCTGGGAATGTGCCTATTCATCCCAGTGACAATAAGAAGGATGTTTATGAATGAAATAGCCTCACACAGGACATTACGCTCTGGAGGAGGCAAGCAATTTGATGAAGTGAAGGGTGGTAAATGTTTTAATTTTCTCCTATGCCAGTAAAATCTTGTAAAACACGGTGACATATTAAATTTCTCATACTAGAAGGGCTCCCACAGCCTGTCAACATTTTCATTATAAGCTCCATTTCCAGAGCTTTATAACTCAGCTTTAAGAATTCACTCTGTTCTGACATTTGAAGTGCAAGGTCTTACCTGGGGAACATGTGTTTCACATGTTTGAGAAATTATGAGTTTATCCATTTCTCAGTGTGTAATCAGTAACCTTTTCATCCTTTTTCACTTGGCAGTGTGTCTCAGAAATTGGAGGCAGACGGCTTGCAGATGGTGGGTCGCAGGTGGTGGTGGTGGTGGTGGTGGTGGTGGTGGTGGTGGTTTGCGGGACAGTCTACAATCATGGTCAACACAGGTCCAGGCTGGTGATGATCATCACTGAGACTCACGTTAACACTAACCACTCACCTCATTGGACAAAAAGAAGGAAGAGCTCTGCACTAGCCTCAACATTTTACACTAGACTGTCTGCTATCCAGGGAGTGTTTTAGGCCAGATCTCTGCAGAGAAGACCTGGACCGGCTGGAAAAGTCTTAGTCCCCAGGCTGTTTATTTCACATTCATATTATTTTGTGGATGGTGTGAGACCTTTCATTCGTCACATTCATTCTAATCATGATGGGTTTTGGCTAAGTCTTCTTTGAAAGAGAGGGGGGGGGGAAGAGACTGTGTGTGTGCGTGTTCTTGCTGTCATATTTAGCACTCAGTATGTTTTCATTCAATATTAATCATACAGACATCCTTTTTACACTTTAAAATCTCTGAAGTTATCTCTGAAGGAATTACCTTTTGAAAAATAATAAGGAAAGAACAAAGGAGGAACAGAAGAGAAAAATGCATGTTACTTTTTGGCCATCAGGCCTTGCAATGTCTTGAGGACTGACTACTTAGCATTGCTTCCCCAAAAAGAGCAACCGTGGTCTATGTAGAAGTGGAGAACCCTCAGTAAAAGGTGTGGTATCAAGTCTTCGGGTCTAGGTTGTTTGAGAGCATTGTAGGAAATTATACTTCCTGGTGTATATATATTCAGCATTATTCCGAGTCTACTTGATTGCATTACATTTTTTTATGCATCATGTTAAAATGTGGGAAGCATCCAATGTTTAATCCCAGAACTTGTGTTTATTGTGTGAGGACAAACTCCATGCCAGTTATTTAAAAATATCATTTGCTGCCTCTCACAACCACCCAGCATGCAATGGCTCTTATAGGAAGCTGAGGGACAGGAAGTTTAATTAATTTATCTCCAAGACAAGTTCAGAACCCAGGTCTTTCAGACCCCAAACCACATTCCCACATTCTTTTCTTTGTGCTATCATGCTTTCCTTTACCTGTACAACGACATGTGTTTTTATTCCACATTTTTATCAGAATCATGCTCTGCCTACGCCTGTAAGAGGCTTACATTTTCCAATGACAATAATGTTAGAAGAGGAAGGCCAGTCCTCCAGTTTAAAAAAGGGAAAAGACCAAAGGATTTGAAATAATCTGAGTTTAAACAAGGAATCTAACTTCCTTTTTAATTCAGCTTGTCGCTATCTCTTTCTCACTTCTCCCTCTTAGTCCCGTTGCAATAAATGGAGTAATCACCTAGAGACTCTTATCCCAGTACCCCAAGGTTAAGCTCATTCCTATTCATTCTTCAGATCTCTGTTTAGATGTCACGTCTTCTGGGGCATCTGTTGAATTTTTAGGTCTACCTGCTAACCACTGTTAGGTCACCAAGCCTTAAGTGTTCTTTACAACAACTGCAGATCATAATTTATTATTTCTTTAGCATCTGCCTACCCCCCTAGGACTGAAGCTCCATCAGTACAGGGGGAACTGTGTCTGTCATCTTCCCTGATCTGTTCACAGTGGGCACAGTATTACAGAGTCCTAGTGTCCCACTAGGACTGTGGGCAGGAACTGAACTTGAACCATCAGTAAAGAGTGAAAAGAGAGCTGCAGGACATGAACCTGAGGGTAAGCTCCTAATTCCTGGGTCCCAGGATTTCTCTGTCTATCCAGGGGTCGAATAATCAAATTATGAGTCAAAAGACTTTAGATTTACTGTCCAGAAACCATCCGGACAGTGGGGTATTAGAGAGCCACGGGATCTTGGATTTGGAAAAGATGAGATTTTGCATGTAGTAGTCAAGGTTTTTTATAACCATCTGAAATCCCGAGTATTAAAGGATTCAGAGCTCACCTCCCTTCCACATAATTTGCTTTGTTTCCTATAGACAGTCCCCACATACAGAGGAGGGGAGGATAGTCACTGCTCTCAGCCTCTCCTCCCACCGGGCGTGCACAGGGAAATTGCGGCTTTCGGCATGTCTATGTTTAAGGAATAATCTGCTTCCCCTTTCAGAAAGCAGTTCTCACATGCTTCCCAGTGTGCTCTCAAGCCTCAGTGGGCCTGGCTTCATCAGCATCATCTGGGAAGAGCTGAACCCTGGGGTGGCCCATCAGCAGAACTGGTGCCAACCTTGAAGCAGGCAGGAGGAGGTGTAGAACATGCACATCTATCTTTAATGCAGC
The DNA here is from genome assembly GCA_963924515.1 of Vespertilio murinus. NCBI lineage: Eukaryota > Metazoa > Chordata > Mammalia > Chiroptera > Vespertilionidae > Vespertilio > Vespertilio murinus. Next base: position 6,792,852 of record OZ004709.1, read on the forward strand.
CAGGAGAAACTCTCATTCACATAAAATAAACTCAGCATCCAAAATATTGAATAAATTGCTAATTATTTGACAGTTCTATTCAACTTTAAGTGTTAATTACTTATCTAACCAAAAGGGAATATGCCCAAGCCCCTGGTTAGTTGGCATTGCTGATTTATCTAGTGTATCCCCTTTAGGTGGCAACTAGGCTCCTCCTAGAAGTTGGGTGGAGTCACTTCTTCTACCCTGCCCTGCAGGCAGGGGCCCACAGAATGGCTGGACACTTCTGCTCCTTAGGAACACTGGAGAAGCTGGGCATAGAGCCCTAAAACATTGGGAGCATTCTGCTGTCACTGAGGTAGGAAGATAGATGGAGACACTGTTCTGGAAAAGTCTCCCAGGAAGTTTTCTCTGCGCTGTTGTTATCTCTTTGAGGATTTCTTCAATAGCAAAAGCCTTCTCTAACATTGAACTGTTCTCTCTCTTATTTTAATTAATTCCCCAGTGCAGTGCTTTTCAAATTTAGATATATCAGAACCTTCTGGAGGAACTTGCTAAAAATACCAGGCGTTGCCCTACTTCAATGAGGCTGTTTTCTTGACTGGCTCCCCAGGTGGATCTGAAATATACCAATGCTTAATATGTCTGTGGTCTCAAGTTTATGCAAAGTAGCACCATGCTGTTACTTTATGACCCCTTCCCCATGTATTCCATCATGTAGGTATTTACTCTGCAGTGCCTTCTTTTTACTTACTATGGCTGATTTTTTAAAAGTATTATTAGAAGCTATTATTTATCAGATCCTCTTTATTAAAATATAATGACAAACGCTGAGGGAAATGTTAATTTCATCAATTCATACCGAACCCTCCTTGGTTTAAGAACTTCATGTTAACAGTTATTCTTTCAAGGATATTCCATTGTTCCATGATTAAAAACAGCCGGTACACCATGAATATCAGGAGAAAAATAGCAAGAGGGTTGTAAGTGTGCATTGTGGGCACCAGCAATTTGTTTCTGAAAGGGCCTGATTAACTGCCTCTTGGTGGCTAGCTATGCTTTATGGCTCGAGTGATGTGATGATTTGTGTTAGAGGTTTAATAAGTTTAGAGTTGAAAATTTATTCTGCTTTCATTTCCTTCCCTTTGGCTGATAGTTAATGTCTACAGCACTACATCAAAGAAACTACCATGCAAAGCCCTAATGAGAATACTCGAATGCAAAGGGCAAAAGCCTGTCTCTAGGGTCAGGGTCAGAGCTGGCTGCGTGCTCTGCTTAAAGAGATAAGAGCTCAGATTAAATAAGATCCTCTCTTCAAGGAGGTTTCAGTCCAGCAGAGCATATGATCCATCACAGTGTTTATGTTTTCTTGTTTTGTTTGTCTTCTGATGTGTTTTGCTTTTTTTTCTTTATGGTAAAGACTCGGTGGAAATGGAAACTGTCCAAGGAATTATTTAGTGTCGCCTTTCAAACCGCTTGCCTCCGACACTGAGGTCATTGCGCACAGTCTACGCCTTGCTCTGTCTTGCTTGTCCTGAATATTTTCTGGTTCAGCACACATCCAGGTGTATGCCAATTATTTTCATTGCCAAGAAAATAGACATTGAAAATTGGTCAGTTGTTTGGGGTCCAGATCCCTGTGGACATTACTCTTTGGTGGTGGGTTGGCTGTATGGTTATGGATACCATGCCATGATACTGCGAACCTTTTACACTTCTAATGGGTCTGCTGGAAGGAAAAGCACCACCTCCTCCTCCAGGGTCTGCTGGAAGGAATAGCAGCTCCTGGGAAAATCTTGCAAAAGGAAATGACAATGTCAGTGGCAGAGCCTGGTTTTAAGACCGTTACAGAAATCTATAACTTCTGTTATTAAAGTTTATACTTTCAGTTAGTTAGACACTTGAAACTAACTAACATATCAGATGTATCCGTGCCTGATATGTTAAATAGTAATTTTGATTTTCATCTTCTCGTTTTCTGTATGGGATTCAATAGGTAGATAGAATCCAGGTAGATAGAATCAATAAGTAGATAGAATCTAGATCAATTCTTTTAAATTCTAATAGCTCAGCTTGGTATTCTTGTGGACTTTACAATTTATAAATTTAGAAATGTTATGTTCATCTTATAAAAATGACCATTTTAAAAATGTATGGTCTGTATGTTTTATCTTCATAGAAAAGAAACAGCATGTACCGTATTTTTCAGACCATAAGACGCACTTTTTCTTCACCAAATAGTGGGAGGAAAGGTGCCTGCGTCTTATGGTCCAAGTTGCAGAGCAGCAATATTATTCTGTTATACTTTATTAAATATTTTATTACACTATTTGGTTCAGAATATTTTTTTTTCCTATTTTTCTCCTCTAAAAACCAGGTGCGTCTTATGGTGTGAAAAATACAGTAGCCAGTCAGTTATTGAATTTCCCCAGAGCAAACAGGATGTGGGGAAAAGGGCTGGGGAGAGGGTATGAGAGTTGTGCAGGTTGCTGATAGCACACTTCCCAGGAAGATTCCCAGACAAAGGAAGGTGGAGGAAAGTAGAAAAGTCCTCAGCCCATCTTTTAAAGTAGCCAGATGGAGACAGTAAGATCCAGGCCAAGTATGGGATAGAATGTCAGCTTCATAGCACTCAGCCAATGAGGACCTGGAGGGGGGACTCTCACACAATAGGATTAAAACTGTCTGTGCTCCTTACCCCAGGTGAGCCTATATCCATAGTCAAACTGGGGCTCATGAGCCACATGCGGCTCTTTGGCCCCTTGAGTGTGGCTCCTCCACATGGCCTGGTCCAGTCTATTTTGAAGAAGTTACATTAGAAGAAGTTTAAGTTTAAAATGTGGCTCTCCGAAGAAATTTCAGTCATCGTACTGCTGACATTTGGCTCTGTGGACTGATGAGTTTGCCGACCACGGGCCTATACCAATGAACACCCACTCTGGAGGACATATTGAAAGTCACATTTTTGTCATACTTCTGATTCCAAATCTGTTATTTGAATTCGGACAGGTGAGCATTTCTCACCTACAGAGTAAATTGTAAGCAGCCCTAGGTGTCAGAAAGGTGGGGTCCACCAAACTGGGCTCTGAGCTTGATAGATGCAACCAATATTCTAAAAGATGGAACAGAGGGGGCCGGAGCCCGGGGGCCAGGACACAGGATTCACTGAAGAGAAGATGACCACTGCCTGCTGCCTCCAGAGAGAGGAGCGGAAGAGGGCGAGGGCCGGGGTACAAGCATCTTTAAGGATAGGGGATGGGGGTTTAGGGCACTCAACACATGCTGATTGGTGGTTTCATGGAATGGGGGGAGGGGCTTAGGGTATTTGACAGGTGCTGATTGGTAGTTCAGTGCTCAGGAATGTCTGGCCGCAGGTGGAGTTTAAGTCTCTCCATCAACTGGAGGAAGGGAGGAGCTATCATATTCATGGAACACTGATTTAAGTAAGTGTCATTGTCACTGCCATGAGGGGCTGCCTGCCCCCGGGAGCTCGGGGCCAGCAGGAAGGATGAGGAGCATCTCAGCACTGTTTTTCTGCCAAAGCGGAGTTTCCAGTCCACTTTTCCCGTGTCCTTCAAGCCCCGTGCTCTCTCCATTATTGCTCATTTTCTCAAAATTGTGTCTCCTTGGCCTGCTAGGAGGTTTAAAAGCAGAGGTCTTTGAGTGGAGGACTGTGTTTCTACTCAAGATGTAGTATACTCTTTTTTAGCCTTTTAGGCACTAAATTATATGAGTATTCATTTTTTTTTTTTTTACAAAGCTCTCATTAATTTGAGAATTTTGTACCCATCTCTTTATATGTGAAAGAATAAAGAAGGCTTCCCTTGCTCTGCTCTTTAAATAGTATGAGGACATATTCAAAGAGTTGGTTAGCTGAACAGAATGACTTATTATTATTATCATTATTATTACCACAGATTGCATATACATGGGAAAACTTCAGCAATAAAAACAATGTGGGTTTTGTTTCTTTAAAGAATTTCTAAATGATAAAGAGGGAGTGTTTTTCTGTTAAGACCCTCAAGGTAAAACACAATGGAGCAAAAGTAGAAAAGGAAAAGACCTCTTCAGTTAATGCATTTCTGGGTCTCAGCACAAAGGTGCTTCTCAAACAAAGGGGCCTTTCCAAACGAAGGTGCACGTTAGAGAGGATCTTTGTACAGGACCCCTTTTTAGTTCAATGGGGCTTCTCCCAATGCAGTGGTTATAAAGGCTTGGGAAGTGCTGATACCCTCTTGAGAATGCCAGAGAGGAGGGTGTCTCATTTTCTTATGGAAGCTCTGGTACACAGGTTGATTGGGAGTAACCTCTCCTGCTGCTTAGAGAGGAGATTTTATCCTAATGCAAAGTAAAGAGGAAATTTGAGCTTCTCTTTCTTGTTTTCTCCCTTCCTCTGGTCTATATTTCTGTCAGGCACACCCCAAGACAGCTTCTGACCCTGGGTACTCTAGTGCCCCGGGTCCATTCCTAAGCCTTCTGCTTTGGTCCTACCTTCACCCTTTCCTTTGGCCAAGCACATTCATTTAATCCGATGGTAGGAGCCCTGGATCTTGGCCTCCCTCCCTGTGTGTGCTCTGTAGCAGCACCCTGGATTGCTGATGGAGCTCTGCCTATGCCCTCTCTTGGTTGGGACCTCCTAGACCTAGACCACTGGTGCTCTCCTCCTGGACTTGATTTGAACTTCCTTGCTCCCCTCTAAATTACTGGACAAGAGAAATAAACTATCACAAAGTTGGGATTTTACTCCCAATGGTCTGTTAAGAGAGAAGAGGAATTGAGGAGAAAGTATTCCCCATTATGTTCTTCTTAGAAACATTTTAATTTTAAAACATGACACTCTACCCAGAAGAATGAGGTAGCACATTTGCCTAGGAAGGTAAATCATTGCTCTTTTATTGTGCCGCATAAACCTGGTCAAAGGCTTAAATGTCTTTGGACAGATGGGTGCCCTGTGAGATTCAAGGAAGTGAAAAGCAAGAGACCTTACTGATTCCCAGTGTTCAGATGATTTTAGAAATACATTGTGAGTCATAATGAAAAAAAGACCTTTACTACTGATACTTCCAGAGAGGAGCCAAAGCTTTAGACTCTATTTTTCAGATAAGTGAAGAATTAGTAATAATGCAGGGAATTCAATTTACACAGGCTGTCAATTTGAATGAGTTAGACATCCCTGCCTGCTCCTTTCACAACAACTCTCAGCATCTGTTTAAATTCTACATTTATCCAGAACTGCCACTAATTTGTTTTACCCCGCTTTTACTTTGATGGCACAAAGAAAACTCAAATAACCTAAAAATGCTATTACTTCCTAGAGGGCAGCATCCTTTCAATCGCAGTATCCTCGGGCATATATGATGGAGATTAATGCAAGTAATGTGATCTGAGGCTTGCCAGGATCCTATACTCTTTCGGAATCCTTATAAAAGTTGAGTTATGTGCATTAAAGTGTTGAATGTATTTTACTGTATTTTCTGTTAAAGGCAATAATACAATATTGAAAAGATGCTCTGGAGCCAAACTTTGCTCTCAGGCGTCCGGAAAACAGTCACTTAACAAGAGTCCTAATACAGAACCCCTTCAACTAGCAGGCTTTATGGAAACTCCTTAAGGGTCCTATTTGACTTTGCCGTATAGGCCAATAACACTTTTGTGAAAGTGGCTTAATATCAGTCTAGAGCAAAGACTTGGCAAACATTTCTGCCCTGGCTGGCAGAGTAGCTTTGGCTGGTTCGGAGGAGCCTCAGACACTTGCTAAGTAGGGTTCATGGTGCTATTCTTGGCGGAAACTGCAGATACCTTCTGAGTTGGGAGGACGCTGTTCTAATGGGTTCTGTGTGTGTCTGTCCTTGAGCCTTTTAGTGGTGGAGGGAAAGATGAAGGGGGTGAATAGAGGGAAAAGAAAAAAAGGCAAGAGGAGGCAGCAAGGAGAAAAGGTTATAGCTAGAGTTAAAGAACCCTGATCTGAAGTTTTCTATCATTTTTAACATTTGAAATGAAATAGGAGCTGCTATTACAAACCGACATGATATCTCCTTGTGTTGTGGCGCTTAAGAAATAGCAACATATATTCCTAAAGCGACCGGAATTGAACACCAGCTGCTCCAGGACAGCCTGGCGCTTTAATGTGTAAGCCTTTGTGGAGACAGGTCTTCCTTCCACTTATGGTCTATGCAGGGGTGGGCAAACTTTTTGACTCAAGGGCCACAATGGGTTCTTAAACTGGACCGGAGGGCCGGAACAAAAGCAACCTGACCATGCTGGCACTCTCATCTTGGGTTATTGGTGAAGGAGCAGAGGGGAGAGCAAGAGAACCCTCCACTCTTTCGGCTCCGAGGGCCGGATAGAACAGCCGAGTGGGCTGAATCCGGCCCACGGGCCATAGTTTGCCCACAGCTGGTATGGGGCAGTGTATGCTGCTCTGCATCAGCTGTGACAGGTGGCAGGTCTCTGTTACTAATTGCCAAAATAATAAATAGTGCCCATTATAATTGAATCTATGGGCTCTGTGGCTAGTTTGGTTAATCATAAATAATAGAATTGTGGAATCTTTGGAGTGGTAAATGACTAAATAAAAGAAAAATCAGAAATGTGATGGGCAAAATCGAGTTTGAACTCAAACCAGTTTCAGGGTCAAGATTCATCTTTATAACTAAAGTATGCTCTGTCCAGTGAGTTTAGCAACTTGACCCAGATACCTAAAATTAACCCTACTTTCAAAATACTCCTAGGAGACCCAACGTAAACCCACACACCAGCATTGGAAAAGCCATCTTACCTGCCCTGGTGCCAGAGTGCAAGGGTGGCTGTTGCAAAGGACTGCGGCATCAGATTCATTTCTTAACAATGGGCAGAAAACAAGGCCCTCCAAGTTGTTGAGTTACCTGGTACTTGGTTTTGTCTCTGTTACTAATTGCCGAAATAATAAATAGTGCCTATTATAATCGAATCTATGAGATCTATGGCTAGTTTGGTTGATCATAAAGATAGAATTGTGGAAACTTTGAATTCTACTTGTTCCACAGATCAATATTTCTCTCTCTCTCTCTCTCTCTCTCTCTCTCTCTCTCTCTCTCTCTCTCTTTTTACTTCACTGGGAACTCTTTGAAAGTAGGGATAGTGTTCTTCATTTTGAGTCATTAATGGCTGTCATAGTAACTGTCGATAAACATTTGTTGAATTAGATTAAAGGACATTCCTGGATGATGCATGTATTATGATCAATAGAATTCATTTTCCTGTAGTGTTCGGTGAATTAATAAAATTAATGTTGCAGGATTTTTTATGAGAGAAGGCAGCCAAGGGTTCTATTTGATATAGACAGACCTTCAGCAAAATCTGTGAGTCTCAGTGTTCCCTAGATAACACCATGAGTTAGGAAGGAGAAAAGTTGTATTTATAGTTAAAGAATCAAATGCAATGTGGCACGTGATGTTTTAACTGAGTCATTTGACAAAAATGTATTCCAATGATTTGATTTATGGGTGCAGTCTTATGGACAGTGATGGAGTAGAAAAGATACTATTCTGTGTTTTTTTTGTGTGTGTGTGTGTGTGTGTGTGTGTGTGTGTGTGTGTTTGTTTGTTTTTATGAAAAATACTAGGAGATGCTCTATGAAGTGGCATTCCCAGTGGTATTTGAGCAGCATCCTATCTTTGCAATGTATGTTTTAGTTCTTGATTCATTTCTAGGTGCATAGGTATATAGGTGAGTATGAAAAGGATATGTTTGGTACATAGAGTGCTGAACTCAGTTGAAAATGGTGCTGATGGTGTGATTAAAAGCATATATATATTTAGAAATGTCTTCCTGAGATACAACTTTCAACTCCAAACAGATATTGCATATATTTCTGGATCAGTGGCTACTCAACATAGCAAAACATACATTTTATTAACATATCGCATTGTATTCAGAAGACCACTGTGCTCCTGAGAGACTGCAAGCAGACTAGACTGGAGTAAAAGCACCAAGGTTTTGTTTTTCTTCTTTTTTTCTTAATGTATTAGTATTTACTGCATAGCAAATCACCTCAAGACTCAACGACTTAGAACAACATTTGCGTAATGCATTGATCATCTGGGCGGTTCTGGTCTGGGCTCCTGGCCTCTTCTCATTCATGTAGGCAGTGCTTCTCCGGGCAAGGATTCTTAATGGAGGGATGGTATGTGGGTAAATGGAGAAGGTTTATTGCTGAGAAGAAAGAAGGGGGTCTTGGAACTTAAACCCATCCATATTCAACTATCTAGAGATTAAAAAATAAATTTTCATTTTAGGTCTGGGCACAGGACTTGAAGGAACTCATACAAAACTCTGAAATCTGCTGGGAAACTATCCCAGTTGAATCCAGCCAGAACAAACCTCTTAATTCAGAGGAAAAGGCTGATCTCTGTACTTCAGCCCGGAGATGAGGGGAGTTGGACAGTCAGAGGGCTTTGAATGAAGTCAGAGCCCAGCAGAGCTGTGGCTGGGTGCAGTCCAGGGCAGCCAGAGGCATGCGGGCAGGACAGGCAGGTCCTGGGACTCCCAGAAATAACCTAGAACTGGCCGGAAGGCACATTATAGTCCACCTGGACCCTATATCAGGAATTGGGTTACACACAAGTAACAACATTTGTGCCCACAGGCAGGTTGGATGTCATTGTTAAACACTAACACACACACACACACACACACACACACACACACACACACACACGTGTGTATGTGTGTCTATATCCACTCTTTTGTGCTACCACTGGATCTAAACCTGTGATGGTGATTATTTTGTATTTCCCATCTATCCCATTTCAGCTCACACCCATCTCTTCCATCTCACTGTTCTTGCTTAGCACATTACTGCATTCAGTACATGTTCACTAAATAAATGTATGAATGAATACAATTGGCCTATCTGTACTTATATTTTTATATAAATCATTTGGCAAGAGCCATATATATAGCCAATTTCTAAACAGTTGCCTATAAATGTAGAATTTTAAAAAAATATGATTTATTGAGAGAGAGAGAGAGAGAGAGAGAGAGAAAGAGAGAGAGAGAGAGACATTGATGAGAGAGAAACATCGCAGATCCTCCACCTCCTGTATACCCCCTACTGGGGACCTAGCCTGCAACCCAGACATGTGCCCTGTCCATAATCAAATGTTAATCTCTTGGTTCCTAGGTCGATGCTCAACTAGAGGCACACCAGCAGGGTAAATGTAGAATTTTAAAGAAGTGAACATTTTTCTCTACATCCACAGACTCAGATAATCCCTCTATAGCCCAAGGATGGAAAATTCTGTTTCCCAAATGGAGGAATCATATCAGAATACACCCTAAGGCCAACACTTTCTCACCCCACACAAGCCAGCAGCTTTTCTTAGAGGCGTGGGAGGAAATGCTCCCTTTTGGTTATCCCAAGGGAGGAAGATAAACAGACGAACCTGGTGAGCCAGCTGACGGACCTAAAGAAGGAGTTCTGGGTCTGTTTTCTGTAACATGAGAGTTGCATTCAGACTGGTGTTCTGGCCAGCAACAGTTCCTCCTGCATTATTCCTGTTTCCGAAATGTCCAGCCTTCACACACAGATCCAGAGCTCTACGCTCAGGCTAATATCCCGGTCCTGCAGTGAAGCATGGGGAAGTGAGGAAAGACTGATTTGTCCAGTTAGATCTCCTCGGCGTGTCTATAGATGATTTTGAAGTCTTAGATCAGTGATCAGGATCACACCTGCGTGGGCCCCACTGGAGGCTGGTGACAAGTGCTATGACAGCATCTCTCTGGGAGGCCATTGGAGTCCTTCAACGAAGTACAGTCAAGAGAAACTAATGTGATTGCAGAGGAGACTCGGATGAAAGCAGCACACACTGGGAGAGAGGAGGTTTCACTAAAACGTATGGAAACCTTGAATACTGATAACAGTGAAACCATTTATATTTGAACATGCTTTGAAAACTAGTCCCAGTAGGGGTAACATCTGCTTTTCTTCCCACCTTATGGGAGATACTAAGCTTTACTGCTTAGGAAATGAGATGATGGGAGGACTCCTCCAGACCAAGCCAAAGTAACTAAGGGAACTGGTGAGAGGCCAGCTGCCCCTGGGCCATGGCTTCCTAGGTGAAAGGGTCACTCAACAAAGACTCGCACATGCTCCTTACTCGCCATGTGCAGTGCCTTGTTTATAGAGCAGGTTTGTGCATCTTCGATTACATGACTGAGTAACCCCCAATGTACTGTCTAAAGGCTTTTCCTGACAATGGGGGAGAGGAGAGTTTCAAAATTTAGGCTGGTGATGGGAGTGAGCAAAGCTACTGCTCTTCAACAGCCCTTGGCGATTTCCGTTTGGTGCTGTCTTCAGTGATTTGAAAGGACCCTGGTGAAGACGGTGCTTACCCTCACCTCCAATACTTCCAAAATATAGAAACAACAATAATAACAATTTTTTTTCTCATCTCACTGTGTGTCGGGGTTTAAGTACTTTGTATTCTTTATTTAGTGCATACAACGTTAGTAATTTATACTCATTATTTCTGTTTAGCATATGAAGAAAGTGACATGGGTATATAATGTGACCATGGTCAAACCACTTGTAATTGGCATATGGACCATAATTTAAACTCAGTGTCACCCATGTAACAAAGGCTCCGGAGATGCTTCTTACTCGCCATTTGCAGTGCCTTGTGCTCTTCATTGTTGAATCAAAAATATTGTTTCCTGTTTACAAAATACTTTCATGTTAATTAATCCAACTAATCCGCCTAACAACTCAATAGGATCCAAAGGATCAGAGATTTATAGGCAAGAAAGGTGAGCCTGGCTAGTGTGGCTCAGTGGTTGAGCATTGATCTAAGAGCCAGGAGATCATAGTTGGATTCCAGGTCAGGGCACATGCCCAGGTTGCAGGCTCAATCTCCAGTAGGGGGAGTGCAGGAAGTAGCCCATCAACGATTCTCTTTCATCATTGATGTTTCTGTCTCTCCTTCTCCCTTCATCTCTCTGAAATAAATAAAAAACATATTTACAAAAAATAAGATGAGAATATGAGAAGTTTGATTACTTCCCCCAAGGTCACATAGCTGTAAGTTCTTTAGCCAGAACCTGAAAATATTAAAAAAAAAAATGAAAGTTCTTTTTATCTGCCCACATTTCATTCTTATGACAATAGATGTGATATACAAGCTTATTTTTTAATCAGCATAGGATTTTTCAATTCTAGCTTCTGCTACTAAACAAAGGTATAATAATAATAATAATAATAATAATAATAAAACTTAGCCCGACTGGAGTGGTTCAGTGGTTGAGTGTCGACCTATGAACCAGGAGGTCAAGGTTCAATTCCTAGTCAGGGCACATGCCGGGTTGTAGGCTTCATCCCCAGGAGGTGACCGATCAATGACTCTCTCTCATCATTGATATTTTTTTTTCTCTCTCTCCTCCCTTCCTTTATGAAATAAATAAAAATACATTTAAAAAATACTTAGCCTCTCTGAGCCTCTGCTTCATCATTTCTAAAATAAGTATAACAATATAGCTGTGTCACAGTGATATTATAAGGCTTACATTAAAACACAAGCAAACATGTCTAGCCAAGTGCCCACCATTTTTCAGGTATCCAGTCCATAATCTCTTGCTTGCTTTCTGTTCATCCCTTTCAACTCAAATGGGGGTAATTTCAGGACAAATAAAATAAAGTGCAACTTATATAACCCAAGTAAAAGTTATGTTATCTTAACAGCTGGTGCCAAAATTCACCCCAGGATGGGAACTTATTTGTCAAAATATCTCACTAAGTGTTTCTGGAAGGTGTGACTCTGCAGGCATAGATGTCAGCAGGAAGCCAGCTATCATAACATAAGGTTAGATGTTGCTGGGTAAGAAAATTGTAAGAGTTTATGTTTTGTGCCCCAAAAAAGGAGGAGAGAAGAGAAGGCTGGAGAAAGTAGAAGGGGAGAAAAGAGCTGAGGCATTGGGATGAGGGAAGGACAGTGAGCTGAGCTAGGGGATAGTCTCCCAACATTATAAGCAGTTAATGTTCAACCTAAAATTATTTGCAAAATTTTTTTTTAAATTCACCAAAAAAATAAATAAATAAATAAACCCCAACAAATTTCAGGAAAATCTACCACACTCATGAATGCGTTGTATGTCCCATCTGGGTTACCATAAGGAAGGACAGAAATGCATGGTTGGGAAGAGAAGAGACCCCAAGAATGTAAGATACCATGACATCCTCAGAAAAGTAGGAACTTGGAGGGCCCAAGACAATTTTGGGGGTGACCTCAAGAGACTGGCCATCCTGGGGGACATGCAGGTTACACAGTTCATTGAAAGTCCACTTGAAAAGAAAGTCAGTGGACCGAGAGATGGTTCCAATTTCAGCCTGCCGTAGATACATTCGGAGGGGACACGCCAGAGGTATTAAGGTGCAGATAATTGAGGAGTTTTAGGCATCCTTGGAACACTATTAAACTGTTGACATTGATGTAGAAGGAGATCCTCCTTTATGGTGTTGGCCTAAATAGACCAGGAATTTACCGCGGTGGGTCATTTCTGAATTGCCTTTGTTTATTTTTAAAATAGACTGGTATGTGTTTGTTTGTTTTAAAGCAGTGTTAGGTTCACAGTAGAACTGAGCGGGGACTTCCCACATACTACCCTCATCACACATGTGCACAGCTGCCCCTACAATCAACATGCTCTACTGCAATATACCTTTGTTTCAGTAGATAAATCTACACTGACACATCATTTTCATCCAAAGTCCCTTGTTTACATCAGGGTTCACATTTGGTGAAATATCCTTTATTTTTAACCCACAAACTTCTGTCACATCCCGGGTGCAGTGAATCACCTGCCCAGTAGCATGATGGGATGATGAGATGCCCTTTCTCAGCAAATATTCCTGATCAAGGATAAGATGAAGCCATTTCCCAGAAGGTGACCTGACTTGGCTTGATATTAACACATTCACCCATAGTTTACTTTTTTTTTCCCCAAAGAGAAAACTACATATATATCTAAATGCAAAGATACAAACCTGATTGTTTTTAAATAATGACATCAAGATCCGCAGCTTTGCTGTGAGGTTAGTGATGGCTCACAGAGAAAGGATGCTGGGAGCTGTAACAGAAGGAGAAACATGATTATGACTCTGTCCTGGGGATCTGGCTTTTCATTAAATATCAGCCTGAAATAAATCAATTCCATCACATTCTTCTTTTGTTGCCCCTGGACTGGCTTTTACAAGATCCATAATAATCTCATAACAGTTGGTATTTTTACAGACTGTACAGAAAACAGGTGTTTATCCTCCTTGCAAAACGTCGTTTTAATATCGGTGCAGATTTAGGAGCTTACCGTGGTTTTGTGTTTTGCTATTATGAGTAAGGCATATCCAATTACACACTACCCTTTTCAATCTCCCCTCAGAATGTATGGGCAATACAGTTTATTCACCAGGCCACCAAGATCCATCTCAATCCCCTTTCATGTGTTAATACGGACTGATTCCACATTAAATGGCTCAGGGCGTTGGCTCTCCCGTTGCTATGACCACGCAGGCTTTGTGTGGCTAAAACCCGCTCGTAGCTTCGATTCTGATGCTGTCACCTTGTAGTCATTCCCTAGCAAGCCTCCCTTTGTGTGGGCGTTCTGAAGCTCAGATATCTGAATGAAAACTGGTAGACACACGTGCTTGATAGGCACATACTCGCCTCAAAGGATCGCTGTGTCCCAAAGGTCTTATTCTGGTGTTTTCACTCAGAATATTAGTTTGATGGTTGTTCTTGTCTCTTCTTGGGAGGCTTTTACTGAGTGGTGTGGTTCCACATGTACCGGAACCCTTAGGAATCACTTCGGAGATAGCATTCTAGGGAGCGGTCTGCACTTCTGACTCACTGGCTCAGTCAAGGACACTTGGCATTCTCTGGTCCCTTCAGAGATGGCCCACAAGCTTAGCTTGAAGTAAAACATTTGTTGAGGATAACAAAATGCAAAATGAAAACAGTTGTATACATATATTGTTTTTCAATACAGAATGAAAAGACTTCCATAAGTTATTTTATAACATATAAGTATTTTTACATTATTATTTTTTTTTAAAAAAAAAGAAAGCCAGTGTGTCACAGGAAGCCATAAACAAAAGCTCCCTAGTTTGGAAGGGAGGAGAAAATTACTCCCAAATCCATTTAAAGGCAAAGGATCATTACCAAAGGAGTGTCTGCTGCCACCTGCTGGTGGCAGGCAAAGAGGTCCTGGACCTGCTGTATGGTTTCCTTGCTTACAAAATTGTTCCTTGAAAATTCTTGTGGCCACTGCTGGTTAAGTGAAGGCGTACTTAAATCTGCCCTGGTTATGTTTACTTCCTCTTTCTTTTTATTTCTAGGTTGTAATATTATTCTTTGTCTTTTCTCATTTTCTATTTTTTTAAAAAACTGGTTTGGACCCATAAGATTTTAGAGCTTCCCAATTGACTTTCTGATTAGTTCCTTGGCTTGACTAAAAATGTAACCAGTTCTTTTCTAGATTTGTGTTTATAAGAGCTTATGCCTTGGTCATCCTGGATTCTAGTGAATGCCACATGTTTAGCAATGAGTAATTGTATTGTAGTGTGGTTAATCAGTAATTGTTGGTGTCATTGACCAAATTATGCAATTTTGCCCTGGTTTGGGTACAGAGGATCCAGTAGGTGCTGCCAAAAATGAGAGCTAGGACTTTGATTACATCCTTGGAGAATCCAAGGTTTGGGATTCTAGTTTAAAAAATAATAATTAACAATTATTACTAGAGCCCTAGTGCATGATATTCATGCACTGGGGATTGGGGAACCCCTGAGCCAGGCCAGTGCCCTCTCGCAGTCTTAGACCCCTAGATAGACATCCCCGAGGGGTCCTTACCACTGCCTAGGAGGTGGGAGAGGCTCCTGCCATCGCCGCTGTGCTTGCCAGACATGAGCCTGGCTTCTGGCTGAGTGGCTCTCCCCTTGTGGGAGCGCACTGACCACCAGGGGCAGCTCCTGCATTGAGCATCTGCCCCCTGGTGGTCAGTGCACATCATAATGACTGGTCATTCTGAATTTTGGTCAATTTGCATATTAGGCTTTTATTAGATGGGATTATATTTTGTCAAGTAAGAAGCCTTGGAAAAAATGAATCAGAACTACCACACATTATCATTATCTCATAAAAAAGGGGGGGGGGCTTTCTAATAACCACAAATAAATAAATAAATAAATAAATAAATAAATGGAATACATTCTATAGGCAGGAAATTTAAGATAAAAAAGGATATATTTAGTTTAGCAAAATTCACCACTTTTTTAAAAAAAAACATTTTTGTAAGACACCAGGAGCTAATAAAGCATCGCCATGGACCCAATTCTAGAGACAAAGGAGAAATAACATGCTTGTAGGCTGTAGGTAAAAGTTCTAAGGCTGTGGTCGGCAAACTGCAGTTAATGAGCCACATGCGGCTCTTTGACCCCGTGAGTGTGGCTCTTCCACAAAATACCAAGGCCTGGGCGAGTCTGTTTTAAAGAAGTGGCGTTAGAAGAAGTTTAAGTTTAAAAAATGTTGCTCTCAAAAGAAATTTCAATCGATGCACTGTTTACATTTGGCTCTGTTGACTGATGAGTTTGCCAACCACTGATCTAAGGGGTTCAAAACCAGCACACAACAGGAAACTCTGCAGTGTGCTGGGGTGCTGACTCAGAGACAGGCAGGACCCAGAGAGGCATGTGGCTTCAGCACCTGAGAGGGAAGGTGGGTGGGTGACTATAAAGATGACATAGCAAGAGGTGTGGATCCCACGTGAAGGCACTCTGACGGGTAGAGAGGAGGCAACATGCAGACAGCTGATATATTAAAAAATGTGGAGAGTCATAGAATTCAGGCTGTGCTCTTCTTTTAGGGAGAAAAAGGCATAGTTTGCTTAAAAAATCAAAACCCCCAAACAAAAACAACTGTAAACCCCATACCTAGAAGAGATTAGCAAATATCATCCAGATGCACTTGTAAACTGGCAAATTGTCATCATCTGTAGTGTTTTGCAGCTATGAATAATGTTATGTAAGATTATTTCTAGATCTTATCTATATGTACGTGGTAACTTTTTTGTCTTTTTCTTGTCACTTTTGATTGTATTGAAAATACCAGATGAGGTTTTATGGGTGTTATTTATCAGTGCTCTGTTTAACCTGCATGCATGCATGAGTAGGTTTAAAGAAAACTGTCATGATGTGACTCAAAAATGTCCATGCTCAACAGCACTGGTTTTGTTAAAAGAAATATAATTGAGCAAATAGCTTTTCTTATAGAAATTAATGTTGGAAGATTAAATCACTTTATATTGAGGAGGTGCTGATAACTTACTATAATCAGTAAGGAAAACGAAAGTTTTTATTTATTTTGCAAATAAATTCATTTTCATGCATTGCATTGGGATTCTTTTCTTTTTACATCAGAAAAGAAGTAAGTGAGTTTAGCACTGCCAGCACAATTACAATCTTATTAAACATAAAAAACATACAATATGGTAAATTACAAGAGAACATGTTTTTTATAGTTTTTAATTTTTGTAATCCAAGATCTGAATAGACAAATTTTCTTTTTAAAAGATGCTTTGCTGCTATCCTAGCTCTAGCTCTCTTATATAATTTACATCAATCATTCCTTTAATTATCTTTATCTTACCAACAAAAGACATTTGGTGAATCTGAGGAAAGAAAAAACTGAATGCCAACCAAAATCCCAAATTAATTCATTCTTGGAGCTATTTTTTGAAATTTTAATTTGTTTTGTATTTTGTGAATAAGCAAACCCAAAATCCTTTCAAACAGCAAGTTTTAAGAATCTACCATTAGTAAATTGGATTAGGACTCAGAACCAGCAACTTCTTTGGAAGTTGTTTGGGAAGAAATAGACTCTGATTATCATAAAATCTGAATAGATTTATAAGTTAGGAGAAAATCACTCAGTATTTTAGAGACTCACTGAAAATGACTGAATTCAGTATATAGTGTTTTCTTTACAATTTGTGGAATTAAAAATGGAATATTTATAACTTACCTCAGTTACCCTCCCCAGTATAGTATTTATTATACATTTTATGTGTTCTTAGAACTTCTATAAGATCTCTCTTGTTATACCAACTCAAGAAGGGTGTGGAGGCTTTGCTAGAAATAAATGAGAGATCGATTCAAGGAACTTTGCGAACTTGGAACACAACTAGGCAAAATCCCCGAAGTGTTCCAAAGCAGAACGAAAAGTTAAAAGTTCTTACAGTAAAAAGCACGTTCTTGAGAAGTAGCAACACTTTTTCTCGGCCCTGGGATTGGCCCAGGATGGCTACCAGTCTGAAGTTGGGCAAGCAGGCTGATGGAGGCCAGCTGGCCCAGAAGATGGGTGCCAGGTAGCCTGGGGTCTGGGTAATGTGTGTCAGGTGTATGTGGAGGTGAGTCTTTCAGGGGGTAGTCAGGTGGCCTGGATGTGTGAGCCCTTCAGGATATCACTAGAGGGTTACCTGGAAGCCCCATGTATATCAGGCATTGACACAGGATTGGAGAATTGAACAATGCTTATATTCCCAGGCTACTTAGAACAAGAATGGACTCTCTTCTCATCCCTAACCCTCATAATGTTAATTCTCTTAGCAGCTGGGTTAAAAGACATCCATTGTATGTATTCCCTGTCTGCACTCTTTCCTCATGAGTTTCTTGGAAAATTATGTTTCCTTCCCAAAGATCAATATGGGTACAATGCATTGAAAATATATATACCTGTTTCTCTAAATTGAGGTTGAAAAGTTGATGGTTATTTCAGGCAAGAGAGAAGACAAGTTCCTCTAGAACAAATAATATTTCACTGTATTAAAGTCTGTCTTCAAGGGGAGCATAAGGAATACATCAGAAAGGCAGAAATTCACTCATGGGGCTCACCTAGGGTCTGAAATCTCAGAGAAGAGAAAAAAATGTCAGGGAAGGATCCTCTAAGTCCAAGTCTTTCATCTTAAAAAATAATGGTGAAAGCCTGGGTAAAACTGAGATCATGTTTATTTTCCAAGCCTAAGGACATGCAGTACCAGGGAACTCAGGGGCTGAATGATGCTTCTGCATTTCCATTTAATTACGTGGGTGCCCATAATGGGGATCCAGGTCTGAGCTGCCTTGCACTGCATACTCCCTGCTCTGGTGCTGGAAGGCATAGCACCATTAAAATTCAACTGATCTGAACACCCACTGAATGCTGTTGGGCTGAGAGTTTGACAGTATCTGGTCGGGAGCAATTGACCAGAATTCAGTGGGTGTGAGCAATGATCACCAGAAATCAAAGGCAGAAACTCTGGTCTCCTGAAATGCTACAGCATGGAGGGTCTTCACTGAGCTGCCCCAAAGGGCTTTGTAGAGAACAGAAACATAGAACCTATGAAACCACAATGAAGGCAGTGCATGGCCTTAGGATGTACCTGCTTTACATAAAACAATGTTCTCTTTGCTTGGCTCTCCCAGAGGAAGTTGAACTGAAACATCTTTCCCTATAAAACATCAGATGATTCCAGAACAGTCTAGCTCAGGGGTGGGCAAACTTTTTGACTCGAGGGCCACAATGGGTTCTTAAACTGGACCGGAGGGCTGGAACAAAAGCATGGATGGAATGTTTTATTTATTTTTATTTTTTTATTTCAATATTTTAGAACAGCCGTCCGGCCCGCTGGCTGTAGTTTGCTCATGCCTGGCTAGCTGCTTAACCTTAAGGTTTTCTAGTGCCATTAGGCACAGATGTCGAATCTTGGTAGCTGTTAACTTTTGGGGAGAACAGGTTGTGTAGGAGAGGGAAATGCTTTCATAAACCCTTCAGGGTCCCTGGCTGGGTCTGAAAATTAAAGTGACAAGGACAGATTAATGGGAGAAAAGCTTACAAATTATTATTAATATTTTACAAATACATGGGAGCCTTCACAAGAGAATGAAATGCCAAAGCAATAACCAGAGTGGGAAGTTTTTATGCCTTTTAGGCAAAGAAGCAAGCAGTCAATTTGTAAAGAGGGGGCGAGGCAAGGGGGTTTGGACTAGAGGAAGTAAATGGTAAAGAGTAACTAGGGAGAGAAGGCTTGGTTTACCAAGGTTTGTTTGTGCAGGTTTCTTGGTCTTTCATTCTGCTCTCTGGTGATAAAAATGCCTTCCCTCCTGGTGCAGGGAAAGCACTGTTCTCTTGGGAGCTCTGTGAACTGTTTCAGGGAAGAAGGGGGAAGGGTTGGAAGACCAGTGACCTTCCCGCTTCTGCTGTTTTCTCAAACTCTTCCAGCCTAAGATATTTAAGATGTCAAGGTGCCTATTTGGGCGTGGGCATGTCCTCAACCCAACCAGCTGCCATATCAGTATGAGTGCCCATTCCTGGAAGGAGTTTGCTCACGTTGGCAGATATAGATATGGTAACTGCTCCCTCAAGAACAAAGATCATCTAGCCCAGAAAAATTATTTGATGAAAATGTATCAGGAAAGGATCCATTCACTTTACAGTGAGGTACAGAAGGCCTCCGGACAAAGGGTGTGTTTGAAAGAAAATAAGAGGGAGAGACTTTCTGAAAATCTTTCACTTGATCACCGTGGTAGAGAGGAAAAACCTGTTTCTTATGAGGTAGAAAGAGAAAAGCACTTAGAGCCTGTTTTGAGCACCTCTATATATATATATATATATATATATATATATATATATATATATATATATATATATATATGAAATTGATTTTTTACAGAGAGGAAGGGAGAGGCATAGAGAGCTAGAAACACTGATGAGAGAGAAACATCAATCAGCTGCCTCCTGCACACCTACTGGGCATGTGCTCGCAACCAAGGCACATGCCCCTGACCAGAATAGAACCTGGGACCCTTCATTGCGCAGGTCGATGCTCTATCCACTGAGCCAAACAGGCCAGGGCTTGAGCATCTCTTTATGTAATTGAACAAAAAATAGCATAAGCTGATGCGTTACTAATGGTGAGTGATCAATACTAATAATAAGGCTGAATTTCCTTGCAATGAATAATACTGTACATATCATTTGCATTTACAAGTTGAAGAAACTGAGCTTGGAGAATTTAAAGACTTAAACTTCACAGCTTGAATGTCTAGTAGATTATGTTGATAATGTACAGTAAGGGTTTTCCAATATCTGTCATATAACAGTAGTAGTTTTCTGTGGCCAGCAAATTCTAGCTGATATTTAATATTTATGGCAAAAGCAAAGAGGCCTCATAGAGACCCTATGTGGGACCAGGGCCCAAAAGTATTTGAGCAGAGCAGGAAGAAAGATTGAATATGGATACTCAGTAGAAGATGGCAATAGTGTGCCCTGGCTGGTGTGGCTTGGTTGGTTGGGCATCATCTCATGCACAGGGTCTTGGTTCAGTTCCAGGGCGCATGCCCCAGCGTTGTGGGCTCGATTTCCGATAGGATATGCATGTGTGGCAGGAGGAGGCAGCTGATTCAGGTTTCACTCTCACATTGATGTTTCTCTCTCTCCCTCTCCCTTCCTCGCTCTCTAAAAATCAATAGAAATATTACCAAAAAATAGGAATAGGTATTCAGTATAGGTATTTATGAGTGTTTTTTGTTGTTGTTTATTTAATATATAAATTTACCTTGCTTTTTAAAAAATATATATTTCTTATTTATTTCAGAGAGGAAGGGAGAAGGAGAGATAGAAACATTAGTGATGAGAGAGAATCATTGATCAGTTGCCTCCTGCACACCCCCTACTTGGGATCAAGCCTGCAACCCAGACATGTGTTCTTTGCCGGAATCGAACCTGGGATCCTTCAGTCCACAGGCTGATGCTCTATCCACTGAGCCAAGCTGGCTAGGGCTACCTTGCCTTTTTTTTTTTTTTAAGTCATAGAAATCTTGGAACAATTATTGAAAAATTCCAAAAAGAAGCAGGTCAATAACTTTTGTAAAACATCGTATTATAAATGTATTTGGGTAAGTGAAGGGCAGAAGATAATAGTTAGCAAGGAATGTATGAGGGTACATGGGTTAAGGGATATACCTTATAGGAGGTCAGTAAAAGGAAAAGAAAGCAGTGTGATGGTTCATTTTATATGTCACCTGCACTGTGCCCTGAGGTGCCCAGCTATTTAGTCAAACACTACCCTGGTGTGTCTGTGAGAGTGTTTCTGAATGAGATTAACATTTGAATTGGTAGACTGAGTGAAACATATTGGCCTCCCTAATGTACATGAACCTAATCCAATCTACTGAAGACCTGAACAGAACAGAAAGATGGAGTACAAGGAAATTCAGCCTGCCTGCAGCGACATTGGTTTTTCTGGTCTTCAGACTCAGACTGAAATATTGGTCTTCTGGGGTCTCAAGCCTGCTAGCTGTGGGCTGCAGCCACCCTCAGCTTCCCGAGCCTCCCGGTCCCAGTGCTCCTGAGGCTCCATAATTATATAAGTCAGTTCCTTGCAATGAATATATATTTTCTATTTTTTTTTCAGAATATTCCTCATATATCCAGGTTACCCATTCTTTCATTCTCCTGGAAGTGTGCCACAGTAAATGCATCGTGGGTTTGTATTTCAGTGCTGGAATTCTGCCTGCCCCATCTCTCCTGGCACCATGAGGCATATGCAGGGGCAATCTTAGCAGTGAAGGGACAAACTGCTTGGTGCCAGCACTCTGGATTGGCATTGAACCTGCACATGGAATTTTCCTGGGATGCTAGAAGCCCAGCTCGTGGGGATTCTATGACTCTTGGGAAATTGCCATCTCTCTACTGCAGAGAGGAAGCCACGGGCAGCTGAGCTTAAATGTAGCCTTTCCCCTGAGAGAACGGGACCTCTGGTCCCAGCTACCTTGTTTTCTCTGAAATCCAGAGTGAGCATCAGGGACTCTTCTGTGCTGTCTTGATCTTTGCATCACACACTGCTGGACTAGACTTGATGATCTTCTGTGAATGACATCATGGCAAATGCAGTCTTCCTGGAAGGAAATGCCGGTATAGGAAATAAAAATTAGTGAATACTAGTAGGCTAAGGACCCATTCTGCAGTATATGCTCCAGACCTCTAACATTCTCTCACTTTTTATAATTTATAGAAGATTTGTATTGAAAAGTGGTTGAAACTATATACTGATTAGAACTCAAAAGGCTTTAGAAGACCAAGGAGACTTTCTTAGACCCACTATGATGGACGGTGGGAAATGCAGACTTTTCAGCAAGTAATAGGATGGAAATAGGGTTACATTAGAGGGAGTAATTGACTGTGCATGGTCCTCTGGAGGGAGGAGTCCACAGGCAGGAAGATAGGCCGGGCTGCCATCCCAGTGATCCATCAAGTGATTAGGACCCTGGAATGAGGTGGCCACAAGGTTAATAAAAACAAAGGGGTACTGCTGACAATGGCTTCAAAGGATGAGTCGATAAAATGTGGTGACTCACGGGAATGGATGATAAAGGAGATGGGTCAAAGGTAATTTCAAAATCGTAAGACTAGGCAATGAGAAAAAATATGGTTTCTGTTAGGTACATCACATAGAGGTATCTGTTGTGGTCCAAAGAAGATGAATGACTTTATGGTGAGAGAGTGACATTCAAATAAAACAAAACAAAGTACAGGCTTAATGATTATAATGGAATGGAGGACTGGTTAGCATTTGGGTAAGACTGAATGGCAAGTTAAATAATTGCTATCTACTGAATTGTGCTCCCAGCCCCCCAGTTAATAGATTGAAGCCCTAACTTCTAACTTTATTTGAGGTAAGGACTATAAGGGGGTAGATAAGGTCATTAGGGTAGGTTCCTAATCCAGTAAAGCTGGTGCCCTTACTATTAAGGAGAGGAAGAGACACCAGAGCTCTGGTTCTCTTCACCATGTAAGGTGACAGTGAAAAGACAGCCATCTGCAACCAGGAAGAGAGCTCTCACCACTGAGCCAACCTGCACTTGACCTTGGACTACCATGCATCCAGAACTGTGAGGAAAAATGTATTCTGTTAAGCCCCTCAGTCAATGATATTAGCCTCACCTGACTAATACAGTAATTTTCATGTTTATGAAACAAAACAATTATGTTTTATTCTTCCTAAATGATTATTGTGTATAAGGCACAAAACAAAAGTTAAATGGAAAAAGAAGAGTAATAACTTGATTCATTATTATATAATTATGTTATATTTCCAAGAATATTTGAAGACAATGTCCATCTTGGAAAAGAGATTGCCAACTGCAGCTATATTTGCCTCAGAAGATTTTAGCTTCAGGATTATTTAGATATAGAGCTACTCACATGCCACCAAGATTACAAATTTACAAGAGATAACCACTTTATTAGCATTCCTATAGTAAAAAGAGGAACATAAACCAACTAATCCTGTATAATAAAACCCTAATAGGCCAAGTGTCCAGTTGTCCAGTCAGCCATTCAACCAATCAAAATATAATATGCTAAGGCTGCTCAACCACTCACCATGAAGTGCTCTGACTACCAGGGGGAAGACCATCAACTAGTCAACCAGTCACTATGACATGCTCTGACCACCAGAGGGCAGATGCTGCTACCAGTACGTTAGCTTTCTGCTAGGGTCTGGCCAATGGGGCTGAGTGAGATGGGCCAGACACACCCTGGAGCCCTCCTGCAGTCCCTTCCCATCTGGCCAACCTCCTGTGTCCATCCCTGGCTCTAATCATGCGCCACTGGGGTCCCTGGGCCTGGCCTGTGCCCTCTTGCAATCTGGGCTGAGGGAGCCCCCCTCCAAGTGTAGAAATTTTGTGCAACAGGCCTCTAGTTAATGGTTAATGAGTGAATGAATACGTTAATGATGATGATAATGATGAGGGAAACAGTTATGGAATACTTGCATTGTCATGTATTTTCCTAGCACCTTAGTATATTCATGTAAGTGATACAAATTAATGGCCAGTGTAGCATAAATTTCATTCTAGGTGTTCTTCCCTGAATCCTCCAGTTTATCTATACTGAAAGTATTAGCGAAAATTGAAATTCAGATATTCCATTACAATGGACCCTTATCTCCCTGAATCCAAATGCTATGTTTTTAAAATTATTTTAGATGACATTGTTAAAAATAAACTTTTTATATTAGAAAACCAAACATGCTCATTATATAATATTGTTAGTGTGCACAAAGTAGTAATATAAATTATCTAGTATTTCTGAGCAGTCAGTCTGTTTTACATTAATATATGTCTTGATTTATGTCCTATGATCATTACTTTATTGTTATAGTAGTTGCATTTACATTAAATTAATTTTTGGTGCATTCTATTTTTCATTCTTACAATTGATAACATTTTATAGGTTCTCACAAACTCTTTGTAAACATGAGTTTAATGACTATGATATTCCATTACTAGTCATTTTCACTTTACCAATACTTTAGTATTGATCTTTATAGAATAATCCTAAAATAATTATAAATGATTTCTTTATAGTGTTTATAAGCATTTTATTGATTTTTAGTATCTGTCTCCCTCTCTCCTCCCCTCCCTGTTTCCATCTACATTTATACACAAATGTATGTACACATATACTCACATTTATTTATTTGTATTAACTTCTATTTTGATAAGCCTCTTATCAAAAGGATATTTAATAATTTATCCTCCTAGATGCAATTTGTGAAAATTACTTTTAAAACAACATTCTTTCTAACAATTAGTATTGCTTCATCAACTTTTTAAAAACAATCTTATTATTTAAATTTGGTTCTTGTTGATTATAAAATTGCTATTATTTGTAAGAGTCTTATGATAAATTATATATTCCCACTCTTTATGTATGGACCACATACCTGGCTATCAAAATGGTCAGGGACAACATGCCAGGAAACACACAACACAGGTGACCTTTTGAGGACAGACATAAAAGGTTAGGTAGAGATTTGAATAATTCTATTAATTATATCTAGGGTTTGCATCATTCAGTTCTTCACATTATTGCAAGACTAGAGGCCCAGTGCATGGATTTGTGCACTGGTGAGGCCCCTCATTATGGCCTGTGGGGACTGAGCTAAAACCGGCATCTAACATCCTGCAAGTGCAAAGCAGCAAAGTGGCTGAGGAGGTGCCTGGTGCCCTTCTGTCAGCTGAGTGGTGCTCCTGCTATGGGAGCGCACTGACCACTAGGGGGCAGCTCCTGCTTTGAGCGTCTGCCCCCTGGTGATCAGTGCATGTCATAAACTGGCCGCTTAGGCTTTTATATACAGAGATGTATCATGGAAAAAATTAGACGCTTGTGAGTTACACCTACCATGTTAGGAAAATAAACTTTTCAATAAGGTAAGGAATGCAAAAGAGGTAGGAGATATAACTCGTGCATCAGAGAAGTTTACAGTCTTCATACAGAAATATTTACAGGTAGAAAAATTAGTATAGTGCAATGAAGCACTGTATTTTACAATTTAAAATTTATAAGAGAGCCAAAACCGGTTTTGCTCAGTGGATAGAGGATTGGCCTGGGGACTGAAGGGTCCCAGGTTAAATTCCGATTAAGGGCATGTACCTTGGTTGCAGGCACATCTGGGCACATCCCTGGTAGGGGGCATGCAAGTGGCAGCTGATCGATGATTCTCTCTCATCGAAGTTTCTAACTCTCTATCCCTCTCCTTTTCTCTCTGTAAAAAATCAACAAAATACATTTAAAAAATAAAATTTATAAGAGAAAGGTCACTGTGAATTTTAATATCTAAATCTGAGAAGAGAAACCAAAATGATAAGAATAGAGCTAATAACTGCCTTCCTCACCAATTGATTTCCCCCTTGGATCCTAAAATATACTCCCACTGATAAACCTAACAGTTTCATTTTCTAAGTTTTCATGGGGAACATAAGTTAGCTGATATTATTCTTTTCAATTTTAAAATCTGTGTTTTGTTTTTTTCTTGAAGTTTTGATTTCTGTGACTTCTTGTCTAAATTAGAATCAAATGCAAGATAATACATGGATTAGTCCAAAAATAACCTATCAGCTTATTTTTAAGTTTATTGAAGTTGTATCTCATGATGTCTGCAAAGAGCATATTGACTCAAGAGGTCGGGCATCTAAACAAGCTTAAAAGTGACCACATTGATGGTGCAGTTGACCTAAGATGACCGTGTACTGTTCAATCTTGAAAAAAAAGATAAAAGACCTGCCTTCTTATAATCCAGCTGCTAATTATTTTTTTAATTTTTTTATTGTTTAAAGTATTACATACAGTATTACATATTTCTCCTTTCCCCCCATTGGCCATCTTCAACCCCGGCACATGCCCTCACCTCCTAGTGTCTATGTCCATTGGTTATGCTTATACGCCATGGTTGAACTCAGCTGCCAATTATTGATGAGCGCATTGTCTCCTCTGCTATGTTTCTGAGTAAACATGATTTTCCTTGAAGACTAACTCGTCAACTTTCATTTTATGATTTCAACATAGGAGTGACCATCATTATAGGACAAAGCATTTCCTGCTGTGTATATAGACATTTGGTTCCACCACCCCACTTGACATTCCATTGTGAAAGAATGCAGTTTCTCCATGCATTTGGCATGTGGGAAGGTTAACAAGTGGACCAAAACATTAAATATGTGTAATTATAGTTCCCAAGTTCCAAGAAAGTACCTTAATAAGTGATGGTGATGATGAAACTTCCACACAGATATTAAAGGATTAACATTCCTTCTTAATATGCATGTCTGTGCATGCATAAATATAAACACACACACTTTCCTGACATTGCATTTTTGGAAAATTTAAACATAGATATTTTTATCTTTAAAAACTCTAAATCAGAAGTATAAAATATTTTCAGTATTTTTGTAAGCAAGCCACCTGTTTATATATTTTTTTCCATACAAATACTAAATCTTTTGAGATGTTCTAAAGTTATACTGAGTTTAATAGGATAAAATAGCTTCTTCAGATAGTCTGCAAAATCTTGTAGGAGAAATGAGTCAGCAACCTGATGTGTGTCACCTGAGGCTGGACAGAGGTTCTGTTCCAAAGTAACATTAAGTTCATCTGGGATCAGTAACCACATCAGGAAAGTCAGCACATGGAGAAAGAAGGCCACCGTTAGCACCCTAGCTAAGCATGCAGCCTTCTACAACTGCTTTTATTCCAGTATAGCCCCATTCTCTGTCTTTGCTGTTCTGGGTCTGCACAGATGAATTTACCTGTAGAAAAACCACCACAGCCAGGGCCTGTTTCTCACCTCCTCTCCCCCACAAGAGAAGAGAAGAAATCCCTCTCTATATCGTAGGTCAGTGGTCAGCAAACTCATTAGTCAACAGAGCCAAATATCAACGGTGCAACAATTGAAATTTCTTTTGAGAGCCAATTTTTTTAAACTTAAACTTCTAATGCCACTTCTTCAAAATAGACTCTCCCAGGCCATGATATTTTGTGGAAGAGTCATACTCAAGGGGCCAAAGAGCTGCATGTGGCTCTCGAGTCGCAATTTGCCAACCACAGTCCTAGGTGAATATGCTCTCTCATTCTGCGAGATGATGTCATAGTTTCTTCTCTCTCTAAACTGTAGCGCTCTTTCTTCTTTCCTCATTCTTGCTGCTGTATTCATTTCTTAGTTGTCAAGAAGAGGGAAGCAACCAGGAAAGGGTGCTCTTATTCATTCTCTCAACGTCAAACCTACTAACTTAATTTGTGTCCATTGCCACAAATTCTGTTTCCTTCTTATTACCCATGACTCTCCTTGCTTCTATCTAACCAACCCTGCCATATACACTGAGTGGCCAGGTTATTATGATCTCTGAACGTTATATATATATGAGGCCTGGTGCATGAATTCGTGCATGAGTGGGGTCTGGCAAGTGGGAGGGGATAAGGGCAGTTGGCCGACCTACCTGCTGGTTAAACTCCTGGTCAAGGGAAAAATTTGCATATTAGCCTTTTATTATATAGGGTACACCCTGAGTAGACAGATTATTATGCATTAGGAGATCATAATAATCTGGCCACTCAGTGTCTACTCTACTTCTTTTCCCATCTCACCAACCATGGTGCATCCCCCTCTGTCTCCCTTCTGTATCATTTATTTCACCATGTATTGGATCATTCCCATCAGCCTAAAAACAAGTAATATCTTCCAATTGGGGGGGGGGGGGAATCTCTTGACAGCATATTCCCTTCTAGGTATTACCTCATCTCTATGTTTTTCTTTTTTTGAAAACATTTCTTATAGCATTGTTTTCATTCCTTAATTGTCTCTCTTCTTAATCACTTATCCTGACATTGATGCCCTTCACTAACGTTTTTCTCCTATCCCTCCAATGAGACCAATCTCAGGAAAGTCATCAAAGACCTTCATGTTGATAAATACAAAGGTCAGTTTCTGTCTCTACTCCCCCCCCCCCCCCGCCACCTTCTCAGAAACCTCTGATCCTCTTGATTACTCCTTCTCTATTGGAAGGCCTCTAAATGTATATTTATTTCTGAACCTCTTTGCTGATCTATTGCCTTTCTTTATCACTACAATATCAAAGCAGGGCACTGTGTGGTATAACCCTCGTTCTCCTTGCTCTATCTCTGGTACCAGGGACTATTAGATCCCCAATATCTAGAACAGCACCTGGCATAAACCAGGTGCTCAAATCCTAGGTAATGTAATTAATTTTTGAAGCAGTAACAGATTTGAATAATAGGTACATGAAGTCATAAACACAGAGTTGATGAATAATACCGAGATGGTGGGAGTCAGAGACTTCCTACTGCTGTTCTTTCCAACACCAGAGCAGTCTATTAGTCCAAGTTGTCAACTGAGCTTTGGAATCTCTTTGTTTCCATGGATTTCAAATGAACCCATCCACCATGTCCTCTGCACTACACAGCTTAGCTCCAACTCTCCGGGTGACTCAGGATACATAAGCATATTCAAAGAAGCCGTTAATCTGAGTTAGTATCTCATGAAAACAGAAGGCTAAATCTCAGCTGCTTTTGTGAAACTATGACCAAAAAATAGATAAGCTCTATCCTATTTTCAGGCCCAGCCCAAAACAACACCTCTGAGGTGCATTGGGCCCGCTCCACACTGAGGTAAGTGCTGATAAGACAAACTACCCATTTATCACATCCCCATGCCCTACCATCCCCCACTCCTTCCAAAGGTCGCCATCCAGCTATTGATCTGAATAATCCACTTGGGTCCAGGCTGCAGGCAAGAAGTCTTATTTTTAGCTCTACATAAGCTAATAGCTGAACTGGGAGGCCTTTTTCTTATTTTTAATTCTTTTCCCACCTAGACCCTAAGTAAGCTAATACACCAGAAATATAATAAACCCTCTCAGATTTCAACCTTGCTTCATTCCCCTGAACAAACAGGAAGCAAAGCATTGGGAGACACCTTTCACCTGGAATGCTTCATTCAGGACTGTTGGGCATATTTGGAATCAAATTTTTGTGTGAAGTTACTTGGTATTTCAACTATGTGGCATTATTTTTTTTCTTTAGATGAAAATGCTGGCCTTTAGTATTAAGGCTGTGAAATGGGTGTTAGAGATCTGGGGGAGTTCTTTCGTGGCTTGTTTAAAGAATTCATCCACAAGGAGTTTGCCTAAGCTAAGTTTGACTAAGGATAGGATTTGTTCTAACACTAGGCAATTACACAAAGACTGTTGGGATGTTTAAGAGGTGATTTTTCCCCCCGTCAAGAAATAAGTCAAAACAGGAAAAATTGAACTCAAATAACTAGAGCCTATAATCACTTTGCTTTCAATTAGATTGAGTCAATGTTTATTGAAAAACCTATGGATTCTCCTAAACACTGGGTGACTTTATAAGTGAGTACAACAGTCTTCCCTGTTAGAGTGCTTTGCTTCATGCACTGAAAATATATACTGTATTAAAAATAAATATACTGTTGCCCAGAGGGTGTGGTTCATTGAAGTGAACATCAACCAGAAGGTCAGGGTTCAATTCCCTGTCAGGGCACATGCCTGGTTTGCAGGCTTGATCCTCAGTGGAGGGCATGTAGGAGGCAACCAATTGTTGATTCTCTGTCATCCTTGATGTTCCTATCTCTCCCTCTCCCTTCCTCTCTGAAATAAATGAAAATAAAAAATAAATATATTGTGAAGCAATGTATTTATAGTGTGGCCTAGAATGAGACAGGTTTGGCCCAATTTCTCCCAATGTCTGTTTGGGTAGTTATCTTTGAAAAGCACAGCTTTTCTAGAATTGCAGCATTCTTTAAAAGTCAAAGAAGCATTCTGTCTCGAGGCTATCATTTATTTTACTAAGGAGTGAAATACCGTACACTCAGATATTTCACAAGAACTATTTTAAACAGGAGTAAAATGAAAGTAAGTTTTTAATAGAAGATTTTTATACACCGTATCTGTGTTTACTGAGAATGAGCCTAAATGCTTTTAGCAGGTATCCTGCGTAGGGATGGGTAAATGGACCTCAGTGAGGACAAAGCGGCACACAGGGAGTGACATGTATGACCAAGAAATGAGAATCTACGCTATTAAAAGTGTGATGTCTGTAGGTTATTTGTGTAACCTGTATTATCTGGGAAATGAGTGAGGAGCTTGGAACCAGATGGAATTAGGAGCCATTCTTGCTAAAACTGAAAATGGAAGTGAGGAAAAATAGTGAGATTATCCTCTCATAAACTGTAAATGGCAACCCGATGGCTAGTTGCTATCTTTCCATCTAAGTGACTCTCTCTGGCTGACTGGATTTATTTTCAAGAAGATTTTGACACTCAGAAAAGTGGGTCGCTTCCGTCCTCATTTAGATGACAAATTCACCAGTTTTCAATAAAAAGAAAAATAGCAAAGTGTTTTCTCAACTTCAGTTCCAACAGACTACAAAAGAACTAGAAAGTTTTGGGTTTTTTTTTATTCCCCTCATGTCTTGTGAGTGATGACAGATTTATTTCAAAAATGGTGATGGAAGATAAACAGAGCTTCAGAAACATGATGTAGGCTATTTATCCTGTCCATTCTGAGAAATGTCTTGGAAGGGCTGCCTGAACTGTGGCTTCCTAATGTATATCATGGGATGCTGGTTGGACCCATGGCTGGGAAGTTATGGGAAATGTTCTTTTGGTTGCTTCAAATGTGTCTTCGTAGCTAGTTTCTTGTGTTTGGTTGTACTTCAAAAGTATGAATTTTGAAAAAAAAAAAGAAAGAGGAATTACATGTTTTCTAATGCTTGTGTCTTAAAAGACAAATTCATATCCCAGTCTTGATTGCAGCTGAGGTTTTGGAGATAATAAAACCCTCCCTCGCAGCAATAAGCAATGGAAGATGCAAAATATTAGAGGACTTGTTGATGGTGCCAGCTCCGTAGTTACTAGATGGAGAATAAGAAAAAAGAAATCCCCCTGGAAGATCTGCTTCAACATTTACCATGGAGAAAGATGTTTATTTCGAGTTAAGATATTTGAATGAACAATTTATTATTAAGTTAAGATGTATTAATGAGCAAGTTGTTATTTAAAGCTTCTAAGGATGAACTGCTCTATGGGACTATAATGAGAATGGATCTAGACTGTCCTAGGATCACACCTTAACTGTCCAGCTGGGAGATTATGGATAAATCAATGTACACTTGGTATTTTGGCTTCTTCCTATTTATTTATTTATTTATTGTGCTGGAGTTTAACATTTTATTTTATTTTTTTATTAAATTATTATATGTGTACATATCTTACCATTGCCCCCCTCCCATATATGCCCTCCCTCCCCAGAGTTTTATGTCCATTGGTTATACTTGTATGCACACATAGAAGTCCTTTGGTTGATCTCTTATCTTCTTTTTTAAAATGACATGACTCACCCAGCCAGTGTAGTATGGGTCAGTTGGTTGAGCATGCTGACATCACAAAGAGCACCAGTTCGATTCCTAGTCAGGACATATGCCTGGGTTGTGTTTTTTTTTCCCCTATTAGGAAGCATGCAGGAGGAAGATCATTGATGTTTCTTATTGATGTTTCTCTTTCTATCCCCTTTTCTCTGTCTAAAATCGATAAAAATGCATATTAAAAATAAAATGGTTATGACCCTACCTAACTAAGGTTCTTATAAAAATAAAATGATAATATGCATATAGTAGGTCAGGATCTGCTAAAGAAAAGTGCCACATTATTGATTTTATTAATAAAATTAAGCAATTCATATTTCTCCTAAATTTTATAATTTACATGAACCTTTATCTGACATGTGAAAACTGAGAGGAACAGTTTCACATTTATTTACCGTTTTTGTTATCCTATTAATTTTATAAACTTTTCATGCATAACTTATAGATTATCCTATTTAATGAAGAGGTAATATGCAAACTGTCTGTCATGCCCTCATAAGATGGCTGCCTATGACCAGGCCAGCAAGGGATTGTGAAAGGGATGTCCAATTGCCAAGAGGTCTCAGATTGGAGAGGGTACAGGTTGGACTGAGGGGAACCCCCCATACATGAATTTTATGCACCAGGCCTCTAGTAATTCATAATTCATAATTTACATTATATAATTCTATCTAATAAAGAACAATGTGAAAATTTAGCACCACTCCAACACACAAGATGGCTGTCGCCATGTGCTCAAAGATGGCCTCCCCCATGTGGACACAAGATGGCTGCCACAAAATGGCCAACAGTGGAGGGCAGTTGTGGGTGATCAGGCCAACAGGGGAGGACAGTTGGGAGGGACCAAGCCTGCAGGGGAGGACAGTTGGGGGCAACCAGGCTGGCAGGAGAGTGGTTAGGGGACAATCAGGCAGGCAGGCAGAAGCAGTTAGGGACAATCAGGCAGGCAGGCAGGCAAGCAGTTGGGAGCCAGCAGTCTTCAATTGTAAGAGGGATGTCCAACTGCCCATTTAAGGCCGATTCCAGTGGGTCTCAGATTGGAGAGGGTGCAGGTTGGACTGAGGGACACTCTCCCCTTGTTCAGGAATTTTGTGCACTGGGCCTCTAGTGTATATTATAATTATTAATATACAGAATTAATAGGGACATTACTTAAGCTTTTATTTTAAAATTTAGTGACCCTATAGGTACAAACAGTACAATACTCCAAAACAGTATCTCTGCTCTTAAAATTTCTGATGATGTTTCAACAACTAAATTCTATACTCATAACAATATGATCATAATTGTTTTGGTTTGTTTTTAAGTCAATTCATGTTTGATGAGACTCGTGAATAAGTCCTAAATTGTCCTTTTGCCCCACAAGACTATGAGTGAAAAATCAATGTTACTTTCTAGAATGTTCATACCTATCTCAGACTAAAGTTGCACCATGCTCACATTTGTCTAATTTGTCATGTGGATGGTTAAAAATTCAAGTCTAGAAATCAATATACTGAGAAAGTTGTAAGGAGTTATAGTTTGAAAGATTTCCTCTAAAAATAATAATATGGGAGTAGGCAAAGGTAGGTTTACAATTCTAAATACATTTTATTCTTATATTATTATTTATGCTTGTGTTATATATTTTTATAAACAAACAACTTTTGCCCACCTGCTTTTGCCCACCCTTTTATTGTTACAGAAAATCACAAGCTATAAAAAAGTTTCAAATAATGCTTTCTCCCAACTCTTCTACAACTTGTCCTTGACTTTAATTTTTTTAATTTTTATTTTAAACAGCACTTGAATGATAAAATGCATTGGTATAGTCCCGTGTTTTTCTCGTGACTATATTCAAACCATTTTACTGAAGATACTATTTTAAGCTACCATTTCAAAAATATTACCACACATTTGTAGATGATTTGTATTCAGTTGTACAAAACAATAGCAAACAATATTTTTTGCATTCATTCTGGCATGGACCATCTATTTTTCTGCCAAAAGGACTCAGATGCCATTTATCAAGTGAGAATGGTGTCAGGAAGTTGTTTTAAGAGCAGCAAGGGCAAAGAGATAGGATAGGTGTCCACATGTGTACACTGGGGAAAGAGGTCCCACCCTTCTCCCTAAGAGCAAGTTTAGCTGTTCTTTGCTGCTAGGTGACTCTTATACTTACTGCTACAAGTGACCTCAGTTGTAAGATTGGTCTTACATATCAGCGTTTGCACGTGCCCTATTCCATGTTACCAATATACAAAGAAAAGTTAGAAAAGGAGAACACCAAGCCACAAAACAAAATTAGTATGTTAGTTGTAGAAAATGCTTAACTTCGCAACTCTAAGAAATGTGAAAAAGAAAACCTGCAAGTTTCCTGTGTACAAATCAAAGGTAACTTCACGCTAAAACCGGTTTGGCTCAGTGGATAGAGTGTCGGCCTGTGGACTGAAAGGTCCAAGGTTCAATTCCGGTCAAGGGCATGTGCATTGGTCGCGGGCACATCCCTGGTAGGGGGTGTGCAAGAAGCAGCTGGTCGATGATTCTCTCTCATCGATGTTTCTAGCTATCTATCCCTCTCCCTTCCTCTCTGTGAAAAATCAATAAAATATATTAAAAAAGATAACTACAAAATATACCAACGTTTTATTAAGAAGTGCCAGTCTTATAAAGTGTCATTCATTGTGGAAGGGCATATAATTTTATTTTAGTGACTACTCATAGCTTGAAACAGTTTGAAACCTTCTCTTCCATTAAGTGGGAAGTAAACATTCCGAATTTGTGCTATCTATATCTATATCTATATCTATATCTATCTATATCTATATCTATATCTATATCTATATCTGTATCTATAACTTTTGATGGGGTAACTCTTCTTCAAAAACGGTCTATTCTATCTATCTATCTATCTATCATCTATCTATAATGATTATGGTGAGCAATGTGTTTTCACTTTTAAAAAACGAGGCAATTCTATAATGAATTTAACATTCTTTTGTGGTTAATCATTAACTTGAATGGCAACATAACTGAGCTAATCTTTCCAAGATGATGGTTTTTTGTTTCTTTGTTTGTTTTTTGTTGTTGTTTGTTTTGTTCTTTTGGTAATCCTCACCCAAGAATATTTTTTTCCCCATTAGTTTTACAGAGAGTTGGAGAGAGAGGAGGGAAAGACAGTGAGAAAAATCCATGTGAGAGAAACACATTGACTGGTTGCCTCCTGCATGAGCCCTGACTAGGGCCCTGGCTGGGAAGAAGCCTGCAACCAAGGTACATGCCCTTGACCAGAATCAAACCTGGGATCCTTTGGTCCTCAGGCCAATGCTCTATCCACTGAGCCATGAGCTAAATTTGCTTGGGAAGATGATTGTTTTTGAAAAAGCCAGAATGAGTTTGGAATACACACACATACACACATACACACACACATACATAATGGATTTTTAAAAATCTTGATGCCTTACATAGATGATATATATATATAGATATAGATGATATAGATATAGATATAGATAGGTAGATGTAGATATAGATGATATAGATATAGATGATATAGATATAGTATAGATATAGATATAGATATAGATATAGATATAGATATAGATATAGATGATAGAGATAGAGAGAGGTAGAGGCGATAGGGGTAGAGTTGGTAGAGGTAAAGGTGGTAAAGGTAGAGGTAGGTAGAGATAGAGGTAGGTAGAGGTAGAGGTAGGTAGAGGTAGGTAGAGGTAGAGGTTGAGGTAGAGATATAGAAATAATCAGTGATCAACCAGGGATTACAGGAAAGCAATACTATGTAGGTCCTTTAAGTTCATCTATCTCAGTCATTTCTATTTAAATTACTTCTGTAACAAAGTTTCCTAGCCCATACTTATGAACAGAGTTCTCTAGTGAATACTTTTGATAACTATATATTCCTGAGTGTCATCTTTGGATAGAAGAGCAGGAAACTACTTTTTAACATGTTTCAGGAAGTTTTGATATATCATGCTTAGCATTAATTAATAAATTTGCACTAGAGAATTGCTATGTAACTTCCTTAGAACCTTGACTAACTACTAACTTAAAGTATGTTTGAATACCTCTAGTGACTACAAAAGCATTATCTGCCTGGGTCTCCATACTTTTTAAAATGCACTTGTTTACAACAAATATACCTGTATTAAGTGAAACTATGCTTTTCTACTCATTGATATTAATTTTATACTCATGGTTATGGAGAAAAAAAATAAGATTCCTAATCCATGTATTAGCTCTTCAACTATTATGTATAATATCAATCACTCACATTTTAGTAATTTATTGCCTAGAAAATATCCTTCGTTCCTTCAGTCTTTCTTTATGTGACTTGATTTAAAACTCCACATTTTCTTTGCCCTGCTCTGAATTTTCAGGGGATGTAGTGAGTACTTAGGCTTAACATAGTCCCAGCGGGGAGTTTTCCTGGTCCTGTGACCTGTGCAATCTTGTAGGACTCTCATGTTCTTAAAAAGGCCCCAGGTGTAGTTTGATGCACTGCCATCTCTGACTTGAAATGTCTAATAGGGTTTGAACAAGAACCCCCACATCTCCATTTTGCACCAGATCTCAAAAATTATGTGTTCAACTCTGTGTCCCATCTTTTGTAGGATAAAATTGTATAAGTAATTCATTCCTCAGGCTCTCTGTAACTCATGTAGCCTGAATACATGCCATCTATGTCTTTGCAACCACACCGTTCTTCAGTTCATATCCTACTTACAACCAAATGCAACTCTGAGATATTTTTCACGACACACCCAAGTCTACTTCATGCTGAATTTTTAAAATTGCCCTTGGAAAAAATATAAGATGTTATATTGACTCCCGTTAAGCATAACCTTTATTTGGTTGGTGGTTCTGGAATACTGACATCTTATTCGCTTCTGATTGTCATCCAACATTTTTGTTGTCCATCTTAACTACATGTTACCCAAAGAAAGTATAACCCAGTCTTATAAAGATATGGCAAATATCATAGTAGGAAGCATTCAAAAAATATGAGGAGTAATAGATTAAACTAATGTGATCTAATCAGTATGGTTGGTTTAAAGGTATTTAAAGTCTCCAGTTTCAGTAGCAAGGGCTTGATCTTTCTCCTTCTTACCTAAATATACTTGTTAAGCCTACTTGTCATTGAGAACTGGGGTGTAAAACTGCTACAGTGTTACTGAGGAATTCAGCTAATGGGAGATCTGTTCCTGAAATGATATGGTATTAAAAACTCATCTCAGAGGAGTTGCAATTATTTAGTTTAAATATTAGAAATCTAGTGTTCTGTCTACCTTGGCAATGAAGTCCACTTGGCTTGGAGCCCCTGGCAGCCAGTTCCTTTAGTTAATGCTCTAGTACTTTTTGAGAGAAGTTGTCCTCAAGTGAGGAAGATATGTGAGGTATATAAATGCATAACCACTTACAACTAAAATTTCTGAATTAAACATTTATTTGCTCATATATGAAGTTCACCCTGTAAAGTTTTAAGAAAAGTAAAATTGTCTAAGTATAAAGATGTTAGTCTTTTAAAAATTATTGTTTAAAGTATTGCATGTGTCTCATTTTTCCCCCATTGACTTCTCCTCGGCCACTCCCACCCACCAATGATGTTGGTTTTATCTCAGCCATTTTTATGGTCTGGTGATGAAATAGATATGAGTTTGCTCATCTAATAAGTAAAAGTATTAAATTGAATTAAGTACTACCCTGATTAACTGTGGTTAGTCTGATTAACTGGATTAAAATTATGTTTACTTTAGCTATTTCTAAACTGATCTCATTAATAATTTACCCAGAAATGCAGGAGTAAACTTCTCACAAATCCAAAATCCAAAACGTTAGCCTGGCTGGTGTAGTTCAGTGGTTGAGCACTGACCTAGGAATCAGGAGGTCCACCTCCAGGACTTTGCACTTGCTGTTGGCTCTGCGTGAGGCATCCTTCCTGAGATCTGTTTATGCTTGCACCCTACTTCCTACAGATCTGCACTGAAATTGCATCTTCTCAGAGGGCACTGCCTGGTCACAATATTTAAAGTAAAGTTACCTCCTCTCAATCCTCCACACTCCTGCTGCTTTACTTCTCATTACAGCTTTAATATAGTATCTTTACCTCATTATCTTATTTAACAACCAGCATATTTTACCTTGTTATCTTATTATCTCTCTTTTACCAAGCTATCTCAAAGTGTATGCCAATAAAGGCAGTTTTCGTGTGTGTGTGTGTGTGTGTGTGTGTGTGTGTGTGTGCGCGCGCGCGCGTGATGTATGTGGTGTTCCTACTGTACCCTATAATCTAGAACAGAATCTGATAAATTTATACTTTTATAGATGAATAATTGAGTGTGCAGGTATGTACACAACTGAGCACAATTCTCATGTGCTTTTTAAAGTGTCATTTTAACTGCTAGCAAGAACTTCTTGAGATCTGTGTTTTGTGTGGTTCTTCAGACTATGGAACCATAATTGAATAATTGTTGTTGTTTTTTTCTTCTTCTGAGTTTAGACTTCCCCTTTGCAAAGAGAATCAATATAAATCATTTATACTGTTCCTTCTCTCTAGAGGCATTTTACAAATTTACAGATGTCTGCAATAGTGGAGATTAGAGAGACTTCATGATATGTCCTTCACTTTAGAGATGATGGGTAAATAATAGATCTAAAGCCCATTATCAGTTCATTCTAGCATGGGAAATAGATCTAAGTTGCTCCTACCAGTGCAGTGATCAGACTCCAAGTTCTTTCTTGAATCTGCCATCCACAATAAGAAAATATATTTAGCAATAAACTTTTCTAATGCATACATATTTATGTAAGGAAAGGAGAAGTTAGACCGCATGTAAAGTTATGTAGTTTTAAAATATATATTTTTATTGATTATAGAGAGGAAAGGAGATGGAGAGAGAAATAGAAACATCAATGATGAGAGAGAATCATTGACTGGCTGCCGCCTGCATGTCCCCCACTGGGGATCAAGCCTGCAACACAGGCATGTGCCCTGACTGGGAGCTGAACTGTGACCTGCTGGTTCACAGGTTAATGCTCAACCACAGAGCCATGCTGGACAGGCAAAGAGATCAGCAATTTTGCCATGGGACTTTCTGTGAGAAGAATATTCCAGGCAGAGAAAACAAGCTGAGGTTAGCACCAGTTAGTACAAAAACTCCAAGGCAGAAGCATGTTGGTCTCGTTCAAAGCCTAGCAAGGGGATCAGTGGCTCTGGAGCAGAGTGGGCAGTGGAGAATCGTGGGGTGTAAGCTATGAGTTGGAAGTGAAAGCCAGAACATGTAGTTGCTTGAAAGCTCTTGTAAGGACTTCGGATTTCACTTTGTATAAAACGAAAAGCCATGAGAGGGAGACCCATCATCTGACTTAAGCATATCACTCTGGCTCATGTGTTGTACGTGCTGGGATATAGGGGGGCAGCCATGGAAGCGGGGAGGCCAGTTAATAATTATAACAGTTCACGGTAGAGATGATGAAAGCTCAGACAAAGATGGTGACAATAGAGGTGGTGAGAGATGGTCGCATCTAGTTACATTTAGAAGTTTGAGGATAGACTCAACAGAATTTTCTAACAGATGGGATGTGGGGTCTGAGACAAAGAGTGCAGGCTATCATGACAGTGACAGTTGGTGAGTCCTGAGAGACTAGAAGAAAGAAATCACTATCACCCAAGATAGGAGAGATGCTTGCAGAAGCAGATTCAGGGGCAGCTGTGTGTTGGGGCAGGATAAGCTTGGGCATTTAACTGGAGATGGTACAGTCAGTTAATAAGTCTGGCATATGAAGGAGTATCTGGACTGAAAACAAAACTGAAAGAGTCATCAGGTTATGATGGTATTTAAAGCCATGAGACAGCCCTAACCAGTTTGGCTCAGTGGATAGAGCATCGGCCTACAGACTGTAGTGTCCCAGGATCCATTCCAGTCAAGAGCAAGTACCTTGGTTACGGGAACATCTAATGGGTGTGCAGGAGGCAGCTGATTGCTGTTTCTCTCTCATTAATGTTTCTAACTCTCTATCCCTCTCCTTTCTTCTCTGTAAAAATCAATAAAATATATATTTTAAAAAAATAAAGCCACGAGACAGCAGAAGGTCTCCAAAGGCATGTCTGAATATAGAGCAGAGTAAGTCCAATGCCTGATCCCTGTGCACTCTCATTAAATGATGTGGAAAATGAAAAACCTCAGATAGCTTAGAATTTGATTTGATAACATCTCCTGGCATAACAGTGAAGAACGGTTATAAAAATAGTTTGAACTTTTTTTCTGATCGAAACTACCCTTTAACTACTTTTGTAGCTTGATCTTTTTTAGATATACCTTTAGCATAGACTCCCCCCTCCCAAAAAAAAAAATAAATAAAAGTGAACACGTGTCACTTGCCATGATAACTCCCGTTGCTTTGTGGTGACCACTT
This sequence comes from Vespertilio murinus, assembly GCA_963924515.1. Lineage (NCBI taxonomy): Eukaryota > Metazoa > Chordata > Mammalia > Chiroptera > Vespertilionidae > Vespertilio > Vespertilio murinus. The sequence continues at coordinate 6,833,048 of OZ004709.1, forward strand.
GGAATGCTGGGTAACAGAAGAGATGGAGGCTGAACATGTTTCTTGGGGAAAAGAGCTCACAATGGAGACGTGAAACCTTTCCCGGAAGCAGAACAGGTAGCAGTTGGCTTGCATGCCTGGGTCTGTTCACGTCAGTCTGTTCAAGTGAAAACACACCTCAGGTGCTATTAGTGTGGGGGTCAACTCTCCTTTTAGAATATGATAGGATTACGAAGACACTATCCAAGAAATCGGCATTTACCTGTCCATCCCTCAAACAAGAGAGCGTGCCCTGCTCTGTTCACTCAATAGTAGTCTTAATTACTTTTTAAACACTTATCACAAAACTTTGTCAGCTTCTACATTAATTAATTGCACGTTTGGTACACTCAGTCTATTATTGCACATCAGTAGCAAATAGGAATGAGATCCAGTTATTCCACGATTACTGTTATAATCATTTCATGGCCAAACTTGCCAAGAATAATTAAAAGGTATTTGCAACTTCATTGCTCTTTTATTGGCCATTGGCTTTGCAAACAGAAACTAGTTCTAGCCAAGTGGCACATGTTTCATAGACTTTCCCATTTTTTTTGTGTGCTTATAGCATCTTTTCATTACCAAAGTAGTAAGCAAGTCTAACAAAATTGGTCCCCTGAAAGACAGATGGCAATCCTAAACATTACTAAATGGGGCTATGTTTCTTTCCTAAATTTGTAAACTTATACATAAATGATTTGAAATTACTCTTATATCAGCCATATGTATACTCCTTCTGCCATAGCATAAAGAACAAATAGCCTCTTGTTTAAATAATTATATGGTATTTTTCATAAAAAAAGACAGTCACGGATGAGCTTTAAACAGATAAGACATTATGAAATCTAAGTACTGCTAGAAAGTGTGCCTCAGCTTTAATTACACTAAAACGAAACTCATTGTCACATGGCTTTTACATGCACCTAAGTCCACATTCATTACCTCCATATAACTAGTTCACTTCTACGGGTACTTGGGACACATTTTCAAAACAAATATTCCTAGTTATTATGCTGATAAACAACCTGGTCCTCAAACCCAACCATCTGTAGGAAAACAGTACATGACATAAGAGTTCAGGAAATGTAACGATGAACTAAAATAGTTCATCAACACTTTGGGAGAAAGAAGGACTAGAATTTGAAGAGAATTTGTGCACTTGAGGGTGGGGGTGAGGAGGGGATCCTTCAGCCCAGCCCGCACCCTCTCGTAGCCCAGGAGCCCTTGGGGGATGTCTGACTGATGACTTAGGCCTGCTCCCCTTAGGGAGTGGACCTAAGCAGGCAGTCGGACATCCTTAGTACTGTGGGGAGGCGGAAGAGGCTCCTGCCTCCTCCATTTTGCTTGCCAGCCATAAGCCGGGCTTCTGGCTGAGTGGTGCTCCCCCTGTGGGAGCACACTGATCAGTAAGAGGCAGCCCCTGCATTGAGCCTCTGCCCCCTGGTGGTCAGTGCACACCATAGTGACTGGTTGTTCTGCCATTTGGTCGATTTGCATATTAGCCTTTTATTACATAGGATAGGTCAATTTTGGAGAAATGGGAGGAATGTGTTAAGAGGGTTCTGAGAATGAAAAGAGCTTGAGTAAAATTGGATTTGAACTTGATTTATTTAACTGAAAGTGACCAGGTTACTTGGGCTCAATCAAGGTGTAAGAATCACATGGAAACCTATATTGGCTTTATCTAATTAGATCACTTTTGTGGATTTGAAAGGCAGGAGAAGTTGGTATTCTCTTTAACCATATTCCAGTTCCATTAACACCTTTTATTTAGTAGGAGAAAATATAAAACTGGATCCAACTTTCCCATAATATGTGAAACAATGCTTTTTCCCCCCAAATAAATCTTCATTGTTCATATTATTATAATTGTTCCTCATTTTTCCCTCCATTGCTCCCCTTCACCAGGTTCCCACCCCCCTCTGCCCTTTCCCCACTCCCCATTGTCCTCATCCATAGGTGCACAGTTTATGTTCAGTCTCTTCCAATACCCCCCACTCCCATTTTCCCCGAGAATCATCAGTTCACTCCCCTTCCATACCTCTGATTCTATTATATTCACCAGTTAATATTGTTCATCAGATTTTTAAAATTCCCTTGGTTTTTAGATTCACTTGTTGATAGTTACGTATTTGTTGCTCATATTTTTAATCTTTATTTTATTCCTCTTCCTAAAGAACCCCCTTCAGCAATTCATATAATTCTGGTTTTGTGGTGATGAACTTAATTGAAGCAAAATTTTCTATTAAATAAGGGGACGGATGTGCCTGTGCAGCCACTTATGCTGAAGCACACATGTTTAGTGTTTGCATGTGAATGTTAGAGTTGTCATTTATCACAATAGAAGGTTACAGCTTCCCAACCAGTTAGGCACGGGGAAAGCAAAGACTGGATATGGTGAGCTGTGTCACTTTGCTCTGAGAAATCTTTGCCTCCTGTAGTAATCAACACTGACATGTTGTCATCCTGAGTGACAGCTACAGACCCCTCATTAGAGGAAATGATTGCACAATGAGGCAGACTGATGAGCTGATTGGTGTTTCCTCAGAAACTCAGCTCCTCCCCACCAGCCCTCTCTGACAACATTGCTGTGTACTATCAAATATGTATTTAAGGCAATTCAGCTAGAGCGTCTTCACTTGGCAAAATGGGTTATGATTGCTTAGAAACTTAATGCTGAGAGCCAATTCTAACTTCTCTCTCCCAATTGTAATTATATCCACCATTCTGAGAAGTCTGTACTTTTCTGGAGTGTTTTCTGCCTTTAATTTGTGCAACAGTACCCATGATGTTGAGGGTCAGGTGTTATATTTTGTTTATGCATGAACAATACAATCCGTGGAATGGTATTTTCCTGAGGACTGTCTGGTCACTTAAAAGCACAATGTCAGGCTCTTAAGTTCATTTCCAACGTTGCACTTTTAGTTGCAGGTACCTTTAACCAAAATGTGGTTCATCTCTTCCTTCCACCACAGGTTGGCCCTGGCCCTGGAAAGGGGGTTTTCAAACTTGAGCAAACTTCATGATCACCTGCAGGTCATGCTAAACCACAGAGCCCTGGGTTCTATACCCAGGGTTCCTCACTTAGTTTTCTGAGGTGGGCTCTGATTTATTAAGAGTGTTGCCTTAACTGGTGTGACTTAGTGGACAGAGTGGACTGAAGGGTCCCAGGTTTGATTCCTGTCAAGGGCATGTACCTTGGTTGCGGGCACATCCCCAGTGGGAGGTGTGCAGGAGGCAGCTGATTGATATTTCTCTCTCATAGGTGTTTCTAATTCTCTATCCCTCTCTCTTCCCCACTCTAAAAAATTATATATATTTTAAGTGTTGATGGTGCTGCTGCTGGTCTGGAGATCAAGAACCATTTCCTGAGAAGGGAGACTATAAAAGAAATCCTGCCTCAAAGGATGACTTTTTATTGGTTTCACGGTGTTGCCCAGATATTCAGTCCCTGGATGTTTCCCCGGAAGCTTTCCTGGATCCCAGTCCCACATGACTCTGACATCTATCTGGGCATAGTTTGCACTTGTCCCTGGAGGAAATGTTTTATTTCCTCCTTTGCTTTGGATTTTGTAGCCACACCTCATGATCTTCATCCACGAGGCAAACAGGCAATGCTCCAAATAGAGAAATGCTACAATTGCATTTCTAAGATTGGTTTTCTGACTTGCTAGCACCCAGGCACTGATGCAACAACATTGTGGCTAAAGCCAAAGTGGCACGAGCACTTGTAGAACCATTCCCAATGTAACTTGGGTCAAACTGATCCTCGTGGTCTGTCTTTTTAATGAATGGCCCAGCTGTCAACATGGAGACATGTTCATCGTCCTAAAGAAACGACCTTAGATATAAACTATGCTGGTTAGCCATAATCAGGCTGATTCTTGGGATCCCTCTCATCTAAAATGACTATAATGTCCTGAAAGAAAATAACTGAAAACCTGGCCCACAGCCAGTAGAGCAATTGAAAGCTAAGATGTAAAATATCATCTTCACCCAAACCGTGTGCAGTATTCACCTGTGGACTCAAAAATATTTGTTGAACTCCCATGTGCCAAACATGTTTCAGGAACTGGGGTGCACCACGGTGAACTGGAGATCAAAGTCTGCATTTGTGGGACTCACATTCTCTGGAGGAGAGGCACGGTAAATAAGGAAACAGATTAATAAACTAGATAACTTCGGACACGTTAGGTGCTGCATAGTAGCTAAAGTGGGCTAGCATGGTACTGTGGCCGGGGGTGTGGAACTACTTTGGGTGAAGAGATCTGCCTAGGCCTTGTTGAGGAGGTGGCGTTTGGGCTGAGAGCTGAATGATACGAAGCATCACCCATCTGTATCTCTGTACGGTACAGAGATAGTGGTGAGGTTTGAAGTGATAGGAGAGGAAAAACTTCTAGGAAGGGAAAGCAGTAAGTTGCATATGCCATGAACCTGAGAAGCCCAAAGCCTTGTTGGCCTTGGAGGGGAATTTTATTTTCTTCTAAGCACACTGGAAAATGATGGAAAGTTCTGATTTATATATTTTTAAAATTACTTTGGATGATTCATGGAGAAACCAAGGTAGAAGAGTTAAACTACCATTTAAGAGGTGATTTCATCCAATCTTTGTGTCAGACATTGACTTTGAAGCTATGGCTTACTTAACTTCAAGGCCATTATTTCCTCCTGCAGATCCAAATTTAATACAAGGAATTTAGCTCTTGTGCTAGATACAACCCCATAAAGGCCATTTTTCTGGAGGAAGGAATTGCTATCTGCTGATAAATGATTGTGAACTAGGTGGTAGCAGTGGATATAGTGAGAAGTGTTTAAGTTCAGGACCTGTTTTGGAGTTGGAACTGAAAAGGCTTGCTGAGAAATGGATTTAGGAGATGTGGTAGATGGTTTTTATACCCTGTTCAGATACCCTTTGCTAGCTGGAGAGTCATCCTGTAGCTTTTAGAGTGTTGACTACCAAGAGTATATAGTTGTCTCTGTCTATCACTTGGTTCCATCTGAGACCACATTTTGCTTTCTGCCATTCTTGATTCATCTCCTCTCATCCACCATCTCCCTACAGCAGTGGGATTCAAAGAATGGTTTTGGGAAAAGTAGCATCAACATTGTCTGGGAGCATGGAACTATGACTTTTCAGATCACACTCCAGACCTTCTTAATTAGGAATTCTGCAAAGGGACTCCAATATTCTGTTTTAATATCTCTTGGAGATTATTCTGGTGTTGCTCAAGTTGAGAACCACTGCAGTAAAGCTCATGCCTAGTAAGTCACTTGAACAATAATCCTTTATGACCCACTACTAGGGAAGACAAGGAATTAGGGAAAACAAGAATGGAAAGTGAATCCTCAGTTTGGGTATATCCTGACATACTTCAATGAACTAAAATGGGAAAGACTTGGGGAGGAGCAAGTATGGAGAAATCAAGATTTCTATTTTGAACTTGGTTAAGATTGAGGTACTTGTCCTATCCATTTTGCTTAGTGGTAGAGCATCAGCCTGTAGGCCAAAGGGTCCTGGGTTCCATTCTAGTAAAGGGCATGTACCTCGATTGCATGCTCCTCCCCAGCTTGGGCCCTGGTCTGGACTCATGCAGGAGGCAACCAATTGATGTGTTTCTCTCACATCAGTGTTTCTCTCTGTCTTTCCCTCCCTCTTCCACTCTCCCTAAAAACCAATGGGAAATACCCTCGGGTAAAGATTAAAAAGAAAAAAAGAGAAAAAGATTGTGGTACTTGTTAGATACCTGAGGGGGAATGCCATGTTGGTAATTAATGTACAAGACCAGAACTCAGGTGAAAAGTCAGGACTGAAGTCATACATTTTAGAGCCTTCAGGATATGGATAATCAGACCTAGAAAGAGATCCTGGAGAAATAAAGAAAAGGGGTTGCAAGAACTTCTAAGTTTTGCTTGTTTGGAACCTATACAATGTACATCAAGGTGACTTTCTAAGATTGCATAAAATAATTGTATTGGTTCCAAAAATATGTAGACCAGAACAAATAATAGCTAAGTGCACTAAGAATATGAATCTTTATACTGTGTCTATGCAAAAGCCTAAATAGATTTTGCTAATTATTAATTAAATAATTCAAGTCTGATGTGGCTTTAAGAATGTATAACCTATTTAAGCTGCTAACTAGAGAGGGTTTCTTATGGAAGATAGTTATGTGTGCATACATTTGGACACCAAAAGGGAAAAACTTGGTGAGATGTCAAGAAGGCACTTCTATCCCTGCATCCAAATGTGAGATATGAAACAGAGAAATAAAAAGATTGATGTTGGAAGATAGCCTGGAAGTTATAATGTTTTCACAACCATCTATAAAGATAAAACTATTTTAATGATCACAAAGAAAGTGCTTCATTGTAAGGAAATGTTTATAATTTTATACAGTAAAATCATTAAAAGTTAAATTTAACTGTGTCCAATAACTCTGTGAATATCTTAAACACCATTACTTTCTTTCTAACATCATTTCTAAATTTTCCTTTAGTTAAGCATTTAGTAAGATAAAGTAAGCCTCACATAATTTAAAAATACATTATATTTTCATTATTTAATGCCTATTAAAACACCACCCACATTGCACACCTGTTTGCCTCAGTTGTGTCAATTGCTTATGATGCAAAATTTAACCCAGTTTCCAGAAGCAGATTGCTAGAACAGATCTTAACTTTTTTTTTTTTTTTTTTTTTTTTACTATTTTGGGATTAGCATAGGTGAGTCAAAACAAAAACCATGGAAGGGACATCCAGGGCTGACTCATCACCCAAAAGTGATTTTTCTATGTGTATATAACCCTGAATAAGGAATCAATCTCTCTCTGCTCAATTTTCTTATTTATAAAGTGACAATCCTATAGGGATATTGTGAGGACTAAACAGTATAACAGATGTAAAGCTCATAGAACATTGCTTGGAATGGAGGAAGTCCTCAGAATACCCCCAACTTTACCTCCAGTGCCACCAATCTCTGAGTCACAGGAATGCTCAGATAGGCAAAGGCATCATTTGATGGATAGTATCTCTCTAAGGAAGAACAAACTTTTGTTAAGACTTTTCTAATAAATATGCCAAGAACAATGATGGAAATTTTAGATCAGTGTTGATATTCCTGTTTTATAAAAGAGAGAATTACAACAAATAAATATAAATTACTCCAAAGACAAGAGCAAGTCATGTAGGCTTAAAGTTCAAATGCATTATTCTGGAAAGACATACTATATTACTACTTTTGTTCATGCCCAGTCCTTGTGAACTTGGAAAAAGGCAAGGTTTTTTCTTATGTTAGTCTTCAAATGTGAGATAAGAAGATCTGTTTTTGGCCATCAAGTGTCTCTGAACAAGAGAATTTGAATAAATGGCTCAGGATTTGTGTTTTATAGGTAGTATATCTCATGAAGTAACTACAGAAAATACACTTTGGTCACAAAAAGAGAAGAAATTGCCATTAAACAAAGGTAGCTTTCTGCTTGAAACAAAGAAAAGACGTGTCTAAGAGGTATTCATCTGTGCTAACACCGACCTCCTTCCTGACAAGGTGTCAGTGAAAATGAGCTCACTGAGACGCATCCCAGTTCCCATGGGGAAAGGAAGGCAGAGAGGGCACAGAAAAGCTTACACTCTGAGGTCTGAGAGAAGCTTCCTGCAGTATTCCCACGAGTTACCAGGAAAAGACAGCACATCTTAAAGAAGACAGAACTGCCCCATCAGCTTACATTTCTTCATTGATCTCCTTCCCATGACTTGAAAGTACCCCGACAGAGACCTTTATATTGATACTAGTTGTACGTATGAAATATAAAGATAATATAATGGATGGTCTCAGTAATTCTTCCTGACCGAGTAGTAAAAGCCATGATAATGCACTGCAGCAATGGACCTAATGCGGCCACGGCCCCACTGAAATCACATTGTGATTCTCATAGCCATCCATCCTCAATCCCTCAGGAAGATGACCTTGCAAAACTCTGGAGTAAACAGGCTGCAAACCTGGCTCCAGTATCAGGCAAGACACAACTTCCCCCAAACACAGGCAGTCTCAGTTAAAATGCCCAAGTTCCATGTAAAATGCTGGTCCTCCTCAAGGGGCATACTATAGAGCCACCAACATAAATCCTTAAATAGAAGCACTAGCAAATGGCTTAACTAATGGCATTAATATCAGTTGTTCTTTCCAGGGATTTGATTGATTTCAGCAGGTAATAAATTCCTACACTGGCTCATTTCTTTTACAGAAAGCATGCATTGAAGAAAACTACCACTGGATGTATTTATGAACTATGGTGCTAATGGAAGGGAAAGAGTTTAATGAAGAGGCTCTGAGATTCAAAGAGTAGAACTTGAGCTATCACCAGCCCTCCCCCGCCCCCCACTGCACATATACCTAAAGATGCTATTTTTGATCTCATGTAAAAGGGTGGGCACTTTCAGATGTGGTATAACCTACCTGAGCCTATTCTGCTTTGGTCCACTAAGAGTAGGAAAATGCTGATGATTGAGCTTCAACTGGAATGGGGAAACTCCAATGGGAGTTGAATAGTCATTGAAATTGAGAATGTATATGATGGATAATCAGCAGAGTTCTATGTACAAAGTGGATGGCTGAGAGTGGAGGTGGGCATATAAATCTGTCAGAGGGTGAAAATTCAGGGGATGGTGTTGTGGATTTTGACCCACTATGCATTCAGAAGTCAACCTGTATGAGCTCTTTAGCACATGAGAAGTATGTAGACACTTGACATTACAGTTAACATGCTACCATTTTTACATAGAACACTTTCTACTCAGATGGTCTTTCCATTTGGAACCTTCTATCTTGTTATTATTTTTTCCCCATCTATTCATCACATGGAATTTCCTCCTGTAACATGTACCTAGAAATATGTTCTCTGATCTCATTTTAGACTTGATTTGAAAGTATTGCTACTTAGCCATTCTCTTTCTGCATAGAATCTGGGTTTGAGACTTACCTTTGAACTTTTGTACCCGGAAATATGGTCAAAATGCTTCAGAATCAATCTGAGCCATTGTGCTAGAACAAAATCTGGAAACTCCCTGCTCAAATGGCCTTGATCTATTGGTTTCTGGATTTTTAGTTGGTTCATGGAGGGACCGAGGCACGTGGACATCACAACCCTTCAAGGGCTCAGACTATTAGCTATTTGATTATTAGAACAGAAATATTTCAGTATTGAGTAAACAGGCTTGCCATAATCATGCATGGGATTTAGCTTTTCAGTTGCAAATTATAAAGCCATCAATTTGCCAAAGGACAGTTCTATGAATATACAAAGAGCCTGTCATCAGTTCATCTCTGTGACCTCTTTCTCTCTCCTCCAAATGCACATATCCAATTGGACAAATTCTACAAGCAGAGCTAAAAATACAGTTACAATTTTCCAGTGACAAACCTAGTCCTAATCTATCTGGCACTTAAGAGAGTAATACAAGAAGAGAGGAGGAGAAGAATAAAAATGTAAAGACTGTTTCAGGTTGACTTTTTAAATTAATAGAGTAAAACCTTGACCAAAAAAAAGAGACAATGGTGTTTCCTGCATTGTCTTCTTGCAATCTTGAAAAGGCTGGAGTATTGTTCATAAGAGAATGATGGGAATGAGCTAGGAAGAGTGTGATTTCATGTATAACTTGGGGGAAAGTCACATGATAGAGAGATGAAATACAGAATAGGTTTGGGATCATTAAGCAATCAGTTAAACTTTCTGAGGGAGTTAAGAAGATATATGAAGGAAATTATTTGTCCTTAATTGGCTTGAATGTTATTTGAATCAAGCAAAACACATGAAATCAGTTAAAGATCAATTCAATAACAGGTAAAATAAAATTATAAATTTGTGATTCAGACTATAAATTACTCAGTAGTGTAGACAAGAGGAAGATCAGTGAAGAGAAGGGTCTTTCAGGGAAAGCTTTACTTACAGGATTAACAAATAGTGCTGTGATTCTAGCCAAGGTCACTAGAGGCATAGAAAAGGGTATTTTATCCTGAAGATATGGAACATGATTCTTTTTGACATCTGGGAAGTGTGAGGAACTGACATGGAACTTGCTATGGTCACATTTACCTAGTATTAAACACACATCTGATATCTGAGATATAGTTTGGAATAAGACTGCTTTCCCTAGTCAGTTTCATTCAGTGGATAGAGCATCAGCCTGTGGACTGAAGGGTCTTGGTTTAATTCCAATCAAGGGCACATGCCCAGGTTGCAGGCTTGATCCCTAGTAGGAGGCATGCAGAAGGCAGCTGATCAATGATTCTCTCTCATCATTGATGTTACTATCTCTCTCTCCCTCTCCCTTCTTCTTTGAAATTAATTATATATTAATTAATTGAAATTATATATTAATTATATATTAATTAATATGAAAGTGATTATATATATATCACAAAAATTGCTTGAGTTCTGGTCCCAGTTCTGCTTGCAAGTTGTGACCTTGACTAGGAATCTCCATTTCCTAATAGGACTATAATGACAGCGCTTTTGTAACCAGTTAATGTATATAAAGCGTCTATATGGACCTGGTTTGTAAAAAAGCTTACAGCACACTGTAATTAATAATTGTTGTTTCCTTGGTTAAACTATTGGATTAAGGTTTATCACTGCAACTAGCAGATGGTTCCCTCTGCTTTGCTTTACTAATGGAAGCAATCTGTAACAGCACAGATACCCCTATGGAATGGTGTAAGCATTAACTTCATGACTCTGTATAGGTTCCTTGCCACGCTTCTCATCTCTACAAGAGGAGGACACAGTAATCTCTGAGATTCCTCCAGTTGAGATGTTTTGAATCTAGTTGTATGAATTGATAGCAATAGGTGTTATTACTATTCGGTCTTATAAATGACCTGGATGTGGTAAAAGCAGAGGATGACAGTTTCTAGACTCTATTCAGGAGAAGAATGGGAGGTTTATTGATTTAATTTTCCATTTTTTTTTTTAAATTTACCTCCAAGTCAATTTACATTAGTAAGTAAGTGTTATTTAACCTAAATTATAAATATTTTCTTTAGTGGCTTCAGGATTTTGTGTATTATTTGGAATGGCCTTCTCCATTCCAAGACTATATGAGGAGTCTTGGTTTATTCTAGTAGTTGTTTTATGCATTTATTTGCAATTCTATTTATATATTTTATGCATTGGAATTTATTATGTTTTCCCGGTTGTGGGCAGACACTGACTTCATAAATATTTTCCAAATGGCTGCACAGTTTTCCCAACTACATTTATGTAATTATTCATCTTTCCATCATGATTTGAGATTATATGTATTTTCCTATTTATATCAAGTTATGTTGGGGCTTTTATTCCTGTTTAATTTTCTCTATATTCACACTTCAATACTTTGTGTGGCAACTTAAAATGTAAGTTTAGGCATATTCCACACCTTTTTAATGATTAAATGTTCTTTTTCTGAAGAAGGCAGTAATAATAGCATGTCCCTCAGAGATGTCACACGTGGGATCAAATGGTGCTCTAAAGAGATTACCATAACTGGCCTCTTTTAAACTTCCAGTAAATATTAGCTATTATTACTGAATCATAGATTATGGCATGTTCTTCCTGCTGCTGAATTATATTTTGTAATCATTTCCAATATTGTGTGTATGTATCCAAGGAGAATTTGAATATTTGGGAATTTTTTGAGAAAGCTTTCTCAGTCCCTCTTAATTCTGAGGATTAGTCCTTCCCCGAGAAATCTCTGTTCTAGACAAGAAGCTCCCCACTGTCCTAGGCCATGCCTGCCCCAGTTAATTATGTGTTGCCCTTTCCTCTTGGAAATATGCTAGAGGCTCTCTCCTGTGTAAAACAAAGACTGATTCCCTGCTGGTCCCATTTTCACAGATCTGGCTGGTTTCATCTCTGTATTTCTAACTCTAAGGGGGAAACTTGACTCATAATCAAGGATGAGCAGCTGAAATGAAATCCAGTAACTGTGAACCTGTGGAGAGAGAGTGTTGGAAAGACCCAGGCACAAACATTCATAAGTGATGTAACATCTTTGGTGTTTGCTCCCAAACCAGGATCTCAAGATTTTTTTAAAAAAAAATAAGGCATCATTGGCAACAGAATATGTCCCTAAGCAGCAAAGCTCATAAAAAGTGACTTTTATAACTTGATTGTTAATTAGATTGTTTTTCTTTTTTTTTTTTCAAGGAAGAAAATCTAGCATAGAATTTTATAACAGAAGAAGGAGACAAAGGGATATGGATTTTTTATGTACTAGTAGCAAGTGTACTGAACTTTTGATTTCAGTGTTCACGTTTAAGAGGTTTAGCAGAGAGGGTATCTATGGTTCTCAGCTTATTCATTTGATTTGGGGAGGAAATATATGTCTATTTCCAATCTGGTAAAACACCACATCATCTCGGTCATAAGAGACAGTATTGCTGTTGGGTAAAATAAAACTGGACACAAATAGAACTGTAGATTACAGCACTTAGATGGATGTTGTGGTTTATTTATTTATTCTTGAATCTTAAAATCAATGTAGGTTGAAAAGAAAGAAGTCTATTTCACCATCACAAAGTCTAGAGGATCAGCTGCTAAGTTAGAAATTTATGTCTGCATTTCTACCTACACCCCATGAAAGTGCCTCTACAGCCCATGAAAGCTCTGTCCTTGGGCACCTCTGTCATGTGCCCAAGGACAGAGCTTTAAGAAATATTTTCCATGGAAGTTGAATAATCAGACAGTCAAAATTTGGAATCACTCCCAGTTCTTCTGAAGTAAAGTTAATTAATCTGGAAGCACATCATTTGTAGAGAAGTGTAATTAGTTCAGTAATTAGCTTTAACTTCTCAGATACATTTTTTTTTCAAAAATGGGCATTAAAATCTTACCCTCTTCTTTTTCTAACCAATTATATATATATATATATATATATATATATATATATATATATATATGATGAGAATCATTGATCGACTCCCTTCAGCATGCCCCCCTCCTGGGGATCAAACCTGCAACCCAGGCATGTGCCCTTGACCAGAATTGAACATAGGACCTTTCAGTCCACAGGCTGACACTTTATCCACTGAGCTAAACCGGCTAGAGCTCTAACCAAATTTAAACACACACACACACACACACACACACACACACACACACTCTTATTTTTATTGATTTCAGAGAGAAAGGGGAGGGAGAGAGAGATAGAAACATTAATGATGAGAAAGAATCCTTGTTTGGCTGCCTCCTGCATGCCCCACACTGAGGATTGAGCCCACAACCAGGTGTGTGCCCTGATGGAGAATCGAGCCATCAGGGCACATAGGCCAATGGTCAACCACTGAGCCTGGTGCACAAAACATGCATTGGAAGGGGGTCCCTCAGCCCTCCTGCACCCTCTCCTATTCAGGACCATCACTCCTAACCACCTCTGCCTGCCTGCCTCCCTGCCTGCTTGCCTGATCACCCCTAACTGCTCCCCTCTGGCACCCAGGACCCGGGCCAGTTTCACCTGGGTTGGCTGCAACCACAAGGGACTGTGGAAATGTAGCTTGTCCCTCTTCTGGGTCACAGCCTGACTAGTCCCCATTCCTCTCTTGAAAACTCATTTGTGCCTGACTGATCCCCATTCCTCTCTCTCCAGTGTTGAGTGTCTGAGACATTAAGCCATGATGGCCATTTGCATATTAGCTTTTTATTATATAGGATTGATTTCAGAGAGGAGGGGGGGGAGATAAAATGTCAATGATACGAGAGACTCATTAATTGTCTGCCTTTTATATGCACTTTACTAGGGATGGAGCCTGCAACCCTGACATGTGCCCTGCTGGGGAATCAAACCATGACCTATTGTTTCTAACCGTGGCTGGATGCTAAGCATGTTTATCTCACTGGTTAATTTTATGGTAGAGGGAAAAATTCATAGTTGGCTTTTCCTACACAGTCTAGTTCTATTGCATCTAAGTCCTCAATTGTGGTTGATTATTTGACTGAGATGTACAGAAAACATTGTCAAGCATCTTGAATAGAAACAGATGGTTCATGCTTCTCTGAAAGCTATTTTCACACGTAGTTCATGCAAAACAAGTCCTCTCTCTGCTGTCCTCTAGCTGCTGCCTTATCTTCACCTATATGCATTTTGTGATGATAGTATGGACAAAAGAACTTGCATGAAAGTTCTTTAGGAAATGAGACAGATTATTTTATATATAAATTTTGAGTCATATTATTTGCACCAATTTAGAAAATGTAGAGTAATTCTTTGGGTCAGCTTTTACTTCATGTTATTGGACACATTCTAATTCCAGATGGCTATTTAACCAGTTTTTGTCAGATACATTAATGACTGCCACACTTATTGTGAAATGACATAATAAGTCTAGTTACCACTCATCACTTTAGATAATTTAAAAAATATATATTTTTTCCTGTGATGAGAACTTAAGGTTTATTCTCCTTCCACCTTTCAGATATGTAGCACGGTGTTACTGACTATAGTCACCATGTGTACAACACATCCCCATGACTTATTTTATAACCAGAAGTTTGTATCTCTCATCTTTTGAATTTTTCTACATAAACACATTAGGGCATTTCAGAGCTTCAGTATTATCTTTTTAAGTTTCTTATTCTTCTAGTAATGAATACAAAAGGATTTTTAAAGGATTTGCATTTTTTTATTTCAAAACTATAGAAGTGCACAAAGAGGTAATTATAATAATGATACATTTTACTCTATCAATAGTTTAAAGTCTATATTGAATTTTTACTCACAGTTACACCCCTCCCCCCAAAATTCCTATCACAATGGATTAAAAATGGAATTTGAAACTTATTATAATACTAGAGGCCTGGTGAATGAATCCGTGTACTGGTGGGGTCCGGCTGACCTGCCCCAATGGGATCTGATAGGGTCCAGGCTGGTAGGGGTGAGGGGATGAGAGAGGTTGCAGGGGCCAAACGGGGTCACGCTTGGGCCAGTTGGCCACCAGAGTGCACGTCATAGTGACCAGTCATGGGAGGGTGGTAGTGGTGTCCTTCAGCCCAGCCTTCATCCTCTCCAATATGGGACCCCTTGAGGGATGTCCAACTGCTCATTTAGATCCAATCCCACTGGGGATCAGGCCTAAACGGGCAATTGGACATCCCTCTCATAATCCAGGACTGCTGGCTCCCAACTGCTTGCCTGCCTGTCTTCCTGATTGCCCCTAACCACTTCTGCCTGCCAGCCTGATCACCCCCTAACCACTCCCATGCCAGCCAGATTAATGTCTAACTGTTAGCCTGCCAGCCTACTTGCCCCCAACTTCTCTCCTCTGCCAGCATGGTCACCCCTAATACCCTCCCCTGCAGGGTTGATCAACCCCAACTGCCCTCCCTTGCTTGCCTGATCACCCACAACTGCCCTCACTTGAAGGCCTGGTCCCTCCTAACTGCCCTCCTCTGCTGGCCATCCTGTGGTGGCCATCTTGTGTCCACATGGGGGCAGGATTTTTGACCATATAGGGGCAGCCATAATGTGTGTTGGAGTGATGGCCAATCTGAATATTATTTTTAGTTAGGATAGAGGCCTAGTGCATGGGTGGGGGCCAGCTGGTTTGCCATGACAGGTGTCCCAGATTAGGGTGGTGAGTTCCCTTGGGGCATGGGGCAGCCTGAGCAAGAAGCCTGTGGTGGATTGCAGGCAAGCCATGCCCCCTGGTGACCCAAGCGGAGGCCCGGTATCTGGAATTATTTACCTTCTACAGTTGAAACTTTGTAGCCTGGAGTGGAGCCAAGACTTCTGCTTGCTTCGTGGCTGCCACCATTTCTGTTTGTATTTGTTTATTTTTTATATTTGAAACTTTGTAGCCTTGAATGGAGGCTTAGGCCAGCAAGGGCTTCTTCTATTGCCAGAGAAACCCAAGCCTCCTGCCTGCTCTCTGACCACAGCTCATCTTGGTTTGGGGTTAATTTGTATACTCACTCTGATTGGCTGGTGGGTGTGGCTGGTGGTATAGTGGTGGCATGGGCAGTTTGCATATTATTCTTTTAGATATCTAGTCCCTTTAAGATTATGTTTTTCATTTTGTTCATTTTCATTTATGTTGCTCATGTATTATTTGATATAATTTTAGTCAAATCTATTAAATACTGTACACATTTTCTCAAATTGTGCAGTCTAGGAAATGTCATGTTTGACATAAGTAGAATTTCGAAGGCAATGGAGTTCCCAAGCAGTCCACAGCCTTCTGTCTGGCAATGACCTGGACATACCCTGGATGCTTCAGTTAGACAGAGTCTTCATCACTCCCCTTTGTCGTTATATGGAGTGTATGATCACTGGCTTACAGAAATTTATGTGGTAAAAAATCTCCTCAAAACCTGTTCATGATTGTTTTACCTCAGGTTATTTTGCTCACTATTTTCTGCAAGTCAACCCCTGCCGCTTAACCCTCTTAGTCTGCTTCTCCTTTCCTAATAAATGGAAAACTGGAACCAGGAAATGGTCCCAATGTCAAATTTAATGCTGAAAGTCAATTGAATCTAAATGGACCTGTTAGAATAATAGCAGATGTTGAACATTTATCCATTCAACATATAATTATTGAGCATCTATTCTGTGTTAGGCCCTATTCCAATGTTTGGAATTTCAATACATGTAGCAGGGAATAAGTGATGAATAGTGATAATGGAAGTGTTGTTTAAACAGCTTACTTTACTATAATTTTAATCTTACAATTGGATTTTAACCAGACACTATATAATTGTCTTATAAGACTAATCATCATACTTTACTCACTGTGAGCAGAATAAATGAAACATTGATTATAGTTTTTTTTGGTACAAAACATGCATTCCATACAAACAGATATTCTTTGGCTATTGTAGTAAAAATAACTGATTGATTTTAATTTTTATCTTTCAATAGCAGGCATAGTACTAGTGTAATGCATTTTAACTGGAAATTGACATTTTATATCAAGGAAAAAGAGGCTGAATCATAAAAATTAATGTTGAATCTATCTTATCAGGCTTATAGGTATCACAAAAAAAAGAAAGAAAAATCGTTGTATTCTTTATATCCAAAATTGGTACTATTTTTACATAATCATATTGCTTTGTGGTAATATAACTTTTACCTTTACATAATAATTTTTATTAACTTTATTTACTTATTTATTTATTTATTGCTAATCCTCACCCGAAGGTATTTTTTCATTGATTTTCAGAGAGAGTGGAGGAGAGAGGGAAAGAGAGAGAAACATTGATGTGAAAGAAACACATGGAGTAGTTGCCTCCTGCACAAGCCCCAACCAGGGTCCGGCTGGGGAGGAGCCTGCAACTGAGGCACCTGCCCTTCATTGGATTCGAACCTGGGACTCTTTGGTATGCAGGGCAATGCTGTTCCACTGAGTCAAACTGGCTAAAGCTACATATTAATTTTTAAAGATAGGCTTTAAGAGGGTGAGATTATTATTCATCGTTCATAAATATATTTTTAAAAGGGCATATGCTAAATAGTCAAGAATACATCTTTTGGAAAGTCTAAAAGCTAAACGAAACAAAATCTGTGGACACCCAGTATATTTTATGCAGGATGATTTCCTAGTATTCTATGAAAATAGACAAACCAATACAAAGTAAAGATGTTTTCTTTATTTCTAGGGATGTTAAATATATATCAAACCCATTGGATCCACTAGCTTTAAATAGACTCTTAAGGTACATATACATTTATTTTAAACAAATAATTCAAGAGGCATCACAGTTTTATATTGTCATGCAGTTTCATTGCTTAGATGGTCATTTTTTAAACATTTTTAAGCTTCTTTGTCTTTCCTGTGTCTTACTATTTTAGGGAAAAAAATTTTAACTGCATAGTATTAGAAAAGGGTTATCACTTACTCATTAACCAGGCATCTGGTGCCTAAAACAGTTGGTTTACTAGCTAGTCTCTCATGCAACCAGGACATGCTGCAGGCAGCCATTCATTCCGTTGTTTGTTGCCGAGTGTCAGCTGGAGAACACAGAGCTGCATTGGAGGCCCTCACTTCATTGAAGCTGTGTATTCCCTATCCATCCCAGGAAGCCCACCAGCAGTGTCGGGGGCTGTGTGTAATTCTAGGAAGGAAATCTTTGGTGTCTTCCTATCCGAAGGTGTTTCCACTGACCCGTTGAGGAAGGGATGCCTTCTGAGAGGCCTGCCAAAGGCCGGCCAGGACACTCTTTCTCAGAGCAGAGATAATTGGCCCCCACAGGAGTGAACGCCAGGACCTGGCTGCTTCAGTGCGGCTGTCAGAAGTGGCTTCGGGGTCAGGCCCACAATCTAGGCAGCCTCCCAACTCACCGCTGACAGGGGATGAGATCCAGCCCCTAGAAACCAGGCAGACCATAGAGGGTCATGCTCTGGTGGCTGGTTCCCTTAACACTCCGCATGGAGCTCTTTTGTGTGCAAAGCCCAGCCACCCCATCTGCTCACTTTCCTCCCCTGCTGCTCTGTGCTCCATGCCTGGTCTCTCCCCTGGCCATTCCCAGGTCGTATTGTATTTATCTTTCTCCTTTCCCCAACCTACTGTCTTTACTAAGAGTGTCCCTGACAAAGTATGGTGTTCCCAATAATCTGATCCGAATGAGGAGGAAGGCTTAGAGAGGCTAAAATAAAATTAGTTTTTGTCTTTACTTTTTTTCTTCAATCACTTTTTACAATCATAGATGCCATAGTTAGCAGAATAATATCCTCTATCTGTGTATAAATTTTATAGTTTCAAAATTGTGTTTCCATTAATGATTCACTCAATGACTTATTGGATAATCACCACTTATTTTGTCAGTGAGGATGTGACTGTGATGTGGTATGAAGAATAATTGCAGGTTTTTATTCCAAGTCTACCAGGAATTTGCTGCTGGGGACAAAGACAAAGCTCCATGAGCCGCTCTGAGCTTCTGTTTCCTTACTTGT
Organism: Vespertilio murinus; assembly: GCA_963924515.1. Lineage (NCBI taxonomy): Eukaryota > Metazoa > Chordata > Mammalia > Chiroptera > Vespertilionidae > Vespertilio > Vespertilio murinus. The sequence continues at coordinate 6,851,984 of OZ004709.1, forward strand.
AAAATTGGAGAAATCAAGTTATCAGGATTGAGTTGTTATGGGGATGGAGGAAATATGTTACTGTTAAAGGGACAAGTATATAATCTGGCAAAATGCCATGATGATTGTGATTGAAATGACATTAGAGTCTACATTCTTGTGAAGCTTGGAGTTAAGAGGGTTATGATCATTTATACCAGGACAACAAAAGTATTTAAAAGATTTGGGTTGGTGTTGTCAGTTGCATGCTGTCAGCTGTTAATTTAATAATATGTATTATTACATATTATAGACTAGAGGCCTGGTAAACAAATTTGTGCATGGGTGGGGTCACTAGGCCTGGCCAATGATCGGGGCAACTCACCTTATCCCTATTGGGGTGGATCAGGGCTGCCTACTTGGGGGTGAGGTGTTAGGGCTGTGGGAGGTTGGCCTGCCAGGGCCAGGGGGAGGGGCTGCAGGAGGTTGGCTGGCCAGTCATGGGGGAGGAGCCACGGCAGGTTCCTATCCAGGAGATCAGGGCCAACTGGCTGAAGGTGAGGTTGGCCAGCCATGGGAGGTTGTCTGTGGGAGTGCACTAACCACCAGGGGACAGCTCCTGCAGTGAACATCTGTCCCCTGGTGGTCAGTGTGCATCATAGCGATTGTTTAACCCCTTGTTCTGGTCCTTCAGTTGTAACGGTTGCTTAGGCTTTTATATATTTAGATAGTGTGTGGGATGTGTATGTATATGCATATATGTATAATGGTTTGACCTATCAAATTTCAATTTTACAATGGACCTAAAAGCAATACATATTCAGTATAAATCATTCTTAGAATTTTTAATTTTGTCTCTTCTTGGTCTAGTGATATGTGATGTGGTATGATAATCAAGCATTACAGAATAGACTTTTAGGTGGTTTTGCCCAACTGTAGGCTAATGTGAGTATTCTGAGCACCTTTAAAGTAGGCAAGGCTAAGCTATGATATTTGGTAGGTAAGGTGTATTATATGCATTTCAATTTATGATATTTTCCACTTATGTTGGGCATATCGGGACAGAGCTCCATCATAAGTTGGGGAACATCTATTGTGAGTGCACACGTGTGTATGTGTCTGTAAGTGTATTATTTAAAATTTTATGTCTTCTGTTTATAAAGACATACTTTAAAAAGAGTTTTTATAACAAAATAATAGAATTATTCTTTTGATAGCCACTAATTTAAAAACAACAGCAACAAAGAGTGTCAATATCTATTATTATTAATTTAGTAAAAATTTTATTTTATTGGTGATACCAGTGTCAATATATTCTTGGAAAATAGTTCTTAATGCACTTAGTAGCTGTGAAATAGCGATCAATATGTATATTGATTCAAGAACTCCTTTTCATGAATCTAAAGCATGGACAACTCTGGCTCCTTAGCCCACAGATTAGGAATAACTGCAATACATCAGATTGCATATGAATAAGATGAAATTATGGTGTCAACTACCAATTCTTCCTCTTCAGGCCATTAGTGTGGGTCTTCACTTTAGGTCAGTGGGTTCCTTTCCACATGTTTAAACTGATTCAATCGTCTTTTTTTAAAAAAAAATTATTGATTTTTTTACAGAGAGGAAAGGAGAGGGATAGAGAGCTAGAAACATGGATGAAAGAGAAACATGGACCAGCTGCCTCCTGCACACCCCCTACTGGGGATGTGCCCGCAACCAAGGTAGATGCCCTTGACCGGAATGGAACCACAGTCCACAGACCGACGCTCTTCCTCTGAGCCAAACCGGTTTCGGCCACATCCTCTTTTAATTTTCCTTCTTCATAAGTATTTTGCGATTTAACTGACTCATCACCATTACATGTGGACTGCAGTTTCATTTGGGAGTGAGGGGAGGTAAAAAATGATATCATGCCCACTCCTTCTTATGCAGATTAGGTGAAAAACAAACAATAAGCATATGTCAAATGCAACTGGAAAAATTTAAGAAATACATATATAAAGTAAACAGATACTAAGTAACTGCCTAATGGTGCAGTGTGAGAAGAATGTGCGTTTAGTAAATCTGGGCTGTAGACATGTTTGAGTAACGTTTTGCTATCTTTGCTCTAAAGACACATGCTAATAAAAGGGCTAGTGTGCCATTAATAAGATCACTCCATTAAATTTGTTCTTTTTTCTTGTTAAATATCTGAAAGAGAAAGAAATGGGCTACTTAACCGGGAAAATAAGTTTTCATTTTAGTGCAGTGATACATATTTTCTTTCTAATTTAATTTCCAACCATTAAGATTCGATTCTATAAATGACCCACTGAAGCACTCGGAGAGATTAGAGAAGCATAAACTGAATGTCATTTGAATTTGGCTGGGTAGACACCATGATGTTATACTGCATAATTTGAATTTAACATCATATTTTTATGAAGGCACAAAGATGAAGCCCAGTGACTTTCATGAACAATTACTAAGGAGATCCACAAATGGAATGTGAGAATCGTGTTCCTCCGTGGTCATTGTTATGGTTAAAGGTCACAGAGGCCAGATCTTCCCATCGCTGTGACTTGAACTTGTCTTAAGATAGCCAATTTCACTCTCAGACTCCTAAGAAGGGGTTGCTTTCACTTCGTGGGCTGAGGGAAAAGGATTACAGCTCTAATGAGCCAAATCTGTGCAAATGAGAAAATAATAATCTCCTCATAATTAGAACTTCCTTTTTAGACTAAATGCTGGCCATGAGTTTTTCAAAAGAAGATCTAAATTAATACCAAAGAGCTTACTGGAAAGGGGGAGTTAGAATGACTGGCTTGTTTTCACAAATGTACATTGTTGGAATCTCTGATTTTGTAGTGAAAATAAGTATTGTTCTTTTTTATATATTTAGATAGCAAGGGACAATAGTATTTATCTTAAAATACAAATAGTATGTTAATGTTTCCTGCATAAAATAATCTCTTTCAGGCCTGGCCAATGTGGCTCAGTTGCTTGGAACATAGTCCCATATGCCAAGAGGTGGTGGGTTCAATTCCTGGCCAGGGCACATACCTAGGTTGCGGGTTCAGTTCCTGGTCAGGGAGCCTACAAGAGGCAACTGATGTTTCTCTCTCTCCTTCCCTTCATCTCTCTAGAACAGCTGTGGGCAAACTACGGCCCATGGGCCAGATCCGGCCCGTTCGGCTGTTCTGTCTGGCCCACAGAGCCAAAAGAGCTGAGGGTTCTCTTGCTCTCCCCTCTGCTCCTTCACCAGCAGCCCAAGATGATAGTGCCAGCATGGTCAGGTTGCTTTTGTTCAGGCCCTCCAGTCCAGTTTAAGAACCCATTGTGGCCCTCCAGTCAAAAAGTTTGCCCACCCCTGCTCTAGAATCTATACCAGAAAAATCACTATCAGTCTTCCTGAAGATGCCCAATAGGAAGCAGGGATACCACACCCATTTCACAGTTGGATTGATGGGATATGGCTTGCTCAGTGTTTAAATGAATTCTTGAACTGGAATTAGAATTCAAGACTATCATTCCTGTGTCCAATATGCAGATTATTTTAAGTAGTACTGGCAGTCACTGCAGTGATGGTGGAAAAACCATTTTAATGACCCTGACAATTCTCAGTTTATGAGCAGATTTTATCTGCAATTCAAAACACAAGAAGCATGTATATATGTAATTGTGAATGTGTGCTCAGACCTACTCATATTCTGGTGGCATATTACTTCATAGAGGCATAAAATTCTGCCACTGACCCCAGTGTCCTTTTTCTGGCTTCTTCTAGCTCTTTGGGGGATCTGTTGAGTTCTTTATCCCTGACACAGGCCCCTCTGAGGCTGGAAACCAAGAAAGTTTAAATATCAAGATGGAGGTTAATAGCCATTTGGAAAACTGCTGGAAGGGGAGGTCTCAGATGGGAGTAACTGATAGGGAAGACAGCGGTGGTAGAGGATGGGAGCCTGCCTGGGTGATTTCGGTGGAAGGTCACAGCCTTTGGAGGGGAGTCCTTGCTTGCTTGAAGGAAGGTTTGGGGGAGCTAGTGTTCCAAACCCAGGGACTTTCTATAATTAAAGCATCTTCCTTTCCATTCTCAAACGGGCATCACTATGCATTATCTTGGATAATCACCAGGACAAACGAGGAAGATGGTAGTAAGATAGTCTCAGAAAATGCAGTGTTCTTTTCCACACTGGACAGATGTCCTGGTGATGTGCCTGCCCCCCAAGATCACAAGCTGGTGTGAGAGCTGGACTTCTCCTTTTTCTTTAACCATTGTTGAGGTCTAGTTGGGTTTGGTCCAATGCTTAACCACTTCATAGAAGAAACAGGAGGCTTACCCCTGAACTTGGCCTAACCATAGCCTGATTGATGAAGTACAACATGTCCATGAAATATAATAAGGTAACCCCCCTGCCCCCAGGCAAAGCTTCGGCCATGCCCACAGTGCTTCTGAAGCGGATGAAATGGTATTACTGCACTGATCAAGTGATTACATATAGTATAATAGGGGTTACTGCTCCTGTTGAGAGGGCTTTGATCAGTTGAAAGAGCTCAGTGATTATATGGCACTTAAAAAAATCTTCACCACTCTTTATTAGTTATTTGGCCTCCCGATCATTTCAAGTCAGAAATACTGACTATAAAAAGAAATGAACTATTATGCTTTGATAGAAAAACTTTTATTAAAAAGTGATAAAAAAAAGAAAGGAATCATTATGCCCTTACATTAGAACAATGAAAGACGGCCTTTTGAAAATGTCCAAATTATTCCAGATCAACTGCGTTAATCCTACTGATTGCCTACTCATAATGTGTTAACACTTCCTGTGATGTCCACATCTTATTGTTTGAAATTGGCAGCACACTGGTTTTTAAGTTTCTAAAAAAGATTCCCGTCTTCCCACAGGTCTCACCCAAGCCCCCCTCCCTATAATAGGCACACAGTTTTTATATAAACAGAAGCAACAAGATAATTCTCTAAGCCTTCGAGGGTCAAGGTTTTCTCTAAAATTGTCTCCTCAGCATTTGAAGATATCGCCCTGCTCTCAGTCTCACTGTAAATAGTGTACAGAATGGTGAGGAGAAAGCCTCTCATTCATTCACATAAAGCTATGAACCCTCGCTGCATGCAGGGTGCACCAATCAGACCAGCTTGCCAAGAGTAAGTATAGAATGGGATGTTTCAGGTTATTTCTTCAGCCCCGCATTCTACCTGCAGGAAAGCTTTAGCACCCCTGCGGTGAATGCAGTCCCACAGAGGTGAGCATACCTGAGTGGCACAAGAGCAGTCCATCACTTGTGAAATCTTTCACTGAAATGGAGATGTGTCATGTCCACAGAAGCCTTTTGATTAACCAAAGGCCAACACATTAAACTCCAGGAACATTTTGGACACCTGTCCTTTCCAGGCAATTATAACATATGATGGGAATTTCTAAGGTAAGGTCAGTTAAAGTTATGAAATAATTGAACCATTTAGAGGCAAGTATTATTTTCTATTTGCCTACCAATGAATCTTGTGTCCTATCACCCCAACCTACATACCAGTTTAGCATGTTAAAACTAAATTGTAATGTTACTTATTCTCTTTCCTGAGTATTTTACCTCATTTCTGCAGCCATAGCATACACACTTGTCCTTCATGCCTGTGGAATTAAGCTCACAGTCTCTTCCCCAGAACTTCTGATCTTCCACTATCCACCTTTTCCCTCTTCAATCCCTCTTTCATTTTTTAAAATTATATATATATATATATATATATATATATATATATATATATATATATATATATATAAAATTGATTGTTTTTCAGAGAGGAAGGGAGAGGAATAGAGAGTTAGAAACATTGATGAGAGAGAAACATCAATCAGTTGCCTCCTATACACCCCCTACTGGGACCCTTCAGTCCACAGGCCAATGCTCTATCTACTGAGCCTAACTGCTTAGGCCAATCCCTCTTCCCTTTGACTTTCCACAAAATTTTCTAATGTTTCTCTGTCATCCACTTCATCATGCAACCCAAAACAAATTAATACCACTGTGATTATGGTGCTGCACAGTGTTTTCTGATCATGCGCATTGCTAGCCTTGCCCTTCTTCCACTCTGCCTCCTAGCCATCTTTCTAAGCAATCTATAAAATCAGTCTCTTCTAGAAACCCCATTTTCATTTTCTGAGCTTGAAAGAATGAGCATATCTCCTGGCACCTCACTATCTGCTTCTCACGTACACAGTACAGTATGCGTTTCCCTTCGATTAGAAATATTTCTTAACTTTATTTCTCTCACACGCCTGGAGAGACCTATAGAGTGGTTGGGGGACTTATTCAATGGTGCACTCTCCTTAGGACCCAAATGCCCCCTCCTTGAGATCTTAGCATGTGCATTTGCCTCTGTTGAAAAGTCTGGTTCCACAGAACATGACATGTCTCCTTCCTCACCCCTTTGAAATCTTTTTTTCTAAGTAAAGTTTCTCTTGAGCTCCCTTTGTTTAAAATTGCCAAAGCTCCCAACCTCCACACACTTACTTACCTCCCTTTCCTGATTTATTTGTTCCCCAGGATATTCAGTCCCCTCGCTCAGACTTTATTTTTACTTATTTATTTGTTTAATGCCTGATTTCTCTTAAAAGTATATAGACTGTACTAGGGCAGGGTGTTTTATGTCTTCCATTTCTTACCTTTTTCTTAATGGAGAAGCTTCCGGGACATATTAGATGTTCAATAAACGGTGAATAAATAAATTAATGTGCTGGAGCACCTGAAAGCACTTCAAAAAAGAATTGGTATTAAATGATTTGATCCATGGGAATATTAGTAAGAATAATACAAAAAAAAACAAATAAAACAAAATATCTCATAGCTATAACTCCTCACACATCCAGGCATAAACTCATCTCTTTAGAACACTACCTTGCATTCATTTCAAAGGGAAGGCTTAGGAAGAAAACCTGAAAAATTGCATTGATTGCAATTTGGAAGTAAGGGTACTTAAAACTGCTTATTTGCTTAAACTTCTCTAGTATTAGGTTCTGGGGATTCCACAATTTTTGCTCTAACAAATACTCTATCACTCCTTACTATCAAAGTTGCTGTAGAAATCAAATTGGCCCTAAAAGAAAGTAGAAGAAAACTGTCTCATAAACCTTCTTTTTTCTTTTACTCCTTTTATTGTGTTCATAAAAGTTTCATTTGAAGTGAGCAAGCACCCTCTGGGGCCCCATCTACATGAAATGTTAAGATATGAAGTTATTATTTTTGGGCAATAGATCATAGAGCTCAAGTGTGCCAAGTAGGTAGGTTATTCTTCCAACCACATTGACCAAAATGTACATGAAATTAATCAGTTAATTCAGAACTCCTGAATTACCATAGATAAGGAGCCAAACTTATCTAAAGGTTCAGAGAGTAAATATTTTCACATTTTTCAGTCCACATGGTCTCTGCCACAACTATGCAATTGTCCTAGTAGCTTGAAAACAACCATAGATAATCAGTAAACAAAGGGGTGTCTCTGTGTCCCACTTAAACTTTGTTTTATGGATACTGCTACTTGAGTTGCATATAATTTCAACATTTCATGATATATCTACACTAATAACAGAGAAAGATGCAAATTGACCATACCTCCATGACACACACCAGCCAATCAGGAGTGAGTGTGCAAATTAACCTGACAAAGATGGGGATTGATTTGTATATGTGGGTGCCAAGCGTCCTGGGTCTCGGGAACATCCTCAGGACCGCTTCAACCCTGTAGGCCCGTGTGTAAACCCAGAGCAGCCAGGGTGCCTGCCAGGAGTGGCCTATGGGTTGTCAGTAGGACATCCCCTAAGGGCTCCCAGTCTGTGAGAGGGGGCAGGCTGGGCTGAGGGACAACCTCCCCCCCATGCATGGATTTCATGCACTGGGTCCCTAGTATATAGTGGCCCTTGCCACTGATCCTTGCTGCAGACTTTTTGCTTCCAAATGTTCTTGAGTCCTAATGCTATTATTCCAGTGCAATCTGAGCAGGACTAGATAGAAACAGAGTGGCCATGGTAAGTGTGTGAGATCTGCCCAGATTAAATGAAAGAACAGCAAGATTTTTAATCAGACAGGAGCTCCTAGCAGGTGATGCAACCCCGACTCTGAGTTTTATCTCTAATTAAGACGTTGCAGATTCCTTGTGCTTTTATCTGAATCCTGCTCTCACTCTGCAGGCTCATCCATCTAGGCTGTACCATCTCTTCTCCTATCGTTTTAGAAAAATGTATCCATGGCTTCTTTTTTTAAGCTAGCATTAATATAGCTGTGTAGAAATGGAGAGTCAAGCATGTTATTTTCTACCTTTTGTGCTGCTTAATACTTAATATTATGTTTTCTCTACATGTGTCATTTTAGCTACAAAGAGAAAAGAAAGGATGTTCAGCTTTGTAATACCATGCAATTAAGACTTAAAGACACAATAGCATAAACTTCTACTTTTAGATCTTGTCCACAACAATCATTTCCCGACCCATTCATTAACATGTTTGAATAAATTGTTTACAACTTATATAATCACTATTGCTCTAATAATACAACCATGGTGGATACCAGATAATATCTTTCTCAAGATATTTAAAACAATAGTTTATCTCAATTTTAGGATGCTCCCCCCCCCCCCCCCCGCGCGACCCAAAGTATTTCAAAAGGTGAATTTCCACAGCCTCACAGTATAGCTTATCCAACTGTCACTGGTTGTCATTAATGCGGTCAATTTGTCTCTGAATTAGACAGTTCACAGCCTGTGCACCAGACAAAATCATCTTCCTTTGAATGTGTTGGTTTTACCAAGCAGGAGGCCTTTCTGATGCTTCTCATTGAAGAAACTTAGAGTACTTTCATCTTGGCAAGAGCAGACGGGGTTTAGTCTCTGAAAAGAAATCTGCTGAGATGCTGATAATGTAGTTGCCATCAGTAAAATTAGCCTTTCACTTAATAAATGAAGTGAGTCTCTTCTACCCACTCTGTGTCACAAAGGATTAAGATCTCTTGTCCCTTGTTTTAATTGGAGATTTAAAATATGTTTCCATCTAAATATATTAGCACTGAGCTCCCCCACTTCCCCAAATTTGTGCTTCCTATTTGAAAAGCCGATTAAATGGTCTCCTTGCTGATTGGCTGGAAGCCTATACAACTTCCTGGCTGTAGGCCATTAACACCCTGGCCAGAAGTGCTGACAGAATGATGGAGGGATTTACACCCTCTGGTTTCTGTATTAAGAACAAGGACAATCAGTATGTGGTCTTGTCAGCGGATAATGCAATTTAAAGATATGATTTCTTTCTCCACAGGTGCATTTGTCTCTGAAAATTAGCAGTTAGCTTGGTGTGAATAATAAGGCATCTTGTCTGATGAGGTTGAATCATATTAAAGTTCTGTATTCTGGAAAAGCTTATGATTTATAGACTATTATCATTTCTGTAAATGATGGAACTCAAGCCAGCTTATATTTTTAGATCTGAATTCTCTGGTAACTTGAAACATTTAGTGGAAAGGATGTGTAGGAAAAGTATTATGTTTTATGAAGGGAAACCATATATATGTATAATAATGGTAAAAATCTGTTAATTATTTGAATTATTTAAAAGAAAAATTACTCTTTAACAAGAACATTGTGCTATGACAATATGATTACTTTGCCCATATTCAATAGTTAACTATTTATCTCTGCAAAGATACATGTGAGGTAGATGTGTGTTATGCATACATAAACTCACTGGAAATAGAGGTATGCATATATTTTACTATAGTTGTGCATATATTACTGTACATACACACAAATACTTACATATAGGTCTGCATTTGCATCTACACACACATATACAAACTCTCTTCAAAGCTTATGCTCTAGCATTGGTACCATGCTTCTTCTTAAGAACTATTTCTCAATATATAATATGTCTGTTTACATTCAAAGATCATAAGATCATAAACTTGGAAGTCACTTTGCACTTCGATAAAAAGTGTATAAGTACTCTGATTTGAGGCTTAAAGCTATTCTCAAGGAATATTTTACTTGCAACTACATACACCTGTAACACACACCTGGCTCCCTTAGAAGCAGGGGGAGACTTTTATCTCCTATGGCCCAGGCATGCCCTTTTCCATCTCCCTCCTCTGTTCAAGTATCAGACAATCCAATTGGGCCAGGAGAAGGATTCCACTACAAAAATATTCTCAATTGACTGACCTTCTTCTACAGCGAAATAATGCCTAGGGACTAAGGACAAAAAGATCAGTTGGAATAAATGATTAGTTCAGACTCTTGTGGTGGACATTGATCCAGGTGAGTGTGAAACCCTTATTAAACTATGATCTTTGAGATCAGACAATGTTTTTCCTCATGCATACCTCATTATGTCAAGTATATTTTCTTTCTCTGGGTCAAGCTAGCCCAAATTTTCATAATTCTTTCAAGAGTTTTGATTTTCAAACAGTTAAACAGACATATTTTGGTTTTTCATTTTTATTGTGCCAATGCATAGCATGCAAATGTGTTTTATTAGCTTCAATTTTCTCCCACTAGGTACTTCCAAATCAAAATTAAAATTAAATAGATTCACCAGAAGTCTTTAATCAAAGTTATTATTTCTGCTGGGATTTCTTGATTATCATATTACAGATTGATTTTATGGGGGAGGAAAAAGAAACTAAAATTCTGAGAGGAAAAAATGGAATCCTTTTGCTATATTCGATGTGGATCTTGGCTATTATCAAATTGAGTTGAATCAGTAAAATACTGAAATAAAGGCTTTGAGTTGACACTACTTTCTCTGCTGCCTCCTTTTATTGAACTCTGCTCCATTTAGGTTTCTCATTTCTTCAGTCTCTGTCAACAAATTCTAAATATCGAACTCAATGTATATTTACCACAGAAAAAAAAAGCCATTCATTTTTAGAGTATGTTGGTCCTTGGAACAAACTGAGAGTAAAAGGTGTTGCCAGGGAACTTCAGTAGGGCCCTTTACGGCAATGCAAAGGCTAGACTTCATCCATATATACCCTGCCTTACACAGTGACCAGTATAGGGCTAGGTAAATGTAGGTTTACAGTTGCTATACACATACATGATACAATAATTAACGAATGATAGAAGAATAAACATGAGTCTTCAACTCACAACTGTAAACCTACATTTGCCAACCTCTGTATGTATTCATTCAGTGTTACTGGTCAGAAGAAACATTAGCACTTAGTTTAAAGATGGACAGGTAGAATATGGTGTAATCTTTTGGATAATATACTAAATTAAAGGCTTGAAACAATCTTACCCCAGTAGATTCTTGATTTAATGATTTTTGACACCAATAGGATAATCTCCTGCTAAGTGTTTGGGATATGGGCTTCCCCGTCAGTGGGTCTTTGACATGATTTATTCAGGAAATAGGCTGGATGTGAATCTCAGACGATGCCATGCCCAGGCTGCCCTCATGGAGCTGTAGAACTTGTATAGTCAAAGCACACGGATGTCTGATGAAGTTCAGGGACTGCCAGGCTCTCTCCGGTGGTATTAAAAAGCAGGTGTAGCGATTGTCTCCTGCTTCCCCGCCATGTAGGCTACCAGAGACCCCGAGGCTATTATTAAAAAGGATGGCTTGGAAACTCTTGATTTATTTCATGGTCTGGAAGACCAACAATCTAGTGAGGCTACTTGGTGAGATTGTGCCTGACCAGCATTTAAACTGGCTCTTGGTCACCCAGAGATTACGGGGGTCCCAAAATGATCACTTGGTTCCAAGTCATATGTAAAATCTAGTCTTCAAGAATCCTGGAGATCGCCAGTTCTTTAGAGCGTTTACATTGGACAAACCCCAAAGATGACTGCGAAAGACTCGGCTGATGGCATATCTTCCTGAAATTTTTTGTTTGTTTTTGTGTTTGCTTCCGAGAAAAGTTCATTGTGTGCTCCTAGTGTTCCTCATCTTGCAGAGTTAGACAAACTGGCTGTATAATGGGCATGGTTTTCCTCCTGTCACACTTCTTCTATGACATCTTCTATGTTCAATTAATTGGCGACATGAATGGTTCTTATAAGCTCACACCCTGGGCAAGTGTGGCTGTCACCCCCCCCCCCCAGCACACTTAATAGACATGTTTTGCCTTGCCACTTCCAAGCCACTGCTTTTCAGCTGGTCTCCTAGGAATCTGTATTTTTTCCAATGAAAATTTAAAAAGGTAAAACTCAAACAAAAACTTTTAAATAATAAATAAATGGAAATGAACATACAGACAGAAATGTGCTTATAATTAATACCCAGAATCCTTTATTGGTCTTCTGGCTACTAAGAGGTACCAAATCTAGAGAGCTTCTCTTTGGATTAGCTCTATTTTCTTTCCGGGGGCTAATTTGAGAATTAAAAGGAGGACGGGGGTGAACAAGATCTGGCTTGGAAGGGACACAGCTTCCAGGCTTTCATTTGGAGCAAACAAGGCATTAACAGCAGCTCTCCTGGGGCAGTCCTTGTTAAATATCACCGCATTGCTGACTATGTAAAAGCCAGGCGTGTTTCCAGCCCCAGAGTCTGTCCCCCGATTGATAAGTCTCTTTTTATTAAATGGATTTTAATTCCTTAATAATTAGAGCTTCCATAGGAGGAGATGAGGATCCTGATAGTCTGGCACAGAAGTAGAGGGCAAAGCAAAGGATGTGCCATTTTCAGATTAGAATTTCAAGGAAGGAATAGGCCCCCATTTGTGAGTGTGTGGGTGGTGGAGAGGTCTCCCTAGAGGGGGAGAGTCTTGGCATCAACCTGGACTGTGAAAGGTTTACTCCCACTTTTGCTAATAAAGCAAAATCGTTTCTAATTAAATGACTCAGAGAGCAGAGTGCATGTTGAAGATAGTCAAACTTTCTGACTGTCAGGATCTGATGGGAAGATTTCTCCTAGGCCTTGCGGTACATGGGTGCAGTTCTCAGGATTTCCATTGTAACACGTTGGCTGTCCCTGTAGACTTAGCAGCTTTCATTCATTGCCATGGTGATTTTTTACTCCATTTGGTTAGTATCACAAAGGAAAACCTAAAATGAAAAATGTTTTCTGCTTTTGTCATTAATGTTTCTACTACCCCAGTGACAGCCAACAGTTTGGATGCCCCTTGCCCCTGAGGAAATACACATGGGCCAGAACCTGCAGCCTTGGCCCAGGCTGTCCCAGATGGGCGGGGGCTGGCTCTGAGATGCTGACAGCTTTTTTCTGGGGACAGTGATTTGAAGGGAGGATGGGGAAATCTCATTCCGAATATATGTCCCTGGTCCATAGTTTGAATTTATGGGGCTTGGATAAAATTGTCATAGATGCACTAGGCATAGCTTTTCTCTCATACTGTTTCTTTTCAAATGAAAGGCTTGATGGGTTGCCATTGATAGAACCTCAACTGTTTTTTTACTTTTCATGAAGAAATCCCTGTTTTCTCCCCTTTCTGCCTCCTTAAACTTGCTGTCTTTCCTAGAATCCCCAATGTTTAGGGTCTGAGATATTTTCCTAAACTAGTTATCTTACCAATAAAACATTTTCCCATCCAACATGTATTTGATGTAGAATTATATGTCATGTACTGTACTACTAGTAAGTCCTCAGAGTGCAGAATAAAACAGACCTAGCCCTGCTCTTGTGTAATTTATAGATTAGCTGGGATGATAGTTATTAAGTTAATTTTCCAGTTAATTGATTACTATTGATTACAATTGAAATAAGTGCTACAAAGGAGATATGCAGGAAAATTTGATTCTATCTGTGTTTGAGGATGTGTCTCTGAGGAAGGGATGGTTCCGATACTGTGTTGGCACTATTAAACCCCCTGTATTCAATCACCATGTTATTGAAGAGCTGAAAATAAAATATCCTCTCCTTGCATGGGTAGTTAGTAAATGTTCTAGAAAAGGAATTGGGCTTCTAGCTGTTTAACAAGCCTGAGCGACATTTAACAAAGTAACACATATAAATAGACAATTATACTAATATATGAATCATTTAAAGTTCAGATCAGTATTAGAGAATAACTGAAGGATCTCTTTCAAAAATCAAACAAACAGGGTGAGACCCATTTCTCCAAGGTACGCTCATAATGGCTATACAACATCTCTCACAGCGCCTAATGCTTATTATGCAACTATAATCAGGAGAGTTGGCATCAGTAAAATTTCTGAGGCTGAAGCCTAGGCACTTTGACTATTAGTCACTTATAAAATTTGAATTACAAGTCTCTGCACTTGTCATTTCTAGAACAGAGGCTATACAGAGCTGCAATGTATGTCTGGCTTTTCCACAGTAAAACCACATGCTCTATGTGAATGGCTGCTGAGCTGATCCTCATTAGGTGCTGGGCATCGTTAATCCCTGGATGTGCAGATAGTGTGTAAACTGTAAGGTGCTTGACATGGGACACTTCCAGCAAGTCCAGGTATTTCCGAATCTAAAGCAGGCATAGCATCCTGGGCCAGGCTACAAGTCATTCTTAAAAACAGGCAGGGGCCTTGACTATAAGTCATTCTTAAAAACAGCCTTCAGCAAGGTAAACAATGAAAGATCTCCATGCCTAGCTGGTGTGGCTCACTGTTTGAGCATCAATCTATGAATCAGGAGATCACAAATCAATTCCTGGTCAGGGCACATGCCCAGGCAATGGGCTTGATCCTCAGTGGGGGTTGTACAGGGGGCAACCCATCAATGAATCTCTCATCATTCATTGTTGTTTCTATTTCTCTCTCCCTTTCTGTCCCATGACTTCCATGAAAACACTAAAAACAGGTTTGTGTGCTATTTTTAATAGTACAGTCCTACAGGCAGAAGTTTGCTTATAAGACAATCTAGAGATAAGGTACTTATTAAATAACCATTTTTTACCCAGTGCTGTGCTGATATACTTGGAGCAGGAGTGGGGAGGTACTGATATATAAAACAAATTCCTCTTTAGATATTTTCACCTAGGTTGGGGAAATAGGGTGTTTTAGGAAGTATAATAATTCAGTTCTGAAGCTTACGTTCTTAAACATCCATGCATAATGTAAACCTTTGAATCAGTTTTGCTCCCATTCGAGTCCCATCTGTAATGCGAAGACAATAATACTGAAAGAGCTGTTGTGAGGTTAAACGAGGCTGTTTATAAAGGAGCTTAGAAGAGAGGAAAAAGACAACACTGTGGCCTTGTGCAAAGTCACTCAACTGGTTAAATGGGAAAGCAGTGAAGGGACCCCAAGTAATCTGGCACCTAGGAATGTTCACCCCAAAATTCCACAAAATATGCTGGAAAGTGAGGAGACATATTCAAAAATCATTATCAGCATTGGGATGTTTGCAATGCTCTATGTAAATATTTAGAGTCACATCGACCCTCCATAAATATTTATGTATTTCTTTTAGTAGATATTTCATATACTCTGTGTACATAAAATACCAAAAAAATACACATTTACAAACATATAAATAGTCCTCAGACTTTTTTTAAATTCTCAATTATGTCATTCAAAGGGTTGAGAGATGATCTCTAGTAGCAAGTCTAGGGGAATGGATATATTTTCACTCAATATCTTAAGAATGACTACAGTTTTGATAGGTAGATATATTAGGGGAGAAGGTATACTTCTTTGGAGGAAATATCATGAGAATTAAGTCAAGGGGAAGCCCTGATTAGGGCATAGGATGGTCCACTAGATTGGAGAATTATTTTGCAAGAGTTATGGAGGTGAGCCGAGAAGGTGCATTATGCTAGAATTCTTGGGTACCAGAGTTAGGGGTGTAAGACAATACTAAAAATGTTTTGGAACACCAGAATTTCCTGAGTGAAACAAAAACTTGGGTGGTTTAGGAACATTGATCTTGCAAAGGCTTTTTAATGGATTTGGGTGAGGAAAGAGCAGAAGTAGGAAGACCATTTGTGCTGTGACCACAGGGGTTCAGGTGAGATCTGATGAGCCTGAACCTGGCTGTTCTCATGCACAGGCAGGCTCTTGTGGCGCAGGTAACTATTTTTCATGAGGATCTAGTTTAAAAATTATGTCTCTATCTACCTATGAGCAGAACACAGGAATTGTTCACATTGCATTAGAGCATTAAATGACTCTTCTGATGACTCCGCATTTCATTCTTATGAGTTACAGTGAGTTTAGTGTTCATTACTGGGTGCTCATACCCATGCCTTAAATATATACTACTAACTTGATAGCCTATAACTTCTTCTCCTTTTAATGCTATTGCTGATTTGTACAACAATGGGATCTGTGAATGCTACAATTCAGCACAATATGGGGAGCATTAATTTTAGTCATATAGAGCCTCATCAACTTAGAATTGCTTTCTGGTGTGCAGGATTTCCTTTGTACAGACAAAAAGAAAAAGCTACAGATCATACTTAGAGTTTCTCACTCTGTTAAATAATCAATTATCTGAAGCTTTCAAACATTACATTGATAAGTTGTAAATAGGAGGCATTTCTGACCCCTGTTTATTAAGGTCTGAAATGCATATTGAATAAATATGTGGAATAGTATCTGATTTTATTAAGTTTAATTATATTCATACACAATTTTGTGTCGGGTATGATTCTATTAGCTAGAAAAAATTTACAGAAAGGAACCAATTGTTGAGTATCATTTTGAATTACCTTTTCATTTTATATTTTATTCTATTTCTAGAAATTTGCAAGTGCATATTTTGAATGCTACCAGCGTTCAGATGTAAAATAGATATTAAAATTTTATCTATTATGCATAACTTATATAGGACCATACATCCATACATATGAATATGCAAAAGTATTCAGATATCTCCTCAACTTATGGATTTTGTATAAAATATGTAATTTGTACATGTAAGTACATTATTCCCAACTGCATTCCCTTAGTTACAAAATAAAATATTAGGGATGAAGGCCATATGAAATTATGGTGTCTAGACCTAGACCATTTGCCTTTGCTCTTTTCACTTCAGCAAAATATCCATCATATTGTAGGGAAAGTTAGCTTTGTTAAAATCAAGAGATCCAAAATAAAACCAACATTATTTAAAACTGAATATAATGGAATTTGTTATTGACTAAATATTGACTAAATAAAATGTAAACCTAAACCCAGCATAAAATATATAAAATAGATGAGCACAGGACCCGGATAAAAAAAGAAAAAACAAGTCTCTTTTGCAACTTAACAAGGGGGCATTTATTTGTGGAATTTCACTTTTCTGTGCCTCCATTCCCTAATGTATAAAATGAGGATGATCTTGTGTGCTCTGTTTAGTTTACAAGGCTGCTTTATTAACCAATAACAACAGAACAGTAAACTTCAAGAGATTAATGGCCACATCGCTATCGTATTTTAGCTCCAGAAACTACTGTAGTGCCAAACGCATACTGTGGTAAAATGAGAAAACAAATGAGATGAAATATGAGGAAATACTTTGTAAAATACAGGTTTCTGTACAGGATACAAATGCGATTATTTTTATTGGCGACTGTCGCATCTCCTCTGAACCATGTACCCTTCCTTCTTCGTCTTTCCCCAGGACCTCTGAGGTTTCTCTCCCAGACGGAGTCTGTCACGGCCTTCATGGGAGACACGGTGTTACTCAAGTGTGAGGTCATCGGGGAGCCCATGCCAGCGATCCACTGGCAGAAAAACCAGCAGGACCTGGCTCCGGGCCTGGGCGACGCCCGCGTGGTGGCCTTGCCCTCGGGCGCACTGCAGATCAGCAGACTCCAGCCTGGGGACGCGGGCATCTACCGGTGCTTAGCTCGCAACCCGGCCAGCTCGAGAACCGGAAACGAAGCCGAAGTCAGGATTCTATCAGGTAATGCAGAACTCTTAAAAAAATTATATTTATATATATATATATATATATATATATATATATATATATATATATATATATATATAATTCACAGAGGAAGGGTGAGGGAGGGGGGATGGAAACATCAATGATGAGAGAACCCTGTCCACCTTTCGTGTGGGATGGAGCCCGCAACACTGGCATGAGGTCTGATTGGGAATCAAACTGTGACCTCCTGGTTCATAGGTCTACACTCAACCACTGAGCCCCACCCACCGACTGGGCTTGTAGTGTTCTTTATTCTTTCTAGGATTATATTCTCTAGAGTACAGTAAACAGCAATGATTCCTTTAACAAATAATTTATATTTGTTTTAAGTTCCTTATTGTGTATTGAGGTTTTGTTTTATATTTTCTTTTTTCCCATTTTTGAACCATTAGATGAAGGTATGCCAAAAGCGTTTCCTATTTGTCTATGTCTTGTAGCTGAAGTTTCCAGAGAAACAGATATTTTCCTTATATTTGGCTTCATTCGTTTCATCAATATAGGAGTGTTTCTTTGAGCAAAGCCCATTGCTAAGCATTTTTACGTATTTTTAAATTTTTTCTCTAGTAACATTTTTTAAACATGAAGGTGATGCTTACTTAATGAGGATAAGAACCCTCCCCAAGTTAGCATTAAACATTTATTCACTCATCCATTCATACACTTGTTTTTGAAAAGCATTGTACTGAGTACTGAGTACTGAGTACTGAGTACTACAGATATACACACACACCCACACACACACACACACATATATATATGACTGTGTCATGGAGAGCCTGGCTTATTAGGGTTCTGGGTGGCAAGGACATAGCTTAATTACAATGAAGAGTGATTGATATTATGAGGAGAACAATTTTTCCTGTCTGCTTAATCTCCTTTTCTCCTCTCTGGCAACTCTCTAAACTCTAGTTTTATTCTCCTCTCCAAAATAATCAGAGATTGGATTGGCTATTCTCTAGGATCTTGTCTCTTCCAATTACTATTACTATTAAATACCTATGTACTATCTACTTTCTTATTTAGTGTCACTTGTAAGGTTTGGTTAGACTGGTGAGAATCACCAGAAAGGCACATACTTGAGAAACCATGACAGAATCCCTATCAAAGTATTGATGTTGGTCCTTGTCTCTGCTCTCTATGTATAGTTACCACAAATCCTTCAGCTGTGTGGAGGGTCACATTCTGTCATCCCAAAAGCAAAAAGGAAGGCAGGGGAGAGTGGTGGGGGAAAGAGGTCAACCAATGAATTCATATGCATATATGCACAACCCATAGACACAGACATTAGGGTGGTAAAGGCTTGGGGGGAGGGGGAAAGGGCAATGAGGGAATAAAAAAGGACACATGTAACACTTTCAACAATAAAGATTTATATTAAAAACGAACTAGCAATTTGACTGAAAGTTGCAAGTTCTTTAATAAGGGCATGTATAAAACCTCTTCTAATTCTTCTGTGTATTCTTTTCCCCAATATTCACAGAAATACTGATTCAAATGTGTCAGTGACCATCAGCAACACTGCTACCTTCCATCTGCTAGGCAGTAAAATATGCAAATTTAGCATTTATTCCAAAAACATGCATGCATTTATTTAGGTATCCATTATATACATACAAATTTTAAATATTTATATTCATATATCCTGAATAATGCATCTGTTAAGTCTAGGTACACTTAGATACACTACATAGAAAATTGGCAGGAATGTGTTTGACTATCTTAATATCACTGAGAGGTTATTTCCCTGTGGTATGAAGGCATAGTTGGACTAATTAAATATTAAATCTGAGATGGAAAGTTTTGAAAGGCACAGAGATACTGTCATCAAATCACCATTTACCTTTATTTGTTCACTCTGTAATCCCATGGAGGTTTGCATTGTAATCATGAAGGTTTATTTAAAGCCAAATTTTATATTGTTAATTTGGCTAAGTCAAGACTATGTTGATATACTTTGGAGGTGCCTGTTTTTTTCTTACTTGAATGGAAACTAAACATTTTTGAATTTATTACATTTAATGAAAACCTTTCTCCAAGTTATTTGAATAATATTAACTTCAAAAAGGAATTATGAGCAGAGGTAATAAATACACACACACACACCACATTCACACCCACACACATGTTATTGTTATACTTAAGATTTTCTCATTTGCTATTGATCACATAAAGGGGCTGATAAAGGAACAAATGTTTGTCTATTTATCCTTAAGTTTGCAAGTTGACTTAGAGGTTAAATATACAGATACACAAGTATAAAAATGAGTAAGAGAATGAATTACTGAATGCATAGGCCCAGCTCCTCTTCTTTGACACTTGTTCTCTCATTTTTAAGATCATGATTATTCTTTTTGAATCAATTTCCAATTTCCAATTTGAGGAAGTATAAATTTGAGGGAGTGATAAATTATATACATATATTGCCCATCCTTTATCCAACACTTAGTTAATCCATTCTGATAAAGTCCATTAAAACAGAAACTTGTCATATTATTAACATGATTAAGAAGCATTAAAGTAGAACCTGAATGGTTACCACTCTTTAAAATATGTACCGTATTTGCCTGCGTATAAGACGATTTTTTGGCCCTGAAAAATACGTATTTGCCGGCGTATAAGACGACCCCCTAACATTTCCACTAAAAATACAGAGTTTGTTATATACTCGCCGTATAAGACTACCCCCCACTTGGAGGCATATTTTTCAGGGCCAGAAAGTCGTCTTTTACGCCGGCAAATACGTTATTCTTCCATGGTCATTTCAGTATCATGCCGAGTGAGGAAGTGGCCTATATTGCTTTATTTTGATACATAAATGCTAATTAGAAGTCACATGTCCAGCACTTGTTTTTAACCACATTTCATAGAGAGAGCATTCGCAATGGAACTGGCAGCCAGATTGATTTTACATTCATCTGTGCCCCTGTGTATGTACATACTCCTTCCTGTAGTCTGGCCCCAGAACCAGCAAAAAGTCTTTACCAGCAGGTGGCGCTGAGAATCCCCAGGCCTGCAACTGGGGATTCTTAGTTGCAGGCCTGGGGATTTTATATATTATTATATATCACATATTACGCGTTACATATTACATATTACATGTTACATATTATATTACATATTACATATCGTATATCATACATTGTACATCGTATATCATATATTGTATGTTATTATATATGTTATTATATATGTTATTATACTTAAGATAATGTGAAATATATTTCAAGTTGCCACTTTTATACAGCAGGTGTCTAATATTACACAGTAATTGAGATCTATTGAATTAAAAATCCCAAAAATCCAATAGCTGTTTTGAAATGCTTTCTTTCAACAGCAACTTTGATTTATTCACTAAATAAAAAAGTAAATACTTTACACAACACATTTTAAGTGGATCTTATATACCTGTCATGATACTGGTTGCTAGGAAGACAAAGTTGGAAGACTGCCCTAAGACAGCTGTCGTCAGTGGGGGACAGAGACAAAGCAGCCCGTGAACTTGCTATGAAAGACTAACGCACACAGAGCCATTACTATACATAAGATAACAACACCAATGTGTCAGTCTTGGAGAACAAGTGGTAGCTAGGCCAAGAGAAGTATGTACATCAGTAATAAGAGAGCATTTATAAGAAAAGAGAAATAAAGACTTTTCAGAGTAACTTTACTGCGCACATTCTATTTACTATGATCATAGGGCATATGAAGTGTTGAAGGAGGATGAGTTACAAGTAAAGAAGATAAATGGAATAAAGGAAGATCCAGTAGAACGTGTGGCAGTAATCCTTCATAGACTTGACCAAAAGCTGCTATAAAGGGATATCACAAGGATTCAGAAGTGAAGATGGGTGGTGAGATTTTAGGGCAGGTCTTGGAAACATATTAGATGTGGTGTCTGAGGGAGGGAATGGAGTTCAGGCTGAATGAAAGCTGAGTAGCGGCATTTCCACTGAGATTGGGATGATTGGGGAAGTGGTGCATTGTGTTCAAAATAAAGTGCAAAGTTTTAAAAGAGATTTTTCTCATAACTTAATGTTTTCCAGAATCAATGAATAATTGTTTCATTCAATGGTAGGAAAATTAGTAAGGAACTCAAATTTTTTATTAATGTTTTAAGATAGAAGTTAGACTTTTGCTTCTGAAGAATTGTACATTTTTAGCACATTCAGTTAGTATTAAAGCACAAAGAACTTTTTTGAAATATTGATAACAATACACTAAGAGCTGAGATGCTTTAAAATATCTTATTGTATGTGGTGAAGAATGTATGAGGAGCTGAAGTGGCCATTGAGACTGTCAAGTCCACTTCACTCAGCTCTCATCGCTCCTGAGTGCCAAGTAGTACATTGGGTTGCTGAAATATAAATCTGCTTTAGACACGAGGTTGAATAAAATAACTGGCCCACACTAATATTTCACTTTCCATAATGGCCTAATTGAATTGAACAATTTGTAATTTAATATATTATTCATCCACTTAACTACAATTAGATGACCCCGGGCCCTGGGTAGCCATGAACCAAATATCTGTGTAATTAGAGTCATTGGCTTTGATGGAGTAAATTGGGCTAAAGTATATTTCAAATAATTTTTCTCCACAATATTTATTTTTATTAAAATAAGTTTTAACAAAAAAACGTTCCCAAAATCATATTATTTAAATAGAAAAACTATGGTTTTTAGCTTAAAATATTTTCATTATTTTTGTCATCACTAAGAATTACTAATAATTACTAATTTTTGACTGTAGGTCACAAATGCATTAACATTTTTGGTTTGACTAAATATTGCTTATATTGCAAAATTAAATATATTTTGCTACCATTTGTTTTTACACTTTCTACAGAATAATGATCTGGAGAGGATAACAAAATGATACATACTTTGTTTTTAAATTTAACATCATGCAAACTCGTTAATTAGTATAGCTATATGACTATATAAAGAAGGAGAGGGTAAATTCAGGAAAACATATTAAGTTCAAAATCAGTACAGACAAAGAATAAATAAATTCAAGGTGGAAAAATTGCAAAGTCTTTTTAGAGATGTTACTTTTCTAGATCATCAGGGGAAAAACTTTTATGGAAAGATGGCAGCAGATGACAAGTCTAGAATGAAAGGTTGAACCTACATCATGTAAAGTCTTGAATCCCATCCCAATCAACTAGATTTCATTCTGTTTATTTATTAATGGTTTCAAATTCTTAAAAGTTTTTGAGCAACGGATACCATAAGCATGCATACTGATAAGCAGAAACAACAAAATGAAGAGTAAATAAGATTAACATATTATCTTGTTTTATGTACCATACTTAATGTTTTTACTGCACTGAAGGATTTTCCCATTATCTGCTTTCTTTTTAAAATCAATATATTTTTATTGATTTTAGAGAGGAAAGAAGAAAGAGAGAGAGAAATAGAAACATCAGTGATGGGAGAGAATCACTGATCGGCTGCCTCCTGAACACCTCACACTGAGGATTGAGCCTGCAACCTGGGCAGTGTCCTGATCAGGAATGAAACTGGGAAGTGTTGGTTCATAGGTTGACACTCTACCACTGAGTCATGCTGATCAGGCAAGAACACTATTATATCATGCTATAAACTAGGTATTTTAGCCTTTCATAGATCTAAGTTGGATAGGATGGTTTTGTGAAGTCCACATTTTCTTTATGTTGCATCAGATTTACTCCAGATGGCATAAAGGGGTCAGCAGTTAGATTGTTATAATTCATGAAATCAGTTCACATTAAGTTAATCTTGATCAATTAATGAATATTTAAAATTCCCAATTTGAACTATTATTATAGGTTGTTAAAATCATGGAGTCTCACACCAGACTCAGTACAAATATTAGTTTTAAAACTTGCTACTAATAAAATTTAGTGCAAGTAATTTAATTTAACTCTTTATCTTGTAAAATATAGAGAATAATAATGCAGATTTTATAAGGTGGTTATGAGGTCTGAATTTAATAGGCCAAGTACAATGCCTGCAATTAAGTCCTCGGTAGCTATTATAATTACTTTGGCATTTTAGAAATTCCAGTCTTAAAGAATTTGATTCTCCCGTTAAGATTATTTCTCTGATAATGAATTTCCTGATTTTGATTCTAGATCTCCAAGTATTCTTTTATCTACTTGTATTTCATTATGCTATTTATCGATAGTTCTAATTTATGCATTTCCCTTTTACATCTAGTAGAGGTCAGATTCTCCTTCTTCTCTAGTATCTCACTGTTACATGATTTCCACCCTCACTTTCCATCATTATCATTTATTTTGCTATATAAAATACCAATAGAGGTCTGGCTTAAAAATAAGTATAAGAAGATAAATAAGATTTCTGGTATTTGAAATTTATTAGCCATTGCCAATTCATCTAATCTTCTAAAACTGTTAATTTCTTTATCTGTTAACCAGCCTCACTACCAAGGATCTCAATTATTGTTTCATTTCACAATCATTCACAAATCTGTCTTCATGATCCCAGTGTTTAATAGTTCAAGTTTGCCAGGCAAACTCTAGTTACAGAAAACCAGAAGGCCATGCTGACACATAACAACTAAAGATCAAAATACAGTATCATCAAATATGAGATGTTACTACATTTAGATGATTAAAACAATAGTTTTAACTCGATTTCTGTTGTCACAAAAGCACACTCAGAGAAGATAGGGTAGCTTTTACTGCATTCAATTGACCACATGTAAGCTGGCCATGTTCCATGTGACAGTGTGTACTTGCTCCTCCCAGATGACAACTTAGCTTACCCTTTGGAAACCAGGGTTTGGCCAATGCATAATCAGGCCATGTGGGAATTTGTTACTGTAGGCCAGGTCTTTAAACCGGCATCAGATAACCAGTGTTTCACATGACATTGATGAAACAATCTGTTAATAAATGTAATCAGTAAAGGTATGCCTGTATATCATGACACAGTGTTTTTGATAAATAGATAATTTTTGTTTAGTTTTTGAATTAGAAAAAAATAAGTCTTCAAATAGACTACCAGTGCTGTTTTGGGAGACATCAACAATGTCCAGAATTCCAAGTTGAAAGTGCTTGAAATACTGGGGGACCTAGTATATTTTTCTTGCATGTCCATAATTCTAATGTCCCTAGTTATCTCTCCCTCACCACCTCATTAGGTTTTCTATTTCATCCTTCTTGACTGATGTTAGATATTGATTATACTATCTTCTCTTAACTCCCATTCCCTGCAGATCACAAATGCAAACAATATACATGAAATTGTCCTCCACCTATAGGAATGAAGATTTATTAGAAAGGAGAGAGCTTGTATTTCTCAAGAATCTCTTGAAGTTGGCATATGGTCAGTTCTGCATTTCCTAGGCATGTGATACTTAGCAGCCCGGAGTGGGTGACTGAAGGGTCAGGCACTCTGCACTGACTTACACGGAGGCTTTCTCTGAAGACGTGTAGAAGCCAAACCTATACCAGTGAATGCAGAGGTCACAGAGATGAATAAGAGAGCCTGTGCATCCTCCTCCTCATCTGGTTTTACATCAATTTATTCCTGGAACATAAAAAACAAAACACCGTGTCATAATATACAGGCATACCTTTATTGATTCTGTATACAAAAAAAGGGAGTTAGCATTAAAACTCTACTGCTTTTCTGGAAATTTTAAATGTCACTTTACACATTTGTATAAATTATGAAGATTTCTGGGTTTTCTAAATTAATTTTGACACATCACAATAGCAACATTTGTTTTCTGGGATTCGGCTGTCAGCTGTAAAATTTAGAAACAAAAATCTATAAATGAAAAAAAATCACTTCCTTCAGGCCTTCTACTGATAGACTCAAAATGTGCCTGTGAGACAGAAGGGATTTGGCCATATGCCAGTGATAAAAATAGATGCTCTTCTTTCTTCCTCCAAACTGTAACTACAATTAGCAATGTGTGTGTGTGTGTGTGTGTGTACGCGTGCGAGCTCATGCATGTGTGGCCATGGAGAAAGAAAGGAAATATGAACAGATGTATGAGTATTTACAGAGATAGAATGTTATATTTAGTTCTGAATTGGTGTAAATGAGAAAGGAAAGTAATATAATCATAGATGATGAATAACAGCTCCTGAGAAATAGGTCCTTTTTCCTGCTCTGTTCAGAGCTCCTTGGCTTTTGGCCTCATGGAGGTTTCTGTTTGGTGTTAAATAAATTTTGATTCCAGTGATCAGGCTGGCTTTAATGAAAGACACTCTAAACAGAATTAGAAGGCATTTCATGGAATGTTTCATTCCGAGCACAGAGCACAGTCCCAGTACACTGCAGTACACAGAGGATCACAATAACTCAACTCATAATATTTTTGCTGTTGGAGGGTCTTACCTTCAATTTGTAGATAATCCAACACCTCAGGCAGGGTATGCTACATAGTACGTACTTGTGTGTGAAGACACATGACACCTGTTGGATTTCCTAAAACAAAACTAGATGAGGCTGCTAAGGAGCCAGCAGGTGAGCCAGCAGTAAGTTAGCTCAAAATCCAGGAAACTAGGTCTGCGAAGTTAAGTTAATTTATAATTCTTATGCCTGCAAAGAAATCAAAGAGAATACCCCATGGTAGTGGGCAGTATCCTTTCATTTCCAATCATAAACAAAAAGGGTTTGCATTAGGAAAGCATATAAATCAAAAGCAAGAGTTGGGTTATTTTAAGGAAGATAATTATTAAGCTGTGAAAATCAGTATTATGTTCTTGCTGACACAGATGCCAACAGTCCATAATTACATTTCTCTCTGCCTCAGTTTTCTTTAGACTCAGCCATGTAAGTCTAGTCACATTGACTTAGGGACAGGGCCCCATTAAAAGAAAGTCATTGTCATCTCAGAGTGTGCATGCATTCCACACCTGATGTCTTAGAATATTATAGAGTCACCTTTCACTCAAACATACCCCAGCTTGGGTAATTTATACAGTCATCCTCTCCTCTTCCTGTGAGGGAAGACACAAATAGGTGGCCCCAAGGCACTGGGGAACCCTGCGAAAGCAAGGAGCCAACTGAGCCTCACAGACTCAGTGAACTTGGCCAGCGTAATGTCCAGCAGAAGCTAGTTTTCGGGGTTAAAAATGCCATTAAACAGAAAATGCTCTCCCTGCTTTCATGGTGTGCCTTCCAGGTGCCTCTTTAGCACACGGGCCCTGAAGACAGTGAGTTTTCATTTCTGAGTATGTGAAGCATGGGTACATGTGTCGGGTAATATGACCCAAGACCATAGTCGGCAAACTGCGGCTCTCAAGCCACATGTGGGTCTTTGGCCCCTTGAGTGTGGCTCTTCCACAAAATGCCATGGCCTGGGATAGTCTATTTTGAAGAAGTGGCATTATAAAAAGTTTGAGTTTAAAAAATTTGACTCTCAAAAGAAATTTTAATTGCTGTACTGTTGATATCTGGCTCTGTTGATTCATGAGTTTGCAGATCACTGACCGAAGATGTTGCTTAACTTTTAATCATGCTCAAAGACAGGGATTGGAAACATTTTGTAAGGCTTAAATGCAAAATAATGGTGTTGATGATTTTAATGAGGAGGAGGAAGAGGAAGAAGTGGAGGAGGACGAAGTGAATTTATTTTATCAATTCCTACTTGAAACATGTAAAACTATCCCCACATTGAAAGGAAATGGGCTTGTGAGTGTCTCAGTAGGAGAGCTAATTTGTTGAGACTGTGTCTATATCCATTCTCAGAGTGTGGTCCTGCAGCATTTCTTGAGAGGATTTCAGATCTGTGAGGTGAAACTTATTTTCAAGATAATATTTCAAATAGTTTTATTTTGCTATGTTGATTTAAGAATGTCTTTGATGAAGCAGTAAAAATTATTAATTATATTAATATCTCAATCCTTAAAAACATATTTTTAATAGTCTGCATATTAAAACATGAAGGATATGAAGATACAATGGTTTTTGAGAGATAAACACTTTTGTTGACATTTGAGTTTCAAGCTGAATTAGCTGCCTTGTTCCCCCACAAACACCATTTTTACTTGAGAGGACAATCAACAGAAAAAACAGTAGCTCTGCAAACTAGGGTACTAGTTAGACATTTTATCAGAAATGAATGAAGTGGTTCAGATAGATCAAGGGAAATAGTATTATCTGCCAAGGATGAATTCAAGCTTTTAGGCTAAATTAGAAATTTGGAAAACTTGTGTCTACTACTGGGAACTTGACAGTTTCTCAGCATTCCTAGGCCTTTTGGATGGGATTGGTGGTGATGATAGCAGAGGAGGGTTTGTGATAGTCTATGACAAAATGTTTTAATATTTGGAAGGTCTGCCTAACTCAGTATACCATTCCAAATTACCATTGATTGATGTGCCCAAATCATGCATGGGTAAAATATGTTTTCAAAATGCAAGAAAGACCAATGGATTTTTATATAATATAGCATAAAATGGTTATCAATATGGTGCCAGATTCCATGTTAAAAAAATAAAACTTTCAAGAAATTAGGTATTGAGTTTTGGTTTAAAGGATAAAATCTACCATTATCTGAAAAAAATTATTAGAATGTACTTCTCTTTTCAAACTGCACGTCTGCTTGAAGTCAATTATTTTTGTGTAATTCAACCAAATCAACGTATCAGGGCAAAGTGCAGGAAGTAACACAATAATCTAGTTATTTCCTATTAAACCACTAATTTAAATATTCTCAAAAGTGCAGGGTGGGGCAAAAGTAGATTTATAGTTCATGTGGAAAATAATGCAATAATCTATAATAATAAAAGCATGTTATGCTAATTATACGGGATGTCCTTCCTAAAGACCTTCTGGATGAAGGCATCATGGCAGCCACAGGAGCTGAGACAGAAGCAACCACCGTGGTGGCAGGGGCCAAGGCCCTTGCACGAACTCCATACATCAGACCTCTAGTTAATAGATAATGTAAAGGTGAACTCTGTGTTTAGTGTATGTCCAGGTGTGAACCTACTTTTGTACCACCCTGTATAAAGTACGACCACTCTTCTCACTAATATTTTTTGTTTTGGAAAACAGAGGGATTTTTTTAAAGAATATATTATTGATTTTAAAGAGAGAGGAAGGGAGAGAAAGAGAAATAGCAATGTGAGAAAGAAACATTGATCTGTTATCTACAGGTTTCTGTTCCCCACTAGGAATAAAATCTGCAACCTTTTTGGTATACAGGATAATGATTCAACCAACTGAGCCCCCTGTCCAGAACAAGGGTGTGTTGTTATTTTTTAATCTTATTTTTGGCAAGGGGTAAATAAATATTTTATAGATAAATATTTTGAAATATCTCATTTTTCATTTTTAATATGGCAAATATGTGTAGGTGTAACCTGCACAAACAAATATTATTTTGGGTCCTTAATCACTTTCAAGCATACACATGGTTCCTGAGATCAAACAGTTTGAGGTCTACTTTCACATCATTATTCATTTTCCTACTGATTGCAGGTCAGTCCTCTCTAAGTCAGATAACAAAGTAAGCTAAAGTGGGTCATATATCCCATTTAATAAGTTAGAAAGAAAGAAAGAAACTTCCAGGCCTCTTTAAGACTTTGCTCCAGAATTCAGTGTCTAATTCCCACCACCATCTATTGGTCAAAGCAAGATCTAAATCATAATGAGATAGACCTTTGACTCTGGAATGGAGGACTCAAATAATTTGTGATTACAGTTCATCTATCTCCTTGTTGTGAATCATATGAACTCTTTCCTATTGAAAACATTTCTATTTACTTTTTTTTCTTCTGAAAATGTCCATAGTATCATAATTTATTTTATTAGAGAAATATTTTTGGAGAAGTAAAACCAAATCTCTCTGCCAAAAGTTAACATTTTCTTCTGATACGACACACAAGAATAAACACAAAATATATTAAAGGCTTAAATGTTAGACATGAAACCATAAAAATCCTAAAAGAAAACATAGGCAGTAAAATCTCAGACATTTCTAGTAGCAATATTTTTTTCTGATATATCTCTTTGGACAGGGAAACAAAATAAAAAATAAACAAACAGGAATCCATCAAACTAAAAAGTTTTTGCACAGCAAAAGAAACCATCAACTGAATGAAAAGACAACCCACAGAATGGGAGACCATCCACCAATGACTCATCTGATAAAGGGTGAATGTGCAAGATTTATAAAGAATTTATGTATTAGAAGGTGCAATGAGTAAAGACAAAGGATGCAGAAGAATTTTATTTATTCATTCTCTGTAAAGTTGTTAAAAATTAAAAATAAACACAAGGCTTAGAAAGGGCAATATGTATATATGCCTAAGTGATCAAATTACTCGTCATCTGGTTGCTATGACATGCACTGACCACAGGGGGCAGATGCTTAATGCAGGAGCTTCCCCTGGTGGTCAGTGTGCTCCCACAACCAACCTCCCATTGCTGGTCAACCTCTCATGGTCCCTCCTCCTTGCCAGCCATCCCCCTGATTGTCCCTGATCTATGGCCACACCGAGGGAGCCCACCCGTGCACAAATTCATGCACCAGGCCTCTAGCATTATTATGAAAAACAAACTTTAGTGTAGCTTCCTTTGAGAAGACAGCAGGTATTTTCTCATACCTTTTATATTCTAATCCTCTGCACCTGTGTTTTATTTAATATAGTTCTAATATGTTTGCTTATTTATTTCCCAACCCACAGAAGCAATAAACAAAGCAGAAGTAAGTGGAATAGATATTAGAGGCAGACAACCTGTGTCTATGGAAAGTTTGGAGCCATGACCTTTAGAACAGTCACTGATGATATTGTCTTGTTCTCTAATAATGACAAAACAAGACCTGTGGCCCAAAGGAGAGACTTGTAGTCTCATGATTTTCCCTTTGCCTTATACCATGAGGACATCAACAGCTAAGAGTATTTTAATATCATAATTCTAGAAACCGAGGACAGAAAAGCTCTTTTAGGAATTCATTTAATAAGTTTCATTGGCATCTGTCCATTGTTTGGTTCTTCATTTCCATCACAGTGTCTTGCTAGGAGAAAAAATGATCGAGCTACACTATTTACCTTTTTGTTTTTCATAAAATATATGATCCTGTGGCCCAGCCATCAAGAGTCAACCTATGAACCAGAAGGTCATGACTCAATTCCAGGATGCATGCCCTGATTAAGGGCTTGATCCCCAGTGTGGAGCGTGAAGGAAGCAGCCAATCAATGACTCTCTCTCATCATTGATGTTTCTATATCTCTCTCTCACTCTCCCTTTCTTTCTGAAGTAAATAAAAATGTGCGTGTTCTTTTTAATGTGACCCTGTGTCTCCCCACTTCCCACCCCCACAGACCCAGGATTGCATAGGCAGCTGTATTTCCTGCAAAGACCCTCCAATGTGGTAGCCATTGAAGGAAAGGATGCTGTCCTGGAGTGCTGTGTGTCCGGCTACCCTCCCCCGAGCTTCACCTGGTTACGAGGAGAGGAAGTCGTCCAACTCAGGTATTGTAACTTTAGGACTTCTGTGACGTATATGCTACGATTTATCTTTCTCTAGGTTGATAGAGATACCTACAAATATTAGGGTCTTTGATAATAACTGAATATTTTCCCACATTCCTTGACATACAGTATATGAAAGACATTTATCCACCTAGATAAAGGGCAAGGAATGGTCAAAATTCATGATATCAATTCTAAAAGGACATTTTTAAAAGCCAGGTTGTCATTGAGATAATTCTTCCCAAAGAGTCTTCAACAAAGATACTCAGAAAGATCTCGTCCTAAGGAAGCATATAGCAAGTGAAATATTTCTTAAGATACCAACATTTCTTGAATTCAAGGTATAACATTCAAATATAGTAGGTCTGTGTAACTTTTGTTAGCTCCAATGATATTTCTCACTATCTTCTCTACAGCAAATATTTCAGGTAAGACAGGAAAAGGACTTGACCAGCTGTGACTCACTGGACATTAATATTAGCGCATAGTTAGAAAGTAAGCTCTTAAATAGAATGGGACACTTAGTCTAAAACATTTTGATTGAATGGGTTTCACTTAAGAAATTAATTTCATTGATTTTGAGGTTTGGCTTGCTCCTTTTCCACACATTTATTTTCTATGGTGAGATAGGTGCAGAGACAATAAGCTAATCTCTAAATGTCATTTACCTTAAATTCTATATCATAGAAGGCTAGTATGCAAATTGTCCCCTCAACCAGGAGTTCATCCAAGGGGTGGAGCCGGCTGGCCAACTGCCCACAGCCCCACCCCTGATCGACACCCTCTCACCTATGCATGGATTAATATACTGTGCTTCTAGTTTTAATAAATGGTATGGTATCACAATACTTCTGGGAACATGAAAGCATATGGAAACCCTTTCCATCTGCAGCCTGTCACTATGTGTTCCCTGAGCATAGCCGGGCATTGCTGGCATGATGTGAAAGGGTCTTATACAAAGGTTACTAAGTAGGATGCAGGCCACAGGCCACTGACCTCTGCTATAAAGGACAGCTTCTCTGGACCTTGCAGCTTTTATATTCAAAATGAAAGAACTGGCCCAGATTATCTATACATTCTTCTCAGCACTAACATTAGTGCCAAGTTCAATCTACTTCAGTTCTTGAATCACTGCACACAGCCTTCCAATGGGAGTGGTTTACCTTGAATGAATTTCTCACTGATAACTGCAATACCATCAAGCCCCTATCATACAGAATTTCTTTTCAGTTTTATAATTTGAATTTTTATGGAGTTCATTTAAACATTTGAGTACCTTGTTGATAGATAGGCATGTTAGTTTAGTCCAGCTGTGGGCAAACTACTGCCCAAGGGCCAGATCCGGCCCATTCGGCTGTTCTATCCAGCCCGCGGAGCCGAAAGAGCAGAGGGTTCTCTTGCTCTCCCCTCCGCTCCTTCACCAGCAGCCCAAGATGAGAGTGCCAGCATGGTCAGGTTGCTTTTGTTCTGGCCCTCCGGTCCAGTTTAAGAACCCATTGTGGCCCTCGAGTCAAAAAGTTTGCTAATCCCTGGTTTAGGCTCTAATTTCATATGCTTTTGTCTTACAGGTCCAGAAAGTATTCACTATTGGGTGGAAGCAACTTGCTTATCTCCAATGTGACAGATGATGACAGTGGAACGTACACCTGTGTTGTCACATATAAAAATGAGAATATCAGTGCTTCTGCAGAGCTTACAGTCTTGGGTAAGTTAATGGCTTGAAATGAGTTTACATGGTACCCTTCACAATATATCACCATGACGCTTCAACTGCTTATTGTCGAATTGCTTCCTATGTTTTTAAGTGGAAAATTGCCATCTCAGTACTCCACGTGTAGCCTTGCTCTGCTTTGATTAATTGCATCAGGGTTAAATGCAGTGTTTGAATACTGGCTCATTGATTAAAATCCAGATTCATCACACTTTAGTCTTATTTATTTCAGTGATGCAACTGAGAAACTACCAAAATTATTATTTAACAAATATGTTAAAGAAACAAATGCGATATTTTGAAATATATTATCTGGGAAAAATAAATGAAGTGAATGAGATACATTGCATGACAAATATGAACCTTGATAGAAAAGTCAGTTGTCATTTGAGATGACAGGGTATCTGAGAGTGAGTTCAGATGTGTTGCTAAAATTGCTTTGTTAAGATGGAGGGACTGTAGATATTATCTTGAGAGTGGATCATTAAAATCAAATAAATCTAAAGAAAACTTGCATGGAAAGAATATAATTTAAAGAAATTTAAGGACCACCGATGGGTTCAAATTATTCCTAGACGAAGGGTCACCAGCTATTATTGCAAATTAATCATTCTTATGTGATGTAGGTACTCCAGTGGGATGCATATTTTATCATGTACTCCAGATTGTTTTTAGGCCAGTTTCTTTGAATTATGTAGTTTGGAGAAAGTACCTTAACATTTGAATTTCAATTGATTTTTCATGTAACAACAAAAAAATTGTCTACCAGTCTTTGGATTAGTTTTCCTCTGGAATAAATTTTCTTACCTTTCAAAGAGCCCAGGAAAAATCATAGGCTCTTGGAAATTTATGCCGTAAACCTGAAAAGATTCGGTACACTGATTATATCAGCAAGTCCATATCATAATATCATTATGCTATTCATTCTGCTTTGTGGGGTTCGTGTTCATTTTTAAAATGTTTTAATCTGTATTCAGGGTAACAATGCATATGATGGGTGAGGCAATGGGCTTGTTTGTTCCTTGATCAAACCATAAATATCAAACTAAGAATAGGCGAAGGACTTTAATTCTTCGGTTTTAGAGGTAATGTTATTCTAACCTAATAGCATCTATCTTTAAAATGACAACAACTTCATTTATTCTTATACTAGAGGCTGGTGCATGGAATTCGTGCAAGGGGCTCATCCCAGATTCAAAGGGAGGTCTTCTGTCTAATTTGCATATTATGCTTTTATTATTATAGATGGAAGTTTTGGGTGAAGCAAAAACTTTTACATTTGTAACATCAAAGTGCAGTAACATTGAATGGCTACCATAGAAATTATTTTGTAATGTCTATTGTAATTCATATGGCAAATACAGTTATGGGGTGCAATATAATTCATAGTGATCATAGGTTACTATTACAGATCAAATAAATCTCTAATTGCAAATGCATGAAGTTAAATTATATATCAAACAAATGCACGTTATTTAAATATGTAATACTTCAATGGTATGTAAGACTAACACGTAAATTATGATTTCTGAGACTACAGAATTAGCATAAAATATCTGTACAGACATAAATATCTGCATGCATATTGACATTCATGTACATTCCTCTGTGTGTTCCTGTGTATGTGTGTGTCCTTCAGTTCTTTATTGTTGAGAATTACCTTGTTTCCAAGTTCAACTTAAAACAAACACTGAGATGATCATTTTTATAAATATATCTTTGTTATTTATTTGCTTATAACTTAAAGAAAAGTATAGCAGAAACAGCTATACTCTCACCAGCAATGCAAGAATTTGCCTGTCATCTGGGTCGACCTATGAACCAAGAGATCGTGGTTCGATTCCTAGTCAGGGCACATGCCTGGGTGGCAAGCTCAATCTCTAGTGTGGGGTGTTCAGAAGGCAGCCAATCAATGATTCTCTCTCATAATGTTTCTATCTCTCTCTGAATCTCCCTTCCTCTGTGAAATTGATAAAAGTATATTTTAAAGAAGAATTTGCCTATCATCATCATTCATGAGTACATTCTTTCCTAGTCCCCAATATTTGTTTATTTAACAATTTTATAAAATTAAGTCTTCTTTTTCTAATTTTCATTGCTATTAAATCCAGGTTTCTTTTTATAGATTTAATGTCATTTTTTTACCTTTTTACTTTTATGAAAATAGTCATCTTCATTTTGTTGATTTGCAGAAGCTCTTTCTATAGTAAGAATAGTAAACATGCTGTGTATTTTTGTCATTTTTTTAAATTAGAATTATATTTTATATATGGTGCAAAGTCTTTTTTTTAATGGCTGCTGGCTTTGTGGGCTTTGGACTTACATTTTTATTCTAAATGGATCACCTTATTTAGATGTGATTGTGCATTGAATGTGTAAATTAGAAGCAGTACTAATTTTAAAAAATAGATGGGGCTGTGTTTATATCTTGGATGTTTTGGGTGTGGGTTTTTTTGGGGAGAGTTGAATCTTTCTAATAACTGATTATATATTTTTAAGATTTCCCTATAGCCCTCGTAAAATTTATAACTATTGTAGAAGGCATAATTTAATTCAGGAGGTGGTTATAATGCTGTTTTAACTGTTCTGCTCAGGGTTTAAAGTATCAATATAATGATTTTTTAAAATATATTCTTTGACTGTTCTTATATAAAGTTCATCTTCTAGGGCTGAATTTATTTGGAAAATAGAATACACACTTCTTTTAACTGGAAGATGAAAAATAACATGAAAATAACCATTTATGTTAATGATTCTGATGTGTTGGAATAGCCATCAATATGTTACTGGTGACCAAGTTTTGAGTACATGCACCACATAGGATCTGAGAAGGCTAACAAAGGTTTGAAGTCTGGCTTAAATGGGATTTTAGTATCAGCACAAATGTATACAATCAGTTGCTCTAATGCCTTATGAATAAGATTTTTTCATAATGTAAACTTGAAATCAGTGAATATATGAGGAGCTGATAATCTCTATTCTCATAAAATACAGCGCATAAAGCTGGGGGCGGGGGTTGGAGGGTTCCTTGAGAAGATGCAGAGCCGGGCTCTCTGATATGGTCCTTGCATATGTTTCTTTTGAATCACTACTGCCATAATGAGCCACAGAGCAGTCGTCTGTCCATTTTTATTTGCAAACTGTGCAACTTTCTGACTGAAGAATTATCACCATTTCTGAAAATATATTCATTTTCTCTATATCTACTCACCTCCATCATCATGCAAATGTCCATACGCACAGAGCAATTTGCCACTGCATAAGGTCTAGATTTATTCCTTGTCTGAATCGATGCCTACATGCATGCATTAAAAATGTATTTGGTCTTTAACCAATAGAGTGCCCAACCTTAGATAATTCCTGAACACTGTTCACACACACACACACACACACACACACACACACACACACACACACAGGAAGGTAGGTGGAAAGTTCACTTTTCAGTAGAAGCCATTAGATCTGAAATCCATGAGAAAATGAAAACATTTTTGAACTTTTCAGAAAGGATTCTGGAATTTATTTTAAAGAGGACTGCAGCAATTTATTCAATATACTATTTATTAAACATTTACCTTTGGCCCTAGCCTGTATGGCTCAGTGAATAGAGCATCATCCTGTGGTCTTATGGATCCTGGGTTAGATTCTGGTCAGGGGCAATGCCCGGGTTGTAGGCTCCACCCCTAGTAGGGGACATGCAGGAGGCAGCAGATCAATGATTCTCTCTCATCATTGATGTTTCTCTCTCTCTCTCTCTCCCTCTCTCTTCATCTCTGAAATCAATAAAAATAAAAAAAATTAAAGAAAAGTTTACCTTTGTGTTTATACTTCCCTGATGATTTTCCTCATCAACTTTCTAGAAAATATTGGCTGTGTTTGATACAGACTGGTTAGTAGGAAACAAGTAAGTATGATGGGTCAGGCCTTTGAACATAATTAAAGACTTGAAGCCACATCTAAGAGTTCCCCATGTGCTCCATGATGTGAGAGACCCATATCATATCACATGGTGGTTGAGTTTATACTTCTCCCAAGTAAAAACCTTTGCAAGGAAGTCCTTTGTGGGAGGTGTCCCTCCTGCAAGAACTTCTCCTTAGGAAGGAGGTTCCCATGGTCACCCTCTCTGCGTGCCTCTGTCCATTGACCTGAATGTGTCCACCTTAGACAGGTATATCCTAAGCCTGATGGTATGTCTGTAGAATAATGCATGCTATCTACATTTATATACGCAATTCATGTACTAGTATATTTTCTATTTTTTAAGAAAAAGTAACTTCAAAATTGATTCCCATCCTCTCTTAAATGCATATCATTATCTCAACCCAGCATTAATGTACTGATTCTGCAAATGTAACTATAATAGACCAAGCTATTCAGAAAGTTTTAGGAACATTATCTTAAAAGGGAGTTAAGAAGACAGCATATTAAGATACATGGGAGAAGTTTGAACTGTAAAAACTCATTTTTTATTGTAGTGGGATGGGAAAATCCACATTAGTAACTCACTTTTTTTTTGAAAATGCTTTTGAATAATAAAAAAGATGGCTAGATATGAAGTGAATTAACCAATTACAGTTCCAGTCCCAGATATACTACTGAACCTCAGCATTAGTAGTAAAGCAGCAACCAACCAATGAGTGAGTGCCTCTGGGTGCTCTGCTAAATACTCTTTGGACACAGAAAGGCACATATAACACAGATCCAGGCTTCATTAGGAAAAGAGACAGGAAGTGGGCATTACTAAAAAAACAACAAAGAACAGTTGGGGAAAGAAGGAGTCCAGGGGCCCTGGATAAAGAGTTCAACAAAGATGGGAGAATGGGGGTTGGGATTTGGTTGGAGGACCAGGGGAGAACTTTCCAGGAAGGAGAAATAACTGGGCAAAGGTTTTAATATAAGCAATGGGTGTGGGAGGGGAAGTGATTGATATGACTGAAGATTGTGCGTAGGAAGAGTTTCTGATGATGGCTGAAAAGCGGCACGGATCCTGAATGTGTGGCTAATGTGGCCAGATTTTTATCTTTTTAAAAATATATCTTTATTGATTTCATAGAGAAAGGGAGAGAGAGAAAGAAACATCAATGCATGTCCCCTACTGGGAATCTAGCCCACAACTGGGCATGTGCCTTAACTGGGAATTGAACTTTGACCTCCTGGTTCATAGGTATGCTCAACCATGGAGCCCCACTGCCAGAGCTAGATTTTTACCTTAAGGCAATGGAAAGGCATGGGAAAGGTTTTGAGTGGTGCCTTAACTAGCAGTTTCATCGTAGATAGTTATCTCCGTAATCCTCTTTTTCTTTTATAGAGAGTGATAATGATTTCTTCATAGGATTTGCTGACTGCTTGGGTGCCAGGATTGGGAGAAAAGTATTGCAGAAGAGCAGGCACAGCTTGGGGTGCCCCAGGAAATGAAGAACCATAAGATGCTCTTACAGCCCTCAGGAGAAGCCTAAAGCATAGTTGCAAAGATTAAGCAGAAACAAACAAAATGAAATGCCATCTATTAAAACACCTCATGCTCTCTCTTTGCCCCAAGCTTTCCTCATCTATAAAATGTACAAAGCAAGTGATCCCCCCATGATTCTCATGATCAGGGAGACATCATATAATGATGTCCTCATACACAGATTTTTCTTTGGCAGCAATCTAGAAACAGAGACAAAAACGGCAGTTTGTGGCACATGTAGGACATCCATATTTGTGAAACATTTTACATTTCTAACTTTTTTCCTGTGCTTCTGCAGCCTGCTATTTATACATTCTTCGCAACTCGATGATAGCAACACAATTTACAATAGCTAGGATTTGGAAACAGCCTAGGTGCCCGTTAGCAGATGATTGGCTCAGAACACTATGGTACATCTACTCAATGGAATACTATGCTGTCATAAAAAGAAGGAATTCTCATAATTTGCAGTAACCTGGATGGAATTGGAGAACATCATGCTGAGTGAAATAAGCCAGTCAATGACAGAGAAATACCACATGACCTCACTCATTTATGGATAATAAAGAATATTATAAACTAATGGACATAAAGATAGATATAGTATCTGTAAAACAACAAGCAGACTGTCAAATGACAGCGGGGAGGGTAGGGTGATCTGGGGGAGATAAGAGATCAACAGAAGGACTGGTATGCATGCATATAAGTACAACCAATGGACACAAAACTCTGGGGAGGGATGACATGTATGGGAGGTGGGGGAAGGGCAATGGTAAGCTATGTACACATATAATACCTTAATAAATTTAAAAAAAGAAACTTAAAAACAGATGCCAATCATGGCTTGTTAATCTTGACCACTCAAATCCTTGCTTTGTTCTCTGGCTCATCTGAGATTTAAAATTAAGAAGTATCATTGTATGTACATTAGGCCTAAGTTATCTAACTTTCTATCAAAGTATTTTACAAGCTCTACATTGAGGCTCATGGTTTTTATATAGCCTGTATTGTTTCTCCCCAAATTGACATGTTGACGCCCTAATCATCAATTTGACTGTCTTTGGAGGTAGGGCCTTTCAAGGGGGTAATTAAGGCTAAATGTCCTAAGATTTGGGCACTGATTCAATAGAACTGTTTCTTCATAAGAAGAGGAAGAGGCATTGTAGCACTCTATTTCTTTATATATATATATATATATATATATATATATATATATATATATATATTGATTTTTTTACAGAGAGGAAGAGAGAGGGATAGAGAGTTAGAAACATCGATGAGAGACAATCATTGATCAGCTTCTCCCTGGATACCCCCCACTGGGGATGTGCCTGCAGCCAAGGTCCATGCCCTTGACCGGAATCCAACTCAGGACCCTTCAGTCCACAGGCCGACACTCTATCCGATTTTGGTGCACTCTATCTCTTAACACACTCAAAAGCAGGACAGGTGAGGACACGGAGAGGACATGGTCTGCAAGCCCTGGAGAGCTGTCTCACCAGAAACTAACCTCCCAGAACCATGATCGCAGCCTCCCTCCCTTCAGGACTTTAAACAATAGCTCATGTTGTCTGAGACACCCAGAACCAGGGAGTCTTTTATGTAACCACAGAAAGAATACGTGTTCTATGCATTGTATTGTTAAAACGATTTTTGAGCCCTAGCTGGTTTGGCTCAATGGATAGAGCATTGTCCTGCTGAGTGAATACGGGTCTCAGGTTTGATTCCAGTCAAGGACACATGCCCAGTTGCTGGTTCAATCCCCAGTAGGAGGCAGGAGTGCAGGAGGCAGAAGATCAATGATTCTCTCTCATCATTGATGTTTTTATGTCTCTCTCCTCTACCT
This sequence comes from Vespertilio murinus, assembly GCA_963924515.1. Lineage (NCBI taxonomy): Eukaryota > Metazoa > Chordata > Mammalia > Chiroptera > Vespertilionidae > Vespertilio > Vespertilio murinus. The sequence goes on from OZ004709.1 coordinate 6,892,207, forward strand.
TCTTATGTAAAATCAATAAAAATATATTTTTTGAGAAGATTATTCATTGGTTTTATAGAGACATGAGCTACAATGGAGAAGCATTTCAGTAATATTTATTACATATAGTTAGTACTGACAATCTTAAATTCATGACAGTGTAAAAAAATAATGTCCTTAAAATAGCAATGAATCAAAAATTATTGGTTTATAAATGCGATTCTGTGTAGTTATAAGATTATAAATTTAATGTTCCCTTGTCTTCGCTTTTCTTCAATATCACTCTCTCATTATTTAGTAATTTTTGAGTAATAGATACTTCTCACATTTTAGATCCTATCATCTTAAATATGCCCCAATTTAATAATAAATATGTCATTACCTATTAGGAAATTGTTCTTCTTTTCTTAATCAATTCTTAGATAAATTTAATTTACTAAAACAAGCTTATTGAAGTAAATATTCATGCCCCATCACCTCTCAGATGTGTCTAGTAATGAAAGAAAGCATGATAATTAAACACTGATGTGATTTTGTAATTTTTATTTTATATATGTTTTATTTTTAATAATTTTATTTTTACTGAAATATATGTGATATTACCTTCTAACTTCTGCACATGTGTAATTGGCCAAGTAGGGAATTGACCTAGCCATTTGTTTGGAGAGAAAGTGGCACATTCACTTCCCATAAAGGCTTTCAATAGCCTCCTCCATAAACTCGCGGGGGGATCACCTATGCTGGGTGTTAGGCTCATTCTCAGTCAGAAATGGAAAATAGCTGCCATAAAACTTATTCATAAAGGTCATATTTACCCTTCTATTATAGTGCCAACACTTCATTTGAATGGGGCTCTCCTGAATTTACAACATCACTGCTTCTGACTTAACAGCAGTCCTTAAATTCCATGTCTATCTATAATTGGCCTTTATTATCAATGACCCCCTCACCCATCACATTTAATGATCATATTCATAAAAGTAGTGCCTTAGGTAAGTTTACATTGATTATCCTTCATGAGGTAATTGCCAAATGGATCTTATTGAAATTAGTTTAGAATTTTTCCATGACCTAAATGTAGGATACACGTGCATAACCTAAGGCAGAATTAAGTTTTAAAAATTCCAAACTATCTATGAGCTGCTTCTTCCTGTCACCTATGTTGCTTTCTTTATCGTTAAATTCCTCATCTGGGATTAGAGCTTTCATAAGTATAAGCCAAAGTTCTATCCAAAATAATGTTTGGAAGATTCTGTTGAATACATAAGTTTTATATACAGTTTAATATATTTGAAGTCCTACTATGTGGAGCTCTACTTTTTCCCCCTGTTCTCTTGGAGATGACAGTTTGAGCAGTATTTTGCATTTATCCTTGAGATGGTAATAAATCTATTTTTTCTTTCTTGGATAGACAAGGAAGTAGAGGCCCCAGAGGGAAAGGCAAAGACTATGCACTAACTCAGATCATTAAAAGGCAATCTAAGGCTATGATTTTAATTAACCCTCATAATCTCAGCAAGGTGAATGGACCATCTGTGGTATTGAAGGAGAGAAACTGCTGAGAGTGGTGCAAAGGGCATTTCATGCCAAAGTTGTCCTCAGGTACCAGAACTATGCATTATCCCAGAAAGAGTCTGAATCTGTGATAGGACCAGACTAGATTAGACAGAATTGTTTTAATTAAAGTTGGCAGGCGTTAGTGTCAGTTGTACTTGCTAGTTCTCAAGGACTAGAGAGCAAAGTGTGACATTTCCTTATTTACATTTTAAGCATTTTTCTGTTTTATTATTTCTGCAATATAGATCATATATATGAGCAGGAAATAATCAGAATATAACTGATACTCATACACCTGGAACACTTATCATATAAGCAAGACTTTTACCACCATTGATGGTAGTGTCCCTAGGGGCCAAAAACACCAACCTGAAAACATATCTTAAAATAGTGAACTCTGTTAAAGCATTTGGAGTTTCTATCTAGACATTTTTAAATCATTTATTCACTCATTCAACAAATATGTACTGAAAATGCAGTAATTTTGTTGCCTGAATCTTTTGGGAAAAAACGGCTTTACTGAGATATCATTAACTGTGATTTTCCTACTGTACAATTTTGCATTTGAAGTGTATGATTTACTGTTTTTCAGTATAATCACAGATGTGTGAAACTCTATTCAGCTCAACCAATTTTAGGAAGCTTCACATCTCAGAATGTAACTCTCTACCCTTTAGCTGTCACCCCCACATCCTCCTGTTCTCCCTCTTCCCCTGACTAACCCAATGCCCCAAGCAAACAACAATCTATTTTTCTCTATTGATTGTCTATTCTGGGCATTTCATATGAATGAAATCAGGGACTATGTTCCATTTTGTGATTTATTTCCCTTTAACTTGGCATACTTTTGTTAAGGTTCATTCTTGGGGTATTTCATTCCTTCTTATGACAAATAATGTTCCATTGTATAAATATACCATGTTTTATCTATTCACTCATTAGTTGAACATTATGATTATCTTCACCTTTTGCCTATTGCGACTAATTCTTTATAGGGATTTGTGTACAAGTTTTTATGTGGACTTATATTTTCATTTCTCTTGGGTATATACTTAGAAGTAGAATTAATCAATCATGGGGTAACTATGTTTAGTCATTTGAGGGCCTACTAGGTTTCTGTACTGACAATGCCATCTTACATGGCATGAGTAGAGTATGTGTATTTCTATTTCTCTACATCATCACCAACACGTTATTAACTAACTTTACTATATTGAGTCTAATGAATGAAAGGTGACATCTCATTGTGGATTGATTGGGATGACTAATGATGCTGATTCTCTCTTGTTGGTTTATTGGCTCTTTGCATATATTTTTTTTAAAGTGTCTATTCATTTTTAATTGGGTTATTTGTCTGTTTATTGTTGAGTTGTAATGCGTTTTTAGGAATAGGCTAAGTGACATGATACATGGAGGAACTGCTGAAGACAGCATGAGGTCATTGGCAACCTGGTACTGGGTGACAATGTTTGAGTTCAAAGAGACTTTTTTTCATGCTTTGTTTTTTTTAAGCTGACACTGTGTCATATATGCACACTGCTTTTAAATTTTTATTTATTTATTTTAAAAATATATTTTATTGACTTTTTTATAGAGAGGAAGGGAGAGGGATAGAGAACTAGAAACATCGATGACAGAGAAACATTGATCAGCTGCGTCTTGCACACCCCCTACTGGGGATGTGCCCGCAACCAAGGTACATTCCCTGACTGGAATTGAACCCCAGACCCTTCAGTCTGCAGGCCGGCGCTCTACCTACTGAGCCAAACAGGTTTCAGCGCGCACTGCTTTTTAATCATTGGATCTGACACTATGTGCACCCATATGGTAACCCTTTCCCTGTCCTGTGCTTCCATAATTTCTTGTTAATTCCACTATTAACACTTTACACATTGGTTAGGCAGTTTCCATAGGCATTCATATGGTCAGTTGTAATCACATATACATGAAATCAGTTTCTCAAGGGTAGGGGTTGTATCTGAGTCATTTTCACGTCTTTAGTAACCTGCATACTAGTTAGCATGAATAAAGCATTTAAGAAATATGTAAAACATTCAAATTTTTCTCTCTCAGAATTAAATTTTCATCCTGAATGTTGAATTTTAGCATGACGTTTTAACTGCACTATGATTAAGATATGACATCACATGCTAAATTTTAATAGAAATAGTTTGGTAGATATTCCTTGTGAAACATATTTTGGTACAGACCTTTTTGTTACCAACATTCCCAAGACTGTGTTTTCATTACTAGGTATTCATGAAAGGATAAATAAACAAGACAAACAACACAACAATTTTCTGTGGTTCCTTCAATTTGGGAAATGTTGGCTCAAACAAAGTTAAGCAGTACATACTAGAATCTCAAACAGGCTAATAATGCTAGGAAAATGCTGTGTGCAATTACACAGGTGGAAGAGGTAAAACTTATTTTCCTCTGTCCCAGTGTCAGATCTGTTTGGAGACTGAAAGAGTGCTTCCGGTGGAGAATCTCCTGGTGCCATCTGTACAGCTTCACTGATTCGGCTTATACACATTTGCAATGTACTATATATATTTCTATGGAAACTGCCTACCCAATAAAAATGGTATTTCTACCACAGTTAATGGGTGTAGTCAATGTTTTATTCTTGCAGTTCAGACCCATTACACATTCTGCAAGAAGCAACGTGATTCTATTTTAATCACAGCCCAGTGCTTCCCTCCTGCTAAGAAAAATAAATGTAATATTTGTGAGTTTGCTTCTTTAGAGGACCAGCAAAGAAAATAATTAGCCCGTGATTAAATCATATAATTCAATTTCCCCCTGCATATGTTCTTACTGACAAAGTAGTTCATGAATTCAATTGCTGAATGCTCAGTAATAACACTTTATCACCAATTTATAGTGCATGAAAACAAAAGAAAATTGAAATGAGCTGGGGGAGTGTGAGTGTGTGAGAGAGTGTGTGTGATTCTTAAAGGATGGTTAATCAGATAGAAGTGGTGGTTGTGCAAGTAATGTAGTATTTTTCCATTGGCATGTTAATTTAGCTTGCAAAATACCTCTGAAATTAAGATTCACCAGGTCATTATGTAGATATATGCAGGAAGACAGCGTGAAAAGAGAAACATTTCCCTTTCTGACTTTTAAAACAATAATAAAATAATAATGAGTGAAATTCTGGCCTCTGAAGAAGATATCAATGTGTTCTCCTCACCACCCCTTCTCTCTCTTCCATGGAAAGAGAGAAGCAGGCTCGTTCTCAGTTTTCATTTCCATGGTAAACTGCTTGGTTTTCTTCTCTTAGGCTTGATTCTTTATGGACACTTCATACTTATCAGTGTCACCCTGATAATGTCACCAGGAGCATTTATATGCTTATGACTCTCATCTTCTATCCTGTCCTCACTTCCCCCTTTCACATCATGCTTCTCTCTCTACTCCTTCAACTTACCTCAGTTTACCCTGAGGTTGTTACTGGCAAATGGCCATGAACACATCTCGGATTTCTAAGCATTGTCTGCGCAATGGACCAATGACAGCTAACCTGCAGACTCAGAGAAATAACGCATGCCCAGTGCAGCTCCAGGACAGTGCCTGGAGTAGAGCAGATATTCCGCAAGTGGCTTTGCTATCACTGTGGTTATTATCTGCACATTAACACACATCCGCCTTAAGTACTCAGACTCAGAAGAGCAAGTCTCATTTGGATTGTATCCTCAGAGGGAGGGCTCTTGCCATCTCTTGACATTTCAAGAAAACTCAAGGAGAAAGAAACTGTGATAAAGACATATATTAGTGGTGACCCTAAGAATAGCAGAACTTAAGCAGGGGAGCAAAATTCACAATAACGTACAGGATCACTGAACCAAAGTTGTACAAGTGGGGGCTGGGGCAATATGAATGAGAGGAGATGGATACATTGTGCTGGTTTGGGTGGGCCGCATAGTCTACAGACGTGGGTATGAACCAAGGTCTGGTACATAAGGAGCATCATCGATTAGCTATTATTATTTAAAAACTAATTTGAGCTGAAAATATTACAGGTTTTCTTGAGGGAGTTTGGGAAGTGTGTTATCATTATTTATACTTCACCAAATATTATGAAAAATGTTAATGAAGTAAGTTATTAAGAAAATCACCCAGAAAATAAATACTCTCAATTAAGTTAGCTTCAGATAGAAAGGAATATTTGTCACTCGTATATATAATGCATATGAACAATGTCAAAATAAGTAAATAGAGCTTGGCTTAATGAATACGATTTCAGTGTTGCAATATATTACACTCAGTCATCAGCTTTGTGCCCCCTTTTTTCTTTTATCTTACATTAAACCCATTACAGCTAAACCTCCATAATTATTTTTAAATATGTGTTTATTGATTTTAGAGATAATGGAGAGGTAGAGAGAGATAGAAACATCAATGATGAGAGAGAATGATGATGTTCTGCTGCCTACAACACATCACATACTGGAGATTGAGCCTCAACCAAGTATATGCCATGAACAGGAATCAAACCTTGACCTTTTTCTTGGTCCTTGGGTTGAGGCTCAACCACTGAGCCATGCTGGGTGGGCCCTAAAGAATTATTTTAAATCTACCCTCTCCCCTCCATTCTGAATTACTTCACTCTGAATCCAACTAATTTCATCTGTTACTTGGAGCAAGCCTCTAACTAACCTCCTAACTATTTATTATAACCCAATCTCACCCAGGATGATCTTGTTAACAGGTTAATCAGAATATAGGATATTCCTTCTTAGAAACTACAACCTTTTTATTTTTAGACTAAACTAAGAACTCCTACTGCAACCTTACTGCATACACTACTATAGCATTTAGATTGCATTTACTTTTCTAACTTCATCACCCTCCCTCTGTTCCTCAGGCTCCACTTGTAACGGCCTCCTGCCCTTTTTTTGAACAAACCAAACAAGTTCCAATCTCAAAACATGTGTCTGCAGATCTTTTTCCCTAGTTCATGTTGCATACATCACATCTTATGAGATTTGCCTTTGTTCTTTATGACTAAATCAGCCTCTCCCAGTGACTCCATTCCACCGTCACTTATTGTTTCCTTCGTAGTACATATTATAATGTGTTATTCATTATTATTATCTGTGTACTCATTCTATGTTGTTGTCTCCACCAAAGCTGAGTTCTTATCTGTTTTGTTCAATATTACATCCCCAGATGCTAATCAAACAATCAACGACTCTGTTCAAATGATGATGCAATGCTATCACCTTTGTTGGTATTGATGTTTACGAACCCACATGTGTTGAGCATCCATTTATGGTCAAGGCATCATGCCAAGTTATGTGCTTTCTTATTTGCTAAACTAAAAAATCTGTAAGGGAGGTCTGTTTTCATCTCCATTTTAAAGGTAAGGAAATTGAGGCTCATCAACATTCCTACTGTTATAATTGTCATCTTCATTATCATCATTATGATTTTAGGAAGTAGAATTGGAATTGGTTTCCCTTTCTCCCACAGTTGTCAGAAGAGGGAATAGGGCCTGCAGATGTAGGAAATCTTATCAAGATGACACAAATGAACTAGACAGCCAAGAGGACCATCAAGGGATGGCTTTCAGCAAGTGACAAACAGATGGAAATCCTGGAGGTTAATTTTCAAAGCATGGTCTCCAAGCCAGCAACATGGGCATTACTTGTGAGCCTGTTACAAATGCAGCAACATTGGCCTACTGCAGTGGTCAACAAACTGCAGCTCAAGAGACACATGTGGCTCTCTGGCCCCTTAAGTGTGGCTCTTCCACAAAATACCATAACCTCGGTGAGTCTGTTTTGAAGAAGTGGCATTAGAAGAAGTTGAAATTTTAAAAAAAGGCTCTCAAAAGAAATTTCAGTCATTGTACTGATGATATTTAGCTCTGTCCTACTGGGTCAGAATCTCTAGGGTTGGGGCCAGGAAACTACTATCTAAATTAGCCTTCAAAATGATTTTTTAACCAACTGCATTAGGAAGTTCTGGCAATTAGCTAAAGAAACAGGAAATTCATCAGAGTAAGGCAAGACATTCATGTTCAAAAATCAAACCACGCAAACCAAAGTCAGGTTAGCAGGCCAGGCACAAAGATGTGGACCTGTTGCTGAAGTTGGAATATAGGGAGGGGATTGGTTCTAAGCAAAAACAGTCAAGGTAGATAACAGGGCAGTGAGCCAGAGTAAGACTAGGCAGCATTCAGGCGGACTTGATCTTCTCACCTGTAGCACATGCTCAAGTTCTTGAAACCCCCGTCTGGATTAGTATCAGTACATGAGGTTGGACTAAGCCAAAAGTAGAGTAAAAAAATGCTTCACCAGGACTCCAGTTATTTAGACTGGAAGAATTTGGGTGTGGGATGGCAGGTGGGCCCGTATGGCTGCATGCAGGTCTGAAAGTCTGCAGAGGACTCAGATGCTGTTCCGATTGGTGAGATGGATCAGTCCTGCAAGAACATTTTGTAGTGCTGTGAGAATAGGCAAAATAATAGTGGGAAGATTTCCGCTGTGGAAAGTACAAGGTAATGTACCTGGGGAAATATAATTCTGCTATCCTAATACAATGAATTATTCTCTCTGTTACTACTATGTCTAGAAAAATGATACGAGAATCTATGTCAACTGTCCCTTAAAGACAGTCCAGTGTAGAGGGGCAGTTCAAAGGTTCACCAAATGCCAGAGAGAGTTATGATAAAATTGAAAAAAGGGGTATTATATAATTGTGTCAAATTTTTCCACAGAACTAATAATATTAGCCCATAGTTCTATTCAGTGCATTCCAATAAGGTTATAAAACAGTTAGAGAAGCCTGAAAGGTTAATAGAAACGATCAGAGGAATTAAATAGTAAGACCAGATGAGGAATTTTCACTTCAGAAAATGATGGGTGAAAAGGGACATAAAATTTATGTCCATGAAGGTATTAGGTAATAGAACATGGACATGCTCAACAAATTCAGGAATACTTTACCTAGAAGAACTCTCATGAAGCTTGAAGGTAATCTTCTGATAATAAAGAAAGTGTAGGACTTCTCCATACAGTTGTGAATAGGAGAAACACAAAGTTTATTCTTGCATTGGTATTTATTAATTATTGTGTTATTTTCCATACAAACAACTGTCTGTATATTCTTTTGCTCCCTGTATACCTGTTGGTACATTCATTGATGTTGTTCCCCATGGAAGAGTTTATAAACTAAAAAGATGATGAGGAACAAAAATAACTATTTATTTATGGAAAATGAGACTCAAAATGCTTTATAAAAGGGAAACCTAGGTTATTCTGGACGTTGTCTTAATGTTTAAAAAAGACACTATTTTGGGGAAATCCAAAATATTATCTTCATAAAAATGAAACCCAGGAGCTGAAGATTGATATAGCAATAAAGGTGTACACATACATACGCATAGACATCTATGAATTTATATTTACTTTATTTTAAAATAAAATGTTTTATCATAAAATTTTGTATGCATTAATTAGAAGTACATATGAAAATATGGACTAGTAGATTAAAGCTATTATGAAGCTAGTAGATTAAAAATATTATGAATGGAACATAGTTTCATTATCCCAAGGTATCTACTATTAACATTTTATTGTACTTTTTCTATTTGTAATTTTCATTTATATGATTTTTAAAAAGATTCACTGCCTCAAGGATTTTACTATTAGTCATGTAGACTGTTGATTTAAAATAGGCATTTTTAAAATCATAATAATGTAAAAATACTAATATTCTGTTAAATTCATTCTATAAATATATAGAATTTTTGCTTTATATTCAAACTAAGTTTAGACTATAGACTTTTTTTAAATCTGGTTTTAATATTCAGGTTTATTATACACATGAAATTAAATAGGTTTCTAATTCTACATTTCTATAATGATGGCATTTTATTTGTAATGTTTTTTTGTTTCACATTATTAATACTATTTTGTTTAGTATGTAAAGACTTTTTAGATGTGTCTTTTAATGGCACTTAGGTGCCTCACAAGTTTTTAATTTCTAACCAATTTTAAATGCTTGCCTTTTCCAAAGAGTGTTTCACTTATTTATATTTATTGTCACACATAATTTGTTACTGTCTTTAGATATTTAAATTACAGCATTTGGGTTTGAATAATGGTATTGTTATCCAGCTATATTACAAAGTAGTATGAAGATTTAGATTAGATAGTGAATTTAAAGCAATTGTGTAATGCCTGGCACAGAGTAAGCATTCAAATTATTATTCTTCTTCTAATTATTTTCTCTGTCTTATTTTACACCTCTTTTTAAAATTTGAATACCATTTTGGTTTTTTCCTTTGTTTATATATTCTATTGTATAGATTTTTTTATGGTTTTAATTTTTGTAGCAACTCACAACATATAAACACTATTAAATTTTACAGGCAATTAACTAAATAGATTCTCCAAATATGTAGTTACATCTCTATATTATGTTATGTTCAGTGTAATAGCATATACTATATTATGTTCAATGAAATATCATTGTCACTTAAATTGCAAAGTATCATTACAATTTGTTGTTGTCACTAATAGTATGGCAGATAGGCACATATGCTTAGTCTTATGATAAAGAAAAGATATCCAAGAATAGAAATTTTCAATGTCTTTTTCAAGCATGCCCATCTAGTGCACATGACATGGGATAAATTTTCCATGAGGATATACATGTTTATTTGGACTGTAGATGCAGATGAACATAATTTGGGGGAAGTTTATTTGATCCTGCATTGAAGGTTTTCCACCCCAGAAATGGATAAAATCTATGTATTACGATGAAGCTATTCAGCCCATTTCTCCCTGAAACTGAAATACCTTCCTGTTCATGTAATACAGTCTTTTTATATTCCAGATGGGATACATCCTTTCCCTTCCTCTGCATCTTAAATTGTCCATGTTCTTACTTTCCTATGTTTTCTTTTTCTGGATATTTCCTCTTACTCAGGAGTATATAATTACTTTTTTAAAAAGTTCAGCAATGTGTACAACTAAATTAAATTTGTTCCCTCTAATAAAATCCTATTCCCATTTGCTAAGGCCAAACACTTTTAAGAGTCTCTCACATCTTTAACCATCTGCACTAGAAACTACATGATCAAAAAAATAAAAATAAAAACCCATGTGGGTGGTCAGAGGTAGAGACCCTAGTTCAAAGTATGATTTTTCTAGCATGTCCTTAAGACAGTCATTAGATATCACAGGAAACTTATTTTCCCTTTGTAAAATCAATCAATAATTTCCCCTACTTGTACCCTAGGACTGTTGTGATAATTCCATAAAATAAAATAGGGTCTGTAAAACTAATTGGCGAAGTCAGAAGGCCATACAAAATTTTAAGTTGCTTGCATTTATTGTATAAAACTTGTCCTCCTCAGCTCAAATACCCCTTTTACTCTCTCTGGCCTTAGTCTTTGCTGAACTTAGTTTCATTCTCATAAACAGAATCAATTTGCCCATTTACATACTAACAATCACTCTTAACCAACAGGAGTAATTTCTCACTTATTTAAAATCCCATAGAATTGTATTTGTACCTTTCTTGGGTTTCTTACACCATTCTCCTCCATGGGACTTTATCCGTTTCAGGTGTTAAATGTATCTCTGACTCAACATCCCCCAGCAGCATCCAACATTCTTTCCAAAGCAGATTTGAAAGCCTTTGTTAAGTTATAAGTAGATCAATAAATAAGTAGGTGGGTGAGTTAGGGAAGTATGTTAAAGTCATTATGGACATCCATTCTCAGGTAACAAGACTTAAAGCCATGTCTACACACACCTCCTTCCCCCTGGTTGCCGGGGCAGGTGTTAGAGTGGCGCCTAACATAGGACATGGCTGCACAGCATCGACTGCCTGCCTCCTCTGCGCTTGCTGTCCCCCTGACGTGGTCCAAACTCACACACATTGCATTGAGTGGTCCCTGCCAAGTTCCCTCTGCATCTGCCAGTTCTGTTTGCCAGTGAGTTCTTTGAATCCCCCCAGAGCAGTGGCCTGCCTATACCCACCGGGCCATTCAGATACAGCACGGAAGACAGAACGTACAGCTTGCCATTTGTGTCACTGACTTTCAGAGCTTCCTGAACAAATGGTTCTGGCTGGATCTACTTCAGAGCGTTGACTGAAGCAGACAGAAAGCTTCCTGCCAGCCACTTGTATTTACCACACAAATTTGTCAGCTTAACTAAACATGTCAGTGTGTTCGGAGTGGAAGTTTGAGCTGATGGATCAAAGGGGCTCAAACCCTGTGAAAGAGATGAGACACATCAGGATATAGAACAGTGTCTATATGAGTCCAAAGTGATGACTAAGTAAACGTGTTTCATAGGATCCATGGCGTTGCCCCCCTCCCATCCCATTTACTGGGTTCACAAAAGCAAGGAGACCCTTTCGTGAGTGTTGCAGGTTTAGGTTAAAACACTGTGGTGGTGTTAACAGTAATCTTGAGATGCCCTTATCTGGGTAAATTACACAGCACTAATGCTATTATAAATCACAAGCAAAACCACATGATGTAGTTAGGGATCCTTGAATTCTTATTTCAGCTTTCACATCTCCTCCTCCTTCTATGTGTCTCTGCTCCACTTCTCTTTCTGTAAAATGGGAATTATTCATTTTCCTCAGTTGCTGTCACACTGTCTTCAGAATGTAACGTTAGATGTACAACAAAAATCTTAACACAAATGTCATGGAGAACTCCTACACACTGTGGGGTAAACCTTAGCAAGTATCACAAAATGATCATTCCATATGATATAACTGCCTTAGATATGCTGGATAGTGATCTTGCTACTATTTGCTCCTTTCAGGATCATTTGGAGATAAGGGAATCAACAAATTGGTTGTAAATGTCATAACGATTACCCACTTTCCCTTAATTTGTTGTTTCACCATTTATTACACATATATTTTAATTCAGGCTGACTTCTTTTGTTCTGTCAGGAGTCTTTTGGGGAAAATTAAATAAACAAGACAGAGTTTTCAAACATTTAAAATTACATTCATGCAGGAAATACATATTTTGCAAGTGAGTCTGAAGAACACTTTCTGGAAAGGGTAGGGACATATATGCCAGTCTGGTCTGATGACTGCCTATGGGTTTTAAAGTCTACAAGGCAGATTAATAACCCAATTCTTTCCAAGGGACTATTGCCAAATTTTATGCATGTGATCCCTCAAGAAGAAATTTTTAAAGCTGCATTATTTAAATAAATTTAATAGCAGTATTTATTTATTTACTTATTTACTAGAGGCTGAGTGCATAAATTTGTCCACTAGTGCGGTCCTTCCACCAGGCCTGTGGGATAAGGCCGAAACTGGCTTCCCAACATCCCCTGTGGGGTTCCAGATTGCAGAGGGCACAGGCCAGGCTGAGGGACTCACCTGTGCACAATTGGGGCTGGGAGTGACAGGAGTTTGGCCAGCCAGAGAGGGCTCCAGGGCATGTCTGGCGCATCTCACTTATTCCAGATGACTGGGGAACCCAGAAGCAAGCTCACCTACCAGTCGGAGCATCTTTGCCCTGGTGGTCAGTGCACTTCATAGCATGTACATGTGTGGCCTTAGCATATCATTAGCATATTACACTTGGATTGGTTGAATGGACCACTGGACATTTAGCATATTAGTCTTTTATTATATAGGATTATTTTTTAATCCTCACTGAAGGATAGTTTTATTCCATTGAATTTTTTTAGAGAAAGTGGAAGAAAGAGAGAGAGAGAAAGAGAGAGAGACATCAATGAGAGAAAGACATACCAATTGCTTGTCTCCTGCATGCCTGCCCCCAAGGCTTGGAGACTGAAACCTAGGTAACTGCCCTTGACTGGAATTGACCCTGGGGTCCTTCAGTCCCCAGGCAGACCTGAGCCTAACTAGCTAGGGTTAACTTAATAACAATATAAATGGGGCAAAAGGAGTTTGTTCTTTGCTCAGTCTCCTATGTCTATTATAGTCCACTCATTATGTCCAGAGAAGAACTGAATAAATACTTTACTTTTAATTTCTAATTAATATATAATTGAGGAACAGCTTAAGTTAGCCTGGATGTTGTAATTACTACTTTTTAGATCTCCACATTTTAGGGTTTAGAGCAGTTTTAAAGTCACAGAAAATTAGAGGAGCGAGTATATGGAGTTCCCATATCCCCCTGTCCCACAAAGTTCTCCACACACGTGCACCAACTTCCACTATGGACACTCCCCGCCAGAGTGGTGCATTTGTTAGAAGAGATGAACCAACACTGACATGTCATTATCACCCAAGGCCTGAGGTTTACATTAAGGTTTATTCTTAGTATTGTACATCCTGTGGGTTTTGACAAGTGTATAATGGCCTGTGATACCACACAGACGTTCCCCTGCTCTTCTCAGTGCTCCGCCTTTCTTTCCTGTAACCTCTGGAAACCACGACTCTTTCCATTTCCATAGACTGCCATTTCCAGAGTGTCATACAGTTGGAATCATACAATGTGTAATCTTTTCGCATTGGCTTCTCTCACTTACTAATATGTATTTTAAATTACTCCCATATCTTTGCTTGGCATGATAGCTCCTTCCTTTTTGCACTGAGTAATATCCTATTGTCTGGATGCACCACATTTTATTTATCCATTCACCTACTAAAGGACATCGTGGTTGCTTTCAAGTTTTGACAGCTCTGAATAGAGAAGCTATTAAAATTCTTGTGCAGGTTTTTGTGTGGACATAAGTTTTCAGTTCACTATGTACCAAGGAGCACAATTGCTGGGTCACATGGTAATAGTTTAGCTTTATAAGAAACTGTCGCACTGTCCTCCAAATTGTCTGTGCAATTTTGCATTCCCCTCGCGATGGGTGAGTTTCTCTTTGTTCCTGTCCTCACTGGCACTTATTGTTGTTAGTGTTTTGGATTTGGTCCATTCAGATAAGTGTGTGGTGATGTCTCATTGTCTTAATTTGCTATTCCCTGATGACATATGATATTGAATGTCTTTCAAATGCTTGCTGGATATCTGGATATCTTCTTTAGTTAGGTATATTTCTTATTCTTTTGCCCATTTTTTAATCGAGTTTTTAATATTCTTAATGGTGAGTTTCTAGAGCTCTTTGTGCATTTAGATAACAATTTTTAACACATGTGTCTCATGCATATTCTTTCAATCTTTGACCTGTATTCTCATTCTCTTGAACTATCTTTCATAGAGCAGAAGTTTTTAATTTTAATAAAGCCCAGCTTATGAATTATTGTTTCATAGAACTCAGGCTTTGCAATTAAATCTGAACACATGTAAGCTGCTTTTATTAATATTATTGATCTGTGAACTGAGTAACTGGAAAATATACACTTGGGAATGCATTGTAAGAGAACCCTGGAGTGGGGACATGATCTTACTGGTAAAAAGAATCAGCTCTAGCTTTCAGTAATTAAGTCTGTATTTTCAAAGATAATAATGAAGAATGGCCAAGGCACAGGTTGATACTAGGATGCAGGAGGGAGGAAGAGTAGTTAGGATATATTTCAAAAGTTTAGGAATCTGTCGTTGATAACCTAAATTGGGCAGCGGTGATTGAAATGAAGACATGGAAGCACATCAAAGAGAATTAACAGGACACGGTGGCTATTCGAATTTATGATGGGGAATCAAGATTTAAGGATGACTCACTTGATTGACAAGAAGAGGGGGTAGTACCCTCAAGTGGAGAACATAGGAGTAGAGAAACATTAAAGCTAGAATAAAGGATTAGAGAGATTTTCAGTTTACTTTAACAGAATAAAAAGCAATTTCTAGGAAATAACTATATACATAAGAAGGTTCAGAATGAAATACTGAAAATTAAAGTAAAAAACTGACTTTGAAAGGAGTGTGATTGGCTGCATTTGATCTAATAAGTCATGAGGAAGTAAAGAAGCTAGTTTGCTTTACTCGACACCCATGATTAAGCCATCCCCAGCAAAATCCCTGTGTTAACCCAATTTTACAGAAGATGGAAAGTTATTTAAACCAATGAATTCACTTGCTTTGTGCTCTTGGATGGGTTATTGAGCCTTCTATGCTTGTGTTTGTGTTTTTAACTTTTAAATATGGAAAATGAAATTCTGTTTGTAATATTTTTGGCAGCACTTGCTATAAATTTTTTTAAAAATCACTCTGCCTGGTACATTCAAGACACACAATGAATAATACTTATTAATAGTAGTACTAATAATAAAATGATTGCTAAGCAGAATTGGTTGGCTTCTCTATATAACTTATTTGCAAAGAAAATTAATACACTCTCAGAAGATTTATATGAGGCTGCAGTATGTCTTTATAAGTCTGTTGGTAATTATTGAGTGATAAAAAAAATAGCTGAAGTACTTGGGCAGTAATTCTCAGTCTTGGGTGCAGCTACATGCCTTCTCTAAAACTTTGAGTTTTATGTTCAGAGATTCTTGAGCCCAACCCAGTCTCTACTGAGTTTATACTGGACATGTAGGAAATTACAAAAGAACAACAACATAATGAAAATCATTGTCCCTACTCCCAAGGACTTTAATCGAGCATGGGATATATATGTAACATTTAATATTGGTGAGAGGATGTCAATCATTCCATGGAGTGTTCCTATGGGGATTTAAGGCCTAATATATATTTTGAACAATGTGTTCTAGAAATTAGCTGGTGTTGTCCAACCCTCTTCTACCTCTTTCTTCCCAATCTGTACCCTTAATTCCATCTCCATTGCCATACCCTCAGACTTAATATAGGTGCCTAAAACTTCCCTGTGCTTCATACTCATAGAACTTTGAATGTGTCTAGTTTTTGTATATACCATATCCCCCCCCACAAAATGTTACAGGTTGGCAGATTAAGGAGGGAAAACCTATAAAGTGAATATACCCAAAGCATTTCCAGTATTAATTTCTTTAACATTTGCAATAAACTATGGAAATCATTACACTTTATAATACTGACAAAAATAAATGTAGAGTTGTACAGCTTCTGACTACTAGGCTTGTCACAAATTTCTTTGAGCTTCTACATTTTTAATGTTACTTTAGGCCTTTTGTCTCTACTGTACTAATCGGCATAATAATAATTATTATTTTTTTAATTTTACCCACTTGAGAAGTTCATCTGTTTTTCTTCAGTCATTTCCTGTAAAACATAGCATGGTTCTTCATCCATTGAGTCCAAAATCCAGATGACATATTCAGTTTAAATGCTTTCAATATTCAGCTGTCCTTAGAAAATAGTCATAAGGGGTTGAAATGTGCCCAACTTTATAATAGCATCTCATACTCTTAGCTGACTTCACTGACAAACTGAACTTTGTAATTTGGCTATTTCTAGTGGCCTCTTTTTATCCCTCCAACACAGTTACTCTCACAAGTCATATCCAATTCCTGTGACCGCTAAGTCAATGTTAGAAATCAAGAATTTATTGATTGACCGATATTTGAAGTAAGTGAATGATAGGCTTATTAGTAGTTTGTCATATAGTGATACTATTTTACAATTATAACATTTTTGTGGTAAGAGTAAAGTAGATCAAAATTGAAGTTTAATGACTCTTCAGAGAGGACAGTAAAATTTCACAGTTTCCTACATGCAGGAGCAAAGCTACCCATAAACATAGCTTTATGTTAATTGAGGGCATTTTAACAATCTGGTAACATAAAATTTATGATACAGTACGACCGTACACTCTGAAATTTTGTTATGGCATGTGCTAAGAAGTTGTTTCTTAAAAAGCCCCAGTGTGAGCTATTTCCTAGGAGAATGACATTAAATTGACATATATATTAACAGTGAGTAGATATTTCTTTAATGAGAAAAGCAGAAAGCTAGACTGTGGAGCAAAGCCCTGTGCATCAAGGACAATCTGATCATCAAGATAGGAATGAAACTGCAGGAACATGCACAGCGGTGTGAAGACAGGCCACACCAGAAATGGGGCTCCGGGAATAAGAGAGGGAGAGGAGGCCTTTTATGAAGTCCAGATTGAAGGGCAAGTGTGGAAATGCAAAGGGAAAAAGAGACTCAACTCTTAACCATTTGATCTAAGAAAAGCACTTCTATTTTAAACCATGATATTTTTGCTTTGGAGCCATTGCTTATATTATCTAGTATATCTAGTATAATTGCTCAATATTGATAACTCTTTCTGATTCTCTTTAGGAACCACCCCTCCCCTGCCAGATCCTATGAGTACTACCAAGTATAACTTTAGTCTATGCAAGGATTAATTCCAAAAACATTTGTTTAGTGTAGAGAGATATTTTCAGAGGTGCATAAAAATGATCCCTAATGTTAATAACCTCACAAGGTAATCATTAGATTCTAATGGAAAGAGACAGTCTTGTAAATAAATAATTATAATATGGTATGATAAATACCATTGGAGAAAGGGTATATTCTGGGACTACAGAGCATAGAGGGAATAAATAGCCATTTTCATCTATGGCAAATTCACATTACCCTTTTTGGAAGCTCAATTTGAGAAGTCTGGAAAGAGGACAAAGTTTTCCTCTTGGATAAATTATATAGAGAGATCAATGATGAGAGAGAATCATTGATTGGCTGCTTCTTGCACACCCCACACTTGGGATCAAGCCTGCAATACAGGCATGTGACCTGACCAGGAATTGAACTGTGACCTCCTGGTTCATAGATCAATGCTCAACCACTGAGCCAGGCAGATTGCCTTCAATTCAGGAAAGATGCCCCAAGAATGGGAGGGCTTTAAATAGTTCACCAACATCATAGTGAGCAACACAACAACAAAAGACATTTGATGTTGTTGAATCTAAAAATTAATTTATGCCCTGTCCAGTGATGTTCATTAATAGAAAAAAAATGGAATGGTATAGAATGCAACAGAAATGCTAAGTCATTCTTATGAATCTATAAGGATACCTGCAAATGATGAGAAAATAGTTACTTGTATGCTTTTGACTTTCTGTGATTCTTTTAATCTCAGGGTTGTTTTTTTTTTAGAATCATAGTTTAGGGCTTATTATCTTGTAAGTCAACAGAACACAAAGCTGACTTAGTAGTATTTGGACATTCCAGGGACTATTTCTAAATAAACACTTCTTTACAACTTTCTATTAGAGGATATGAAATCATCATATATTTATTAAATACTTATTTTATTTTATTTTTGTTTGTTTTTTGACTTTCCAGAGGATCCTATTTACAATTGTCTTAGAATTTCTGCTTGTTTTCTACTTTTGTTATAAACAAATTGCCATGAAGGTATTGGCTTAACCCAACACAATTATATTCTTTTACAGTTCTGAGCCCCACACCTAAACCTAAGGTGTCAGCAGGGCTGCCTTGCCTCCTGGACACTTTAGGAGAATCTGTTGCCTGTCTTTTCCAGTTTGGAGAAGCTGCCTACATTCCTCGCTAATGATTCTTTCTCTACTTCAAAGCCAACATTGTAGCATCTTCTCTCCTCTCTGACCTCTGCTTCCATCTCTATATTGCCTCTTTCTCAGACTCTGATCTTCAGGCCTCCTTACTAGAAGAAACCTTGCGGTTAGATTGGTCCCATCTTCATAATCCAGGCTAATCTCATCTCAAAAACCCCTAAGGGAATTACTATACACAATTCCTTTCACAATGAAAAGTAACCTGCTCACAGATTCCAGGGACTAGGGCATGGATATCTTTGGAGGTGGCATTATTTATCCTATCATAGAAGGTAACATTTAAAGCATGATTGTGATCTGTCAGTTATCTCAGGGAATATCCTTATAATGAAAAAGCTCTTGGAAAAACAAACCTAACATTGGAAGTCTCTGCTAGATTGAGAAAACAAAAAGGAAAATGCTTGAACATTAGGAAAGAAGGAAGGAGAAAAAGAAAGAAAAGTAAAAGTGAAGCATGAAAGATTCTCTCTCAAATAAGAAATAAAAAGTCCACACTGCACAGTTTTATCAAAGTTCTGATGAGCAGGACTAAAACTTCGCCTCCTTCCCTATAACTGATGTGATCATACACCATATAGATGTAATATTTCTGGTCATGAAACTATAAATTCCAAATTCAGATTTCAAAATATGGCCTGAAAAAGAATCAAATATAGCCAAAGAAAGGCAATTTTTCTTTTCCCTTCCTGCATTACTTATTCTTCAAAGCACATCTGGTCGTTTCAATGAATGCCTTTAGAATTTAGATATATTTTTTACATTATTTTGAAAAGGATAATGGAAATAAACTTAGGCTTTTACAGAGAAAGTGCATTTTGTTACAAAGGATTTTACATTTCTAGTCTGAAATCATATTACGTCTTAGTAGTAGACTTAAACATCACTTCCCAAACCCAGATTCCCTGCCTCTTAAATCAGTTCTCTGTCCACTAAATGCACTGGTTCGGTGACTTGCATTTGAGTTTAGATCTCAGTGCAATATACAAACTACCCATGAGCCTCTTCCTTTCACAAACCAGTTAATCTGTGAGCCAGGAGCATTTCCTTAGTACATTCCGTGAATCACTGGTGCACCTGTGGGGTGTCATAAAGGGATAGCGTGCTTGTCACCCAGACCTTCTTCTCTCCATTGCCAAGGAATTTCAAAACACGTGAGACAGACTGCTAGGAACTCTTTCCAGTACCCATCCATCATTTCTCATCAGGAAAACAGAAGCTTTTGTGACATTTTTTTTTGTTGTTGCTTGTTACTAGGAAGCTACAATTTTCCCTAACGCAAAAGTTGTTGGGGCAAGGGCTATTCCGTGGCCACGAATAAAGAGACATTGCTTCTACCCTCTGACAACGTGAATGATTTGCTTTCCAGGAATGAGCCACAGAGGGAGAACATTTACTTATTTATAATTGAAAACACCCAGGAGGGCAAACATAATTTTGTCTTGTTTTTTAATTGCTCAGGCATTCCACAGACCTTTGAGAACTAATATCCTGAACAATCTCAAATTCTTCTTTGTTTACCCTCCACCAAAGCCATTCTGTGACCATCTCTGCCATGCAATGTGTCCCCGAGGCTGACCACTTGGCACTGCACCAAACAGGTGCCCTTGGCCGCTGCTTGGCAGTGCTTTTGTGGAATGGGAGCCACCTGCAGAAGATAAGTAGGCGGGCAGAAGAAAGGTTGTTGGGATTATATATATATATATATATATACAGGCATAACCATTTTATTGCACTTTGCTTTATTACATTTCACAAATACTGCATTTTTTTTACTTTGTTAAATCAAAGTTTGTTTGTTTTTATTTTTATTTGTTTTTTATTGATTATGGTATCACATAATTGTCCTTATCCCCACATTCCCATCCCAAACTCCTCCCTACATATTCCCCCACCCCCCTGTTGTCCATGGCCACTGGCTAGGCCCATGTGCATGCACACAAGTCCTTTGGTTGATCTCTTCCCCTTACCTCCACCCTCCCCTACTTTCCTTCTGAGGTTTGAGAGTCTGATCATTGCTTCTCTTTTCTCTGGGTCTGTTTTTGTTCACCAGTCTATGTTATTCATTATTTCCTCTAGATGTTTGAGGTCATGTGATCCAAGAAATGCCCTTGTAAGAACCTAAACTGAAACAAGCCTTAATGGTTATGCTGAGAGGCAAATGAATCAGTCTGTAGTGAGTTCCTTTCTGGGCCAACAGTTCTTTTGAGTCCCAATTTCAATGTCAAATAGTTTCTTATGTGTACATGTCAGCCATAATATTTCAGATCTGGTTGGTGGACAAATGGTGGTAATGCAGGTCCGACCGTCTCTGGTTTGGTCCTGGGCATCCTTCAGCAACACACAGCTGCTATCTGCTGGTATGGTGAAGCGTCGTCAGCATCTTCCACCTCTGAATTGTGTCTCTTCTGTCTTCATGGCTGGAGCATTTCTGTCTATTCTTCTCTGTTACCGGATTCCAGATGGTCTCAGAGTTGTTTTCTGAAAATATACAAACATATTCTTGACCAAAAGTTAGTAAAAGATTTTCTTTCCCATTTCCAACAGCTGTTCCAGGGAGCCCCTTCCCAATAGCCCCACTGTTAAAGAAAAATTATTCATGTTGACACTTGTTAAAATAGTAAGGGAGACTTTATTCAAGGTGGGGGCAGGCACTATAATGGGATTTTATAGAAGAGAAAGATGTGACTCAACTCCAAATACAAGGAAAAGTGGGATTTTATAGCAAAAAAAGAAAATTCAAGGGGTCAGAGAATTGAAAATTACTCAGAGGAAGAAGCATCTTAGTAATTTATCCAGTGCTTCCTGGATATTTCCTATGGGCACCTAAACCCCACAAACCCAAAATAAATGTATCATTTTTGTCCCAAAACTGCTACTTTCTTGCATTTTCAAGGGTACCATCACCAACCAAATTACCAAAATAGAAACCCAGGTGTCATCCTAGACTCATCTGTGCCCCTTCCTTCCATCATCCATTGCTTCAGCCAACAATGACTCCCTATAACACTTTCTGTCATGGCTTAATCTTTCCCCTCTTCTGTGAGTTCTCTGGAATCTCTCTAGTTTAATACCTTATCATCTCAATTAGAATAATAGATTAGCATTTCCCTATGTACATGTGCACACTTATGCATACACAGTCACCAGGTGCACACACAGTTACCAGGTGTGCACAAACATGCACACAAGGTCATCAGATGTCTCTGACATCTCCAAAACATCACATGGAACACTAATATATGTCTTTATTATTTACTAATTGGTAATAAACTTATTATTTTCTGCAGGGTGGGCTCTAAACTTTAAATTTGGATCACACCCTCCAGAATCTGACCTCTGCCAGCCTCTGTGGTCTTTTCTCAGAGGATAGAAGAACACACATGGTCTGGCTGCTGCATTGCCTCATGCCTTGTGGGCAGTAGGCATTCCATGAGTGTTTTTCATATAAATGAGAAGACGATAGGGAGAATTTTTAGAGTGAAATTTGTAATATTATGTTTTCAAGATGAGAATATTTAATGCACACTAATGAGATAGTTCTTACATTTGAGGGAGTTGATATCATACATGGTATCTCAGATATTAATAATAAAGAGCCATGATTTTGTAGATTTATGTATGAGTGTCTCTACATATGAATATTTAAATACAGATAATCATTAAATGCCCCTAAGATGGTGCATATTTATATAAATATTTAAATGCATCGAACCTGCTTTACTGTTTGTTATATTTAATACATGTTGACATTCTGATTATTTGGATCTTTTGAATAATTAATCACATTTTTTTCTAACATTTAAACTATGTTAAAATAGAATCTGCACTACAATGACATTGGGAGCATGATTAAACCTTTGTAACATCAAAAGCTAGTTCAGAGAACTGTGCATTTTATTTACCTGTGATAACCATTTTTATTTATGAGAAAATAGAAACCTGTTTTTAGACTAGAGATGTTTATTCAGAGTCCCCAAACTAAAAAATGTTGCACTATGCATAAACTAATCTCTAAAGCACATATATTGGCATTATTCTTCAGTGGTTTAACTAATGCAGATTTTCCCCCAGTGGAAAACACATTAGAATATGGTGGAAATAAATGGCACTTACAAGATTTCAGGACTACTCAAAGAAAACATTGATATTTACTAAACACATGTGAGAAATTTAACTTCACTTTCCAGATAATATGCTTGAATGAAAAGAAATTATAACTGGAATAGCAGGGGTTACTTGCCATTAATAAAAGAATATCTGTGCTGGCCAGAATTTCTCAGTGGTTAGAGCACAGGCCCACATACAGAGAGATCACAGATTTAATTCCTGGTCAAGGGCACGTATCTGAGTTTCGGGTTCACTCCAAGAATGTGGATGGCAACCCGTTGATGTGTCTTTCTCACATCCATGTTTCTCTCTCCCGCTCTCTCTTCCTCATTGCCTATCTCCCTCCCACTCTCTCTGAAAAGTCATTGAGAAAATGTCCTCCGGTGAGGATTAACCAACAAATAAAAATAAATAAAATAATTTATTTGGGCATGCTCCAGCCTGAGCATGGGCAGAATCCATATGGGGGGTACAGCTCCATCGGAAGCCTTACATAATTAGTGTATGTAGTTAGAAACCAGTGGAGCTTGGGGCATTATCAGGCAGAATGACAACACCAGCACATGCTGCGCAGAGAACGATCCGGGCATTTCTTCTAGGCAGCATGTTTAAAAGTCTGGCGCCTAAAACCAATGTTGTGACGCTTGAGTTCCTTGGAATTGAGATTCCCGGGGAAAAGAAAGGTCATGATTATTAGCTAGGAATTGGTGCTGAATTTGCTTATTTGCTGATTTGCTGATTTCCCACCACTTTCTATAGTATGTAAATGAGATGTTTACTTAATAAAAGCATTCCCACTCTAAGACAGATGGCAGCTGTGGAAGCCCAAGGAGGAAATAAAGCACAGCCTTTTCCTCAGCCTTTTCTTTTCTTCCAGCTCAGCTTCCAGTCTTACGGAATCTCCCTATAATTCCCTGAGCAGGAGCCTTCACATTCTGATCTATTAGCCATCATATCAGAGCTTAATGCCTTGGAGCTCCCTGGCGACCCATTGAACATTTGTGAACGGGGCTCAGAAAATAAGCTTGCTCAGCACCATTGGGACTGTGGTCTGTTTAGCAATGGAAGTCTAACTCCCTGACTCTGTAGAGTAGAATTGGCATCCAAGGGATAGGAATAGAATGTCTTCAGAAAGGAGCTTGAACATCTTTGCAAAGTTGACAATCCTACTGCAAGATACAGGCGTAGGTGTGCACACATGGAGTCTTCCAGACCTTGGCTAGGGGGTGCTTATAGACTGGAGTGGGAATGGGGGAGGTGGGCCATGGGGACTCACTCAGTCTGGTGGAAGATGGGATCTAGGTAGTTTTCAGATTTTTATTATTGCACCTCTCTCTTCTTATTCTGTTGCTTTCTGCAATATCTGCTTAGAAGTGATTCAGTGATCCTAACCTCAGATCTCAATCTTCTTTTTTTGTTTGTTTATTTCCCAATATATATTTTTATTGATTTCAGAGAGGAAGGGAGAGGGAGAGAGAATATAAACATCAATGATTAGAGAGAATCATTGATCAGCTGCCTTCAGCGCCCCCCACCCACACTGGAGATCAAACTCATAACCCAAGCATGTGCTCTGACCAGGAATCAAACCATGATCTCCTGGTTTATAGGTCAATGCTCACCCACTGAGCCATGCCTGGTCAGGCAAATCTTAATCTTGAGCACACCTTTTAGGCAGAGAGAAGTCCAGCTTTCCCCAGAGCTAACACCTGGCAGTGATGATCAGGAGGAAGATTCATCCCTTCCTCTTATCTCTTCCAAGTATGTAGCCCCCATATCCACATGGCTTAAGATCCCACTCAAGCATAACTTTCTTGGGTCCCTTGTGCTCTACAACATGCCTGCACCTCCCTGGTTGTGTCAGAACCCCATTGCCCTCTGTACTCAGATAGAAGTGAGCTCTAGAACCTAATTCACATGAAGGTTCTGATGTTAATTTGAAATGAACATGGGACCTGTCTTAGCATAATTCGGGTTTAAATAAGGTCTGTGCAATGAGAAAATCTATGAACATGAAGGAAAAATCATGTCCACTAACCAACACTAATGAGACTGGGGGATGTCAGGAATGGGGAGTTATTTCCATTTCCCTTCCCATTTTAAGTCATAGGTTGGCATTAGTAGCAGGCATTTGGCATATATATATGCCAAATCCCTGTGGTCAGGGACATCCAACAGTCAGATATCACTTTCACAATCCAGGACCACTAGATCTTAACTGCTCACCTGCCTGTCTGCCTGATCACCCTTAATCACTCTGCCTGCCAGATTAATTGCCCTAACTGCCCCCTTGCTAGCCTGTTAGCACCCAACTGCCCCCCACCAGCCTACTTGCCCTCAACTGCCCACCCCTCCTGGCCTGGTTGCTGCTAACCACCCCTGCCTTGGCCCTGCTACCATGGCTTTGTCCAGAAGGACGTCTGGAAGGTCTCCTGATATAATTAGCACATTACCCTACTATTTGTGTAGATATTCTATATCAGAAAGAGCTAATATGCTAATTAGACCAGACAGCAGAATGATCTTCCAGACAACGCTGAATTAAGCCGGGGCTGTGAGGGCTGGTCAAGGCAGCTGGGGTTGCAAGGACTGGCTGGGGCTGTCAGGGCCGAGCCCCTTGCACAAATTTCATGCATCAGCCTTCATATATATATATATATATATATATATATATATATATATATATATTCACTTATATTTATATTGTGTGTGTATATATATTATGTATTGAGCATAGTATAAATATTTAGAATCTTTATACTTATATACAATATTTATAAACGAGTTATAAATCCAACCTTTACAAATAAGTAGATTTGTGGAATGTGGCACTAAAACAGAAATTAGCAACCAGAAAGAGGCAAACACTTCTTACTAGTCTTCACCTGCTGCTCTATTTTAGGATAAAACAAACCTACAGTGAGTTAAGCTCTATGGCCCCCAAATCAAGAGATGGAGTTTTAAACAAAAGGCTAAGTGTCCCTCTGACTGGTAGCTGTGATGCACACTGACCACCAGGGGGCAGATGCTAACATAGGAGCTGCTGTGATGCACACTGGCCATTTAAAAATAAATGGTACCACAGACCTTGCACCAACAAACCAATATTCAGCTTCCTCCAGGTGGGACACAGGCCCCACCACCACCCCAGAGAAACATCCCACCAAATCGCCACCAACACTGCCGAGACCCTATAGCCCAGCCCAGCCCAGAAACAGTCTTTGTGGGTACTGGTTAATGATGTAACATAGCTATGCCTGTCTTCCTCTTCCTAGTGACTAGCATCCTTAGAGTTTCTTCAGCCTAGGAACCTGACTTGCTTTATAGCCAGGTGCAAACATTTCACAGGTTAACCAAATGTCTGTGAATCCTTTACCCATGCCTCATCTCATTTGATCCTCACAGAAGTCCTGGAGTATGTAAATAGGAGACTTGGTAGAATTCTATTTTCTTTTCATTAGTAAGATGTAAATAGCAATGTTAATATATTTCTTCTGATTTCCTTTCAATGTGCAGGAATACATGCACTGGGACACTAGTACTTCTATACTAAGGGATATATACATAGGTGTACATGAAACTTTCTCCATGTTTCCTTGAAAAGCAGTTCTTTGATATATTTCATTCCAAGAACATTTAAGGTGGATATGTTTACATAATAAAATGAATATGCATGTATTCACAAATGTGGATACTGAGCCAAAACACTATGAACCCCCAGCACTGAGGAAGCAAAGCCTGCCTTGCCCATGTCTTTCTCTCTTTTCTGTGCTTTGAGCTCCCAGGTGCTTACCTTTGAAGACTCATGATGAGCAGCTGCCATCCCTCCTCTATGGTACTCGATGCTGAGGGGGAGGAGGCATACTATTTATTCTGGGCACAGGGTTAGGCTGGCTGGGTCCCTATTGCTGCTTTACATCTGTCTAGAAAGGCAGATCTCTGAATATAATTTTCAATGGTTCTCTGCTCTGTATCATTTTATGTGGGTGCACTGGGCTGTGTAGGAGGCAGCCACTGCATTGCACACAGGAAGAGGTAATAAGCCAGCCAGCCCTGGAGAAATTGATTCAGCACCCACATGGAACAGAGCAGGTTTAACATTCATATTCTTCTTGGCCAGAGATTTCCTGCTAACATAGTTCTGGAACCTAGTGTTTGCTCAATAAATGTGTGTTGGTTGGGTAACTGAATGATGAGTAGATGCATTGTGTGTCATCATTGGGGTCTTTCTTTTCCTCAGTCTTCCATGTAATGTGCTTTATAGAAGATGAGGTTATGTCAACAGTTACTTATATTGAAAATGATTGTTTTATCTTTTTCTTTCAAGGAGTCACAGAGTTTTCCAATTAATAAAAATGGTAAGGTTTCGTTGACTTAACATGCATTAGTGTGAATTTTAAGTCACAATTTAAGTTTATCAAGTTTATGCTAAATAATACTATCTACATTTTATGAAATTTTCAAATTGTGGCACATAAAATACTGATGGTCCACCTTGTTTATTGAGTCATGTGTGATCTAGGAAAGTAGATTTATGCTCTTCTTATCCCATTTTTCTGATGATTACAAAAAATAGTTCCCTTTGCACCTTTCATTCCCAGAGTTTCAACTTTGAGACTCATCCCCAAGTAGGTGAGCAGGGGATTTCCTGTTTCCCCATAGGCTTTGTGCTCTCTGACTTCACAGTCATAGATCTGAGCCTGTGAAGAGACCTCAGAGATGTGTGGATTGACTTCCTAACTTGTCAGAAAGGTACCATTTTCACTAGTAACAGGAAGAATCCCTGGAAGGCCTGGAGAGAAAACAGATGGGGTTCAAAATCTGGTAGGAGTGGAGGGGAGAGGAGGCTAAAGCTTCAGAACCCTTACATTTTTTTTAACAACACATGTTTATTGGAGTTCTCTTTACCTCTCATTTCTGTAAGTGTCAAACCCAAATGTTTTTAAAAATTCATTCATTGGTTCAAAGATTCATTGAGTGTCTTTTCATGGTGTGAGCGTTAGCCCATTCATATGCTGTGTGTATATGTGAGTGTTTTAATAACAGATGGTTCTCTATAATAGGTAGAGAATATAGATAGCAATTAAGTTAGTGCATTAATACTCCTGATGACAATGAAAAGTGTTTTTTCATTGAAAGATATCCTACATTCTAAAGACTATATTATATATACACACAGTGTTTTTATGTTTATTGCAATACTAAAACAAGAATTTGGGATGTTAAAATGTGTTCCAGGGAGGGCAAGCCTGACCCCAGTGGACTGCAGCTTGGGATTCAGGTCTTAGCAGACGTTCGCAGAGCCTGACAGGAAGCAGAGCTGAGAATAAGACAGCACCCTCAATGTTCTGAATGTGGAGCATGATGTCCAGGGCACCTGGGTCTTTTACCTGTTGCTAATATGAACTGGGTGAGAGGCGGGAGTGAACTAGGTCATCGTTAAAGTCTGTTCCAGGTTTAACACAAGCTGTTTAATGAAATGTGGATCGTCAAACAGAACATGTGCCTTTGGTTGGCTGAAGGAGCCGTCATGGCATGAGGCTGCCCGGAACCACACTGAATGTTAATAAGTACCAGAGGACTCGCAGCCAATTAAAACACAAGTGCTGCTAAAATGAGTTTATAAGACAAAGAATGATTATTGAGCTTGAAAAGCCAGGGGGTGGCCTGTGGAATATAATGCGGAGAGGCCTGGAGAATATATGAGAATAAACTCTAGCGGTGTTATCGGAGCCTACCTGGTGAGGAGAATCCAAATGATCCAATATGTTCACCTGTCACTTCCACTTGCCAGGTAGACAGCTAATTTTTATTTTTCAGCTTTCATTTTAAAGCAAAACCCAGTCACGGTGACTGCGGTGGAAGACCTAAGGCTGTCGGGAGGAAATTATAGTGGTGTGGCATCGCGTCTTTTACCATAACCTTTAAAAAGTGTAGTTAACTGACTGTGATTTGATGTGAAATTGTATTTTGCTGTGAGTGAGGTCCCATACAAAATACTCCAGACATTTACCACAGATAGGTAAAATGTTCATAGGGTTTCATTTCGAGGGAATTTTGTTTCACATAGTTCTACCCCATTTCACACTTCACCCCTGGAACAATCTCTATTGGAAGCAGAGAGCCTTGGCATTTGTTTTGGATTATTAGCTTCCTTTATGCCATCTCAGTGCGGACCCTAAAGACAAAAGTCCGCCTTTGCACAAAGTCAGCTAAGGCTGCCTTAGTGGAATACACAGCCTGAGTGGGTCAAAAAGCAGACATTTATTTTCTCACAGTTCTAGAGGCTGGGATCCAAGGTGAAAGGCTTGGCACGCCTCGTGTGTACACGGGAGAATCTCAGGGAGTCCTGGTGTCTCTCACTCTAAGGACACCTGTCCTATTTGATTAGGGCTCTCGACCCTTATGACCTCATGTAACCGTAATTACCTCTTTAAAAGTCCTCTCTCTAAATACGTTGTGAATTAAGACTTTAATATATGAATTTTGGGGAACACAATTTGCCTCATAACAACCTTTACAGCTATTTTCAATGATAAATTCCCTTCTGTTGAAAATCCATTAATTCAGTCACCAAAGATATTTTTACATTTTTCCCAACCTCACTCCAGTTGAAAAATAACAAATAACCACAAGAAGATTTATTTTTCCCCGAGGGAATTCTACTGTGGTATTCAGATTTTAAATGAGAATCCACCTCCTAAAAGAAAGAAATAAGAGTCACCTCTGCTTCTGCTGTCTTAGAAATGCAAATGCACAAAGCTTTCCTATGAATCTGTATGTAAAGGGTGCACAGCTCTTCAAATAAAAGTTATAGAAAAAGATAACAATTTTTCATGTTATTCTTATCTAAGCTTTATTCTTTTTAAAGTATATTTTATTGTTTTTTAAAAATATATATTTTATTGATTTTTTACAGAGAGGAAGAGAGAGGGATAAAGTTAGTAACATCGATGAGAGAGAAATATTGATCAGCTGCCTCCTGCACATCCCCCACTGGGGATGTGCCAGCAACCAAGGTACATACCCTTGACCTGAATGAAACCTGGGACCTTTTAGTCCACAGGCCAACTCTATCCAC
Source organism: Vespertilio murinus (assembly GCA_963924515.1). Taxonomy (NCBI): domain Eukaryota; kingdom Metazoa; phylum Chordata; class Mammalia; order Chiroptera; family Vespertilionidae; genus Vespertilio; species Vespertilio murinus. The sequence goes on from OZ004709.1 coordinate 6,922,328, forward strand.
CGAGCCAAACCGGTTAGGCCGAGCATCTAAGCTCTATTCTTATTCAAGAGTTATTCTTTTAGGGTTTAGTGAAATTTCACTCATTCTTCCTGATAAACTTTAAATAAGTGTATATGGCTTGTCAATCACTATTCTAGGCATTGGAGTGACAACAGAGAGCGGTTTCTGTCTTCAATGAGGCTAAGATTCCCTAGTCTGGATGATAAAATGTCAGTTTCTCATGCAGAATAAACTCTTTTCCTATGTTTGTCTTAGTTAGCCCTCATTGTTAACCTTAGTCATTTTTGCTGGGGGAAATAATGAGAGGAAATTGAAAGCAAGTGATTTATGAGTCCATCTGTAAAATGGGGGTTAGACTGGAACAGTGGTCCCCAACCTGCTTATCCATTAGCATCACCTGGGAGCTTTAAAAAATGTACCTTAGACCCCAGAAATTCTGGTTTATTTGCTTGTTTGTATTTAAATTAAATCTTTATCATTTAAAGTATTACATATGTTCTCTTTTCCCCCATTGGCTCTTTCTAGCCTGGCCCCATCCTCTGACCCAGGCCTTCAGTACCATATTGTCTGTGTCCATGGGTTAGTCATATATGTATGCAAGTTCTTTGGTTGATCTCTTCCCACCTACCCACCCACCCCTGCCTTCCCTCTGAGATTCCTAAGTATCTTCCATGCTTCATAGTTTCTGGATCTATTTTGTTCATTCGATTACACATAGGAGTGAGATCATGTGATACTTATTTTCCTCTGACTGGCTTATTTCACATATCATAATATTTTCCATATCTCTCCATGCTGTCTTAAAGAGTAAGAGATCCTTCCTTTTTATAGCTGCATAGTATTCCATGGTGTAAGTGTATCATAGCTTTCTTATCCACTCATCTACTGGTGGGCACTTGGGCAGTTTCCAGATCTTGGCTTTTATAAATTGTGCTGCTATAAACATAGGGGTGCATACATTCTTTCTGTTGGTTGCTTCAGGTCTCTTAGGATATATTTCTAGAAGTGGGATCACTGGGTCAAATGGCAGTTCCATTGTTAATATTTTGAGGAAACTCCATACTGTTTTCCATAATGGCTGTGCCAGTCTGCATTCCCACCAGCAGTGTATGAGGGTTCCCATTTCTCAGTGTCTCTGGCCAACACTTGTCATTTGTTGATTTGTTGATGGTAGCCATTCTGACAGATGTGAGGTGATACCTCACTGTCATTTTAATTTGCACCTACCTAATGATCTGTGACTCTGAACAATTTTTCATATGTATCTTGGCCATATGTACATTTTCTTTGGAGAAGTGTCTATTTAGGTCTTTTGCACATTTTTTAATTGGATTGTTTGTCTTCCTTTTCTTAAGTTGTGTGAGTTCCTTATATATTTTGGATACTAAACCTTATCTGATGTATCATTGCCAAATATGTTCTCTCATATAGTGGGCTCCCTTTCTATTGTTGATGGTTTCTTGTGCTGAGCAGAAGCTTTTTATTTGCTGTTGTCCCAGATATTTGTTTTCTCCTTAGTTTCTTTTGCTCTAGGACAGTGGTTGGCAAAATCATTAGTCAAAAGAGTGGCAAACCTCAGCTTGAGAGCTGAATGTGGCTCATGAGCCGCGGTTTGCTGACCACTGCTCTAGGAGATATATCTGTAAGCCTCCTGCTATGAGAGATGTATGAGATTTTACCTGTGGTTTCTTCTAGTATTTTTATGGTTTCATGGCTTACATTTAAGTCTTTTATCCATTTTTGTGTTTATTCTTGTGCATGGCATAAGTTAGTGGTCTAGTTTAATTTTTGCATATATCTGTCCAATTTTTCAACACCATTTATTGAAGAGACTGTCATTTTAAAAATATTTCTTTATTGATTTCAAAGAGGAAGGGAGAAGGAGAGATAGAAACATCAACGATGAGAGAGAATTATTGATTGGCTGCCTCCTGTACACCCCCTACTGGGGATGGAGCCTGCAACCCAGGTATGTGCTGTTGGCTGGAATCGAACTTGGGACTCGTCAGTCCACAGGCTGATGCTCTATCCACTGAGCCAAGCCGGCTAGGGCTGAAGAGACTGTCTTGACTCCATTGTATGCTCTTGCCTCTTTTGCCAAATATTAATTGAGCATAATGTGTTGGGTTGATTTCTGGGCTCTCTATTCTGTTCCATTGATCAATATGTCTGTTCTTGGGCCAGGCTGTTTTGATTACAATGACTTTGTAGTATAACTTGAAATATGGTATTGTGATTCCTCCATCATTCTTCTTATTTCTCAAAATTGCTGCAGCTATTCGGGATCTTTTTTTTTTTTAATTTCCTACAAAATTTTGTAATGTTTATTTTAGATCTGTCAAATATGCCATTGGTATTTTAAAAGGGATTGCATTGAATCTGTAGATTGCTTTGGATAGTATGGACATTTTAAGGATACTAATTCTACTATTCCATGAATATGTTATGTTCTTCAACTTGTTTATAGCTTCCTCTATCTCTTTTTTCAATGTCTTGTAGTTTTCTGAGTATAAGTCTTTTACTTTCTTGATTAACTTCATTCCTAAGTATCTTAATTTATGTTTCAATGGTAGATAGGTTTGTTTGTTTAGTTTCTCTTTCTGAGAATTCATTATTGGTATATAAGAATGCCATCAATATCTGGGTATTGATTTTGTATCCTACTACATTGCCAACTTTCTTTATTAAATTGAGTAGTTTCTGTGTGGGAAGGACTGCATAGTATGGTTATTACCTTGAGGGTGACGTAGTATAAAAGTATTATTATATTTAAAAATGGATGAGCTGAATATCCTTATATTCTGTTCAAATGTAACCAAGAAAATGTAAAATATGGAGGAAAATATAGGAGATAGATCATTAAGGTAGTATCCCATGGAGGTGAAAGCAGGAGGGAAACCAGAATGTGGGGGGAAGAATCAGTACTGACTCCCTCTTCTCGTGAGAGAGGAGGAAAGGAAAGGATGTGGAAATAACAGCATACCAGTCTCAAAAAGTGAAGGCACATTTACCCAGACTGCTTTCATTCCTCCTGAGATGAGAAGTAGGGTCTGCCAGCCTTTCAACTGTATTCTTTCCTGCGCTCCAACATTTTCAACAGCCATCAGTATCGCTAACTCGCCCATTCAGTATAAAGCCATCTTTCTCAGTCAGCACATTCTTCAAGTTTTAGGTATTGGATTCAGTTAATGTTTCCTCTTCTTGGTAAAGGCAAAGGTCAGTACCAAGTAAAACATACCTCCCGATCACAGAACGGCATAAGCCAGGCTCTTGCATATCTTGTGTCAGGAGTGATCCATGAGGAGTCTCACATTGATTTACAGTTTGCTGGTCCTGCTCGGTGTGCTGAATTAGAAGAGGACCAATGGGTAACACATCCAGTCAGCTTGGCAGTGATTTTCCTGCCCGTGCAAAGCATGTGGACTGAATTAATAACACTTCGAACTGAAGCAGGAAGAGCCTTGGAGGAAAGATGTCTTCAAATGAATTCCCAAATGCAGACTTTCTCGCCCCTCTTGCCTCACAGGCGGAGCTGCTTGCAAAGGGCAACCTCAACAACTTGCACAGGCAGCCCAGCCATGTCAGCCTGACTTGGAAAGGAAAGGGGATGTCACTTCTCCAGAAAACAGACATCCCCTGAGGCCTAGGCACGGCTTTCATGTTCAATCACTGTGTTTAATTCAATTATCTGCCCCCACCACCTCCGACTGTCTGCCTTGCAAGGAAGGTTGGAGGAGAGTGATAGTTTATGCTTCTGCAAGTCCCAAAAGGTGTACATTCTTTATTAGGAAATTCAATAAAGGAGGAGGTCTTACTCACCCAGCTGCTTCCTCTGGGAAGTTGTCACGAGGCTCCAGCTGCCTGCAGCAACAAGATGACCAGGTCTACACAATGAACTGATTTTTTAAAGTCAAATAATTGTATATTTTTAAAAGGAGGACCTATGTCATTTACATATTAAAATCTCTTTGTTTAGGATGTGAAAAGCCACCACAGGACTCTATTCTATTCTAGAAATTTTAGAGTTTAGTCACCCAGGTAAAGCTATATTTAAGTCTAATGATTAGCTTCTCTTCCTTCTCTTGTCTTACTTGTCATGACTGTTTGCCTGTTCCAAGGGACAATTGGGATTAGAATCTATACAAGATCTTGAGGAAAAAGAGAAAAAGAATTGTGGTTCACCTACTGTGTTAATTTTCTTTTTAGCAATGACTCAAATGAAATAATGCAATAAAAATTTGTGAGGCTAAAATTGCAGAAGCCATCCTATATAATAAAAGCCTAATATCTAAGTATCTGGACATCCAGTCAACCAATCAAAGCATAATATGCTAATGGTATGCTAAGGCTGCTCAACTTCTCACTCTGACATGCACTGACTACAAGGGGGTAGATGCTTTGACCAGTAGATTAGCTTGCTGATAGGGTCTAGCTGATTAGGACTGAGTGAGATGGGCTAGACATGCCCTGGAGCCCTCCCACAGCCCTTCTCCTGGTGATCAACCTTCTGCATCCCTCTCTGCCCCAATCATGCACCAGTGGGTTCCCTCAGCCTGGCCTGTACCCTCTTTCATTCTGGGACTTCTCATGGATGCCATAGAGCTGGTTTCTACTCTGTTTCTGTAGACCAGGCTAAGGGATCCCACTGGTGCACAAATTTGTGCACCAGGCCTCTAGTTATAAAATAAAACAAGAAGTCTTTTAAAATGTGTAAACTCATATTTTCTTAGATTAGTTAATAGACACCCTTGACAATAAATGAGTCATTGGTGGGGTTAAAATTTTCTTCATTAAAGTAACTGAAACTGGTTGATGGGTGAGTGAAATTATCTCACTTGTCTCATATAACAGTTAACTCATAAGGGAACAAGAATTGAATGTGCCATACAAGAAACCATAAGTTGAAGAAAGCTAAGCTAAACTGATTTTTTGAATCAATATATTACAAACCTTCTAATTGTTTCAGAGTACAAATATATTGCTATCATTTCTCATTAAATAGACCAAAAAGACCCATAATGATATATCAAAAGTTAGTGTTTTCCAAATTTGAGTTTATATAGAACTTCTTTAAGAAAAGAAAAGCTCAGGACTTCAGTAACATATGCTCTCTCAATTTTGAGAAATATTTGCTAAGGATTCCAAGCCTTATTTTGTGGAAATACCTTACTGCAAATAATCTTAGCAAAATAGAAAATTTATTTTATAATGGTATAAATAATTTTAGATTCTATTTGCAATGGAAGCTAAAAACTAAAGCAACCATAAAACACAAAAACTTGTGTGGCTACAAAGCCAGGCCTGCAGATTCAATTTGAAAAACACTACTTGAAGTGTTATTAACCAAAATGTTATACTTTTCAACAAATTCTTTTCTTTTTCATACATGGCTACATTGCCAATTTTCTATAGCCTTATATTTAATCCAGTCTCTGAATCCTGCTTCAAGTTTCTCCTATCTTTTTAGACTCTGAGCAATAAGAAGAATGAAAACAAAAATGAATATCTTCTGAAACACACACACACACACACACACACACACACACACACACACACAAAATATTCTTTTCCCAGGGGGATGCCAGCCCTATTTTTTTCCCCTCCAATCAGACAGGGGGAAAAATATTCTTTGAAAGCTATCACATTAGGAGTTTACTTAATCTTAGATATGTCTCCATAAGCATTGTCAACATCTATTTATTGAAAACCAGTAAATATGAGTGGGAGGATTAATGTCCTTGATGATCAATGAATATGTCTTAAAATCTTATAAATGACTTAACATAAATAAGTTTACCGAAGAAGAAATTTTTATATGGAAATTCATATTTTTTCTTAAGTATTTTCTGTTTTGAAGGAAAGACTGGGAATGTGCACATTAATAGATAATGATTAATATGAGCAATAAGCGATGAAGTAAATACATATCGTGGAGACACAAGGCAGAGAGGGGTTTAGGGAAAGTGCAATTTAAGTGGAGTCTTGAAAGAAAAATAAGACTGGAATAGACAAAAATGGAATCAAGAGGTATTCTAGGTAGGAAACATCAGAGTGAGAAGCAGGACATTTTATTTGGAGGATGGAATCTAGACCAACATGGCTGAAGGAAGGCAGGTGCTCCTAAGAAGAGCTTTCCTAGGTAGCTTCAGAAAGACCTCTTGCAAAGGACTTTGAACTTAGTCGCTGAGGGTGTTTAAGCAGGGCACCCACATGTGCTTCTGGATGGCTCGCCTGGCAGTGGTGGGAAGAAGGATGTAAAAAGGGAAGGAGCTGGGAAATTCAATTCAGGTAGTTGGTGAAATACCTAGAGCAGTGTCTCCCAAAGTGTGGTACGCGTACCCTCAGGGGTACAGGCAGAGTTTGGTGGGGGTACATGTTGTACCAGAGTTTGGTGGGGATATGCACTGCACCGTGCTTAGCTGCGCCTAATTCTACGTTCTCATGAGTCAAGTCAAGACAGTCTTGTGAGGTGTGAGATGGTCCGGTGTGCAAATAAATGTTTATAATATAACTTTTATTTATATTTTATTATGAATAATTTTATTTTTAATTTATTATTATTTTGTGAATGTACCAAAAAGAAAAAATAAATATATTTTGATTGTTATTAAAATGCATCCTTTTTTTTTTTGGCGAGGGGTACTCAGCGTTATGAAAATTATAGAAGGGGTACACATATGTCAAAAGTTTGGGAAACACTGACCTAGAGGATGATAGAGACGTAGAGTAATCTTTCATTCCTAGCTATTTCATCAGGAACAAGCAAGGAGAGCAGTGCACCAGGTGACAAGTTGAGGGTGGTTGTGAAGTGGGTATTCCTCACCAAGCTGGCTTCTTCACACATGGCTGCGAGGTTGGCTCTGGAAAGCTCAATGCTGTGTATTTCCTCTGCTCTTGCTCTTTGCCCTCCTTGCCTGCAAAATCCATCACTTGCTTAGCTCTGAATTTCTTAACCTCAGCACTAGTCACATTTGGGTCTGGATGATTCTTTGTTCTAGGAGGCCTTCCTATACCTGCCCTCTACCCACTAGATGCCTCATTGCCTTTCCAAATTGTACCAACCAAAGATGTCTCCAGACATTGCCAGATGGCTCCCCTCAGGGTCAGGGGAAGGGGAGAGTGCTGTGTGGGTAAGGGGTGGTGGTGGAATCACCCCTTGTTGTTAACTACTGGCTTAAAGAAACACATGCTTTATTGTTAAATGTTAAGCAATTGTGACAAAAGAGTAGAAACTCTTTCTCCTCTCCAACATGACTAAATTCTGAGCTTTATATGTAGCGTATCGCCAGAGAGCCACAGATGCCGTCCACACAGTTTGAAATGCCTTCTTCATTTACATATTACAACTTCCATCCTGCTCTCTGCCATCCAATAACAATGTAAGATCATCCATGTAATTGGTGGGTTGTCCGCATATCCTGATTTGCCTGGGAGAGTCCTGGTTTATGCCTGTTTTCTCCACTCCTTTATGTTTAGTCCACTTTTCACTCTCTAACGCAAGGATGGGGAACATCTGGCCTGAGGGCCATATCAATTGATCTGGCCCTGCCAAGACAACTGAAGGCTGGGCTTGAAATTCAATATATCTACAAGTTTTTTTTAAAATATTTTTATAGCAACATAATTTTTAAATTGGTCATTTTGTACGGCCAGAGAATGATGTGGCAAATATCCATATGGCCCTTGGCAGGGAAAAAAGTTCCCCACCCCTGCCCTAATGTGCCCTAAATTGCATGGGAAATGATGCGATTATTCGAATACAGATATTACTAGAACTGTGAAAGAGCAATCAGGGACAACTCGACTTGAAGGAGGCAAAGAGGCAGACTGCTTCCCTGGCTGTGCCAGCTAATGTTTCCAGGAGACAGTCTTGGAGTTCAGATCGAGAGAATGCTAGGAGTTAAGCAAGAAAAAGGGCAAAGAGGTTACCAAGACAGCACAAGACACTGAGCTGAATAGATTGAACAGTTAGACCAACGGGCTAATAAGAAAATCCAAAAGTCATTTTTGCAAACTTGACTTCAATTTTGTGTCTACCTATCAAATGGTTATCCTACCTGGAAAAGGCTCAGTGGCATTTTGAGGCTATACATTCTAAATGTGACCAAAATTTATCTTCTCCAAAAGAAGAATTTGATTGGTAGAAATTGTCCCAAAGGAGAGGAGGGTCAAGTCCCCTGGCTGAGGGTTTGCAGATATATGTTGATATTAAAATACAATGATCACCTCATTTTCTTTTATCTGAACGTTTTCAGCTGAGGTATAGACATAATACAGAGGTCCTAGCATACCATTATACATATATAGGTTTCAAAGACTTGGGAAGAAATCTTATTTTAACATCTGTAGTTAGTTTTTATTAAAAAGCAGTTTAATTTCCCCTGCCTAGAGCAGTTTGGAATTAGAGAGATGGGCTGCAGAAATTTACATTTTAATTGATGCAGGGGACAAAATAGGGCATGGTGAAGCATTCACATGTTACAAGGAAGAAAAAATAAGATATGTATCAACTGGGAGAAAAGAAATGGCTGGTCGTTTTTCACTGCCTCATGCACTTAATTCCCCCCGGCCCCCAATAGGGCAGTGAGCTGAGTTGGGCTTGCTATGCAAAAACAGTTTTTCCAGTCAAAATGTTTGCCATTTTGGTGTCTTGGCATTGAAATATCTTTGCACCATGGAGTCAGTATGCAAATACTCAGATAGGCCTGGGTATGTGTGCAAATGTGTCTGGTGGTATCTATAAATATAATATTTCAACTACCTATAAGTATAAATAACGTATTTCAAAACATCACAAAGGACATTATTTTATGTGGGATGTAGTTTATGGGAGAGTTATAGTTTTTGGAATTTACCTGTAAAATACTATAATTTGAACATTGCTAAGAAGTTTTACAGAAATAGAATTCTCCTCTGTGGACTTTTTGTTGTTGTCACTGTGATCAGGATGAAAGTCCTCTGAAGAGTGGGGAGAACGTAGGGTTGCAAAGTTGGAGTTTACCAGTGTTTGACAGTGTCCTTAAGAATATATTCAGTTCATTTTTATTTTATTTTTTTAAAAATATATATTTTATTGATTTTTTACAGAGAGGAAGAGAGAGGGATAGAGCGTTAGAATAAAGACTCTTAAAATAGAAACATGGATCAGCTGCCTCCGGCACACCTCCCACTGGGAATGTGCCCGCAACCAAGGGACATGCCCTTGACCGGAATCGAACCTGAGACTTTTCAGTCTGCAGGCCAACACTCTAGCCACTGAGCAAACCAGTTTTGGCCAGTTCATATTTTTTCATATTCATTGTGTGTTTGGTTCATTTATAGATAATTAAACTAAACATACATTTCTCATTAAGGAAAACAATATTTAAAAGGTATATTATAATAAGGGCTTTTAAAAGATATTGTGGTCATGTGAAAATAATTTTCAGAAAATTGCTATAATTAATCATATTTAAACATTTGCTTAAAACTTCAACTTAATAATATCTATTCTATTGACTGTACTACTGCATGCTCTTTGAAACCATAATTATAGATTAATCATAAAATTGAAAACAAACACTATATTACTACATTATGATTATCCAACTATTATTTAGTGCACAGTGAGGTCCTTAATTGGACCCACACCGAGGTAATATAATCCTTTATCTCAAAGCCTATGCTTCTCAAGCATGGAAATCAAATAAATTATCTGCTTTTACCCACCAAAACTTTTAATTTGCCTTCAAGTTTGACTACGAATTGCCTTTTTGCTTTTCCTGGAATTTTAAGATGGCATTTTAAGAGTCTTTATTTTTTTATTTTTGTATGTATTTTGTTGATATGAATGGAGAAAGAGAGTTAGAAACATCGATGAGATTGAAACATGAATTAGTTGCCTCCTGTACACCTCCTACTGGGGATGTGCCCACAACCCAGGTACATGTCCTTGACCAGAATTGAACCTGGGACCTTTCAGTGGGCAGGTCAAAGCTCCATCCACTGGGCCAAATTGGTTAGGGCAGATTACTTATTTCTTAATCATGTACTATTATTACAACGAAAAAGCATTTTTCTTAAGGGCATCTTTTCTCTCCCCACTTTGAGCTACTTGGATTACTATTCTATTTTGTATTGATAATTTTTTAGTTCTTCCCCATGATTGCCATCTCAGGATTTCTTTCTTTGTCTCTTTGCCTCTTGATCCGATATTGTTTTGTTATGCTTGCATGTTTTAATCTCTGCCTCTCCCATGCTTTGCTTTTCTTCTTTACTTTTTTCCCCTTCGTTTTTTGGATATTCATAAGCAATGTTTCAGAAGGTATTTGGAAAGTAAAAGTTTTGAGTCCTTGTACATCTCAAATGCCACTTATTTGCCACCATAATTAATAATTGGACTGGAAGCAATTTTTAAGTTCAAAATTAGTTTCCCTCATACTTGGTTCTATTGTCATATGACATTCAGCATTGCTGATAAGAATTATAATGACAATTTGCTGTCCATTTCTTTGCAGAAATAAAACTTTGCCTTTTATAAGCTTTTTGTGTTCTCTGAGTTTCTGAAGACACTTTATTGAGCTTTGAGTACACATGGATCTTGCTGGGCATTCAACCGCATAATAGCCACTTTATTTTGAAAAATGTTGTACTTTTTTAGTTCTGAGATTTTTTAACATCTGTTTCACCTGTGATTTTCTCAATCCTTATATTTTCTATTCCTTGTTTTAATGAAACTTTTATTGGATAGATATTGGCATCTGGGTTAGTTCTTTATGTCTGTTAACCTTTTTTTTTCTTATAGTTTTAACTCATATACCTTTTATAAATGAGACTTCTTAATTTCTTACAGATTATTTATTCTTAGATTTATCTTTATAATAATATAATTTTTGTTTATAGTTGCACCATTTCTCAAATCAGTAACAAGAATATATAATAAAGCCCTCTTTTGTTCCTAGTATTATCTCAATGCCTCTTAGGATTGGCTGTTTTCTTAGCTATTTTTTTGCATTGTGTTGTTAATTTGATCAATGTTCTTGGGAGTTTATGAAGGAAATATAAATGCATATTGAGTAATGTCTCTGCCATTATGTAAATTCTGACCACCGAAAACTAGGACTGATCAAGTGGGTTAGTGACCTGGCTGGTTTCACTACAGAGTGGGCAGAGAGGTAGCAGGATAATATGTTAGAAAGATCAAAAATACAAATGACTTAATATTTGGTCCACCCTATAGAAGTTATTAAATTTCCCTAGAGAGTATTTTCATGATTTTATAAATTAGTGGACTTGTTACTGAAAATGGTGTGTCAGCAGGTACCAGACAATGTGGGGCTGGGGAGGGGTGGGGTGAATGGCATAGGAATTCATCAGACACACCTCCCTAATTTTTCTGCCCCACTTTCTATATTTACTCTGCATCGCTGGGTCTTTGCCCTATAGGATAGTTCCCACCTCCTTACAGGCTTTACCTTGAAGAGTCTGTTTCACCTGCTTTGTGTAAAATATCTACATGATCACATTCCCTTTGTCTCTTCCCGATGTCTATCCAAAATAGTGGCTCCATTGAGACCTAGCCATCCCTGATTTCTTTTTTTCAGAATGGTTACAGATTTATTATGTTTTGATTGTCTTCTTTAATTTTGGAAGGAGGTAAAATAACATCTTAAATCTGCTATTTTGCATCAAAAGCAATATTTTTAAGTTAGAACAAAACTCAAGAACTATTTACTCTACTTTCTTCCTATGCCACCCTTCTAATTAAGGCGTCAAAGCAACCAACGTTTCCACAAGAACAGTCAGCTTTGTTGTTGTCTGTTCTACTGCATCTACCAGAACAGGAAAGGCAAAATGGCAAAAAAAAAAAGTGGAGTTAACAAGAAATTCTCTTTAGCTTAAAGATAAAACACAATCTCACACTGTGACCTTATAACCTTATTTGTTGCCTATGGCCACGCTATACCTCAAACATCCCCAAAGTGAAACTTGGAAAAATATTTGTTTCTTGATCCTTGATTAGTCTTCATCTATTTCCATATGTTTTTTTCACTATGTATAACACTGTGAATGTAAAGCAGAGAGGGGTTTATATCTAAGGAAACAGACACTGGGCCCCAGTGGTTCTGTTTCAACAGTCGTCAATTAAAACTGGTTGACTCCATCTGTGTATGCAGCTCACTACATTCCCGTGAGCATTAGCTAAACACTGGGCAATTTCACAAACTTTTCCATTTTTCCCGCTGTCTCTCCTGAATTTCCCGATTTATTACATTCTGTTCCTATTAACATAACATGAAAAAATATCTTTAAACTATCTGGACAAATGCATTTCATATAATTATTACTTAACCTAATGCATTTTTTCCCGACGACGTAATAGTTTTCTGTCCTTATCAGTATTGCCCAGCAAGAAAGCACAAGCTATTTAACCAGCAAGCCTGCCAATATTTACAACCTTTTAAGTCAGTAGAGAAATTTAGGTAATTTGTATTTTAGTGTTTACTGGTTGCTTAATGAATATTGTACTCGGGGTTTTATTTATTTATACTCTACCTTGTTCAAAAAATAATTGAAAGTGTCTTGAACATTGCAGAATATAAAATGAAAGATTTAGAATCTGAGCACTATATAATGTAAACAAATTTTGACTGAAATTAACTTACCAAATGGGTGGACTCTGGAGGTTTATGTAATGCTATTCATACTTTAAATTTATGGATATTATTACTAAAAATCAATCTTTACTCTTACTTTATACAATTATTGCAGAAAGATAAAACAGATAGTTCGCATGTTGTAGAGTTATATAGTTTCTACTAAAACATTCAAATGATCAACATTTTTTCTTGTTATGAAAGGATTGCTCTTCTGAAGACATAACTAAAATGATATCAAAGAGAGATGTTCTATGAGAAAAATTCACACATTTAAACTATGAAAAACATCTTAATTAGGTGTATTAACCTGGTTTTTATTCAGTCCTTGATTATTTTACATGCAGTTGTAAAATCTATAATATATGAGGGGTCAATTACTTTAAAAAACATGATGACATAAATATTGGAGATGAAAAAGCATTTTGTACTCAAATGTTTATGTTTCTATTAGCTCAAAAATTCCTACTCCTGTTTGTGAATTGTGCCTATGAAAGCTCAGCCTTTCTATTAGAAAGAGGATAGGTGTGAATTGCATATAAGGAAATACCCAATATGTTATTAAAGCAGTCTCATGTATATCTTATTAAAGCAGCCTCTATTGGAAAAAACTGTACCTTTATGTGCAGGTCTTGGTCAGGCCTCACAGCAATGCATTTTTCACTGTTAGCTTTGAAGGGGCTTGTAAATGAGAAAATACTGTTTGTTTTTGTTTGGCTCACATGATTAATTTTTTTTTAATTCAAGCAGACATTATTTAAATATCTACTGGGATATTACTTTGGATATCTAGGGGGGGGAAAACCTTTTAAAGAGACCACATAACAGAGAGCATCCATTCTGTTTGGAACCTTTTAAAATAATGTGGTTCCAAAGCTTCAGAAATGTTTTCCGTTCAATAGGGTGCATACAGAGAGGTAGAGAAGAGTCCAGTTCATACAGCCTCTCCCAAAATAAGTATACTTTTGATTAAAATATAGTTTTAATTTTCAGAACTTTGAACAGAGTTTTGCTTGTTGGAAGTATATATCCAACAAGATTATCGCTCTGCTGCGATCTTTGGGCAAGCTAGTCCTTGAACATAGTAAAGACACTGTATCTTGCATCCTTTTCTAATCTAGAGAAGATTTAAACTTTGGGAACATGTACATAGCCCCATATGAACACCTTATCTCTTCTCCCATCTCTGACAAGTTGGGTTTCTTTTTAATAAAAAGAATTATAAAAGTTATGACATGGTTTGAACTTTCCATATATTACTAACTTTGGCTATGGGATAACTACTAGCTTTGGCTATGGGATAACTACTAGCTTTGGCTATGGGATAACTATGGCTGCAGCAGTGACTGGAGTGCAGAAAACAATTTCAATCCAATCCACATGGAGGCTAGAGATGAGGCTGTGGCCACAGGCCCAGTGCTCACCTGACTGTTTAATGGGGCAGGTGGAGGTAGGTCTGCAGCTGCTCATCTCTGATCACTCAGCACCTGAGATGCAGAAGGACATGGCCTAGACGTGGGCCAGTACCACCCTGCAATATTAAATCATCATTGGCTTCCCAGCACAAGTCATCTGAGCAATAAGGAAAGAGACTATGATGCCTAATGTTACAGTTAAAAAGTTAAATCTAATAATGTTACTTATTCATCCAAAGTCTCATGGAAAGTTAGTAGAAGAGATCAGAGTAGAACCCAAAAGATGCTAATTCCTGGCACACTGATTTTCTCTCAAGACTGCCTCATTCACTCATGTGTTAAATAAAAGAGGTAGTATATTCAAAATCCTAAAAGCTCCTCATGTGCCTTCAATTGCAAAAATGACCAAAGAGACTGTGTTAATAATAAAAACTGTGTTTTTATTCTCCCACCTATATGCAATTCCCAATGTCTTATTCATCAGTTTATGTTTTGGAGGCTACAATGGAAGAACAATATATTTATGTTAAACCTTGTACAAGAAAAAGTTCCTAGAGAAATTCACATGCAGAAAATATGACTATTACTGATTCATTGCAAAATTATTCTATTTCAAGCCAATGGAATAATAACAAGCATAACTAACATCATTACACATTTCAATGTCCCATTGCTTTTCTAATCATGAGTCACATATTAATTTATTTAATTATTATAACATCCTTTTCGTATAAATTATTATTTTCTATAGTTTATTGATGAGGGCATTCACGCCCAGATAAGTTAAGTAAGTTGCCCAAGATCATAAAGCTAGTAAGTTGAGGAGATAGGATTTTTTAAAATATATATTTTTATTTACTTTTTACAGAAAGGAAGGGAGAAGGATAGTTAGAAACATCGATAAGAGAGAAACATGGGTCAGCTGCCTCCTACACTCCCCCTTCTGGGGATGTGCCTGCAACCCAGGTACATGCTCTTAATCAGAATCGAATCTGGGACCTTTCAGTCCACAGACCAACACTCTATCCAATAGGTCAAACTGGTTAGGGCTAGGAGATGGGATTGAATGATTTGCATTTGTGAAGATGAAATTTATGTTTCAAAGTATATCTATACGTATGTCTCAATTGTAGAACCATTTCATCCATGAATCTCTCTCAATTACCCACACTGTTCTGTTGCTTCTATTGCAATTCCAGAGTCTGTGGCACATAGCAGTAATCATGCACATACAGTCATACATCTTGGTACCACTTGTCCCCTATTTTCTCTGTTTGATTCTTGCTTTAATAAATCTTTTTTATTGAGGAAACTGAAAACTTTTAAAATATTGGTCTTATTTATATTTTCTTTTGTACACACCAAACTACCAAGTTACATTGGCAAAGAGAAGATTTTACCACATACTTATCAATTGACTGAAGCGCATTTTTGGAGAGTAAGCCAAGTAAGATTCAGTTGAGTAAGGCTATTTGTGTTTTGGCTTTCCGTGCGTTTCTCTTGCAAGCATCAGTGCTCTAGTATTGCTCCAGCCTTTAAGTAGAACTGCTTCTTTTTCCTCTGTAAAGTTTAGCTAAGTGACGTCATCCATCTTTTCTTTGTGAACACTTCCAAAACTTAACATCCATCCCTGTCCTCTCATTTACCCTCTAGATCCTTACAGTAGTATGCTTAATATATATATATATATATATATATATATATATATATATATATATAAATTACATGAAAAGTTAGTTCATTATTTAACTTTTAAGGTAAAACACTCTTGCTTCTAAACTATCTCCATGATTCAGCAGCAACACAATTTGTGAGAGAGCAGAGTAGTAATGTTCATTTGGATTAGATCAGTAGACCTTCACCTAACACCATGTGCTAGGAACTGCAGCAAATGTTCAATACAAAGGGGAAAATGCCACCATTTTTTCCATAGGTAGCAGATAGATAAGTTATCATAGCCCAGGTGGGATGTTTTAGCATGATATCTTCATGGGATATCTGTATCACCCATGCAGGGGTATGTAGCAGATGGGTATCATGTATCCCCATTTGCACTGTGTGGGTTTCACAATTTATTAAACAATTTTGTATGCAAATTTAATCCTTAAAACAACCTTATGAGGTGATATTGTTACTGTCTGTGGGTTCTGAGAAGCCAAGTACTTTGCCTAAGTAAACAACTGTCCTAGTCCTTTCATACTACCAACAAAAATATATTAGACTTGGTGGATTACAAAAACAGAAATTCATTCTTATAGTTCTGGAGGCTGGGAAGTCCAAGACCAAAATGCCAGCATATTTCATGTTTGATGAGGGCTTGCCTGCTGTGTCATCAGATGGGGAAAGTGACCAGGAAGCTCTCTGGGACCTCTTTTATAAGGGCACTAATCCCATTCATGAGCATTCCACCCTCATGACCTAATTACCTACCAAAAACTCCACCGCCTCAAACCATCACACTGGGGAAAAGTATTTCAACATGTGTGTTTCGGTATGACACCAACATTGACTTCTTAGTACCTCCCCAAATAGGGGTGGGGCCTGCCACTCTGCTGCTTCTCAGCAGACCTCTCCCAGATGTTCATTCTTTGCTCCTTTGCGGGAGGGAAGAAGGAGAACATGTGAGTAGTATGTCTTTGGATGCCACCACAATCCTCAGCACAGGGCTGCAAACACAGCAGCCCACTTTCCAAAATAGTCATTTTATAAGTAGAGTTAAATGCAATGTGTTCAAATGGAAGGCAGATTGCAATTCACTTTCAATGAGAATTTCCAACTAGCCTATCAAGCAATAGAATGCATTGTCTCATCTTGAGGGGGATATAAGCAGGTCCTGTTTGAATCCTTTTGTGGGGAGGGACACAGGATTTATGCATGTGCTAAAATGTTTACGTGATCCGCAATACATCTCTTATTCTGTATTTCTGTGGTTAATTAATTTTTCTAGTGCCTCTCCTTCTATGGACTGGATCAATTTTTTATTTTCTTTTAAAGATGCCCAATACTGCTTCCCTAAGCTACTAATTCTCAAGAGACAAAGAGTGGCTATTTTAGACAGCTGTGAACTTATCATCCATCAGTACAGCTCAGGTACATGGCTCTCCTGAACCCTTTCTTTGAAGACTTAATTTAAAAACATCTCATGAGGAATGGGTTCATTAGCATCCTCAGCATGGTGCAATATCTTGTTAGAGGACTGAACCTGGGAATCGGTGTCTTTTTGCTTACACGATTGTCCCAGTTTCCATAAAGGTAAGGCAAATAAAGCTATAATTAGAAAATATCTCTGACACAAAAGGACAATTACTTTATGACATCTATTGAGACCCATAAAACGTTGAAGAATTGAGGTGAGGCTTGATAGGATAGTAAAAAAGGCAGGCAGGATATGAAAAATATTTTGCTATTTTCATTTTTAAGTGGGTTCTGATACCAATACATAAGAACATTTGACAAAATATGGATATACTAGTACATAGGGTGGGGGAAAGTATAAGAGGAGCATACTGTAATTCTAAAATATTCCAGTATACACACACACACACACACACACACACACACACACACACACACACTGGGGTGGGGCCTGCCATATATATATGCCTAAGTGACCATCAGACCGTTCGACCATCCACATGGTAGCTGTGATGCACAATGACCACTGGGGCAGATGCTCTGACCAGTAGAGGAGGGAGCCAGATTCCTCACAGAATCAGCCATGGGTAAGGTTGCTGTTTCACACACATCCCAGTCCCAGAGAGGAGGGAGCCCTCTCACAATCCAGGACCCCTCAGGGGGTATCAGAGAGCCAAGTTTTGGCCCGATTCCTGCAGGCCAGACTGAGGGATCCCACTTGTGCACAAATCTATGCCCTGGGCCTCTGTTCCTATATAAAATAGAATGAGTATTCACTTCCATAACATTGGTCACCTCTAATCTATAATTATCAATGCATAATATGCTAATTAGACCAGAAATCCTTCCTGAGGAAGCATAGCTATGTAAAACTTGGGTCCTGCTTGCCAGAAAAAAGCCCGTGCAAGCAGCCGGGAGAAGGAAGTCCTACTCTTCTTATATAATGTCTATTATTATCAAATTTAAATGGGAGACTGAGGTTCTAAAATCCCTTATGTATTAATGAGTCTTTTAAAAAATATATTTTATCGATATTTTACAGAGAGGTAGGGAGAGAGATAGAGAGCTAGAAACGTTGATGAGAGAGAAACATCAACCAGCTGACTCTTGCACACCCCATACCTGGGATGTGCCTGCAACCAATGTACATGCCCTTGACCAGAATCGAAGCTGGGACCTTTCAGTCCACAGACCAACGCTCTACCACTGAGCCAAACCGGTTTCGGCTAGTAATGAGTCTTGACACAATGACTGGATTGGCATAGAAATTTGTAACACAAAAGGTTGTGATTTGGGATGTTTCAAATTTAACTTTAGAACAATATAAAAGGGTAGGTGAAGTGAGTCATTGGGCTCCCTTGGAAATTATATGTATTGAGGGCATACAGAACCATTTTGGGGATACATATTTCTTTTGTTTTATTGACAGTGTTGAAACACCTAACTTGTAGGAAGAAGTAACTGGTAGTCCTCATTTTTATACATTCTTAGAATTCTCTAGATTTTGCCATTCTACCTTCCACTCTGTATCATGTTTGAATTAGGATAAATGTGGAGTTTCCTTGAATCAGGCCAAGTTTTTAAAGGCATGAAATCATTTGCATTTGAAAGATCAGGCATTATAACGAAAAACATTATCATGCAGATGATCAAGGTGATGGTGGCCCACACTAGTTATATGCACAAAAAGGAAGTCTCAACCTAGGTAGCTGTAGCCAGTATGTATAAGAAGAGTCAGACTACTTAAGTCTCTTACAAATGTTAAAATTAATATTGCACATCAGGTTTTCTATAAAATGCAGTCATCTAGACCTTTGAGTTTCATTACTTCCTCTTGAAATCACTTGGATTTATTGACAGAATATTCTTCTTTAAAAGCATCTTTGAGAGAAGTGAATAAAATGCATTCTTGGGAAGTCTTTTTCAACCTTTCTACCAATTTAGGACTATGAGGAAAGATGGAGGGAAAAGATACTTCTTAAATTTCAATTAATGTAGAATGAACAATTATTTGTCCCCTCAATCCCTGGCTGAGTTCAAACACAAAGACCCCCATCAACTATCACCTTCTCTGGGTAACTCTAACTCAAACCCTATTTATTCTCTCAATTGAGACCTTCTCTGCCTGGAACTATATATTTGCTATTACATTTATCAGTGTATGGGCCATATGGCAAATAAAATTAAATAAAACTAAAAACTCAGTTTTCAGTTGTTCTATCACAGTTCATATGCTCCATGGCCACATGGGGCTAATGACTACCATATTGAACAGTGAAGAGATGCAATTTTTCTATCCTTGTAAAAAGTTCCATTGGTCATAACTATCTAGACTGAGATTCTTTGAGGAGAATTTCTCTCCATGATCTCTGCATCCTCATTATCAGGTGGGGGGGGGGCAGTGCTTCATACATGGAAGATAGCTGGTAAACTACTGAACAGAACTGAGAAGTAGTGGGGGAGCTTATGTAGAAAATAGAATCAGACTGAACTTGTATTGCTCTGAACATGAGGATAGAATTTCTAATATATGGGAAGGCATGGAGGCGGACTTGAGTTCATGATGAGAAGCAGCTTTCTCTCAACAGACCTGTTGGAAAATGACGTAGGCTTCCATGTTAGATATTCAGCTCAGGCCCCACACTCCTTCCACTGAAGCCAGGTAGCACCTTGCAGGATTCCAGGACATCAGATCCTTGCTTTGGGGTGGGAATTGGAGCCAGAAGGAAATAATTGAGTTTCAGTCATTGGCATGAGCAATGTTTGAGAACATTTGTGGAGAATTTCAGACATTTTGACTGCTGCCTGTCTGTCACATTTCAGTTCCTGATGCCTGTCAGCAATGATTCCTTCTTTGTTTTAGAATATCTCAAATGTAGACATCTTTTCCTGGGATAGCTTTCACTAAACTAATATAGTTTAAAACAATAGAACTTGATTGCTCACAGTTCTGGAGGACAGAAGTCTGGAATGAAGGTGCCAGCAGAGCCACCTCTGCCTGAAACTCTTGGTACAATTCTTTGCAGCTCCATAACTTCTGGTGATGGCCATTGAGCCTTGGCTTTCCTTGGCTGATAGCTTCATCACTCTAATCTCTGCCTCTTCCACCGCATGGCATTCTCCCTGAGTGTCTGTGTACCCTCTTCTGAGGACACTGTTATACCGGATTAGGAGCCTGCCCTACTGCAGAGTGACCTTACCTTAACTAATTACATCTGTAAGAATCCTAGTTACCAACAAGGTCGCATTCTGAGGTCCTGGGGCTTAGGACTTTAACATTGTTTTGGTGACAAAATTCAACCCTTGATAGATGTTAATAATTTAATAAATTATGTTTGGTTAGTGTCACTCCTCTAATTGATTTTTTTAAAAATATGTGTTTATTGATTTTAGACAGAGAGGAAGGAGAGGGGTGGAAAGAGAGAAACATCAATGAGAGAGAAACATCAATCGGATGCCTAGGCATATGCCCTGACCAGGAATTGAACTGGAGACCTCCTAGTTCATGGGTTGATGCTCAACCACTGAGCCACACCAGCCCGGCTGTCATTGTTTTGACAGGAAGGATATTTTCATTTAAGAGAGAAAGAATTTTCACTTATAGAAAATTGCTGCCAACCACCCAGGGCAGCAGTAGAAAAGCCTACAATTTTGTCAGATTTAAAGGCAGGATGCTGTTTAAAGCCCAAATTCACTTTCTTTCCCACTGAAACCCTGGGTCAGGTTTTGCTCTAGCCTATTCTGTGCATGCTCCATCAGCACAGCAGTGCCTCCCGACCACAAGGAAGTGTGCACATCTCCCAGCAAATGAAGTGAAATATTCTACCCCAGAGATCATTTAACCTCATGCATAAAATAGTGTACTGTGCCTTATGTCTTCAGTTGCATAAATATGGTTAACCTACAAAAACATCCGCTGTTTCTCAGCTGTTTTTAATGTTTTCTAAGCCAGTGATGTTGTTTTATAGTGAGAACAATGCAGTTTTTTAACATGAAGATAAAAACACAGAAACATTACTGTTCCAAAACAGGAAGCAAGTTTTGAAATGGCTCAATGAATCTGCAGGGTTTTCACTAAACAGATTGGAATGGGCATGAAACGTCAGGCCTACAACATTTAGTCTCTTTACAGTCAACAACATTGAATGCCTACTATGTGCAGAGCCCCAAAATATAGTTGAGTTCAGTTATTTAGAAGGGAGATGTCTAAAAATGTCTCATAAGTTGTCCCCTACCACCTTTACTTAATAGTTTTTGACTGCAGCTCTGGGAACCTAATACAATCTCCATAGGAGTTACCCAGTCAGTTTCTTCTTTCTAAGTCAGATTTATTTTAATCACTTGAGTAGAAATAAATGTTGTAGAATATGTGGCAGTGTCCCTTGATGCGTTTTCCAAGGTCCCCCTTCTCCTCACTGACTATGTTGGCCGTTCTCTTACTTCTTTTATATAAATTAATCATCACAGAGAGGAAGGAAGAGGGATAGAGAGCTACAAACATAGATGAGAGAGAAACATCAATAAGCTGCCTCTTGCACACCCCCCCCAAACTGGAGATGTGCCTGCAACCAAGGTATATGCCCTTGACTGGAATCAAACCCAGGACCTCCCTATCTGCAGGCCAACACTCTATCCACTGAGCCAAACTGGCTAGGGCCATTCTCTCACTTCTTGCCTGCTCACTAAAACGTCGCTGCTGGTGTGAGGAGGAGGCAAGCAACAGCCCCCTGCAAATGTAAGCCAGAGTTGGGAGGTAATTGCACAGGTTCAATATTCTGAGGCTGGGGTTCTATACTTTTTTTGGACTCCCCAAGGGATGCTTAAAAATTAGGAACAACCCTCTCTTTTAACGATGAGAGTCCAGAACATTCACTTTGTTGGGAATGAGCTGCCCGAATTTAGTCCAATGTCTATAATCTGCCAGACCAACAGCCCAGGAACAGGAACTCAGTCAGGACCAATCATGTGTTGCAGCCAGCTTCCAGCTTGTGAAAGCCGATTGGTAAATGTCCAGGATGTTTGCAAGCTGATCCTTAAACATAGCCATCATGGAAATTCAATTACATAGACTTACATTTAAATGCATTGTTTGAAAACCAAGGTAATAAATACTCAAAACTCACCACCTTCTAATTATTTTTAGGACATCATGCTGTTATGTATGTCTTTGAGGTGATTTGCATCTATTGAATCTGATAGACATTCTATATAAGGATGTGTTATTACAAATCTCTTCCCAACTCCATGTTCCAGCAATTGGTAGCTGGAAATCCATCATGGTGGGAAACCTGATCACCTAGGAAATTGGCAAATGCTACTAAGGAGGACTTTAGCTCCCTCAACCCCAACCAAAATAGCTGATAATACATACCAGCCTGTCACTAGTTCACCTATGCCTCATTGCTCAACCTTGCACCCCTGAGGTTTTCATGACTTTAGGATATTATATAAAATGGACTAGACTAGAAGGAAGGCCCTTAAAGTTAAACAGGGCCTTTGTTTTTATAGGGAAGTTAACAGAAGAATGTACTTTAGGACCAGCTCTAACCTTTATGAATTTAAGGAGTTCTCAGTCCCCCAATTACAGCATTTTAAGGAACCAAGATGCCACCATCTTCCTTATGACCTTAGCATAATCAGTTGTTCTCCTAAATTGGATAAGAGTAAAAAAGTTCATAATCTCCTGGATCCCCAATTTTGCATGACTGGGTAGCAATTTATAAAAACAATGAATCACATTTTGCATTTAAAAGATAACCATTTTCTCTTGGGTGACCTTCTGGTAATACTACAAGAGACTTTTTTGTGTGATTATGTTACTTGGAAAAATGTCCCCAGATTATTGGGAATATACTTGTATTTTTATTGTCTTGTTTCCCTTTAGACAATAGCAGTGAGATATAATATACTATAATTCAGAGTTAATTAATTTTATCTGGATGAGATCTGGGGAAAATCTATCTTTATTCTTAATTTCTCTTTAGTCATTTTTCCTGGGATTGTCCATGGGTGTGAGCACCTGACAAGAAACATCCAGGCCGCATAATGCAGCTGCTCCAGAGGTTGTTCTCTAACTTCGTTAACCTCTATTGTCCAAAAATTCTTTGCCACAACCTCATAAAATAACTATATTGCTAGCTTTTACCCTATGACAGACACAGTTTAAAAATCATTTCTTTATTTCCATGTTGCTATAACTGAAATAGAAAAGAAATGAGTAGGTTTTCTTGAGATGCAGTTATTTTATTTTTTTGTAATCTTTACTCGAAGACATGCTTTTTATTGATTTTGGAGAGGAAGGGGGGTGAGATAAAAAGATGAAAGTGAAGTGTTGATTGTCTTGCACACACCTCCACAAAAACCTGCAACTTGAGTATGTACCCTGTCTGAGAATTGAACCCATGACCTTTTGTTGTATAGGATGATACTCCAACCAACATAGCCACACTGGCCAGGGCCTGAGATGCAGTTATTTTATTGTTAACACTTAATTGTTTAGAGATAGATGAACTAACTAATGACTTGGCTCATACCCCTCCTCTTGTCCCATGAATATGTCTTTGAGTTTTCAGCTTTTGTTCATACTAGAGGCCCTGTGCATGGATTCATGCACCAGTGGGATCCCTCTGCCTGGCCTGCTGGGATTGGGAAGGAACCAGCTATCCAACATCCCCCAAGGGGTCCTGGATTGAGAGAGGACAATTCTCAGTTAAAATCCCCTGGAATTGGACTCCCTCCTCTCTGGGTCTGGGATGTAGGTGAAGCAGATTCAAGGCCAACAATACCCCTGCAGCAACCTGACCTATGGCCAATTCCTTGAGGAATCGGGCTCCCTCCTCTACTGGTCGGAGTGTCTGCTCCCTCGTTGTCATTTTGTGTCATAACTACCAGGTGAATAGTCAAATGGTCAAGTGCTCTCTTAGGCTTAGATAGATAGATAGACAGATAGATAGAGACAGAGAGATAGAGAGAGAGAGAGAAACTATTCTCCTGCACCACACAATACAGCAAAGTGTTTTCAAAGCAACATGAATAAGAGCTACCACATCAGAGACTGTCCTGAATGATATTGTCCTCTTGGAGGGAAGGAGGGAGAAACCATCATCATCATTATCATCATCATCACGAAATAGTGTATTTTAAAATAAACTATTTCTGCTGCATATTCAGTTAACAACTCAAAAATCAGATTTCCTCTATGAATAATCTAGCTGGCCTCCTGTCCTGGTTAAGATGGCCGCGCTGAGCAGCTTTTGCTTGTCAAAGGCAAAGTGACCAGGAATGTCAGAGATGGGCATGTCATTCACAATAGAACACATTGGCCTTCTGGTGAGATTCAAAATCAATTCATCTCTTATTGAGCATGTTTTCTTATTATTCCTTTAATTACAGCCTTTTTAAAATTTTGTCTTTCTCAGAACTCTGAGAAGCAGTACATGACAGATGTTTAAAAAGCACTTGTTTCTTAAGCAGCATTAGTATTGAGAAGACAAATGGGAGAAGTTGGGAGACAGAAGGGTAGATTTGCACAGATATGGTCATGGGCAAGATTGGTGTCAGCACATGGACTTTATAAAAGCTCGAATGGAACTGGCATGGCTTCCTTGGAGTTCATTTATTTTTGTACTGCCAATATCATGGGAAGCTTCCATCAAGGCCCCTCCGTGGAGAAAAGGAAAGTCGGTCCTTATGACATACCTTGTGTTTGTGTTCTGTAAGAGCCATGGATGCGGAGCTTGAGGGAAAACAAAATGGGGAACATATTGGGAACAAAGCTGTAGAACGGACTGTGACTAGGGGAAGACTGCGGGTGCAGAAGGTGATGTGATATGCCTCCCACTGCATCTTGCTCCTCCATTTCTTCAGCAACTGGGCTTTAAGATGCTCAAACCTGAGATAACTAATTTAAATGCTGGACAAAATCATTACCCTTTAATTAAATAATGGATTATTGAAGGCAGACTACTCAATACATGATTGAAAATGCTGTTAAACTAAGAGTCCCTTCCTCTTGGGTCTATAGTGCATGCTGAACCCAATACTCTGACCCTGGAGTCAGTGGTAGGGCTCGTGTGTGTCAAAGGAGAGTGAGGCTGGGGTGGAGCTGCCATTCTCCCATCATGTGCATGCATTGCTTATGACCTCTCCACAGTGTGCCCAGGTCTAGAGTCATTGATACAAAAGCTATGAAATGCTTGGAGGTGGAAATCACTTCCCCTTTGTTTTCTTAAAAAGAGAAGAGGAAAGCTATACCCAAAGCTTTCTATCTCTATCTCTCTATCTATTGTGGACACTGGGTTTAAACCTCAAATACATGGTTAGCGTCTGAGGTGGGAAGAGGTAAGTTTTTCTTTCATGAATGGCTTTGAAAAGCTAGAAGAGAAGAATCACAAAAATCATCCATAAGAACGCATGCACGCACACACACACACACACACACACACACACACACACACACACGTGCCTCTCTTTGATACTCACTTCCTACTAGGCATTGGTGAGTTATTAGTGTTTATATTAAACTCATTCAGTATCTGGATTCATTCCAAAGTTTGTATCACATTTTTGTCTACAAATTATATGTGATAATTGAAGCTGAGATACATATATGGGTGTTATATACATATATTTTGTACAAGTGATATATATATTTACATACATACATTTTATTTAACTGTGTATATAGAAACTATTCTTATATCTATCTTGGTCCCTTCCTCCTGGCCCCCTCCCTCCCTTCATTTCTTCCTTTTTTGAATTCTTCTTTTGTTCCACACACACCAAAATGATATATAAATACCATCAATGCATGTCCAAATATCAGAAATATAGAATGTCGATGATTCCACTGTAAAGTAATTCTAATGAGGTTTGTAGAACAGACCTATAGAGGCATAGCAGAGAATAGTGATTAAGACGAGGAGTTTGGTGTCAGACAGTCCTGAAGGAATATTGGCTCAGCTATTTACTATTACTTAGAAATGTATCTTACGCTTATTGAATCTCAATTTCCTCTTAAATAAAATGGGACTAATTACACATTGTGCTGTAAAAAATGAAGTGATTTAACATAAAGCATTAAAAAATGTGTTTGACTAATTTTAAGTGAGTTTTAAGGGGTTTAGAGGGTTGTAAAGCCTCCAAAAATATATGAGTGATACAAAAGCACATTTTACTTCAATCTTCCTCCAGATGTTTAAAGGGACCTTGGTCCTCCGTAGTTTGATATGTCAAGGACCATTGGGAGGTAATCTATTTTCAGAGAGGTAACATCTGTTGTTAATCTTTCTTAATGAAAAAGAGCATTGGGAGATAACCCATTTTCAGAAGGTAACCACTTTTCATTAATCTTTCTTAATAAATTAATGATATGTGATGTGTGTGTATTTTTTTTTATCACAGTAGATTTTGGCAATACTTTTTAGGTTTCTAGGAATTATTTATTCTGTTTGTTGCAGTCTGTTCAAGCCACCTCTTTTCATGGCAGATGAGTATTTTAAGTATGTATTTCTTTGGTGATTATGAAAGGTTTAAAAAATGCAACAGATGAGAGGTGATAATCTCATTGTGGTTTTAATTTGAATATATTCTTTTGGAAAAACGTGTGTTTGCTTTTAATGATATTACTATTTATTTGTTTGTTTGTTTGTTTGTTTGTTTTTACCATTGAGCTGAGCTCTGAAGTCAGCTCTGGTAAGGCCAGGCTACAGTCTGTGTTCCCTGTTATGCCCAGGACTGAGCAGGGCTACAGGCTGGGCTCCACACAGGCTGTGTTCTGTGACCAGGCAGAGCTGCAGGCTGTGCTCTGTGACTGGGAGGAACCATTGACTGGGCTTCATGCCTGGGGAAGGCCATACACTGTGCTCTCCAGTGTGGCAGGGCCACAGGCTGGGGTCTGCTGCAGGGCAGGCCTGTGGGATGGGCTCCAGGGATGCCCAAGGTCTCTGCTCAAGCTCCATGGCTATGCAGGGCCAGATGCTATACTGGACAGTTGGGAAAGATTGTTGGCTTGGCTCCCTCCGGGGCTATGGGATGGGCTTCAGAGCTGCCAGGTTTCTCTGTCCAGGCTTCCTGGTCGGACAAGATGAGAGGTTACACTCTGCAGTTGGGTGGGGCTAGAATCTGCACCCCTGCCCAGACAGTCCTGTAGAACAGTTTCCATAGCCAGTATGGCCCATTGGCTGGAGACCCAGATCAGGCAGAACAGCCAGCAGAGCTTCCTGGCCAGATGGGACCACTGGCTCAGCCCTGCAGATGGGCGTATTCAATGGCTGGGCTCCCACATAGGTGCTTCTGCAAGCAGGTGTGGTCTGCCAAGATCTGAGGGCTGGTTGCCAAGTCCCAGCCTCTGCCTACATCTCTACCTGCTCTAAGGTGGTTTAAGCCACAGCTTTCCCTAGGTATCTCTGTGAAGTAAGGCCCAGCCAGGCTTCCCAGGAAGTGCTATGCAGTTTTAGGGGACCTGGATATTTATTGTGGCCTCTCTTTCTCCCACTGAGGCAAACATATGCCCAGGAGGTCCTCTCTGTGTGGCCAGCCCCGGGGGAGGGGTGATGGCAGAGTGTAGCTCCTCCTCTGATCCTTACGATCGATATGGCCCTTCAAGGATTCTGTGGTCCAGGGGTCTGGGATATTCACAGTGGTGCCTTGTATATGGACAGCTGCTAGTTGGTGTTCTTGTGAAGGGATCTGAGTCAGGAATGACCTGTGCCACCAGCTTGATGATGTCCTGGCGATATGTTCTTATGATCGAGCTGTTTCTCAGGAAAGCATAAACTTACTTTCAATATGGATGGAGTTGCTGAATGCAACAATCCAGGTGGATACAAAAGTATATGCTGATGTTGCGAGTAGTTTCATAACATGAAACTGTGCCATGGTACATTATTAGTTTTGACTTTTGTAGAGGTTGGCCACTCATATAAGCCAGACAGGAAGCAAAGACAGATGTCAACCCATCATGTAAGTACAGCTGTTTGCATTGATTTCATCATTACCTGAGAGCTACTCTGACCTTGTCAGTTCCAGTGTGTAAAGCACTTAAGTCTTGAGACCTGTCAATAAATATCTGCAGCTGATCCACTTCCAACAGGGCATGACAAGGTCAGGATGTTCCGAGGCCTCCTCTTCCTGCAAATGGTAATGACTGGGGATTCCAAGGAGATTGCTTTACAGAGTGTGATATACCATCAACCGAAACTTTTAATCACTGTAAAGCAGAAGATGTACTAGCTCTGTAAGAATGCCAAGGGGATTTATAAACAACAAAATAAAACACACACACACACACACACACACACACACACACACACACACATAAAAAAATAAAAAAACCCTAGCTGAAATGAAGCAACTAATCAAATCATTTGTATGTACTTCAAGCTTCCCATATAGACCAAAATTAGTTGCATCTGGCATGATGGAGCTTAAGTGTCTAGAATCTGTTGAAAAAGCACTAAGGTTGAGTTACAACGGCTATGATAATTTAGAAAGATGTGGTTAGTTGGAGGGAAACCCAAGTTGACAATGACAGATTTGATAATAAATTGACGGTAAGTTTGGATGTGGGTATCAGCAAATTAAACAAGCAATCAAACTTCAAATAGAATTAGTTTCCTTTGAACTGCCAACTCCATGGAGAGCCCCATTACTTGGCAAAAAAACAGACAACTTATAGTAAAAATACATCAAAATCTATTGTCTGGAACAAAATAAGAGCTGAGGTAGCAACTGTGTTTATAAGAGAGAGAAATCTAATTTGGAACCAAGATCATCAACTATTGAGTTTTAAGTAAAGTATCCCAAGAGTCAGAGGCAGGTTAAAAGTTTGTGCATAGAAAGTAAAGTTCTGGCTAGTGGCTCAGTGGATGAGCATCGACCTATGAACCAGGAGGTCATGGTTCAACTACAGGTCAAGGCACAAGCCCGGGTTGCAGGCTTGATCCCCAGGTTGGGAGCGTGTGGGAGGCAACCGATCAATTATCCTCTCTCTCATCATTGATGTTTCTATCTCTCTCTCCCTTTCCCTTCCTCTTTGAAATCAATAAAAATATATGGAAAAAAGAAAATAAAGATCCCATTTATTTTCTTTGAATACATATTATAAATATTTACTTTGTGTTGTATTATACTATGTACATTATAATTATATATTTATATTCCTTTATATATTCCTATTTCTATTTAATGTATAATTTAAATCCAGAAGATGCAAATTCAGATGTCTATAGAAGCAGGAAATTGGCATAAATATTAACAAAAAGTGCCCAGTGTTATGTAATAGTGAATATAAGGGACCATGGCAAACTGGGAAGTCATTTGCATTCAGTGTTCTGCTTTGACTCCGCCCTCCCTTATTTTTTTAATTCACATGAAGGTGATTTTGACCAATAGACCTCCAAGGAACTCAGACTGAAATGATTAAATAATTTCTTGAACCAAATTTACCTAAAAATATATTATGTAAAGGTGAGAGAGGTCTTACTATTGCAACTCTGAAATTAAGAAGTGATACCAGACTTTGTTCTACTACTAACCAGAATTTATAGTATTACCTTAAAAAAGTACCTGAATCACACATGGATTTTTAGGGTCCTTATCTGAGAAATTGGTCTATAATAAATACTGACATTTTAGCAATGTGCTTTGCATTCTTTGGTTAAAGTTTCTGCTAATCAATTTTATTCAATCGGCTTAGATCACACTTTCATGTTTATTGATGGCCAGCACTTTGTTGAGTTATTTTGCTTGACTTGTGGGCCATTTTTACCATTGATCATTACCATTTTTTTTTCTGCTTCATTACACTTGTGGTGATATCTCAGTAATTTCTACTTAATTTGTTTCCAAGGAAGTGTTTGGGAATTAAAACCTTTAACCATTTCCATTGCCCCAGGATATGCTTCTATCTGATAGTATTTATCTAATTTAAAAACAGAACATGTTCTATCTGGAGAATAATTAGGAATCTTTCCTATTCAACCTAATGAGTACTTGCAGTACAAACCTTTAAGAAACTTGTTGCCTAAATTTAAAAATCTTCAAGCTATGTACCATTTCTTTAAATTGGTCATTTTACTCACACTGTCTACATTTCTGAAGAATTTCATTATTACTAAAAGTATTTTTAAATAGATGAATGAATTATACTATGTAAGTCTAAAAGAAAAATGTCTCAATAAACTATTAGTACTGAAGAAATAGTACTAACTTTGATACAAGGATAAAAATAATCTATATATATGAAAGGCTCATATGCAAAGTGCCCTCAAGGGAGTTCAACCAGGAGATGGGAGTTCCATTGCTCACTATGATGTGTGATGACCACCAGGGGGCAGTGCAGGATGAAGGGCCAGCAGACAGAAGGCCCTGATTGGCCCTGATCACCAGCCAGGCCTAAGAAACCCTACTTGGGCATGGATTTTGTGCACTGGACCTCTAGTACCAAATAACACTGGTGATTCTTTTGTTATTACTATATTCTTTTTATTGATTTCAGAGATGAAAGGAGAGGGAGAGAGAGATAGAAACATCAGTGATGAGAGACAATCATTGATCAGATGCCTCCTGCGTGCCCACCACCAAGGATCAAGCTCACAATACAGGCATGTGCCTTTGACCCCAAATCAAACCCAGGACCCTTCAGTTTGCAGGCTGATGCTCTAGCCACTGAGCAAAATCAGCTAGGAAAACACTAGTGATTCTTAACTGAACAGGTTACAAATGAATGTCTACTTGCATCAATAATACCAAAAATCCTATATAATAAAACCCTAATATGCAAATAACTGAACAGTAGAACAACCAGTCGCAATGATGCACACTCACCACCAGGGGACAGACACTCAATGCAGGAGATGCCTCCTAATAGTCAGTGCATTCCCACAGGGTAGCACTGCTCAGTCAGAAGCTGGGCATGGCTAGTGAGTGCAGTGGCAGTGGCAGCAGCTTCTCCTGCCTCTGTGGCAGCACTAAGGACCCCTTGGAAAATGCCTGCCCACTTAGGCCTGCTCCCCATGACAGACAGACAACCCCCAAGGGGTTCCAGACTGGGAGAGGGCACAGGCCAGGCTGAGGGACCTAATAATAATTATATTAAGTGGTGTATATTAGAACTCACATCCATAGTCCTAACCCTCAAATTCAGAGTTATATTACAGAAGGAGTTTTGATAGACCTTGAAATATTAGATTACAACATGTAGGTTAGGATAATAGGAGTAGAATACTATAATCTTCATTAGTAAATACCTTTGCCACTCTGGATTCCTATCACCTCATAGTATTTTGTGGTAGTAGCAGGGGTTATTTGTATTTAAGTTGACCATATTTTTGAGCCCATATACCAGAGGATAATTTCTTTCCTATTTCTTACTAGAGGCCTGGTGCATGAAATTCATGCACTGGGGGAGGAGGGTGTCC
This sequence comes from Vespertilio murinus, assembly GCA_963924515.1. Classification (NCBI taxonomy): domain Eukaryota; kingdom Metazoa; phylum Chordata; class Mammalia; order Chiroptera; family Vespertilionidae; genus Vespertilio; species Vespertilio murinus. Next base: position 6,953,933 of record OZ004709.1, read on the forward strand.
CTCAGCCCAGCCTGCACCCTTTTAAATCTGGGACCCCTTGGGGGATGTCCAACTGCTGGTTTAGGCCTGATCTCTGGATCACACCTAAACAGGCAGTCAGACATCACTCTCACAATTCAGGACCACTGGCTCCTAACCACATGGCTGTCTGGCTGCCTGATTGCCCCTAACCACTCTGCTTGCCAACCTGCTGGCCTGATTAATACCTAACTGCTCCCCTGCCAGCCTGATTACCCCCAACCCTCCCCTGCCAGCTGTCTTGTAACAATGTGGGAGCAGCCATCTTGTGATGATGTGGGGGTGGCTATCTTGTGGCAGCAATCTTATGATGACATGGGCACAGCCATCTTGTGGTGGTCATGTTGTGACAACATGAGGGTGGCCATCTTGAGGACATCTTGTGATGACATAGGGGAGGCCATCTTTTTTTTATATATATATTTTATTGATATTTTACAGAGAGGAAGGGAGAGAGATAGAGAGTTAGAAACGTCGATGAGAGACAAACATTGACCAGTTGCCTCTTGCACACCCCCACCAGGGATGTGCCCACAACCAATGTACATGCCCTTGACCAGAATTGAACCCGGGACCTCTCAGTCCACAGACCGACGCTCTACCACTGAGCCAAACCGGTTCGGCTGGGAGGCCATCTTCTGATGACACAATGCTGCCTTTTTCAACAATGTGGGGGTGGCCATCTTTTAACATAAGGGCATGAGGGTCAATTTTCATATTACCTCTTTATTATATAGGATATCATGGCCTGAAATAAATAGAAAAGGCTAAAAGATATTCTATAAATGTATTTCTATTTTTTAGTATATGATGATTTTTTTAAACCCAATGTTTCAAATAAAAGATGTTTCTGATGTTGTAAAACATTAGGGATGTTTCTCAAAGCCCAGAAACCTTATTCACTATATTAAACTGTCCTTGGCATTATCAGTGCAGGCATCGGACTGGCAAAATGATGATATCCATAAGACACCAAAATAGTCGGTCCATTATGTTGACTGTATGATCAGTGAAATGGTGTTGATGGCTTCTGATTTATGATAAATAAAAGAGATAAAGTCAAAATATGAAATCTTAAAGTGATCTGAATGCAAATTTTGCAAATAGGTGACTTACTCTTAAGACTGTGATAGAGATTTGAGCCTATGAACATTTCTGCATTATATAGGTCTTCGATGTTGGAGTAAGTCTGTTTTCCTATATATTTTTGTAACAAGATAAATATCATTTTTTAAAGTTAGTTTTGTTAGGTTTTGTTCAAAGTTATGTGTTAGATAATTTGGAAATTTTAAAAAGCAATCACATTTTCTTATGCTCTCACCTGGGCACCAAATGTTAGAAGTTCTGACTTCATAATATGCTTCAAATATAGGCTAACTCAATTAAAACATCTGCCCTGTTAGCTCTCCACATCAATGGTGGTGTCACCAGTTTAGTCACATCTTGACATTTTGTTGAATCCAGAGTGAATTTTCCAGGTAGCAGGAATGAAGTAAGAGGAGGAATTCTGGGAAATATATGTGACAGATATTTTTAAAATCAAATGCATGAAATATTGCTACTTTAAATTCAATCAAAATTGATTAGACCCACTCCTGTGATCTTGCCTCATACTGGTTTTGTTTAGTTTAGTTAATGTTGTAATTAATCTTTGCAAAAATTTAATTCATCCTCAAGCTTCTTGCACGCCATGATCTGTTTGTGTAAATCTTCTGAAACAAAATACCCTGTCTAATTTGATCTGTGGTCATGATTGAAAATAGTAACTTGATATTGCTTTGTTTCTACAGTGATATAATTAAGATGCCCACGCTTTTCTAATTAATTTAATCTAAATTTGCTTTGCCTATTAGACATCCTAATAGAATAGAATACACTGTTTTTCTTTCTTTATCTCTATCATTAGTCAAAAGAATTAATCTTGCCAAGTTTGAGATACACCAGTGTTTATTTGCATATTAGGATTTTAATCTAAGCCAGACCTCTTTGTCAAATATGATCAGTCTCTTATTAAATACTATTCTGAAGAGCCATTGTAAGAATCTTTGAAGCAAAATATATAATAAATAATGCAATACCATATGCAATTATAATACACATGTCTTTTGTTTCTATCTAAGATATATTTATTAAACCTTCATATATTACATATACTATATTGAATAACTTGTAGTATGTATATATTTAGGCACATATCTATATATATTAATTCATTATTTATAATATTTATGATATAGCATCTATTATATTCTAGATAAGCAAATAAATGTCTTTTACATTGGACATTGTAATGAGACAATAGGAACTATTACATATGTATCTAAAGAAGAGAAATTCAGTAAATGTCAATTTTATTTTGGATTTATTAATGGTCATCATAACACATGGCTAGTTTTTAAAAATAAATAAAGAATGTTAATTTTTAAAAATATATATTTTAGAGTATAAGACTTAGGTAGTATACAGGAGTTGTATATTACTTTTTGTTGCAATTGCCTATTTAAGTAATGCATACAATTTATAATACAAATAAACAATGGAAGTTTTATAAAAGTCAATAGAAAAAAAGACAGGCCTATTATTTCAGGAAAGAGAGAGATATTCATCAGTATATATGCACCTATTAGTTTTAAAAGTCAAATTAACCTTCATAATCCTATATAATAAAAGGCTAATATGCAAATTGTCCCTTCAACCAGAAGTTCGACTGGGAGTTTGAACACGGGATGGAGCTGGTGGGCCAACTGCCCGCAGCCTCTCCTTCTGGCTGGCCTGGGCTGGCCGGCTGGACCCCACCCATTCACAAATCATGCACTGGGTCTCTAGTAATAAAATCAAAGTAGGGGAGAATTTAGAGAACCATGCATGTTCTTCTTTGAATTTTTCTTTTGCACATTACTGTGCATATCAGCATTTTCTTCTTTCTGGTATATGGCAAACATTATTTTTAAGTGTGAACAGTACATGGAATACAATTAAAAGTACTGTGTGTTGCCTGGCCAGTATGGATCAGTGGTTGAGCATTGATCTATGAATCAGGAGGTGATGGTTCAATTCCTGGTTGAGCATATGCCTGGAATTGTGGGTTCAGACCTCAGTATGGAGTGTGGGGAAGGTAGTCAATCAATGGTTCTCTCTCATCATTGATGTTTCTGTCTCTTTCCCTCTCCCTTCTTCTCTGAAATCATTAAAAAAAAAAGCGTGTGTGTCTTTCAAATGGTTACTTGACATTGCTTTGCTAAGTAAATGGTTTAATAATGAAACTAAAGTTGGAAAGTTCATTAAACAATATGATGCAACTCCAGCATTTTCAAAGAAATCATGCCAAATGCCCAGGGTATGTTCAGATCTGATATTAAATAATTGTACCTATATTAAAAATGCACATTTAATTAAATGACTAATAGTAACATTCATTTCACAGTACATATTAAACATGTTGATGAAACGAATTTTTAAAAGGTCTCTCCAAACTCATTTTATTAATACTCTGACAGCACATATAAGAGTATATAAATAGTAGTTTTTTAATTTATCAGTTGTTGATCATCATTTCAATAGACTGTTTGCATATAATTGAAAGAAGCCAGTATTATGATACTCAGAGATGCTTGCATCTAATGAAAACCATTTTTAAGCATTATTTTTAGGGAGTCTGTTTTAAATTAATATTTGAAGGTTTTTCTCAGGTATTGTAATATGTAAAATATTTATTTTCTAAAAGCATAATTTGTTCTCCATATATTTTCAGATTTGACTATAGTTTCCTTCTCTTTTATCCAAATTCAGTATTTTAATTTTAGTTCCCAAGAATATACCTTGTTTAATTGTGCAAAGAGGATTGATTATATCTTCAGTTCAGAAATAAAGCTTGACTAGCTAAAGACTTAAAAATCAGTTCCTTTATAGTTCCTTTAAATGAAATTTTATTCCTAATAAAGTACATTAATGCAAAGTATTGAAAAATTTGATAAAAATTACTATATAAAAAGCAATTTTAATAAAAAATATATTTTCTAATTGCCTATATGTAGGGCAAACTCCAGATTGATTTGAATTAAAGGCATTGTGCAGTTAAGTAAGAATGGATAAAACCCTCCCTTTCTAGTCATTCATCTCTAGGGCACCACCTTAATTGTTTTAACCAATATATCCTATTCTTTCACATATTTTCCATGTTAACTTAAATAACACAGATTTACTCAGTTTTGACTATATCATATACTCATCTCATAATATTTTCATATATATAACTTTAAAAAGAAGTTAAAAATAGATACTGTGGATTCTATTGATGCTGTTGGTATGGAGAAAAAATATGGAAAACTGCTCAATATCTTTAGTCATGAAAATGCAAATTAAGCAACAATGAAATACCCTCATTCACCAACCAGAATGCTTAAATTAAAAAGACTGACAGTACAAAGTGTTTGCAGGATCTGGAGGAACTGGTATATTCATATATTGTTGGTGGAAACACAAACATGAAACTGTCACTTTGGAAAGATATTTGACAATTTTTAATACACATATGCCTTCTTTATGGCCCAGCAATTTTCCTTCTAGGTATATAGCCAAGAGATATGAGTGCATATAGGCAAAAAAAAAATGATTCCTAGAAGAATAGTCATATAAGCTTTATTCATAGTAGCACAAAGCTGGAAAAAACCCAAGTGTACATAAACAGGAAAATAAATAAATCATGTTAGAGCTAAACAGAACACTGAACAACAATAAGAAAACAATGTCACACATTTCAGTGTGGATAAATCTCAAATACAGGGGTGGGCAAAAGTAGATTTACAGTTTGAGTGGAAAAAGACATGTAGGTTATGATCGTTGCATTAAGAATGTCACAATGCAACTGTAAACTTACTTTTGCCCACCCCTGTACATTATTTTTGAGGGGGGGAGTAAAAACTGAGGCATATACTGTATGAACGTATTTATATAAAGATCAAGAAGGGGGCAATGGTAAGCTATGTACACATATAATACCTTAATAAATAAAATAAAATAAAATAAATAAAATAAAATGCAAAAAAAGGGAAAGGCCAACTTGTTGATCATAAAGAAGTCAGAATACAGATTACATCTGGCATCAAATTTTACTAAAAAAGAGCACAATAAAAGTTTAGGTGAGTGGAAATGTTTTATATCTTAATTTTGCTAAAGTATACATACACAGACACATAAATACTTATACATCTGTGTTAATCAAGCTATACTTTTAAGCTTTGCACATTTTACCAAGTGTGAATTATTTCTTAATAAATAAAAGAAGCATGTTACTATTAATTATTGGTACATAGAAAAAAATAGAATAATATATATATATATATATATATATATATTGATTATATTAAAACAAAATGCATAAAGGCATTGACATCTAAGTCTAATTCCTCTTCAGCTTGACTACCCTTATGTTCTATACAACTTTTATCCATTGCTATCTTAAGAATTGTTTTTATCACATAACACACTTTCTAGCAAAGCTCAAAAACTTTGCTAATAACAGAAACAATATATAAATCAGATGTCATTGTATGTAGTGTCTACATATATAATTGAGTTACTGTATTTTTAATGAACTACAACAATAAGAATTGTAACAGATCCTATCTAATAAAGAGAGAATATGCTAATTGACCATCATGTCCTCACAAAGATGGCAGCGCCCACAGCCAATAATGAAGGAATATGCTAATTGACTGCATTTCCTTCAAAGATGGCACCACCCACAGCCACAAGATGGTGGAACCCAGTTCCCTCAGCCCCATCAGGGCAGCAGGCACATGGCACAGCCAGGCTCACACCCAGGCAGGTCCAGCCATTCCACATGCCTGCCTCTGGAGTCCACCAGTCCCCTCAGCCCCCCAGTAGCCCAGGACTGGCCCAAGGTGCAGGTAAGCCTTGGATGGAGGCTGTACAGTTGCCCAGGTCCAGCCTGAGGTTCCTATAATCAGAGTTGGCCAAGGTTTGCAATGCTGGCAGTGGCAGCAGCAGAGGTGTGATGGGGCATCGCCTGCCACTCATCATCAGATAACCTCCCACCTCTTAGGGCTCCTGGACTGTGAGAGGGGGAAGGGCAGGCTGAGGGACACCTCATTCAGTGCATAAATTTTCATGCACTGGGCCTCTAGTATATATATATGCCTAGATTGTATCTAGTACCATTACATGCACAACTTCACCGCTGTTCAGAGGAACAATAATGAAGTGAATGATATAATTTAAGCTTAGAGAGTCTTGGAACTGTACCTTACACCCAAGCACACTGATTTCAGACAACCTGTGCTTAACAGTGTATTAATTTTATCCTGGATATTCTGAGTGTAATGGTGACATGACCAAAAACTGGGTCATGTAGACCATTGCAGTGAATGAGATGCATCACTTATCAGCATGTCAGCCACTCCAATTTCTTAAGCTTGTATTTAAAGTTTAAGCAGTTTTGGGGCCAGTGTAGGTAATTATTTATGATCTTCAGTTGCAGATATGTTAAGTAGAATGTTTCTGTACTTTTAAACCAAGTGGGTTAGCATTATGGGATTTGATTTAGAAATTACCAAAGAACTTTCAAAAGCATGGCTTAAGTGCACCAGCATTTGAAGGTAGAAAGCAAAAATGCTTGGGGGACCAGAGTGAAGGAAACTCAGAAATTTCTTTCTGGTGAAATCTGCATAATGCAGTATTGAGGAACTGAGTTCTTCATGTAATTATAGTCCCTGAAGAATCAAAAGAATACCCCGTATATTAAATTTTAAGTGTATTTCTCCCCAAGTAATAAAAAATTAGAATATAAATAATTACTAAGGGAAAAACACTCAAATACAAAATTATCATCCTCAGAAATTTAATAAAAAGTAGGAAGAATGTCAACACACTCAGATTTTACAGTATCACTAGGTTTCCTCTTTCTATTATTTCCCTGATTTTTAGGATAATGGCTCTAAATAATAAATTCTACAGAGTTAATTCATAACTTATTTTCAATTCCTTTATAGAATTTTATGTATAATGTACCCCAGGTATAGAAGGAACAGGACTATTTCTCATATATCCAGTATTCAAAACCTTAGAATAGAGTTTTAGGATGAATATAACCTTCATTCTTTTAACTGAATTAAACAACTTTCAACTTGTATGAATGTCATTAATCTTATCTCTCTCAAGTATAAATGCAATATCAGATTTTCACTAGCCCAATTTATTGACTTGTTTTGATGTAGATTAAACTTAACTAGGTTGTCTTCAGTTGCTGGTGGCTTGAGATTTCCCTTTCATAACAGTCATATTGAAGATAATTATGAAACGATAGTGGAGATCCCCAGAGACTGTGTCAACACTTAAATTATCACTTGGGAAGTTATTAGCAGACTTCCTTTAAAAAGTCATTATAAAGCCGCACCTTAAACAACCCTATGCATTATGACAGATGAGGAAATTTCCACTGCATTCTACAGATGAAGTTTTACAACCATTAGCATACTTCTTAAAAACAGGTGCATTACTAAGTTATGTCTCTTTCACCAAAACATACAAAAATATATAGGGAATAATTTTTCAAAACTTGTGGGTTTAACGAAGCATGAGAATCCATAGAGTTAAATTTATCACTGTTAAATTTCTGTCTATGACTGAATAATGGAAATAAATTAATTGGACAAAAAAAGAAAAGATTACTCAAGAGTATATTCTATTTTAAAAAAAGAAAGCAAATTTAGCCTTATCCAGTTTGGCTAAGTGGATAGAGTGCTGCCCATGACCTGAAGGGTTGCGGGTTCCATTCTGATCAAGGGCACATACTTCAGTTGTAACCTGGATCCCCGTGTGTGTCTCTCTCACATTGATGTTTCTTTCTGTCTCTACCCCTCCCATTCTCTCTTTTAAAAAAAGTCAATAGAAAAAATATCCTCAGATGAGGATTAAAAAAAGAAGAAGAAGAAATTGTATTCACATTTGCCCTTATTTTTTCCATGTTCTTCAAGTTCCATTAAAATTGAAAATGCATGGCCCAGCAGGTGGTTGTGGGTCCAATCCCCAGTAAGAGGCATGCAGGAGGCAGCCATTCAGCAATTCTCTCTCTTCATTGATGTTTCTATCTCCCTTTCTCTCTCCCTTCTTCTCGGAAACCAATAAAAAATTTTAATTTTTTTAAAAAATGTATGGAGGAGATTGAGAATTTGGGGGCCAAACTACTCTGATGTGCAGTTGTAAATAAGCTCTTAATTCAGAACCTGTGCAAATTTTAATTTAGTATTTAAAACTCTTCAAGCAGAGAAATGAAACTCTATAAGCATTTCTCACTAAAAAACATTGGTAAAGATGATGTACTTCTACAGAACAAATGGCACATGCCTTTGACAAAGCAGATCTGACATTATAGTTATAGAAATGCATTTAAAATATTTTGTCTTTGCTTTGACTTATAACTTTAAAAGTTCCATAATTTAATAATTATGATCAAATGTCAAATAAAATCTGTGAACACCTGTTTGTTATGGGAATTTCCGTTTTATTATACACTGGAGGTAATGGAAGTAAAGTATGTCACCTCATATTTTTGAAAGTCATGACTTGGCAAAGTGGGTCCAAACTTATAGAAAAAAACTTAATTCTTCTGTTTGATTAATTGCATAATCGGAGTCAGAGTATTGAGCTTACTGAGCCTAAGTAAAACTTCAAGTGAAAATGTAGTAAAGCCACACAGTTTTGCAACTGTGTCAAATTTTTAGAAGAAATGAGCAAAGAATAAACTTGCTTTCAAAGGTTTTTCATATGTCTGCCCTTTACTATTTGGAGCTTATCAGCAACTAAAAATTTGAGGCAAGTATTTAGGGCAAACTTTTTTGCTAAAGTATGTTTGCCGATTGATAAGGATTTCCTCTGTGAGAGACGGAAAAGTAGCTCCTCACCCTCAGCCAAAAGCCTGTTTCATGTCAGTGTGCTGAAGAGTGCTTTGAAAGATGGCTTACAGAAGTCCTTACTCAGGTTTTATGAGCGGCGTTGTGGGATTTAATAGCAATGGTATGTTCTATGCTTTAATTTGGACAAATATTCACTTCACTGATATGGTTCATGACATGCAAATATATTTAATGCAAAATTACATATAATTTTGTGCATTAACAACTTCTGGTAAAATTTAAAATTAAGAATTAGCCATTGTAAAGGAACACATCATTGAGGCAGGAAGCCAACTCTTTATTTCATTCTTTATTGTGGAATTTCCTCTAGGAGTTTCATCTCTAGTTATCTAATTGATATTTTAGCTAAGTCTAGCTTAGAAACAAATATATGCAAACTAAGGAGTTTGTAAATTTCCTTAATATCTGTAATTAGTCGCAAACCTGTAGTCACTGGCTACAGCTAACAATCTTATTTACATTCATGATATTCAAGGTATATTTTACAGCAGTGGTCCATAAAGTTATAACTAGTAAAAACTAAAGCTTATCACTCTGAGGAAAATGTACACGTTCACACACATACAATATTCAAAAAATAAATTTAATATAAGAGTTGCATATCTGCTAAACTCACTTTCTGCGGGTAGATGTAGAACCATTGATTCTTAATGTGAGAAAACAACAATAAAAGGCAATTGTAGCATTCCTTTTCCCACATACTTGCTCCAGATTCCACAAAGTTGTTGCTAGTGTAGGCGGAAGGGACCTTTTCAGATTCATGCTGTCTGAGTTACCCCATGTGAATTCCCATCTGGTGGTGTTTTAGTCTGTTTCCATGACCTGCTCTTAATCCCCGTGTTTAGGGGATTAGGTTTGCAACAAGCGTTTATTCATGCAGAGGCACAACCTGTATTCTGCTGATCTTTAATGTTAAAAGTGACTTTCTGGTGTTAGTAAATAGCTTAAGAATATTTTAGGGATTGAAAGCTGTCATTATGTTATCCTACCTAAGCGCAATAATACAAACTCTTGACTGAACTTGCGTAGACATGAATACAGACATCAGGGTGTAGGCCACATATACCACAGCACCACACTTTGCCCTGCATTGGCTTTACCCAAACTGTGGCTGCAAGCATTGACTAGTTGTTCCCCATCTGGCTTTAAGGGATAATTTACTAACCACATTGCCTCCGCTCTTTCTTTCTTTCCAGGGTGTTCACATATTCTGTTCTCTCTTTAAGGAATACTTCTGCCTTACCAGCTATAATTTTTTGGTCTGTTTTAATTTATCCTTTATACTTCAATATAACTATCTTTTCTTCTGAGACACTGTCCCCAAACATGTACTTTTTCTATCATAATCTGTAAGTCATTTTTATCCTGACATTCAAAAGAATGGAGTAATATGATACCTAGAATATTCTATATACTCAAACAGCATTCATTATTGAATATTAAATATATGAATGAATGAATTAATGCATGGGAATGCTATAATCCTGTGTATATTCAAAATATACTCGCTTAATAAGCAGCAGGTGTCTTTTATTTTTTAGAGATGGTCAAGACAAAAACTTAAATAATTAAACCTGAACTTTTTACACAGAATATAAGTGCAAATCATCTTATTTTGTGGCTAAATCACGAGTCTATTTTATATACAATGTTTTTTTTTTCTTCAGTATATTTTATTTGTTGAATCTCCATTTCTTCTTACTAATGTAAAAAATTGGAGTTCAGAACCACGGAGAGCTCCAAGTTGAATTGAACTGGGAGATTCTGATGCCTGCATTTTAAATTCATAACTTATCAGTGCTAACCACTGCTTTGGAGCAGTGAATGGGTCCTTTACTGTATAGCACAATTCTTTCAAAAAATCTCATCTTTACAAATAAGATAGCTAATACCATACAATATTTCAATAGCTGACTCCAAAATTCAGAATCTTTTCTACAACACATTACCTTTTCAACATCTATTTCAAAATATAGATTTTATAACTGGTATCAAGGCTTAATTTCTCTCTTTTTCCTGTATGGTTCATTAGCATTTAAAAGTCAATACCTCCTCATTTTATATATGGCATTAGAATTAGCCTCCTGATCTGAGAATAAGTTCTAAAGTAAGAAGTTTAAAACTTAAAAACTGAAGAGAACTGGAAACTGCTGTGTGTTACTTTTCTATTGTTGTAGTCTTAGAATGCTTGTAGTTATATGGATCTGAATTACAAATCTAGGTCATCACTTTTGGGTCTTTCGATCTATACACTCTTAATGGTTATGCTAAGCGGCCTTATCCCGAGATCTGTAACCTCCCTTACTCATAAGCCTTTCTCTTTTCTGTTTATAAAACATCAAGTCTAGAAATGAATATTATAGGATATATTATCCTATCTTTTGCAATAATATATTACAGAGTACCTATTTTTTAGACCATGGGATGGAAAACTATGGCCAACAATTTAATCCACCATTCATTTTTAAAATCAATTATTATTGGATTACAGCTATGGCCATTTGTGCCCATAGTACTTATGGTTGCTTTTATGCTACAGCAGCAAATTAAAGACACTATGGCTTACAAAGCCTGCAATATTTCCTGTCTGGGTCTTTACAGAAAAGAGCCCTTCCTGATCCCTAGGTTAGATACAGGGAATTATTAATTGTGGTTTTTAAGGACACATTAGAGAGTGCAGTTTCCTGTACACCAGGAATCACAAACGACACAGATTGTGGCCACATGCAGGTAAGCGAAAGCTGAATCAGATTTGTAAGCAGAAACAAGGAATGATGGGGACTGTGGGATCATGGTAGACATTGTTAAGAAATATGACTCCTGCTGAAACTGGTTTGGCTCAGTGGATAAAGCATTGGCCTGTGGACTGAAAGGTCCCAGGTTTGATTCCCATCAAGGACATGTTCCTTCGTTGTGGGCATACCCCCAGTAGGGAGTGTATAAGAGGCAGCTGATCGATGACTCTCTCTCTCATCGATGTTTCTAACTCTCTGCCCTCTGTCTCTTCCTCTCTGTAAAATATCAATAAAATATATATATATATATATATATATATATATATATTTTTTTTTTTTTTAAAAAAGAAAATAAATATGACTCCTACCAAGCCCCAGCATAACTTGCTTTACTGGGTTGTAGGCCATGTATTCCAAACCCAATTTTTCAAGAGAAGTTAGAATTTATAGTCTTATGTGAAAACTTTAAACAAAAAAAGCTGACTAAATGTTTTAAGACAATCTGTGCCAAAAACTAAACAAAACTTGAATTTGGCCCAGGTCACCAGTTGAAATAGCAGCTTTAAAAACATTCAGCTTTTTTTTTCTAGAAATCTAACATTGAACTATATTGTAGCACCGATGCTATATTAGCAAATCACAAATATTTTTATGGATCATGCTAAAAATATTTATAATATAATTCTCGACACTTTAAATAACCTAATGTAAATATAATAAAGGTGCTATTGATCAAGACCGCCTTTCTTCAGAATTGAACTTGCACCAAAATGTTACTTGGAATCAGTAATAATAATAAAATGGTTGCCTGAAACTTTTAATCAATGCGGTACAATATGTTCCACACTTATTAGTCCTCAGCCTTCCGTGTAAATGTTAATGCAATCTAATTAGCTTTGGGTGAGCACCTGCCAATATCTATTGAGGCAAAAAGCAAACTGTAACAAATACCTAAATTGTCTCTTCTCACATCTTTGTATTAAAATGCTTTTCAGGACAACAACATGTTCTTGTGGAAGGGTATGAGATCCGTAGGGCAGGCCCTGGCTCCCTTAGCTGGCAACTGAGTAGAGGACCGTTTTAAAAGGAAGGGGAGTGTTCCGTGAACAAGTGAGAGGCCTGAGCCCCTTGGCTTACTTTGCCATCACCTCTAGGCCAGCGCCTTTAAAAGGAAGACCAGGTTCTGGGACCTGGCCAGCTGAGAAGAGATTTTTGGTAGAGAGGCATAACAACCAGCTGTGGCTTAGAAGTGAGGGGATGGGACTGGGACGGGGAAAACATCCTGACCTTGGTTCCTTTCTTCTGCCTCCTGCTGGTTCCTTCCATTGCTGGACCCACAAACAATCTGAGGGAAAGGCAGCCAGTGCCTTTATAAGACCCTCCAGAAAGGTCAGCCCCTGGGGCACAGAGGAGAGTGTGAAGGTGGAGGTTGTCTTTGAAGAGGCACTAAGGGAATACTCAGTCCTGTAAATATTCAATACTTCCTCTCTGTGTAATTTTTGAAAATCGAAAGGTCTTCTAAAGCTGAAAGCACAGTAATAGAGAACATGAAATGGAAGGTTTTCTTTAGAGCAATTGAATGGAATGAGGTATGAGTGAATACTTGTGCAGAGAGAATCAAATGTGTCTGTTAATGACTACTAACGTATCTTGTTCTATTATGTCTGGCAAGCTGAGGAGTCAAGTGAGGGTGACAGACAGATTTGTAAACTGTGACACATCATACACCTATCATCCTCTGAGAGGGAGTATTGAACAGGTAATTGCTATTCTAAAGGAACTTGTATGTGTATGCTTTGAAGGAAGGATTTCCATGGAGAAAAGGATAAGAGGTTGTGTGGTTATATATTGGAGCATTTCCCAGTACTAAATTCAACTGTCTACTTTGAAGTTCAAATAATGGCTTTAATCAGATCATGATTTTGAAGATGTTCCTATAAATGAGGGAAATAAAGCATTTCACTGTTAAGTCTAGTTGTAGCCTGGCATGACAAGGAAAATGAACTTTTGTGACTTGCAGGGTGTTACACAGTTCTGGAAAACCTTAACTAGTGTTTGGGGAACAGCAAGCTCTAGAATATTGGCTACATTTGATTTAATCTGGATGGACATTATTCAGAAGCCCTGGTCTCACCTACATATAAATTCACAGAATCTTATTCTTTGGGCTAAAATTTCTAGAATTGGTTTCAGTAATTAAGTTGCAATTAAAATATTGGAAAAGCTACTGTATACTTTTCAGTGTTTCCGGTAATTAATAGGGTTAATATTCTGTGTTGTCCATATGTGCAATTAACATGCATTAACATGTATTAATTGTCTAAATGCTTTTTTAGTTCAAAATATTTTATTTATTGCGAATGACAAATTTGAGAATATCTTTTAGGAAAGTAAATTAAATATTAAAGAGTTTGCATGCATATACATTTATAATACAGGTTTTTTAAAATGAGTATAAACTAAATTGGATATTCTTATAGAAAAGCTATGTTAAGAACATACGCCCTGGAGTCACAATAAGTGGGCTTGACTACAGATCTGCTACTTAGTAGATCTGTGAACGTGGGTAAGTTGCTTCACCTCTCTGCCTCACTTTCCTTATGAGTAAAATGAGGAGAATTATATAGTCCCTCTCCTGAGATTGTTGTAAGAACAAGGAATAAATAATCACAAAGGACTTAGTGCCTGAAATAGAGTGAGTTTTCAATATATAAAATTAGCAACTATTAAGTGATCATGTAAAACATTTTGTAAAAACCAGTAGCCATAGATATATTGTAAAGTATGGTAATGATATGGGTGAACATATGAGAATGTGTCACTAGAATGAAGATTGTTTGCACTCTAACATGCAGAGATTTATAAAAGAAAAAGTCACTAGTAAGCTGATCTTTAATTCTAGATCATTCCTAAAGGAAAGATTCTTCCTAGGATCCTGCTCAGGCACCCCGGATGTCAGCAGTATGGCATCCAAAGTGAACAACCTGGACCTTGCAGCTACTCACAAGTCTGTTTGCAGTGTGATTTGCCATTTGTCAATGAAGTGGCTTTCGGCAACTTATTTGCCCTTTCTGATATTTAAAATTTCCAAATGGATGCACAGCAGTAATAATGCAGGGCCTTGAGGCATTAATGCGATATCGCTAGAGTTTAACGTGGTGCCTGGCACATCTGAGGCCTCACTTGTGGTGATTTGTGGTAATAGCTGCTATGTAACCTGCTGTCCAGGGTTCAACCCCTACTGGCCTGATTGTGGATGCCCCAAATCTCCTGTGGCCATCTAGTTAGTGGAATTCTTTCACATCTGCCATTTGTGAATTCAGACTAAAATGTGTATTTATATACATTTTAGTTCAAATGAATACATTTGAAGGGATGTTTGATGATTACACAGGTGTAATCAAATACTTTATAGCTTGATTGGAGAGAAGGTGGAGAACTGAGCCAAAACATTTTTAGAATGCAAAGGATAGACTCTCAGAAAAATTCTAAGAGCAAAATTTGAGGCTAGGATGCTTAATAAAACCATGTTTTAATTTTCACCTAAGGATATTTTTCATTGATTTTTTTTTAGACAGAGTGGAAGGAAGGAGAGGGGAGGGGAGAGAAAGAGAAACATCCATTTGAGAGACACCGGGATCCTGGCTCTGAGGTGCATGCCCTTTGCCAGGAATCGAACCTGCAACACTTTAGTCTGGGGTGGTCAATCAAACCACTAAGAAAACTAGCCAGGGCTATTTTCCCCCCATAAAACGGTTTAAAATGTGTTATCAAATATGAGTATCAGCACAGTTAGCGGGCAGGAAATCTTGGGTATCAGGAGAAATGGATTTGTCATACTTTCGGGGCACCACCAACTTCATGAATGTGGCCTTTGTTTGCCTCCTTTGTAATCTCTAAAGTACATTTCCCTTCCAAAATTCCACCGAATCATCCTCTACGAACAATCAGCGTAGTTACTGTTAACACATTGCATTTGCATAGCTCTTAACCATTTTTCAAATGCTTTCCACACACCTCAGCCAAGGAAAACACCTCTGAGCCAAAGAGTGCATTGAAGTCCTAAGAGGAAGGAAGAGGGACAGAGTGTCACCCCTGAATCACAGGGAGTGGGAACCTGTCACCGACTCAGCAAAGCACACGGGTAGTTCCTGGCGGCTAAACCAAGGACTCTTCCACAATAACTGGTCTCTAGTGGGTTTCTAGTTCTTTGATCAGCTTTTGAATAATAGCTCCACTCTAATTTTCAATTCAATTTAAATTTTCTAAGCCCTGTGAAATACAGAAGTGCTAGATGTTGAATTTTTATCTGCCGTGTGTAAAGGGATTGTAGTTGTTTCTTAATAAGCACTTGGCGCATCTTTCATAATTAATAATACTAATAATTTGCTGTAGCTTTTGATGTAAAAAAATGAGCCACTTTACACTCTATACCTCCTTTCTTTTATCTCCCACCTTTGTAGTAGGGGAAAATATCATTATAGCCTTCCCCTTTCTAAATGTGTTTTATTTATATGACTAGAGGCGTAGTGCACCAAATGCATGCACTCAGGGGAGGACAGGAGGGTCCCTCAGCCCTCTCACAGTCTGGGAGCCCTCAGGGGATGTTCCACTGCCTTGGAGGTAGGCGAGGCTCCCGCCACCATTGCTGAGCTTGCATGCTGTGAGCCCGGCTTCTGGCTGAGCCAGTGCTCTCCTTGTGGGAGCACATTCCTGCATTGAGCATCTCCTCCCTGATGGTCAGTGCACATCATAGCCACTGGTCATTCAGTTGATTTGCATATTAGCCTTTTATTATATAGAATAATAGATTAACACATTTTGTTTAGAAAAAAATCTTTATAAGATTAACAAACATTTCAACATCAGAATAAGATCTGTTATTAGAGAACTAGAGGCCCTAAGCATGAAATTTGTGCAAGGGGCTTGGCCCTTACGGCCCCAGCTTTGTCCGGAAGGTCTTCTGCTGTTCAGCCTATTTAGCATATTAGCTCTTTATTATATAGGATGATGTTCTCATCACATGAGATGCCCCAACTGAGGTTGTAGGATAACATTTCAGGTGATTTTTCATAGGATTCATGTAGGATTAATTGACTAATATTCAGAAAATGGAAATTTTGAAATCTCCATGCCCTCACAACCTATGATAACATACATATATGCATTTAATTACTATAAAATGTTGATGAAGATAGTGCTTTGTTTATTTTAATGTGAACTCAAACATTATTGAGAAAAACTGGGGGGAAATGAAAAACTCTGTTATAATGATACAACATTTTACCTTTCTTTTATAATATAAAAAGACATTTCTTAATCCTTCCCTTATATTTCATCCGCGTTCCCTCTAAGGACACAATCTTCTTAACCGTCTTTTAAAAGCTATGTTATGAAGAAAGAAACATTCTCAGCTTTTCATTCCTTCACTGGGGAGCGATGCTTTTTTTTTCAGTCCTACATTGTAACACTTGCTTTTATCCTACTGAAACCCTCTCTCAATTCAGAAATGGCCTGAATTAGTAACTCACGTCTGGGCAATCCTCATCCCATGCTACTCCAATTCACCCTTTCTTTAAAAACAAAAGGCAAAAGCTTCTGATAAAGATCTGTAAGGGTTTTCCCAATTTCTGTCTGTAATGACATCCCATTCTTAAAATATATATATATATTTTTTTCTCTTCCAATCTTAATTCCCGATTTCTGTCTGTAATGACATACCATTTTAAAATATATATATATATATATATATTCTTCTAATCACCAGAGCTTACCTAAAAGATTGCTATCCAAACCCTTCCTTACTTTTCTTTTAGTTCAACAGAAACAATGGTTTTCTGTGTGCTCTTAAGCCCATAGGTGCTATTTGTCTTATTTATCTTATCCTTAGCTGTAACCCCTAGAATACCATACCGTCCTCCAGAATGATTGGCAGATCACACACCGGAATTGGTACAGTATGATGAAGCGATCCTGAAACTTACCTGGAGAAAACAGGACATCTGGTTTCGGTTTTACAGGGATGCAGCCCTGAAAGCTACTGCATGCACTGTGGGAAGGACTGTCACAGCTCAGCAGTGACTAGGCCTCGGAGAATCCGTATTGATGAGCATTATTGTAAAGGCCCATCTAGCCCAATAACAATACCATTAGCATCAACAAACATTGATATAGTCCATTACAGTTTCTAAGGAGCTCTAAATGCATTAAGTAACACTCTTCTCAGAACCACTCTGAAACTGTGCGTGCTATATACATGATCCCCAGATGGGAAAGCTGGGGCCCACAGCGTGTCAGGGTGTGGCCTAAGGCTGCACAGCCAGCTGCCAATGTGGGGCTGGAAAGCACAGCTCAGACTAGATCTCATTGAATCTCCCCTCCCCAATAGATGCTGATTTTGCGAACAGTTAGACTCCTAGACAATACGGGAATCCCCCTAATGCTGAGGAACTTCATTACCTGCTAGAGTCTCCCTGGCATTTTCTTTCAATGGCTTTAACCATTTCTTTAAAAATAAATGTTTTTATTGATTTCAGAGAGGAAGGAAAAGGAAAAGAGAGATAGAAACATCAATGATGATAGAGAATCACTGACCAGCTGCTTCCTGCACACCCCCTAAAGGAGACCCAGCCCACAACCCAGGCATGTGCCTGAATGGGAATCAAACTGACCTCATAGTCCATGGATGGATGCTCAACCATTGAGCCACACCCGCCAGGCAGGAAGGCTCCTCATACTAAAACTAAAGATTTTTTTTGGCTACTCATTTAAGAATTAAAAAAAAAAATCATGATAGAGTTTTTTGGTCTCTACTAGAAATTATGTAAAATAATGTATTTTTATGTCTTCTGAAATGATTGGATTTTTAAATAATTTTTATTGATATTTAGAGATAGAAAGGAGGATTATTAGCAAATGTTTTATGTTTTTGTCTGGTTTGTTAAGCGATGCTTACTTACAGAGCACTCCGATGCATCTGTGATGCTTTCTCATTGTGTATGATCCCTCCTGACTTCTTTACACCTGGTTGTCAAAAGATAGATAAGTTTTGGTGATTTCAATGTAAAAAGAGAAATTCCTTCAACATTTTTGAAGCAAACTTTCCCTAAGCACTTAGAAGGAAAAAAGTGCCATGACTTTCTTATATATTTATTTATTTACTTATTTATTTTTAATTTCTTTATTGATTAAGGTATCACATATTTGTCCTCATCCCCCATTCCTATCCCAAACCCCTCCCCACACATATCCCTACCCCCCTGTTGTCCATGACCACTGGTTAGGCTTATATGCATGCACACAAGTCTTTTGGTTGATTTCTCCCTTTTATCTCCACTCTTCCCTCCCTCCTTCTGAGGTTTGACAGTCTGATCAATGCTTCCCTGTCTCCAGATCTGTTTTTGTTCATCAGTTTAAGTTGATCATCATTCCCCTTAGATGAGTGAGATCATGAGATACTAGAAATACACTTATAAGAACCGAAAATGAGACAAGCAATAATGGTTATGCTGAGAGGCAAAAGAATCAGTCTGTAGTGAGTTTCTTTCTGGGACAACAGTTCTTTTGAGTCCCAATTTTAACATTTTAACGTCAGACAGTTCCTTATGTGTCCTACAACCTATTCGCTGGGAGAATGATCCCTCATGAAGTTACTTACACCTAGTTAGCAAACACTGAAAATGAATTAACACTTTTTGTGTGTTTTCTGTTGCTACACGTCTATCGCTGCGAAGCCTCCAGTATTTTCCCTCCACCTCTGATCAGAAAAGGTTGATGAGCCTGTCTTCTAACAAAGAGAAAATGACAATGTGCTAAACCCTGTAGACTTTTGAATTAGCCCCAGATGTAACTAGGATGAGGAAACATTGTCAAACAGGAAGTGGGTTTATAATCCCAACACAGTAATACTCTGACTGATAAAAACACCTTATTAAGGATTTGTAAGTTTATCATTTAATTTTGACCTCATTACCAATTTGCCTGGTGGGAAGAGAGGCCATTCACATTGTACATTCTGATGCACATGGGTGGTGAGTGACTGGGAGCAGTGAGATTCTTCCATGGGTGGTCATGGACCCAGGCTTTAAATCTCCTAGGGAAAAGAGGTGGTGGCTGAAACCACTGGTTAGAAAGGGATAGGGGTCGACTCATCTTATCTGGTTGTTCAGTACCTATGTGGTTATAATAGCTTCCTATAATATGTTCTGAGTTGGAAAATAAGTTTTTGATATTCTGATTTTGCGTGTAATTTATTGCCTTATCATATTTCTGTTTCTCTTTGTCGTATAAATATATATTTTTATCAACTTGTAAAATAGGATTGCAATGGTCTGATATTACATCATTCCCAGAGCCTCCAAGACATAACCATTTGGAGTCATCTTCTGTTTTCTGCAGCACTTACCATAGGGCAGTGGTCAACAAACTGCAGCTTGTGAGCCACATGTGGCTCTTTGGCCCCTTGAGTGTAGCTCTTCCACAAAATACCAAGGCCTGAGCTAGTCTATTTTGAAGAAGTGGTGTTAAAAGAAGTTTAAGTTTAAAAAATTTGGCTCTCAAAAGAAATTTCAGTCGTTGTACTGTTTTTGGCTCTGTTGACTAAGTAGTTTGCCAACCACTGCCATAGGAAAACATG
Organism: Vespertilio murinus; assembly: GCA_963924515.1. Lineage (NCBI taxonomy): Eukaryota > Metazoa > Chordata > Mammalia > Chiroptera > Vespertilionidae > Vespertilio > Vespertilio murinus. The sequence goes on from OZ004709.1 coordinate 6,974,254, forward strand.
AGCATTGCTTATATATGTTGTTGTTTTTTATCAACGATAGACAGCAGAAGTGACCTTTGAACACAGTATTTTCCATCAAATTGAAGATGCATTATATAAGTGAGAAGAGATAATTTGTACTAATTATCTAATGGATTAATTGTAAATTACTGGTTACAGTAGGTTAATTAAATATATCATCATTATTATTATTTAGCTTAACAACCAACATTTAGAGAGTCCTTGCAACTGAGATGTTATTTGTCTTTCTAGGAAGATGTCATAATACATCCTGGTAATACAACAGGAAACTTAAATTCTTTCTGTGGTAGGCAAAATGATAATGCACCTGGCTGATCCTAACTGAAGATATTGCGAGTGACTTTTTTCCCTATAGCTTTTCATTTTGCCAAATGGTATTTGAATTATTATAAGTATTTTATCACCACATCACTCATAAGGATTATGTAATGATGTTTACTTTTAGATTGAGTACAGGTATAGATCACTTGGTACAATAAATTTGAACCTAAAAAGTTGTGTAGATGATTTTTTTTCAAAATACTGGATACTTGAAATTCACTGCACTATCATGCTATCCAACATATTATGCTATAAATCTTTCTGCAAAATAATGACGCATTTTATCACTTTTTGGACACAAGTTTTCATAAGAAGTGTTTGCTTTAAGCAAGGTCAAGCTATATGTAATCAGTTATACCTCAGCCAAATCACTGGAACCCCCTGTTCACACTGAGCCCTTAGAATTTTCCAAGTGGGTCTCTTACTATTTCATCCTCCTACCTTCTTTTTCATGATGACACCTAACCATTTTTTCGTATGACTCGGAAATATTGTTGCTCTAAAACCTTCAATTTTCCTAGCCACACTAATAATATGATAGTTTCCATCCCAAGGGTGCTATTATCTGAGTCCCCTAAATCCCATAAATTATTAGTCTTACATTATACATGTACTGTGTGCAAAAGCTTAGTCCACAAATGCAGGTTTACCTAACTATAACTTGCTTTCTTATACCTGATCCTAATTATCATTTTTAGCTGCACTTTATTTTATTGAAGATGGAAACTTAATTTCTCTTAATCCTGGGGTATGGTGTGGTGGGGAATAAGGGAAGGTTCATGCTGCCAAGGTCAGGGGTAAGAAACCTGGGTCCTCATCTGGGTGTTGTCATATCTCCATTCCAGCCCTCAAGGTCACCTCTTAATTTCTAGCTGTTTCTTCTGTGATCTGTAAAGGCAACTGTATATTATTATTCTATAATATATGTTTATTATTGATTCAGAGAGGAAGGGATAGGGAGAGAGAGATAGAAACATCAAGGATTAGGAAGAATCACTGACTGGAAGCCACCTGAATGCACCCTATGGGGATGGAGTCTGCAATCTGGGCACATCCATCCAGTTCATAGGTTGACTTTCTGGTTCATAGGTTGACACTCACCACTGAGGCACACTGGTTGGGCAACATTATTATTTTTTTAAAATACTAGTGGCCTCTTCTGGTCAACTGACTATATAACCTTGACCAAGGTGATTAGGACAGGCAGACAGGGGTCTAAGATAATCTCACTCTGCCTTCAGGTCTCCGCTCCTCCCCATGCAACAGAGAATCATTACTCATGGTGAATGGGAGAAGGGGACTTACGTTGGGTTTGGTTTTAATTTCCTCTGCCCCTTGAGTGAGTTGCCAGCTTGTTGAAACACCAAAGCTTTTCCTTTGCATATAGCGGCATCACCCTGTCCTTGAGGTAATAAATGTTTCACTCGCTCACTACTCAAAATCAGAAAGAATCAGGAGGTCACAGGGGGAGAATCAGCTGCTATTTCAGTTTATCCCCCTGACCTTCCATTTTAACTCCCTGCCCTCCATGAGCCTTTTTACTGACTGTGTGAGGAACCTCAGTGGGGATGTTTTGGTTTAGTGGTATTTGAGAATTTTACATGGTATGTTCTCTGAGAAGATATTGTAAAGATAGAATGTTTATAGAATGCTCTCTTGCTTTTATACTTAAATTGGCATGCAGCATATGTAAAACTCAAGTGTCTAAAACTGTCCATGCTAGAGAAACATTTAAGACTCAAGTGTGAGCCCGAGTGGGTTCGGCTCAGTGAGTAGAGTATCAGCTTGCAGATCCAAGGGTCCTGGGTTTGATTTTGGTCAAGGGCACATACCTAGGGGCACGTGCAGGAGGCAACTAATTGATGTGTTTCTCTCACATGGATATTTCTGCCTTTCCCTGTCTCTTCTACTCTCTCTAAAAATCAATGGAAAAATATCCTCAGTGAGGATTAAAAAAGAAAAAGACTCAAGTGTGATGACCTGAAATAGTTCAGTCAAACCCTGCCCAGTGCCTTAAAGATATGCAATTACATTTGGAAGCAGGGGTTTGGGTGATTTAGTCCAAAGAACCTGGTCTGTAGACAGGGGCCATTTCTCTGTGAAGGTAGGGGGCCTGCAGCAGGAAAGGAGGGGAGCAATGCCCTAGACAAAGGACCAGCACAGAGCAGGCTGCACTGCAGGTGCCACCATGCATGGACATGTCTGCATAGCAACCAAGAGGGCCTGAGAGGACATGGGGCTGCAGGGCCTGTAGGAGAGAAAACACAGGAAGATCAGTGTTTTGTACAATGTGTAAGTTTGGAGATATTTGGACATATCTGAGCTAGTTGCTCATAGCACCAACTGTTTTCTTTTCCTTTTTAATTTCTCTTTCTCTTATTCCTTCTCTTCTTTTTATTTTATTTTACAACTTTACTTCTCCCTTCCCTGTGGTTGTTAGCATTACCCTGCCTATGGCTCTGACTCATGGCAAAAGCAGAGAATCTGGCCAAGGAGACAGCATGCGTTATAAAGTGAGGGATCACTGGCTTCATATGAGACAGAAAGATGGCCTTAGAGCAGCAATTCTCAACCCTTTTCATCTCATGGCACATCAACTAATTATTAAAATTCTGTGGCACACCAAAAAGTGTATGTTGCCCTGACCAGTTTGGCTTAGTGGATGGAGCATCAGCCTGTGGATTGAAGGGTCCCATGTTCGATTCCAGTCAAGGGCATGTACCTTGGTTAGGAGCACATACCCAGTAGGAGGTGTGCAGGAGGCAGCCGATCAATGTTTCTATTTCATCGATATTTCCTCTCCCATCCTAACTCTCTATCCCTCTCCCTTCCTTTCTGTAAAACATCAATAAGACATATATTTTTTAAAAGCTTATTTTGCCTAACTGTCAAAATTATTGGTATCATTTTGATTCATTCACATCAGATGGCTATTGTTGTGCTGACTGTTGTCATTTTTTTATTTGGCAATCTAAAGGAAAAGAGGTCAGTGTCCCTGACTGAATATTTATGCGGCACACCCGGTTGGCAATCACTGCCTTGCAGTTTAGGTAGAGACTGTTTAGCCACAGCAAAGACACCGCGGAGGCCAGAATAGTGCTATACTTAGGAATGCTGATTAAGAGATATTAAGAAACATTTGAAGGTAATCTCATCGGAACAGTCAGGAAGGCAAATGGACATTTTTATCCAAGTGCAGGTAACCAGTTGGAAATACACGATGTGTTTAAGTTTATAGCATCATAGAAAACGCATCGCTCCTGGTGCCTGCACATGCGGCTTCCACCCAGACAGACAGCGCTGTAGCTGGTAATTGGAAGTGCTGTTATCCGGACCAGAGTGCACCTTAGGTACCATTAACAGCAGCACTTCCTCTGTGGTGTTTTGTTTTTTTAACCTGAGAATTGATATTTTTATTAAAATTAGTCTCGCAGTAAAAATATATTTAGTAATCACATTTTTCTCTTTGCCGGTTCATGAGGCTCCTGTCCCCATGGAAATGCCCTTGGCTCTTCCCCCCACGTAATGACTAAAAGTGGGAACCATCATACAAACAGCACCTCCGCCGCATAAAACCATCCTATGTATGCACACTGTTCAAAGACCTTTGTCAGAAACAGTATGCTTAAACTGTGATCAGTCACGGAAGGGAGTTGCTAAAACTCAAAATCCTTAAATGATGATTGCAATTCTAGAGGACTTAAGCCTTCCCCGATTTCTTAGTGTAATAGTTCTTTTACTGGGTCATTTGTAAAGCTGGTCTTTAACTGTTTCTCATTATAGTGTAATGTAAAAACTCCCAGAAAAGACAATATTAAACAACAATAAATAATTCCACTGGAGTGTTTATGACATTCAAGTATACCTAATGACCTGCCACACTTATGCTACTACTGTTGTGTTACAGTATGTTACAATGATGAAAAAAATAATCACACTGCTATTAAATCCAAATTTATTCTCATTATACAACCTTATATTCAGCCATGTAGTGTAGAATTTTTAGAACTGGAGAAAATCACTTATTCTGGAAGGAAATTCACATTTCTTTCTCTTCCATTTATGTTATGACTCAACTGAATAGTGGGAGGAGGGAATGTATCTGAACCATAATTATGTCTTTATCAATCTATAATAATAAAGGCATAATATGCTAATTAGGCCAAAGGACCTCCAGACGAAGAAACTGGGGCTTCAAGGGAAGCCCAGGTCCTGGGTGCCTCCCGGCAGCCAGAGGGAAACCTGGGTCCCAGGTGGTGGAGGGAAGCCCAGGCCCAAGCCAGTGCTGGTAGCCGGGGTAAAGAAGTCCTACATTTGCAGAAATTTCGTGCATCGGGCCTCTAGTTACTACATAAAGAAGTAAACTAAAATCCCCTCAATTGTGGGATTTTAGATAGCTGTTGATAGGTAAAAAACAAACAAACAAAAAAAAACAACAATAAAATATATGTGTACTTGATTAAGAAAGGAAATGAAGACATGTGGGAGATGAACATTTTCCTGTGTGGGGTACAAATTGGTTAAAATATGCCTCTTTTGGTGCTCTGTTATCACAGGATCCTAAAACTTGCATTAATTTTTAAAAATTTATTTTTTTACTCTTTTTATTGCTTTGGTTAATCCTCACCCAAGATATTTTCCCATTGATTTTTAGAGAGAGTGAAAGGAAGGGAAAGAAACAGGGAGGGAGAGAATATTCATGTGAGACACACATCGATTGGTTGCCTCCCACACAGGCCCAAACCTGGGGCTTAAGATTGAACCTGGAACCTAGGTGCGTGCCCTTGACCAGAATCAAACCTGGCACCCTTTGGTCCACAGGCTGGTGCTCTATCCACTGAGCCAAACTGGCTAGGATGAAACTTACCTTAATTTAACATAGAGGAACAAAATAAATATTTACTACTTGGCTATCCTAACAAACCATTCTGCTAAAACTTTTTTTGAGGTACATTTATGGTAGAAATAAGCACTAGGCCTAGTCTATCATACCTCCTCCATGATCCCAAAGCAACTTGCAAAGGCCTGATTTGTAGCCTTTATCATACTCTCTGAAAAGGATCTACCTCTATATCAGTTGTTGCCTCTAGAACGGGAATAACTTGGAGGTAGATACTAATTGTGTGTCATCTTGATCTTTGGGTAGCTATAGAAACTTAGAGATACTGCAAATATATGACCCTTTATTTATTTCAAATAATTATTATCTTAGCTTGCCTGTACTTTTGCAGATTGGTAGCTCCTTTGATTTTGTGCTAAATTTGAGAACTGGGGTATTTCCTGACATTAGGAAGCTTGGCTCCTAGACCCAGCCTACCCAGATATTTGCTGAGGGCATTCACTTCTCAGATTCTGCCATCCTCCTGGAGCTGAAGAGGGATACTTTCTGATATTAATGAATCTTTAATCCTTATATTGGCCCATGACACATACCATATAAGAATTTCCTTTTCTTTCTCAATCCACTTGGAAAATCTAGTACAACCCACTCAAATTGAGATTTAAAAGAAAGACAAAAAAGGATGTGGTTTGGGGGAATTTGGGCTTTTGGTCAATAACTAAGACCTGCTCTACCCTCATTGAAGCAGGAACAACAAAGTCTGACTATCTTTGTAGACTAAGAGAGACCCCACCCCCCCCAAATTCCACAAAACCAAAAACAAACAAACAAGACAAAACCAGGAGAAAAGCACACATTGACATCTGGATATCTTTTCTAACCATATTAGCATACCCAGTACAAATAAGATTTTTCTAAGTTGATACTCAATAAACAGGGTTGAGTGGCTAAATAAATGAATGGGACTCTGATTGTTAGAACAAGGGTTCCTATGTTTTCATTTCCATTTTCAAAGTTTACCTTGCACTCAAGATTAGTATTATGCATGATAGGAGGTGCTGCAGTTTGAGTTGGAAATATTATTCTCTTAATTATAAGAAAACTTAGCTACCTCAGACCTATCACTATGGGATCCTACCCTATCTTGTTACTAGCCAGAGGGTATCTACCTAGTAAAAGAGTAACATGCTAATTGACCATATCTTCGCAATACCCACCAGCCAATCAGGAGTGAGTATGCCAATTAACCCCACAAAGATGGCAGGTTAATTTGCATACACAGGCACTGGGTGGCCGGGGTGGGTTGGGACGTGTTCTTCACCACCCCAGCCGCTCTGAGCCTCTGGGCAGAGTGGGAAGGCAGAAAAGTGGCTCTGGGCCAGAGCGGAAAGGCAGTTCTGGATAGAGGGAAGGCAGTGCATAGGGCCTCTAATGTTATAATAATTAGCCTCACGTTAATATATGCATCTTCTTTCTTGGTGAAGCTTAGTGGGTTGCACACTCTAACTCAAAGGAAAGATGCTTCTGAAGAGACTGTTAGGCACCAGATTAGAGAAGGGGGTGTTTTATACCAGAGCACTCTGTTGTCTTTCTACCCTATCACTTGAATGAGACCTGACAATAGCAAAACTGTTGAAATACTTTTCTAAGAAAAAAAAAATGAAGTGAAATGAATATTTTAGTCCCTAGAAATAGGGTGACCTAAAGTTTATCTCTCATCCTCTGAGCAGTGGTCTTACATTCTGAAAATGGACTATGTTATTAGGTCATGAAGTCCTTTCCTGACTGTAATCTGGATAAAATTTGTCTGAGAAATGATGAAAGTATTTTTGTGTGGCATATTAGAGTTTCCCAACTTTTACAATTAAAAGCAGCTGTTTACTCTGAAATGCTATTACAAGTTGCTAAAAATGCAGGTCTCTGGAGTGTGAGATATGAGATAACAATTCTTTCATGTTATGAGTCTTCACTCGTTTGGATCAAATGGAAACACTTTGATATATATCACTAGACATGGAGCATTTTGTTTATGCAAATTTTTAATACATAATGAAGGTTAAGTTGAAAAAGAAAAGTCAAGATTAACAGAATAAGGAAGATTAAAAAGCAAACAGAGTTTTTGGGAAAATGTAACACAATGCATGTAATATTAGGATTTACCAAAATTATATATCCTAAATATAAAACAAATTATTTTTAAATAATTGTCGTTTTTAGTAGGTTAGAGTGTTCTGAATATGTTTTCATTGAAAGGGCTGCTAATGGTTCTTATACTTTTCAGAATATGTGTTTAAACCTATTGTGTGTGTGTGCTTCTCTCTCTGTGTGTGTGTGTGTGTGTGTGTGTGTGTGTGGTGTGTGTGTGTGTGTGTGTGTGTGTGTGTGTGTGTGTGTGTGCGTGCGCGCTTGTGTACCTGGGCATGCAGATTTAACTGATTTTAATATTCTGTTAAGCTGTTAAGCTATTTTTTTAAAAAAGGACAACCCAATGTTTTTCATAGAACTTCCCTGGGAATATAAGAATGTGATAGTCTAGAAAATACACTAACTAAGTGGCAAACAATACTATTCTGTGAAAAATTCCTACATTGCTCTGAAGGTCAGCCACAAACTTCTGTTGTTTGGATGCAAAAAAAATATGTTATTACAGAGAAATGATACAAAGCAAACCTTTGTCTTTTTGTGATACTTTTTTTTAATGCTGCAAAGTTTTACAATCTCCTACACACTCTCAATCCCCTGCCCCCCAAAAGTGTAAGAGAACCTCAGAAATAGAAAATCACTTCCGATTTTCCCTGTACAAATTCATTTTCAGGAAAATTGGAGAGAAAAGAAAATATATTAGAAGCCTCTTACTTGAAGGAAAGATAATTTCTGGCACATACTTAGACCCAGCGTATATTTTCCCCATTTGAGTTCCCTGTTGTCAGTTCTTTGGATATGATACAGGCACTTATTGATCTAACCCTTCTCTTGTGATATATGGGGTTGTATTTTGAGAGACCTATTTTGCATGCATGGCATGAATCCATTTAGAAGGAAGTTTGGAGTTATAGGTGCCTTGTCTTTTATGCAAAAGTGTTTCTGTGAGTTAGGAATCTGTGGGTCTGTGGGGTTACTACCTACCACCCTAAGTTACATTGGTAGAAATAGAAAAATGTCAGCTTCCCACATGGAAAACTTTGGCATCCACATGGAAAAAAATGGGTCAGGGAAACAGGTAACCCCTCGGGGTAACGATCCAGAGTTCTGTGGGCGACCGTGACAGCTTCTGGGTACAGAGTGCACAGAACACTGCGGGATGCCTCTCTGAGTCGAACTGTGAGCATTGAAGCTGACAGGAGGGAAGGGAGTTAATAATAGAGGGAAATTTTCAGTTCAAGTAAGACTTGAGGTGGAAATGGTGACTCCCAAGAAAACTCCCTCTGGCTCTGTCTGACTTTTCACTGCAACCCACATAAAATCTAAAAAAAAAAAAATATTCCATAGGCTGGCATACCCAGTTCTTCACAGAAGGCTTCTTAATGAGTTGAGAATTCTCTGCTTCACTCTGCCTTATATTCCAGTAACAAGGGACCAGCATCTCTATGGAAGTTAGACTCCTTGTGGGGCAAGTCACTGAAAACTCTCAAATTGACTTAACCCAAAAGGGAATATAATACCTCATAGAATCCAAAAGGTTTGTGGGTGGGGGAGGCTTCCAATATAGCAGGATGATGGAGCTGAACTGGCAAGACCCAACCCTGGCTAAACCTAATTTCCCCCACTCTGCACTGGAATTCCTGAAGCCAAACATGAGTGGGGAAAAACACTTGGTATTAACTTTACAACTAATAACTTTTTAAGAAGATGTTGAGCCACACCTATTCATATCTGATATAAAAAAAACTTTATGACAGTTGACTAAGATATATACCTAGTCAGTTCTGCTATAGTGCTTATTGTGAAAATGTTAATTTATTGAAGGAAATTGATATGCCAGGGAAGGAATTTAATCTAGTGCAAGTTTTGCATTTTTGTATGTATCATTTTATCTCTAAGGAACGAGAGGTGAATAACAGTACATAAAAGTTCACCCACGGAACAAAGTCATGCAGGAACACGGAACCCAGACACCTGCTGGTTCCCATAGTTCACCATGCATGTTGAGCCACACCTATTCGTATCTGATTTCACAACTTTCTGGTTTCAGATAATACTCCTTTTGCCACTTTATTGGATTGTTCAGTTTTTTTTTTAAATCTCATGATAGTGAAACTGATATATATGATATGAATTCAGTAAACACCAGAGGTTACATTTACGCTGGTGTTATTTGCGTGTGCTTGTTAATACCCTAGAGAAGTAGCATTCGGTTTTAGAAACTTCCTGAATCACTGGTGAAGCCACTGATGAATGTGTTATTCTGTTCATGTCTCCCCAGCCCTCTCTCTGCTCTTTAATTGTGCATGGAGTAGGCAAACTTGTGACAGCAGAAAGCGAAGTGGAAATGGAAGTGTTTGGAGCATTTGGAGGAAGCAATATTGGAACTGAATATCTCTGTTTGAAAATATGCTTTAGAGTCTGGGAAATGAGTTCTCTCAAGCACTGCTTCCCATCTGGGGTATAATTGAATCCTTCGGCTCCTTAGAAAGATAAAGTTTAGCTCCAACTTGATATGCATTCTCAAGGTAGCAGTAGTAGGACAGCACTCATATCAATCCTTCAATGCTCAGCAAGCAGAGTTATTTTTATCAGTTTCACGCGAGGGAGCTGGCATTCAGTTTAAACTGAGGAAATGATTTTGGGGACGTCAGAAAAGACCCTCTACTGAAAGGAGCATTGCCAACTCAATCAATAATGCCTGAATGGTTCCTGGTGACAGCTAGAGATTAAGCTCCAAGCGCAGCCATCTCTGCATTTGATTTCTTGGCACCCTAATGTAGATTCAGGTGCAAATGGCAGCAAGTCCTCCCGTAGCAAATTTCAGGAGAAGCAAACTGGCAATGAGCAGTTGATGATAAAACCTGAGAGAGATACAATTAAAAGTAAACAACCAGAACTGAAACAATCGGCATATATTGCCTACTTGGCTGGCAGACTGTGAAATGCCCTCTTTAATGTGACACCGTGCCTGTGTGTGAGGGTGCTGGCAAGAACTGAAACCAGAGGTGGTCTTGTAGTATAGGATCGTGAACAGTATTTGCACAGCCTGCTTTGTTATCCCTTCACATCTCTTAAGGGACTCAAATGTCTCTTAAGAGTCTTTATCTTAAGCCTTGAGTAGAAGCTAATAGGAAGGTGGTACTTATATGGCTGAACTGTAATGCACCAACTCTGAAAGGATGAGCTATGAAAGTATGGAATGTACCATGACTAGATAGCAACTAATATAATTTCCAGTCAGGTAAGAGAACCACAGGGTGCTATTTGATAGCATGACCTTGGAAGCCAAGCAGACCTGCACCTCTTCCTGACCCTCCACTTACGGTTCACAGTATAGAAGAAACCATTTCGCCATCATCAGTCTCACTTGATTCACCTGTAAGATCATAACTTCTGCAGTCACTGTGGAGGTTGTTAAAAAAAAAAGGTTAAATGAGATAAAGCTGTGTGAGCATTTCCTAACATGTTGGGCACTTGGAAAAGGTGGGGAATGGAGGCGAAAAGGAATAAAAAGAAACAAAGAAAAAAGCATTGTGTCAGAGCACCGCCTTTGGAGACAGATCCACCTCCAGAGATGGCCAGGATTGTTGTTGCAACCCCACAGCAAAAACAAACACATACACCCCCGAGATTATTATCACCATTTAGTGCAATTATTTGTTTATTGATGTGGGTACTCACTTGCCAGGCAACAAATGTTTGAGTGACTATTTATAGGGCACCAAGCTAGGCTCCAGGGATAAAATAAAGTAACAGACCAGCCCCATTCTATATCTCTTCATTTGTAAAGTTAGGCAATAGAGACAAGTAATCCATTAGGTCACTTTCCTTTTGGATGTTCAGGGATACTGACTATTACTGGTATTAATCCTATGTACACAGCAATTTCTATTGTCTTAACTCGGGCTGCCCTAAGAAAACACCATAAACAAGGTATCTTACACGGCAGACACTTATATCTCACAGTTTGAGAGGCTGAGAAGTTCAAGGTCAAAGTGCCAGCAGGTATGGTTCTTGGGGCGGGCCTCTTCCTGGCTTGCAGATGGCCACCTTTTGGTTGTGTGCTCACATGAGCTCTTTGTGTTGCCTGTGAAGAGAGAGTGAGATCTCTCTCTCTCCCTCTTCTTAAAGGCCACTAATTTCATCATAAGTGTCCCATGCTCATGGCCTAATCTAAACCGAATTACTTTATAATGTTCCAAACATGTAAACTGGGGGGTAGTAGAGTGGGTGTATGAACATACAGCTCAGGACAACTATACATGATCATTAATGCAGGAGTTTATTGGGTTTTCTCTTATCTTCCAAAAACCCTCCATTAGATAGATATCCGTGTGCTCGACTGACAGACAGAAGCCAAGGCTCAGAGGTCAATTGATTGATCAAAAGACTCATAGCCACTAAGTGGTGGGGACAGAATTCTGACCTGCAGTTGCCTTTGTGATCACTCATTTTGGGCTCTTTTAGCGACCTACCATGGTGTATTTTAGCACTATTAGCAAAGCATCGTTCAGATGAGAGATGTTGACAGAGGTTAGTCAGCTGGTGGAGGCAGGACCGTTCTTTAAATCAGTAGACACACATATTTTAAACAACATTGAAACATGCAAAAAAGGAACACTTTGTATTAGAAAAGATGACATTTCTTGGGATACAGTTATTCATGACCCAATCGGCTGTCACTTCAGGGGGAAATGTCTGGAAGAAATATCGAGGTCACTAAAACAGAGAGCTTTGTAGCTGATCCAGCCCAGCTTGCATGCATCTCATTAGCCCCAGAAGCTTCTGGACAGATTTATTAGGGAATGTTGGTATCTCTATCTGGTATTGTGGGGTGTTTTTCCCTTCAGAGCCCATTGATCAAACCCTCTGTTTACACTCTTACGGGTGTATTCTATTTTAATACCCATGTCTCTGGACAATACCAAGATTGTAGTACTAAGGAGGTGACTTGGGAATTTTGTCCTCCCACAAGTAACATCTAGTTAATAGCTTGCATGCGAATGGGGATATTTATACAAATTCTACCATTTATATGGTTTTAAAAAAAAGAACTACAAATCTCCATCTCTGAATTGGCCCTATGTTGTTCAACACTGATTCTCAATAAGGAAGTTTGGCCAGAGGGAAGAGTCCATACTGTGCTTTCTTAGCCAATTATGTTCTTAAAGGGGATGGAGAGAAAAATTAGTTCCTGTCTGTGCTTTTGTTTGTTGAGAAATGCTGAGGACCCAGATGAATTATACTAACTCCACATTGTGGCAGAGATTGGAAAGAGCTTCCTGACTGCACTTGTGTCCCAACTAGGATGCAGCCATTTCTGCCATGTCCCCTAGGCTCTTGCCACAGCATGTTCCTGTTGTAGGCATGGCATATCAGCCACTCTGCTTTCTCCGATTTGGTGAGATCCCAGAGAATTTTAAATCATAATCACTAGGAACATCAAATTGTCAAATCCCTGGGACCCTTTTTATTTCTATTATACAGCCCAGTGAAGACACTGCTCTTTTATTCTATTTTTAAAATATATTTTATTGATATTTTACAGAGAGGAAGGGAGAGAGATAGAGAGCTAGAAACGTCAGTGAGAGAGAAACATCGACCAGCTGCCTCTTGCACACCGCCTACCAGAGATGTCCCCTTAACCAAGGTACATGCCCTTGAACGGAATCGAACCCGGGACCTATCAATCTGCAGACCGATGCTCTACCACTGAGCCAAACTGGTTTTGGCTGCTCTTTTATTATACCAACCTGTGGATTTAAAAAATATATTCTTCTTCTTCCCAACTGCACTGTCCATTCCTTGAGGGCATATATATATATATATATATATATATATATATATATATATATTGTTCTTATAGACTTGGTGTCTAACACAGTGTCTAAGATGTACATGCTTTGTTAGCATTTGCTAAATTAAGTTAAATTACATTGCCACTATAGTAATGGCAATAGCAGTAAAGACAGCAAAAAGGCTGCAGACACTTCGGAGAAGGAATGCCAAAGCTTGAGAGTGATTAAATTCAGGTTATGTAAGAAAGAAAAAGACAGGGGTGAATAATATACAGTTTGTTCCTCAATTTACATTGGAATTACATTTTGGTAAGCCTATAGTAAGTTGAAAATAACAAAGTGGAAAATCCATTCAGTGCATCTAACCTACTGAATTAGCTCAGCTTAGCTTAAAGGTGCCCAGAACACCTACATTGGCCTACACTTAGGCAGACTCATCTAATGCAAAGCCTGTTTTAGAAAAAATTGCTGAATGTCTCATGTAATTGGTTATGCATATCACTTTTTCACCACCTTAAAACCCAAAAAATTATTAGGTTAAACTCTCGTAAGCCAGAGACCATCTGTAAATAAACTGGGTGCCAGAGATAAAGCACAGCAGTGGGGTTGAGGAGATAATAATAATAGCTACAAGTTATGGAACAATCACCATGTGCCCAGCACTGTGCTTATTAGCGCTTCCCGTTTATTATCTCCTGAATCTCCATATAAATGTTTTACAAATGAGATACTTGACCAAAATGCTAAGGAATCAGTAAGGATATTTCTCTGTATTCCACAAAACCAGTGTTTCTCAAAGTGTGATCTAAGAACTCCCCAAACTAAAAATTATGCAGAGCTGGTGGTCTAAAGTGCATATTCCTGGGCCCCTCCACAAGCATGCCATTGTGAAGCCAAAGATTCTGCATACTTAAAAGCACCCCGAGCAATGCTTATGCCAGATAAAGCTTTATCAGTATTGTTTTCAATTCAATTTACTAAACCTTTATGAAGCTGCTGTAATGTTATAGAATTTGGCTCAGGCTTCGCAGATATAGAAATAAACAACATAATTTCTTCCCTCCAGGAGCTACTAGGCTAATGAGAAATAGAATGAAGAAGAAATAGACCATGGAAACACATTGTAATAAATGCTTGGGTGGCCGCAGGGAACACCTAAGGGGACATGTTGGCCAGTGGTGTGCAGAAATGGAGTTAGAAACAGCCACCAGTAAGTTATAAATTTGAAACTCATGAGATAAGGCAAGATTAAATATGTTGAAATTTGAAAGGTTCAGGGGGTGAGAATGCTAAGATTCTAAAAAACAAGAAGACAGGAGCAAAACTTGAGTGATTACTTCTTGTCTGACGTTTTCTTCTTGAAAACATAGTACCCTGAATCAGTGAAGCACACATGAGTATAACCAATGAACTTGCCCTTTTGCTTGGCCTAAAAACTTCATATCACTTGATAAGTTTTCTTTGCTAAAGGAGAATTTTGAAAGTGAGTTGCCTAACTTGTTAACTTTCCAGTTGACTTTTCATAAAAGGTACCACTGAGTTGCAAAGTTGCATTTCAGGTGGTCTATTTCCAAAAAGCATGCACTAACAGTTTCATCATGCTAATGTAACTCTAAATTAGATGCTTTTGTACTACCCAGTTTTAGTAAACACTCACCTTTTCCATGGCTTCTGAAATCCATACTTGTAAAGCAGTGAAATTACCATGGAGATTGGTCTTACCTGGAGGGTGATAACTAAGGTATATTGAGGGGGGGAAAAGTAGGAATGCCCAAGGCAGATAGAGCCTCAAAATTTGAATATAATCAGTGCTGGAGGTACCATTTCACCAAGTAATCTTAAAAATAAATAATTGATGTTAGTATGAAAGGAATACTGCCATTACACCAATGACCCTTGACCTGCCCTTGAGTCTTTCTGATTTTTATGAAATTTAAGTTGATATTTATTATTTTAAACAATGCATTTACTCTAGCTAAATATTATTTTGCTGGCATAATAAAAATCAAACTGACAATTTTATTTTCCCGGTGTGTTCTTTTTAATATCTACTCTGTATAAACTGTGTGTGCAGAGCAGCCTTGGATTAGCTGTATGTACTCTCATGTTAGACTAGGAATTTTAAAGCTGGAAAAAAGCTTGGCGCCAATTTCCTTTCTTTGTTTTAGCAGCAGAGAGTGTTCTTATGCAGCTTTAAGTTACTATGGAAACAGTATATACAGCTGATCAGCACATTGCTTGCTTCCTTGGAGGCATTAAAAGGTTGGGAGGAACATCACAACCGCCCCCTCCCCAGTGACATAGGGAGGGGTGCCAAAGAATCATGAACATGGATTCCAAATGAATCTTCTAAATTTTCAAGGGAACACTTTGAAGGCAATAAAAGTTAAGTGAGGTTCTCAGTGTTCATAATCTGCCCTATTATGTAGCATCAGAACCAGGAGTCCTAGTTCAGGGGTCTCCTGTTTCTTATATGATGGTTTCTCAAGTCATCCTACATGTCATCTCCCTTCCCCAAATTTGCAGTCCATAACCTTGCATTGCTCTTTCCTCTACATCAATGTTTCCCAAAGTGTGGTAGGCGTACCCCCAGGGGGATGAGAAGAGTTTGGTGGGGATATGCACTGCACTGTGCTTAGCTGTGCCTGATTCTATGTTCTCATGAGTCAAGTCAACACAGTCTTGTGAGGTCTGAGATGGTCCGGTGTGCAAATAAATGTTATTTATAATATAACTTTCATTTACATTTTATTATGAATAATTTTATTTTTTGTTTATCATTATTTTGTTATTAAAATACATCCTTTTTTGATGAGGGGTACTCAGCATTACAAAAATTAGAGAAGGGGTACACATATGTCAAAAGTTTGGAAAACACTGCTCTATATGATTTCCCTTAAGGGTTTCTGTGCTCTTGTCACAAGCAAGAGTTTCTCTTCTAAGCCCCAGTGGAGAAGAATTTTTTTCCCAAAACATAAAGTAGGATAAATATATTTACCCTCTATATTTATCTATGCACATTTTACACAAACTCTTAGGATTTCTAGAAGGTTCTTCTACTTAAAGATACAGCATTGAGACCTCCCAGTAGGTAGATTTTTAGTTAATATCTTTTTAATCATTGGAAATTTTAAAAATATAAAAAAGAAAAAGAGATATAACCATACTTCCATAACCCCTGTGACATCTTAGAATATTTCTCCCCAGAGTCCTTTTTAAAAATTATTTTTAGAAAAATCACTCTATTCTGTGAAAATAAATCATGTGAATTAAAAATCTTCTCAAATCTCAGCATTCCATATTTCAAGTATGGATTTTAGTTCATATCTCATTTAAGGGCATGATTAATGAAATTATTACTATAAAACATCTTTCATAATAGGGATTAGCATTCTCATTCTTCTTCTCATTTCCCCAACTTCTAGTCTGGATAGGTATATTATTAGTTATGCCTGTTCAAGTGTTTAACAATGGAATTCTCTTCAGTAACCATTATTTCCATTGTCTCTACCTTTATTTCTCTATAGAAATGGATTCTGCATCCATCGTTCATCCTTTTTTCACAATGCCTAAATTTTATTTTTGATGGCATTGTTAATTATGTGAATTTTGTCGTCAGACTTATTTTAGAAGTGCTACATCTTCTCAGCACTTTCGTAGTTGAGAATGTACCATAAACAATCATATATAATATTCTTTGTAGATAAACGATCTTATATATTTCTCCATTGTCTTCTGACATTGGATTGTTCTATGTAAGAACCCAATGTATCCCTCAAAGATGTATTTTGCTGTTGATTTTTCCGTCTGAATGTTCATCTAATTTGTCATTCTCCAGATTCAATAGCTCAAATATATGCCTCAGTCTTAAGAAATGTATTTTCAATTTTCCAAGAACATGGTATAGTATTGCAATCTAAGCATCAAGGTTTATTTTTCAGGGGAAATTTCCTATTATTGTATCTGTGAATGTACTTTCTGTTCCCATGTGGGCTTGCTACTCAAGAATTCCAGTTATCTTAATGTTGGATCATCTTTGCTTGTCTTCTTTCCATGCAAGTTTTGCTCTAATTACTTTAGTCATATTGCCTTTCCGTCTCCATTCACTGATTATCTCAAGTCTCCTCTGTGTTAGCAGCTTGATTTTTAGTGGTGTCAATTATGTTATCGTGCTCTCTAATTTATGTATTGGCTCTCTAATGATGTTGTTTTGGTCCCTGATTTGTTTTCTTAGGTCTGCTACCTTCCTTTTCATGTTATTCTATTGTTTTACCACCTAGTCTTTGACCTCTAGTTTTATTGAATTCATTTTCATATTAAATTAATATATTGTGTGAAGCAACTTGAGGAATTTCCTTCCACTTTACTTTTATATTTTCTTCTGGATAGTATGCTTTATTTCTCTATCTCTATCATCTCTATCTCTGTCTCTGTCTATCTCTTTCTACCTCTATCTCTTTCTCTCTCATGATTGCTGGCTGTAGTATATTTCCTTGTTTAATATATTTTATTGATTTTATTTGTGTTTACTGAGAGGAAGGGAGAGGGATAGAGAGTTAAACATCGATGAGAGAGAAACATCCATCAGCTGTCTCCTGCACTCCCCTTAATGGGGATGTGCCCACAACCAAGGTACATGCCCTTGACCAGAATCAAACCTGGGACCCTTCAGTCCTCAGTCTGATGCTCTATCCACTGAGCCAAACCGGTTATGGCTGTAGTATATTTCTATATTCCCATATATGTATTTCGACTTGCTCAGATGTAGGTGGCTCTGTTCAGACACTCTTTGTTCTAATGGGGTAGAAATTCCTTCTAGACTTATTTACTCCTCCCCCAAGTCCTGAAACCCCTTGGGGTCCTGTCTGAAGGCTGGACACCTCAGGTTTATGCATTAGTAATAACCAGCAGGAATGGTCACGGAGTGAGGTCAGCAGGAGCAGCATTCAGTCTTTTGAGAACACCCCACTTTGTTGCCAGGTGCTGCCTCCTATCCTTTTCCATAGGAAAGGGGCTTGTCCTCAGGTTGCCATAGTAGCCCCAGAGCCATCACCTTAGTCAGGCTCATCTCCTGTGTGTCTCCTCAGCAGCCACCACAGCTTCTCCTCACTCAGAAAAGGGAAAACATAAGGCGGGTCTTGGGTCCTTCATTGCTTCCGGTTAGGAGATATGAATGAGAACACTTAGCTTGTTCCCCAAACTCCAGGACAATTTCTGGGCTTTAAAGGCAGATAAGCAACTAAATCCTACTCTGCCTTTCTGCTCTCCTCCAGAAAGGTCTGTCTTCCTTTAATTATCTATTTATTTATTTATTTATTTATTTATTTATTTATTTATTTATTTTGCAATTGACTTTACTTTGTTTGGTTGCTGTGGCTGGTTTTTATGAATCTCTGTGTGTGCTGTGACATACTTTTTTATTTTATTAGATATTGGGGGTAGAGGAATTAGTTATATGTTAGAATCCATTATCTCCTCAGTTCAATGTGCAGAAAAGTTCCCTAATAAAATGTCTACTATTCCCAAGAAACAAAAACAAATGATTTTTAATGAAATTTACTGTAGCTCTTCAATGTGCATTAAAGTATACATAGAAATAGCACTCCTGCACAACAGAAATATTTATTTAGACTTTAAAAATATCCATTTTTTTTACTTCAAATACCAAGCAGGCATAGTAGAAAAAAAAAATGACTAAGAGAAAATAATATCTTTCAAATGTCTGTCAATATGTTGTTTTAGGACTTGAATAAGTTTCTTTATATAGTAATTATGTCATAACACATGAGTTAACATTTTTATCTTATCTTTCTTAATATGTTTTCATTCCCTTGCTCAAGTTGAAAATTGGACAAAGAAAAATATATTTCTAAGTAATATGTGTGTAGATGTATATTTTTGTGTCAGTGTGTATATGTGGCATTTGGAATTTATGTGTTCTATATAATCATACAGTTTACATAGAAACATATAGAAATGCACACACATACAAGCAACTTTCATAGAGTTTCCAATAACAAATGAAGGCCATTCATAGCACACAAATCGAGTTTCCAAAGACTCCAATCACAACAGATGCACATAGAATGAAGACCTTGAGACAATGCTACAATAATTTTTATCACTTGTTTGAGCCTCACAACATCATTCTCCTAATTTCAGGTTTCACAATTAAAAAGAGAGAAAAAGCAAGCTGAGTCTGAATTTAGGGAAAAAAAGCCACCCTCATTAAAGAAAGAGGGGGGACTGAGGACGATTAATGGGATTTTTTATCTGGATGAAGACAGTTGTGAGGGGAGACCTGAAATAGTTTTGAAGCATATATAAAAGACTTGAAAATAAAGGTTGACGATCACATATTCTTCACCCTCATAGCACAGGGCCAATAATTTTTACATAGAAGGAGAAAATTATTTGGGCATATTGTGCTCACAATAAGAAGTACTAATGGTGTGTGGGAAATAAAATCAAAAGGTCTAAATTGTTCATTATTCTAAGATGAACAAAATAGCATCTTTGCCAATTATAGTAGAAGAGCTTATAGTTTAATGCTTGTATAGTCTATTATTGTGAATAGTATTAATTAAATGGAAAAAAGTGTACCCTTATGTTTTTAATGTGTTCCTCACTTAGCTTTTCCATAGCTATTACTCATTTGGAGACAAAAAAAATGAATAGAAAATGCTAAGAATAAAGTCCATAGCCTAAAAAAAACCATGTTTTTCCAAAATAATGGTAGCCCCAGTCATTATTAATAGAAAAAGACTCAAGTGTACTTTTATTTTCAATATAAAACAGATTCTAGTCCCTTGAGGGGAAAACCAAACTTCACCCAACCTAAATTTTTTAGAGGGTATAGACAGGTATATGTGAGAGACAATTTAAATAGAGAATGAAATGCAAATCTCAGCAGCCAACCCTATGGGGGAGGACAGGTGTGTAGGTAGGAAAGAGAAAACTAGAGAGAAATATTCAGCAGATTTTAAGTTACTTGTCACATAAGAATAAGCCTGTAGATAAGTGCTGGATTGTTAATAAAGGAGAAGGAGGATTATTCATTTAGTGATCAAGTTAGCTGAAATAAAGATACTTTTGAATCAAAAGTTGGTGCAGAAAGAATTGAAACTATGACATGAAAGAACAATTTCAAATCTATAAATTGAGCAGTCCATTAGAAACATTATTCCTGCCATAACCAGTTTGGCTCAGTGGATAGAGAATAGGCCTGCAGACTGAAGGGTCCCAGCTTTGATTCTGGTCAAGGGCATATACCTTGGTTGTGGGCACATCCCCAGTAGAGGGTGTGCGGGAGGCAGTTGATTGATGTTTTTCTCTCATTTATGTTCCTATTTCTCTATCCTTCTCCCTTCCTCTCTGTAAAAAATAAAAAAAAAATACTTTTTAAAAAAGAAACATTATTCCTTAAAACTAGGGTGTAGTTGAGGTATGTTTTACATGGAAAACTGAATCTATACGGAATATTTTCCATCCTATGACATGTTGTCTCTAAATTTATATTCTATTCCATGTTGCTTCCTCTGTACCAATCTGAATATGATTCCACATGAAACTATGGCTCCTTAAAGTGAAATTACCTGTTGATATAACTGCAGTGCTGAATTTAAAAGAACACATTTATTTTGAATATAGAGGTAGCACAATTGACCAATAAACATATTCTAGGCATTTGGTGTGGTCATTTCCTTCAGATATTTGCACTCAAGAGGAGACCAATAATCTTATCTCCACTATTTCAGCAACAAAGAGTAACTCCAAAGGGCCTGAGGAGGTAGAGAAAGGGGTTAAGATCCAGGAAAAGGAGCTTCCTTTCGATGTCCTTAACACAGAAATGCGGCCACTCAAGGATCTTGCAGCTTTTATTACCTCCTCCCTCCCCCAATAAAACCTCACCAATCTGTTCTTGTGCTTGATTCTTTCTCTTTCACCAGAGTGGCTTGTGCTGCCTATTGTCCATTCACCTGCATAACTTTAAACATAACTTTGCAATTTTAAAGAGCCATCATAAGCCTTTAGGATGTATAGTTTCTTCTCAAAGTCAAGGTCTTATGGAGGATATTAATTATGTGTGTTAGAGCCCTATTGTAAAATTGACCCACATTTCTTATGCACCTAAATAACTGAAAAATAATTGTTAAATAATGTATCCAAAGGAAGAAAGACTAAAAGTCAAGTCTAAATAAGATTAGAAAACAGTATGGGACATTACTTAAGTTTTATTTTGCTATATAATAAAAGGCTAATATGCAAATTGACCGAATGGTAGAACAACTGGCCGCTATGAGTGCACTGACCACCAGGGAGAAGTTGCTCAATGCAGGAGCTGCCCCTGGTGGTCAGTGCACTCCCATGGGAGCACGCTGCTCAGCCCGAAGTGGGGCTGATGGCTGGTGAGTGCAGTGGTGGTGGCAGGAGCCTCTCCTGTATCATGGCAGCACTAAGGATGTCAGACTGATGGCACTAAGTTGGACATTTCTCGAGGGCTCCCGGACTGCTAAAGAGCACAAGCCGGGCTGAGGGGGGATCCCCTCACCTCGCTAGTGCATGAATGTCATGCATCGGGCCTCTAGTGTAAAATAAAGCCCATCATGTTCTTTAGGTTGTGTAGGCAGGATTCTCCCGAGCCCTGTAAGTTCAGGAACTGAAATTACAGAAGAAACTTTACTCTGCAAAGTTCCAGCCATTTGCCACAGTATAGACACTTCTTAGAAAAACAAATAAATTTACAGTAAACGTTTATCCAAATTCGAGGTTTAGTTGTACAATCTCACTATAGTAGTATAGAAGTACCTTCCATCTTCCATCTGTTAGTCAATTCTAAGTATAAGAAATATATTCAAAAAGAGAAGTGTATCTTTCTACATTTCTCTTCCATATTAATCATTATTCTTTCTTACCTCAGCTCCCAAATAAAAATAATGATCTATATATGCACTGTAAGTACTTGAAAAAATCCCGAGAAGCCATAGTCTGATGGGAATGTGGATAATTTATTTATGGTCATGAATTTTACTTCATCCAAAGAAGAAAAGTATTTAAAAATAAATATATTGTCTGAAATTGTTGTAACATTGTACTTAAGAAATTTTCTAAAGCGGCCTATTATTATGCAAATTGAACAATGTGATAAACTTGAAAATTTATGAAATTTTATTAACTCATTAAGAGTTGCTGCCGACCAAATAGTTTCAAAAAAGTGAAACCAATTCTTCTGCCAGAGTAAGAGAGGGAACTATGTAATATCCAAATGGAATTAAAAAAAGAACAAAAGCATATGCTGCAGGCCCCTTTAGGAATCACCATCTAGGATGATAAGTAATGATATATTTGAAAGTTATCTTAAATAATAAGCACTATAAAAATTGGTCACAGAGAGAGCATTACAAAGAGCAGAAAAATCCATTGTCAGCTTCACTAAACACAGAATTTCAAGGAAAGGAGATATTTGAGCTCCTCTTAGAGAATGAATAAAAATCACATCATCTGAGGAATGCAGTTCCATCAGGGATCCATAATCAGAAAAATGCTGGAGAAAGGTATCCACGGCCATTGATAAGCCACATCCACTCTTTAGTCCCAAGTTCAATTTGTGTTGAGAATATAGACCTACAGAGCTGTGAAAGATGTAATGTGATTATTATACCTTGGTCCTAAATACTAGGAAGCAATCATAAACTGGGATGAATAGATCTTAACCTGCTGATCACAGGAAAAGACAAAGAGACCAAATAGGAAGAGAAAACCTGGGTAAACCTCATTTGTCCACTCTCTCTCTCAGAATAGCATAATGATCAAAATTACATTAAGTCATGAATTGATTTCATGTTCATGGGATAGAGCCTTTTCTCTCAAGGACTTACAAACTAATGCTAAGGTTATCATGTCTAGTGCTATAAAACAGGTAAAATAAATACTACAGGTATTCTTAAAGGAAAGAAAACTACAAGGAAAATAACAAGGACATCCTTTTGAAGGATAGGTAGGGTGTCTAGACTCAAGATGAAAGTGTAAACAGTTCAGGATGAGAAAATAGAATGAGCAAAGAGTTAGAATTAGAAAAGGGCCTGCCTCAGATAATTATAGTGAATATAAAATTTAAAAAGTATGGAGACTGACCTAACTGATTTGGCTCAATGGATAGAGCATCAGCCTACAGTCTCAAGGGTCCCAGGTTCGATTCTGGTCAAGGGCATGTACTTTGGTTGCAGATACATCCTCAGTAGTGGGTGTGTAGGAGGCAGCTGATGGATATATCTCTCTCAATAATGTTTCTAACTCTCTTTCCCTCTCCCTTCCTCTCTGTAATAAATTAATAAAATAGATTTAAAATGAGTAAATAAAAAGTATGGAGACTAATAAATTGGGCATGGTCAACTCTCAATAAACATTGACTAGTAAATACACAACCAACGCTGGTATAAATTGAGGACACAATCCAAATGAAACAACTAATATATTTGCTCAGAGGCATTAAAGAAATATTTCTGATCTTTTTGGATTGTTGGAAAGGGGCTATAAAAAGTTTCACACTAATATTATTTTCATTTATAAAGAAAAAATGTAGCCTAGTGTATAATGAGGATACATTTACTTTAGAAAATTTCTCAGACATACCTTTATCATGCCTTTAATTTATGAATATTACTACCTCCCAGCCAAGTTATCTAAATTTTAATTTTCTACTGAGAAAAATTTAGAAGTTGTTTAGTATTCTAGGTCCAAATATTTAATTAAAATTTAGGAAAATAAGACATGCCAGGAGGGAGGAAGGAAGGAAAGAGGGAGAAGAGAGAGTTAGGAGAGAGAGAGAATTGTGATTGAGATTTTCAAAATCATTAAGTAGAAAAACTAGAATTTGAATCCAGGGAGCTTCCTACTAGCTCTCCCATCAAAGATTGTAAGTTCACTTTGACATCTGGGGGTTTTGCTGATTGTGCTTGGAAAGAGCAAAATATGGTGGTTACTCAAAGGAGCAAAAAATAGCACTCCTTACTCATTGAGCATAACAACGAAAATGACCAAAAAAAGTACAAAATAACTTTATATAAGCATTAAAAAATTGCATACTTATGTCCCCAGTGGAAAGGAGATAAAAGCTGCTACTGTACTCTGCATATAACGTGGGTCACAGGCAATATGAATATTCATTTCTGCCATTGCTTTAAGATTCCCAGTGGAAGAGGATGAACATTGCTTTGTAAAATCTTCCTCTCTCAGGCAGAGTTTTGAGGGTCCAAACCTAGGAGATTCATTAACAAGGGTGTGTTGTATTTGTAAATTTCTTTCAGCCGCAAATTTCCATTACAGGATTACTAGCATTATGGTAATTAAGACATTAAATCACACTAGGCTATCACATACCGTGCTGAGAAAATGATAATACAAATTGCTAGGACAATAGCAATGTGTCCACCTTAAGAAGGACAGTCATTTTTTGTATCCTGTTACCACAGCCAATTTCAACAGGGAATGAGTCTATTCCATTAACTAAATCCCAATGAAACTCTAGAATTACAGGGACTTGAAGCTTACTTCTTCTGTCCTCAAAGTTATCTTCTGTCCTGTCAGCATGTCATTATTTACTTTATCAGCATAGTTTTCATAGTTTTATGTTCTTTTTCAGGGCAGGTCAATTGGATGCTAATACTTGGTTATTCAGAATGTTTATTCTATGACGTTTTTTTTTTTTCTTCTCTAAAAGTGTTTTTATTTCTCTTTTCTCTGTTTTTCTTCTGGAAAAAACAATACCATGAACTGATATTGTTTAACTGCATTTGGTGGCAGGGGAGGGGGTGAGAGGAGAAGGAAATAGATAAATAGATGTGTTCTGAAGTAGCTCTTGTATAACCTACTGAGGGTTTGGAGAAATTATTTGAATTACAAATATTTTCTGTCCCAGAGCAGGGCGTTTAACTCAGTGAAAACCTTGGCATGCAGATTCACCTGTCGGCCACTGGCTTTTGTTCCCTGTCTCTGCAGTGCCGCCCTGGTTTTTAAATCACCCCTCCAACCTCTACGCCTACGAGAGCATGGACATCGAGTTTGAGTGCGCGGTCTCTGGGAAGCCGGTGCCCACGGTGACCTGGATGAAGAATGGAGACGTGGTCATTCCTAGTGACTATTTTCAGATCGTGGTAATTATCCCTTCTCATATTCGCTTTCCAGTCATGACTGACTGTGTTTTCAGGTGTTTTCCTGCCCTGGGAAGAAGGTTCCTGTTTAGCATTGGTGTGATGTCTTGAACACAATTGTCCTAAGAAAGCAAGTGATTCTAGACTTAGAGTTTTTGAGCTAAAAAGAGTAATCTAACACCCCCCTTTTTGGGGGGTTAATCCTCACCCAAGAATATTTCCCCATTGATTTATTTAGAGAAGATGGAAAGGAGGGGGAGAGGGAGGGAGAGCGCTTGCCTCCCACACACACCCCAATTGGGCCCAGAGATTTTTCACGCCTTTGATTGTGAATGGAACCCAAGACTTTCTGGACTGCCTGTGAGCTGATACTCCAACCCCTGAGCAACACAAGCCAGCCTCCCCCCATGCCTTTTTCTTAACAGAAAAGGTTTTAAACAGAGAGAAAAAACAGAGGACTTAAGACTTATTTCCAAGTATTTTCATTGCTGTCCTTGAGAAAACAGTTTAGGATGTTGCTCTGGACTATATGGAGCCAGAAATCTGTTACTGCCGTGGCTTACCTATTGTAATGAAGTTTCATTGGGTGTGCTATTTCTGATTTTGGTAGTCTCACCTGGGTGATACGGGCAGCTTCCCTTCCAGTGAGGACCACCTGGCCTTACCTGAGAGTAGGCAGGGCAGGGGTGATGCTGGCAGGGATGGTGGTACTGGCCATGGCAGAGAAGCCAGAGGTGACATTGCCTTGTAATTTGAACATCTTAAGGGAAGCATGATAGTTCTCGTTTACTATAAGTCTCAGGACACCCCAGTTTCCTATCCCCTTGGGAGATAATAGGGCTAATGGCACCCTAGTCACTGACTTGTTGTCCTGGTACAGAGTGAAAGCTCAGTGCTATATTATTGTTGTTCTTTTCACTGTTACCGGCAGAATTCTTTGCTCATTGGAAAATGCTCTACAAAAACTCTCCTTGAGATGTAGGTTAGCATCGGAGGTTCTGAATTCACATATGTAAACATACGAGAAACTCTTCCCAAATGTTAAAGAACTTTTGCAGCCAAAGAAAGATATGTGGGGTCCGCATCTGTCAAAGAAGAGTGTTCTAGAGTGTTCTTCTAAGCCATGTCTCCCCATAGGATGGGGCTGGAACATAGGTGCCTGCGGGCAGGGGCTCCAGCCCTCTCCATAGCCTTCCCCAGCTCTCCATGCTGGAACTTTCAGGAACCTCCCTGGCCTCTGCGTGCCTGCATTATGCATTATGCCATGCTGTAAGGGTTCTTAAGGGATAAACCCACAAAACATTTTTTGTCAATTCTATCACCACTTATTTTCCCCCCACTTTTAGTGGCATTTGTTTAATTGCTTGGGAATAGAGTAAGAAAGGGGACATTTTTTAACTTTTGAATGCCACACCAATCCATTAGTTTAAGTGCGATGCTGTTTCCACTACCACTGAATTAAAAATGACCTGCCATCGGTCAACTTGTTGTTTATGCCTAAAATATATGCTCCTGGCACATAAAAGAATTTACTGAGTGCCCTTAAGGACACATAATAAAATGCAACATTTATGTTTTTCTACAGTTTGAATAATCTTTCTCCCAGCTTGACTCATTACAGCCAGCCTCTTGCAGCGTTTCCTTTCTTAAGGTGAAGAGAAAATGTATAGTAGGAGCCCTATTCACATTAAATTGTGCTTAAAAATAGCTCCCCTCCAGAAATCAGAGAGCCATTGTCTGCTGTACAGGTAACAGTTGGCACAGATAGTAACTTACATGTGAATTTTTAATTAGAAGTTAGTCAGCTTTATCTAAGAATTTTATATCAGCCAAGAACCAACTACAAGACACTAAAAACAATTAAGAATTCCCCAAGAGGTAATATTTATCTCTTAATGACTTCAGGGAAAGTGATTTAACACGTCTCACTTACTGAACTAACTCTTGCACTAATACGAAAGATAAACTGAGTTAGTATAATTAAATGCTCTCTCCAGTTCATTTTATCATCCATCCTTGAAAAAGAGGGTGGCTCGATGTATATGAAAGAAACTATAACCTTGCTATCTATAATTTATTGATTACTGAAGGTGAAGCATTTTGGTCATATAACAAGATGCAATGGGCATAAAATACCCATCCGGCTCCCCTACAAATTCCGAAATTGTACATGTCGAAGCAATGAAAAATTTAAAAGTATTTTCAGACATATTTTATCGATAAGCAATTGTAGAAAATATCTACCTGATATTTCTTGTCCCTTAGGAGCTGCAAAGAGGGGTGTTTTTGTTCTTTTTGTGTGTGTTGTTTTTTCCTCCCCAGTAGCTGCTAAACCTCAGCTTCTTCCAGTAACAAATCAAAGAATGAGATTTCTTTTGTTGCTACCCTTTGCTTCTTCTGTTCCTAATAGGAGAGTTTTCTGTTTACAGCTCTTTGAGACACTGAGGATGTTGTGTACTTTGGGGAGTACATTTTTCATTGCAGAACTAGGTCGAGCCGATGCCCTTGGATCCAGCACAGTGTCCGGGAGCCATGACTTTCCCAGGCGACACAGGACGTGCCCGTGAGGCTGGGAAGGCTCACGGCTTCCCTTCTTACTTCTTTTGCGAAGTTTTATTAAAATGGGTTTATGTTCACTTTGTACTTGGAGGTGTTTTTTTGTTTTTTTGTTTTTTTCCTTTTAAAAATATTTCACATTGCCTTTCCTTCTCTCTAGGGAGGAAGCAACTTACGGATCCTTGGAGTGGTCAAGTCGGACGAGGGCTTTTATCAGTGTGTGGCTGAGAATGAGGCCGGCAACGCCCAGACCAGTGTGCAGCTTATCGTCCCAAAGCCTGGTGAGCGGAGGGGCACTGGGTTCCGGTGCCCGTGGTTACACTTATTCCTAATCTGCCTCCAAAACCTGTGGTTTTCCCTGTCTCTCTGTCAATTTGAAATTATATAATTATTTAGTTAATCAGATTACACATTTGTGTATTAATAGTATATTTTTCCTATTAAATTACACACACACACACACATATGTATATGTGTATATGTATATATATGTGTGTGTGTGCATGTATGTATATGTACATGGATAAATGTATAGCTAAATAGACATATGTACATGGATAAATGTATAGCTAAGTAGAAATGTATCTTAGCTATCCATGTATCTATATATATATCCATCCAGTAAGATATGGCTATCATCATGACTAATAGGTGCTTCTGGTGGTGAAGACAACCACCACTAAATTTCTGTGTTCTCCCCTCTCTTTTGCCACCTGCCTTTTTTATTCAGTGTTTTATATAAACATACTGTATATATGTGTATGTATATACATACATGTGTAAACATGTAGGTGTTTACGCACATATATAGTCTTGAGTCAGTGAAAGTTGGTCAAAAATAATACTTTGAACATAAAAATATTTTTCTTAATCTTTCCCTGCAGTAAGTTTATAATAAATTTATGAGACATAGTCTTTATTTTTTAAAAATATATATTTTTGTTGATTTCAGAGAGCAAAGGAGAGGGAGAGAGAGATGGAAGCATCGATGATGAGAGAGAAGCATTGATCAGTTGCCTCCTGTATGCCCCACACTAGGCATCAAGCCCACAACCCGGGCATGTGCCCTGAGCGGGAATTGAACTGTGACCAACTGGTTCATAGGTTGACACTCAACCACTGAGCAACCCTGGCCACGTGACATCGTCTCTCTTTGGTTCCCATCATTTAAGTGGCTATCACAGTGTTATATTTTGTGTATCTCTAATCAAATATCTGAAGACTCAGACTCTCATAGTGCTTACAAGGATGGCTTTTTCTGTTCTCCTTATTAAGACAAAAAAAGCAATAGGAAAAGATGAGTAAAGGAACTGTCTAGGTATGAAAAAGGATAATTAACTTTTGTTGGAGATCACTGATTTCTCTGATAGACTCCTTCTCTCTCCACTCCATGTGCTTTAAGCTTCAGGGTGACTTTATTTGAGTGGCTAAGTGCATGCTCTTGTGCCGAAGCAGTCACGGACAAGTAGGAGAAAAGGAATCTCTAAACTCACAGTCAGCAATGTGAGCCATGGTTTAAAAACATGGTTACCTCATTAGCAATGACAGTGGGCCCCACTGATGTTAACACTGGCTGCTACTCAAGCCACAAATTCTGGTTAGCATAGGTGTACCACTATGGCCATAAAGCTGAGGAAAATGCAAGGTGAGTAATCCCATGTTTTTAAAGAAATGTGTGACATACAATTTTTTTAGGATTTGTTGAACTGACCCAAGAGTCCCAGTGATCAACTTGTAGTCAATTGCTCATGAGTACATATATAGTCTTGAGTCAGTGAATATGCATTCCCCTAGAGAAGGGGAATGCATATTCCCCTTCTCTAGGGGAAGCCTCAGAAAAGCTAGTAATTCATTCCTCTCCCCCATAGATGGTAAAGTATTGTCAGTGGATACTGCACTCTGGGCCACTGTTTTTCATACTTGGCATTGGATTAGAATGAGAGTAAAGGAAAACAAAGACAAAAATCCAAAAGTGTGACAGGACACACGGCCACTTATAAATGAGGGGTTGCTTTTTCCTGCCTTATTCAATCAGGTCTTCAGAGAATAGCTCCCGGATTCCTTAGAGATGCAGGGTGGGCTGTGTGCACAGATGAGAGAGCCCAGCTCTCCTGTAAATGCGGCCTTGGGGCTGACCCCGGCGGGGGTGGGGGGAGGGAGCACTCTGTGTATGTGGGGCACACTGTGGGCCCCTGTAACTCAGCCCTTCAGCTCTGGCCTGTACACAGGCTCGCGGTGGAGTTATTCTTGGCACCCGCCATAGTCTGCTTCTCCCAGAAGCACACATGGTGACCTCTGGGAACCTGGGCCATTGTGGGGATATTTACATAAACCTAATGAAGGTTCAGCATAGCCTTTCATTGTGTAATTAGCGATCCTCTCTTTAGCCATTAGTGATTTGGGAACTGAACATTATCTACTGAATTAAATTATGATAATGACTTATTTTTCTCTCCAGAAAATTAGTTTGGGAAAAAACATTGAACTCTGTGCATGGTAACATGTGAGATATGGACCAGCTTTCCAGATAAAGAAGCTCAATGGTATTTTTTTAAAAAATTACACTAGAGGAAGTTTTATCAATAATGCATATATCTATCACTACAACCCCACTTACAGATGCAAACTGTTTCCTGTCTCCCCATATATGCCTACACAGGCACCTGCACACTCAGAGAGAATGGCCTCCTGAACACTTAAGAACACTTTGCCTATGCATCCACAATGCCCCGCTATATCATGTAAGGGGTGATGAATGCAAGTTAAAATAGTGGAATTGATTTAGATCACTTGTGTTGTCTACTAACCTCATCCAAGAACTAAGGGAAGCTTTATTGTTGTTGTTTTCTTTAATCTATTTTAGTGCAAGGGCCATTGGTTAAGATGTCCTCTTTCTAAATAAAAAGTCCCCACCCAGAGAAAAAGAAGCAGCGATCAGACTCTCAAGCCTCAGAGGGAAAGTAGGGGAGGGTGGGGTAAGGGGAAAAGATCAACCAAAGTACTTGTATGCATGCACATGGGCCTAGCCAGTGGCCATGGACAACAGGGGGGTGAATGCATATGTAGGGAGGGGCTTGGGATGGGAATGGGGGGATGAGGACAATTATGTGATACATAATCAATAAAAAAATAAACATTTTTTTAAAAGTCCCCTATTCAGTGACTAGCCCAGCCAAAGTGTCAAGAATCAATGTCTCAGTTGTCGCAAGAATAAGACGTTCCAATAGCTAGGTTTCCAACCCAGGAAATCAGTAAGTTAGCATCTAGTTGGTAGCAGATACTAATGAATTAATTGCCCCGAGTCACCATCCAATAAACCAGGTTTGGCATAGGTGGTAATTAAATTAAAAAGACTCTGGTAGCTGGAGCAAAATGTTAGCAGTTTTCTAGTGCTAGGAGGAGGAGAGTAAGGGAAAAGGCAGAAAAGATCAGTAGATATAGGCTGTTACCTCTGAGTTAGCTCTCCCTGTTAGTTCTAGCTGTTGACTAGCATTCCGTTTCCTGGCAACAGTCTGCCATGCAAGGTGATCAGAATACCTAATGTTGGGCAGGAAATTGAGGGATAGGAAGCTGCCACTGCAGCTATGATTGTGGATTCTGTCATCTGGAATATTTTTTTAAATATTTTTTATTGATTTTAGAGAGGAAGGGAGAGGGAGAAAGAGATAGAAACATCAATAATGAGAGAGAATCCTTGATCAGTTGCCTCATTCAGGCCCCACACTGGAGATTGAGCCTACAACTTTGGCATGTGCCCTGATTGGGAATTAAATCTGTGACCTCCTGCTTCATAGGTTGATGCTCAACCAATGAGCCACACCAGCTGGGCAATCTGAAATATTTTTAATTTAATGACAGAAATAGGTGAAATTTCCATGGGAGAAATAATATCTTTTCCATATCGACTATGCACAAAAGGCTATATGATTGCTAATGAAGAGATTCTATTATAAATATAAAAATGTCTCCTATGTTAATATTGAATGTTTTCTATTCTGGCTTTGTTTCTTTCCTCCAACAATGTAACACAGTAGCTAGGCATTTTGAAAAATATGAACTGTCCTCCCTGGAAGAGATTAGTGATTAAAAATGATGTTGAATTTAAGCATTTTATGGAGGCAGTATATCATAGGGCCTAAAATTAGCAAGTGTATTTAAGTCAGTCATGAACATTGAGTTATCAAATCAGGAGTCATTTGCATCTGAGTTTTGTAACTTGTCCCCTATCAATATGAGAATACTTTGCAATCCAAATGGACAAGTCGGATATTTATGTGCACACCCATATCATTATTGTATATTAATTGCAACTAATTACAGTGTTTCTTACTAAAGTATTGACTTTTTAACATGATAACTTTGGTGGAATTGTGTGAATCAATGAAAAAATTATACAATTTAGTCTTAACACTTCAAGATCTGTTGGAATTTGTCAGTGTATTACCACATAAGTACCTGTAAGAGATAATGTAATTAAAGCTAAAGGGATGCACTTCTTAATCTGTTCTCAGTCACTGGTGGCCAATTGTGTTGAATTTTTGTCTCTTAATAGGAGGATTGCTATGATTTAAATGCCCAGTTGTATTTAGTGTGAGATCAAATTGTTCCTGGAGTTCTGTAAATAATTAAGAAGAGTCAATTCCATGTCCTGGACCTATAATGATGGGCCCAACTGGGAAAACCAGTCATTAGACAGTTTCACACCAAGATGTCCATTGAAACTACAAAAATTATCTTTAGAGTTCCATCATTGAGTCTAAATGAATAATAGTGCAATTTAGTATTTTTGAAACATAATTCCAATGTGGGTAGTTCTACGTATAAGTTTTCAAGAAGGGTTCTCCTTACAAGCCTTAGTAACTAACTATAACTAACAGGATACACAGCCAATTTCTATAAGATGGCTATTAACTGTAATAAATATAAACTTTATTAATTCCACTGAAAAATTAATTTGTTTGTCAAAGATTAAGGTAAAACATAAAACAAAAATATTTTATACCTCAAACTCTCCTTTACTGTAGAAAAATATTGATAAAGTAACTCTTTCCCTGAGGGGTCAATGATGGCCTATGTTTGGCATTAATCAGTCATTTGATCTTTTGTTATCTAATCTTTATCTACTATATGAGATATGGACAGATATGATCTCTACCTCACTCTTTAGTTTACTAAAGATATTTTAAAACATTCTGGAACATAGCAAATATTTATGAGCAGAATCATGATGGTTTTGCTTAACCTTTCCAAGTCTCTATTTTTTAAGCTGTAAAATTCAGTAGGTAATTCAAAGATTTAGTGCAATAAATGTTTGTAGAAGGGTTCTGTGGGCTGTAAATTACTGTACAAATGTTAACAGTTACAG